>JAGPOW010002742.1:18105783-18166388 GCA_030014935.1 Caiman crocodilus | reverse complement strand
GCTGCTGCTGCTGCTTCTCCCTGCCATCCCCACCCCATAATTGCAGCACAGTTCCCCGCTGGCAAGGGGCTGCACCCACACTGCAGCCTAGGAGTGAGGGGAAAGGGGAAGTAGCAGCAGTGCAGGCATAGGTCCTAACCAGCAGGGAAAGGCAGAGAGGTGGGGAGAAGTGGTCGCGGTGAGGATGCAGCTCCTTGTTACCTGGCCCAGGTGTGGGCAAATGCATAAAAAAGCCCTCTTGCTCCATAAACTGTATCTAGTGGCGGCACAGGCTGATTTCGGGCTACAGGCTGTATGTTTCCAATCCCTGCTTTAGTCAAAAATAAATACTACGTCCTCCCAATAATAAATGCGTTGCTTCATGTTTACAGTTCCTATTTATTAGCATTAGGATGTACATAAAAGTCGATAGGCACGTCCACCGGCACCCAAGTAGTAATGCCCCTAACTGGCGGCAGCGATTTGTGATTGCTTTCTGGACTCACCAGATTTATGCTGTTTTCTAGAGCTGCCTGCTGGCACGGTGACGCGGTACTCAGCATGAATCAGGGTGCAAGAATCTTGTCCCAAGTCTTTGTTCGCTGTTTGTTTTTCAGGTTGAAGAAGCAATCAGAATGGCTTTCAAGCATAAGAAAAACCCATCAGGTACAAAATAGAAACTAGCAAGAATGTCAAACAGAAAGTTGCAGCAGGTTTCAAAGTACTCTGGTTACTAATCAACATCTTCCACTTAGGGTGTCCTAGGTGTCTGGAAGGAGACAGTAGTTTTCCTAAAAACGCTATGATAGAAATGAGAGACAGAGATGCCAGAGAAGCAATGCACCACATGAGAAAAATGAGAGAGGGTCAGTTTGGCCTATGCCACATGTTAATTCTCTGAGGCTACACACACACGTCACTGAGATAAAACATACAATGTGCAATCATTCAGACATCCACGTCCATTGTCCTGGGATAAATCAAAAACTGGTTCACAGGATAGGAAGTGCTAACAGTTTATACCTTGGGACGCTGCAAAGTGCATCTGACCCGTTATTCCAAGATTAGGGATTAGACATGAACGTTTGCTCATCTATGACCCCTTGCAATAGGGGTTGCAAAGCACATTAGAAAGCAAGAAGATTTGAATGCCATACATTGATTAGAAATGGGGTGTTTTTGCAGTAGCTTGTCATGCAGTATGCTAGCTCATGATCGTATATATTCAGATCTTTTCTTTTCCCCCAGAGTTGTTAGCCAGTATTTTCTCCATTCGACTTCCAGTCTTTCTCTCATCTTATTTCCTAATGCCCACTGTAGACTGTTCCATCCCTGCTGGTGTTCGTAGCTCTTCCAAATTGAATGCCATCTGCAAATTTCATTAGCGTGCTGTTTATTCCTTCTTTCAGATCACTAATGAAGATGTTAAATTAGACTAGGCCTAATACAGACCCTTGCAGTACTTCACTGGACGCCTCCCCCAACTCAGTATATTGTCATTCCCCTTTGTTTATAGCTTTTGGCCAGTCAGGAACAATAACATCAAGGGACGGTGATCAGGCCCAATGCTTATAGCTTTGCACTCGT
Organism: Caiman crocodilus; assembly: GCA_030014935.1. Taxonomy (NCBI): domain Eukaryota; kingdom Metazoa; phylum Chordata; order Crocodylia; family Alligatoridae; genus Caiman; species Caiman crocodilus. Next base: position 18,164,822 of record JAGPOW010002742.1, on the reverse strand, counting down.
GTTCGCTAATTGAACAAGCTTCGTGGCCACTGAAGCACAGAAGGCCCAGTGCTCAGCAACAAATTTCCCATTCAAGCAGGTCCATATAAGAGATTAATTGCCATCAAATTGCGTGACGGTGCCCCTCATTTCTCTTTGATTGGTAGGAAATCAAATCATGCCTTTCCACGAAGATGAAGTCTGCAAGCACGGCTTCTTTATCAAATCGCCACCTCCTCAGCTTTTCACTTCCCAGGTACAGTAAGTGCAAATTAGTCATGCTCTGGAAATCCCTTGACAATTTTTGCTCCCCTGAGCTTTACTGACAGGCAAAACAAACTTTCCTCTGTGCAGAAATCCTGGAAAAATCGCTATTTCATCCTGTGTAAATCCAGCAAGTGCCACTACATCCTGAAGTACCTCAAAGGCCAGCAGATAAAGGGCTCCATTCCAATTGACCAGTACGTATCTGAAGTCCAGCACCTTTTCTTCTCACCCCTCTACACCAGAGGTGCTTGGCCCACAGGCCAGATCCAGTCCCCAGCTCCAAGTCATCCAGACAGGACTCCCCACGGGTCCAAAATTGGACTCTGCTGCCAAAGTCCCAGACATAGGAGGGGCCCCGTGGGCTTTGTGTGCTGGATCGGGTGCGCCTGATCCGGGCATGCAGGGGTGGAGTGGGGCCCCGGCGCCCAGTCGCGGTGTGCAGGGCCAGCACAGGGCCCAGTCCAGCTGTTCGGGGCCAGGCAGAGGCAGTGCAGGCCAGCCTGCAGACTAGCCCTCTGCCATTCATCTGGTCCACAGAGCCAGAAAATTGAGCACCACTGAACCACAACCTAGAGCTGAGCGTTGGGAATAGTAAGGAATGTAAACCAAGACACAGAAACGTTTTTCCAGTGCTTTTCCCAGCTCCCCTGAAGTTGGTTGGAGTCTTTCCATCAGCCCCCAACCATGCAGCTCTTTGTAAGTGGTTATTTACATTTGAAACCTCTCCAACTGGCTACATCATAATTGTGATTTTTTTGATTGGCTGCAATAACAACACCGTCTAACTCCCGACACACAGCTGAATTTGTTTCTTTTTTGAACAGATTTTAAAATCATCCCTCCCATTGCAATGCCGATACCATAAGCTGTTTGTCCTGTTATTCTAGTGAGATAGTTGAACATTTTTGTTCCAGAAAAATAAGTTTTCCTCATAATAATATTTCACGTAGAGAAAGAGGGAGTTTTGTTTTGCTTGAGATTCTCTGCTCTTTCAACCAAAAAAGGCCGAAACATTTCTCAGCTTGGAGTCCTAAAAAATGAAACAGTCTTGTTTCTTTTTCCAATAGAGAACCCAATAACTCCTCTTTATTAATATTATTTTTGTAATTGTAGTTTTAAATATTCTATGGAAAATACTTTCCTCCTTCCAACCAATGCTTTATTATTAAGGCCTTTTATGTTTAAATGATCAAATCATTTTTCATCTCAAAGGCAGTTATTTAAGCAACAGCACAGAAATTACTTAGCGAGCTCTTGATCCTTATGGTTTTTACAGACAATGATCATTTCACAGTGTGCATTAATGTAGAAGATGGATGTGCTTTACTCATAAATATTTCATACACATACGTAACAGGATTATAAGCATAGAGACTGGCATAAGCAATTATGAAAAGATGACAGCAATAAGGAAGATGTTTAAATGCCTGCCGGAAGAAGTGATATCCATCAGCACAGAGAGCAGGGACTACTACCTCATCGGCAAGGACAGGTATGCATGGGGAGGGCCATGGATCTGGTGCTCTTGGTATCCAGAAAAAGAAAGATTATAACCCCATCTTGTAAGGAATAGGCTGTAGGAGACAATCTGACCCTAAGGGCAATGACCCCGCGAAGGCTGATCCTGCATTCCAGCTCTACCCTGTTTGCCTTCCTTCCTGCATCTGCCTCAAGAAGAGGTTTTTGCCTGAGAAAGGGCAGCAAGATGGCAATCTCTGTGCATCAGAGTGACGCAGGATGGACAATGTGCCTGAGCCCAGAGAGAAAAACAAATAGCGAGTTCTCATTCAACCACACAGTTCTTTGCATATGCTTAGGCATTGTTTCTTTAATGCTCATTTAATGGGAAAAATTCCAGCGAGAATCACATTACTCCTACTTGTGAACAAAATGCAGTGCCTCCTTTTCAGCTAGCTTCCAATGCACAGCCTGAATTGTACATTATAGACATTAGGGGCTAGAAGGGACCTTGCAAGATCATTGAGTCCAGCCCCAAAGCCTCTTCTTTGTCTCTCTGTTTAAACGTATTTCTAAAGCTCCAAGACCATCTTGCTACGGTCTTGCAAGGTACTGAACATTCATCTGAGTCACATGGGAAAATAGCCCGATATAGGCACGTCGCAGGACATTTCCACACCTTACTGAACGGGGTCTTTAAAGATATATTTTTTTCCACGGTAGGATCTCAGTGGCCCTTAGTTCAGACTATACAGTACTTTATATAGCAGGCGGGTGGTAGTTGCATGGTCCTTTGTATAGTTCAGTTGGGTTTCAGATGCGGAATTGACCTGGAGCTGGGATAACAGAATCCTCCCCAAGAAATGCAAAAATATACAACTCTTGGCTCGGAAATGATACCTTTATTAGACCAACTAGGAAATTGCAAGAAAAAAAATCTCCTTTTTAAAATTTCCTAGATGGTCTAATGAAAGGTATCATTTCTGAACCAACAGTTCTACACTTTTGCATTTCTTTTCGTCTCAGACCAACACGGCTGCCAAATACATCCCAGAATCCTCGTCACAGACTTGATCGGTTCGGTGAGATTTTGGCCTGCGGACCTGCTAAGTTTTTGGGCTTCTCAGTCAAATGCCTACAATTCCTTAAGATCGCAGCCCCGCCGTCCACCATGCTGCTGCGAAGCAACCACTTTAGAAGCAGCTTTGGAGAAAGATGCAGGTTTTCCCTGAAGCCAATGGAAAGACTCTCAGTGACTTTGGCAGGTGTTGGTGTGGGCCCTTCAAAAGCAGCACAAGAGGCATTTTGTGTTTTTCCCACAGCGGTGCTGCCACAACGATAAGTTTTTAATTGCATGATTCCAATCCACAGGGAGCAGGCGGAGGAATGGTACACCTTCATATCATCAGTCTGCATGGATGCAAAAACAGATGGATGCCGTCCTCAGGTGACATTATATCCATTCACAAATCCACTTTTTCAAAAACAGAGCGTTGACATTTCATTGGTAACCTCTGGATATCATTTGATTGGTAACCTCTGGTTATCATTTCATTGGTAACCAGAGCAGCTTATCACTTCGTTGGTGAAATGAGGGATGAAATGCACTAAAATTCTCTGTCCAAGTCCTGCAGGATTTGGCCCTTAGTGTGTCAATAAGTGCACTTCCCATTAAAACCATTTCTTAATCAATGAGGGATTCCTATTGGGCTTAAGAGGTGAGTTAGTCTTGGGCTAAACACTGCTTCACTAAGACTCGTATAGACACTTAAGAGGATACATTAGCCTGCGGACCTCAGCTGCCCCTGCAAAGCCTCCTAATGCTCGTCTTTGATTTCTAGAATGAGGATCTTGCCACTGAACACATGAAAAGCCGGTCATGCTCCTTGCCGCTGTCCTTCAGTGGAGCAAACCCAGAGGGGCCCATCAACAACAATGAAGATGAGGTGAGGGGCCTTTAGTGGTCAAAGCATGTCAGTGGTGATAAATATGTTCTTAGTCTTGGCTACCTGATTGCGTCCATTCAAAAAAAAGTCCTGCGCTCTGAGGCTGCAAACATTTAGGCCAGGAGACTGACCAACCAAGCGAGGTTCCCTTCAGTAATATTTAAGATGCCTCAGCAAAGCCAAAAGGAGAACTGCGTCCCGGCTCTTAGCGGTGCTGGAGATAGGCACAAAGGGGCATGGGGTTGAGCTGACTTCCTGAGGGAGGCAGGTGCTTAAAACTCCCTTGTACCTTTGAATCCCTACCACTCAATAAACTGAAAGTGTTAGTACGTTCCTGATGAGACTATATGAAGGGGGTACCTGAGTAGCAGTGCTTAGTAAGTTGAGTCACCAAGTGCCATTAAATAGCACTGCTGGGGAGAGCTTTGCAAAAGGGCCTTTTGTGTTACCAACTGACCAGACAAGCAAGACTTGTGTGCATGGAGCTTATGGTTTTCTCTTATGTGCAGGAGAAAGATCCTTCAGACGACAAGAGGAGACCCAGTTCAGATCCTTGCCCCCAGCGTCTGCCAAACCGTCAGCCACCCTCCAGCTCACCAAGAGTTCTTCCTTACCTGGTGAGAAGAAAGAGCTAGCAAGGTTAATAAACCGTACATTTTGGAGGCATATTCACAGAATTACCATCCAGTCTGATCTAGCCAGAATCACTGTAATGAGAAACTGGACCTGGATTGATGTTCACTCACACTTAATCAATTTAGTGTGATTTGAACATCTGTACTAGTATGAGACCAGGACTGAGCTCTCCTTCATTTTACAATGTTACTCCAGAAGAGATCTTCACAAATCTTCACATTGTCTTAGATGCATTGAAGTGAACAAGCTAGGACAATTTATGCTCATTGAGAATCTGCCCTTACATACATATCTGTGTTCCCAAATTCCTCCCAAGTTGTCTGTTTTTCTACCCGCTCTTTGGGGTTTTGTACACACAGAAATTGTACCAGTTGCATTCATTAACTTGAAATGAATTGAGCCAGTCCAACTGGTGAGCTCTTGAGCCAATTATCTTGATTCAACATGAACCTGGCTTACAGTTCTTAGCTTGTGCGTGATATAAACCAGATTGAGAATAGTTACACAAAGTTGCACTGGTTTTAACAAAATAGGATTAAAAGCCCATGGGTTAAACAGGTTCTACTTTGACCTCTCTTACTTCTTCTCTTTTATCTACTAATCCTTCTCAAGTTTGTGTTGTCATTGAACCAACTGCAAGGTCTCTCCTCAAACACCTCATGCTATTTTTACTTTCCTTGGTATTTATCCAGTATTTTGATGTCTCACCATGGCCCTGATTCATCTTGATTGGCATTATTCCAGCGTTGAACTGCCAAGCTGAATTAGGATCTATATAAACTGCTTCGTAGAAACCCAGCTTTGCTGCAGCCTGTCTTGTCCTTTCCATTTTCAAGAGCTAATTTAGATTGACTAGGGCTGTCAGTAAATTAGGGCTCAATCCTGTATGATGCTAAATTCGCTAAACTTATACTGGAGTCAATGAGAAGTGAAGGACCTCAGCACTTCTGTGGACTTAGCCATGGGACACCTTTGTCCAGAAAGTGTAATTAGAGTTTGAACCACAGCCTGCTCAAGTCCTTTTCCATTGACATCTGTGGGTTTGGGATCAGAAACACAGGGTACCATCTAGCTGCCGCTGGAGCAGACTTAAGTCATTGATTCCTATGAAAATATTCTATGTTGAGTCTATGCGCTAACAAATATACCCGCTTTTGTGTTGTAATCAGTGAAAACTCATGAGGCACAACAATCTATTTATCACTCCTCATTTCTATTCACCACCAGCTTCTTCTTTTCACATATATGAAAGAGGGTAATTAGTTTAATTCACTTTACCTTGAAAACAGTAATATATTCTGTCGCACATGTAGTCATTATTTTATTTCATTGCTATGGAAACAAAAGATGTAAGTAGAGAGATAAAGAAAGGGTACATCTCAAACGCGGCTTGGCAAGGTATATTGGGAGGAAGCTAAATACTAATTACCATATTCTGTGTGATAATCAAATCAACAAGGCTGATCTAAAAATAGCTAATTGAGCTTTCTGACTTAAAGGTAAACTGCAAGAAGGGATTTATCTCTTGTTGGTGAGTCAAATTCTCAGGAACTTTCTCTCTCTGGTCATTATTAAATATAATTCTGTGGACAGCGAAGCAAATTGTCCAGCTACAAGAATTCAGTCTGGGCTCTTATCAGATACTCACGTGTAAGTCCCAGCCCACTGAGTTTTGCAAGTCAACAGCTCACATTGCTTGCTGAGTCCAATAACTCGCTCCCTATTCAGGCAAGACTCCCGCTGGCTTCAGAGAAGGTGACTGAAAACAAAAAAGGTCTCCTTTTCACTGAAAGGTTTTAAATTGTTTTAACTAGCTCTAGATTTCAATGAGAAATTTTGCCTAAGGAAGGACACGAGAGCTGCGTGTATCACATACTGGATCATATATACGTGTTTGGCCCACTCAACTTGATTTTTAAATGCAACCACAATTTTTGCACTGGCAATCATTGGCAAGGACAAACACTGGCATTTGAAAGTGTAATTATCTAACTGTTTTTGCACATCAGCTACAGTAAATGTTGTATTAAATGTACAAATATTGCACCGCAGTTGATTTTGTGAGTTTAACTGGAACCGTAAAAAGCAACTTTGTTTGCACGATGGACAGATCCTAATATTATTTCAGCCTTCCATGAGAAGCAAATCTCCCCACATTCCCCATAGATATTTGCTAATCCTATTACTCTTCCAAGTAAATGGAAAGAAGATGCATTAAACCTTCTGTATAGCTGATCCTCTTCAACACTGACATTTTTTTTAGCAGAGCAATATTCCACAAAAGACCCTGGAAGTTCAGCTGTCAGATTCAGATGAGAACACCAAAGAAGAGGAGGAGGAGGTGGAGGAGAAGGAGGAAGAGGAATACTATGTCACTCCCAGCAGCATTTTAGCACAGGTAAGCTACTTGATGCACTTTTACCTGTTGGGCTGAATCCTGGCTGAACTCTAAGACAGTATCGGACACTCCCCAAAAAAGTACTAGCAAGATTTTTAGAGAAAGCAAACTCCCAAATAAATGGCTAATAAGAAGTTCAGATGTATGAGAGAAAAATGTAGGATGTACTTAGGAGACTGAAAAATTTTCATCAGAGATTTCTGATGGAAAATATCATTTTGATTAAAACAATTGTTTCAAATATAAATGTTTTTATGAGAAGAACAATCTCATAAAAACAGCCCTCCCCTATGTTTTTGTTTTAGACAATTTTGTTTTGGAAAAAACTCAAACTTTTCATTTCAAAATAAACGTTCACTTTAAAACTCTTTTAAAAATATATATATTTGTGATATCACTGTAATTATTCTATCCATGTCATTGTGGACTACCGCTGAGATGTCAGTACCTAACATAAAACAATACATATAATGTGAGATTAAAAATAAATGACAGTTAGATGTAAAGATTTCATTTGAAGGTACATTTTTTTCAACTAATTTCCTAAATGAAATGTTTTCAGAATTTCCATTTCACGGGAACTTTAGGAAATATTTGTGAGTACTCCAATTCAAAGCAAAAAACAATTTGGAAATCTCAACATTTTCCTATGAATTGAAAATTTGGAGGTTTGACCCACTCCATAGCACGTGGTTGATGGGAACACTGCATGTAAGCTTTGACGGCTTACACACTTTTGTTAGCCATGGTTTGTTTTAACAAGGCTGAGCTGTATCAGCCAGAATCCCTCAAATGGCACAAACATTAAACCAAATAAAGAAGTCACAAGGCTCCTTTATGGATGAAGAAAGGCAATGATTACCACCAATGTTTCTTTTATGCTTTTAACAGCTGACAGTGAACTCAGCAGAGCCTGATCCCCAGTGTAACAGTCCAATGAAGGAGGAAAAGCTTGCCAACAGGGTGTCCTACATCTCAATGAAACCTCAGTAAGTAGCCATTCATTTTATGTCACTCTCATGAGCGCTCCTGAACTTGATAGCAACGCTGGCACACCTTGGGCACATGCTGGAAAGCAACTACGTGATATTTTTTCAGTATTCAACACCCACAGAGCAGGGGTGGACTGGTTAGGGAGTATAGTTTCATGGTGGCATGCTCTAGCACAGCCTGACACACTGTTAACATGCTCACAGTGATCTGGTAAGAGCTTTCATTTCTACTGCTTTTAGGATAAAATCTACAAAACACGTCCTTTGCCAGAGGTCTTTGTTGGCTGGGGAAGGAGTGGATATCAGAGTCAACTTTCAGCTCACGTCCCAAATTCATACACTGGGACATCCTGACTTTGCTTATGTAGAATAGAATATAGCAGATTTAAGAAGCTGGGCTTTTACAATGCAATATTTTAGGGCCAGATAGAGTCACACATGCCCAAAACACAATGGGAAGCCACTCAGTAGAGTGGGCAGGCTTGTCTAGTGGTTAAAAAAATACTGAGGAAATGTTTACTGTCAAATGTGTCTCTCTCTGGCTGCATGACCTTGTGCAAGTCATCTGTCTCAACCTACATTTGCCTTCTGTATGTTTTATTTCATAAGTGCCCCGTGTTTTAACGTGTATTAATTTGCACGGATATCATCACAGAAAGGATTTCACAGACTATTGTCCTAAACCTCTGACTATTACACAGAAACATCACAGAGGCTGCACACAATGAGGGCCTGGATCTTCTGTGATGATGGGCTAGCACCAAAATCCTCTCTCAAGCTAGCAAATAATTTTGGTATCTGTTAACACAGTAATACTTCCTAGGACACGTAGATAGACCATTTGGATTCCTTCTAGTGGAGGGTAGTAGTTATATGTTCAGCCACAAGCAAGTTAATTATAATATTGTGTGATTGCACACAGGTATGTGGCCAAAGACTAAAAAATTCTGCTTCTATTGTTTTTTGACTAATCTTCTTTCCAGGCCCCCAGCCTTTAGGAGGCCCAGCAAATAACCTGATAAGGATTTGGGCAGTTCTGCTATTAAATCCACTAGGGGTCAGCCTGTGTGCCCACAGAAATCAGTATAATCCCATGCCAACCATCTGTGCTCGCTTGCTTTCTTAAGCCATGTTGTTAGCTGGAATGATTTCCTTTTTAATAAATAGTCTTCAAATCTTCAAAAGGATTATTTGGGTTTAATGGTCCGTTCTAGGAGGTCAGCTTATTCTATTTAGCTGTAATTTTGTCCATTGGATATTCTACAAGAACTCGTTATTCTTTGCTCCACTGACAGCTATTTGATTCAGCTTCAAACACAGCAAGAGTAACCATGACTGGACATGCCAGCCCAGTTCGTTTTTTATTACCATTTTTATTCACTAGGTCCCCTGACAAGAGGTCCATGTGCAGAAGTGATGGATTCTTGACCCTTCCCTGGATCCTGGAAAACAACATACATCTAAGGAGCCCCGAGGATGACAGGGACCAACCGCTTACAAAGATCAGCACCAGTATACAGCCAAGGCTGGAAAGGAAACCAAGTGCATCGCCACTATCAGTAGTTCAGCTATCTATACTAATAAAGTAAGGCTGTTCTAGGTGCAAAGAAGTAACAGAACCCACTCGAAAACTAGGCAGATTAGACTCAGGGGTCTTGAAGATTGCTGATTATACCCTGCTACCTTATATCCCCAGTTTAGGAAAGACATGCACCACATGCAAAGCCTAGGTGACACCTCTGTTTAAATACAAAACAAAGCTGTTCTCTCGAGCAAAGCAGGCAACAGGCTTTTCCGTCTTTGCCCCAGAGCCCACCACAAGCGCTCATTTCTCTCCTGGCGCTCTCCCCTGCAGGTGACTGCACTTAGCCCAGGTCTGATCACTGAACAGGGCTTCCTGACCCGAGGCCCCAGTCTATCTGCTTACATTGATTTTGGATTGAAATTACTCAATGGCATCACTCATCTTTGTTCTGGTCAGGACTGTACAACCAGAAATGAAGGAAGGAAGGAACTGTCAGTTCAGAGTTCAAACCAGCCAGCTTTTGTGTTCCTCTAACAAAACAATAAAAAATATTTCAAAGACAGATTTTGGAATAAGGGAATTATGGCCACGATCACAGTTGGAAGAATTTACTGGTATTGTATTGTGTTTAATATACAGAGTTAGCAGCTTATCTACTTCCTTGTTTCTTTCAAGACAATGAAAAGTGTGATCTCCAGGACAAAACAGCAGAGGCTTTAAAAAGACACTGGACAAATTTCTTAATAGTCTGAACTGGTGGAGTAGTATACTCTCCAAGAGAAATGCTAGAAATCCCAACCCAGGAAATATTTAGTGCTATGCTGGAAAACAGCTCTGAGAGAATAGGCCATTGGAAATGTATTGTGTTGTAGGAAGAGTGCAGGGGCTAGGTGACTTAAGAGGTGTTTTGCATGTTTAATTTCTAGGGTTAGTGCTGGTTTCACTTGGCAAGCTGGCAGAATCTGACTTGTCCATACTGTTTTCTTTTACAGCCAAGTCACAGACAGGAGCCAGCTGCAAGAGGTGGATATTTTCATTCCTAAGGCCGACATCAACAATTACCTAACGCTTACTGAAGCAGCAGGACAGATATGGTGGGTACTTGTCCACTGGTTGCAAAGCACTCTATGAGCTTGGCATTTGTTGGGTTTTAGGCAGAGTATAATAGCCATTAGGAAAACATGGCCTTAAAGATTATTCTTCTAATGTCAGTATGAATGGCAAGACTGTCAGTTGCCCATTATGCGGATGGTAAATTTGACTTACTGAGTTGTGGCAAAAGGGAAGTTGGTCAGAGCCGGGATGCTGCAGTCCTGGTCCCAGATGCCTCATTGATTCACTCTGTCTTTCAGCAAATCCCTTGAGTTTCAGCACTCCTCCTCTGTGCATAATATATTATTAACCCATCTCACATGGCCCTTTTGTGAGTTAAGTAACAAATATCTGCAAGGGACTTTGAGATTTCCAAACCAAGCAGGTCTCAGAAGCGCAAAGTATTAGCATGGTGAATAAGTAAAGAGGACCTGACTGGGAGTCCCAGCAGAAAACTGCTGGCAGCTGGTTGCTCTCTGCAATTTTCCAGCACTGGGAATAATCTATTCAAGTGCCTGTTGGGGGCTCAAAGTCATCCACTTTTCCTCAAGTTTTGTACTGGGTAAGCACAATGGAATGAATTCCTCTCCCTAGTCTCCAGCCTTAATGGCTTGGGATCCTTTCATGTGCCACGTTTATCAGATGCACTATGTGCACATGGAGGAAGTAGGTTTTCCTCCACGATCATAAAAATGAGGAAACAGTACTAGGCCCCAGCTGCAGAAACTTGGAGGTTATCCTAGTGGTGACTATGTTTTGGCACAGGGTGCCAGGAGTTAGGGTCAGTTGACTCCAGATGAGGCCCTGAGACGAAGGAAAGAGTAACCAATTGGGGGATACTGAAAGAGCCCACCAGAATTTCACTGAGGAAGTTGTAGTCAGGATTTTGGTATGTCCTGTACCAGGATTGCCCCAATTCTTTAATCCTGGTATCCAGATCCTAGGGTTTATTCTGGTTTGTCTATTTTAGTTATCAGAGAGGAGCTGAGAAAAGCCACTCAGGCAAATGAAGAACTAAAATTATCAGTATCGTGGTAGTTACACCGAGAGACCATTTGACCAACAGGCTAGGAATATAAGTTACACGTAAGCTGGTTCAAGTGATCAGAAACTGGTTTAAACCTGTAGCAGAGCAGAAGTTCAGTGCATATAAAACAGTTTCAAAATGCCTGAAACTAGTTTAAGATAAATCTGGTTGAATGTAATATCAGACTTAAATGATTTAGGTCAAACTGGTTTATGAAACTTCTGTCCCAAACCCCTTTCTGGTTCAAGTTAAATCAGAGTCCCCCAACATCCCAGTATGCTTTTCAGCCCTGGGCTAGGCTATGCTGTCTGCTGCAGAGAGCAAGGATGGCCCTGCTCCTCTGCTCCCTAGCCGGAGCAGTGAGACTGGCTCGCTGACGGGCACATTGACCCCCCAGCAAACCCCTGTTGGGGTCTGGAGCCAGGGTAGGGTGGTTAAACTTCCCTTCCTCTTAGTATGGAGCAGCCTGACCCGGCCCTGCCCTGCATACCTGGTGCTGGCTGCAACTGTGGACTACAAATCTCAGAGGCACCTGGAAGCAGAAAAAGGAAGTGATGAGCAACCCTGCAGAGTCCTACTGCTGTGAATCTGGACTGCAAATCCCAGAGACCTCAGGGGCAGCAAGAAGAGGAAGTAAACACACAGTTCGTGCTGGCTACATGTCAGAGATCTGTGCTTTAGTGGCCCTGGGCTTCTGGCTTGAGCCACTGCAGGCATATGGCTGCATTTTCTGAATGCCTGTTCATTTGCTTATTGGTTCAATCTTTGCAGCGTAGACTGACCTACGAAGACCAAATCAATTCAGCCTCAGGCTTTTTTACTGTCTGTACTTAGCCACAGTGTAAAGAATCAAATGAGCCAAGGAATCCCCATCCTTTCTGATGACCTTCATTTAAACAGGTCTGTTAAATTAAAGATTTGGCATGGGGAGCTGCAGGTATTTGATCACCTTTAGAGCTTCCTATTGGGATGAATGAAACCATTCATCACTAATGAGACCACATCTGGAGTCCTGTGTCCAGTTTTGAGTCCACACTACAGAAAGGATGTGGACAAATTGGAGTGAGTCCAGTAGAGGGCAATGAAAACGGTGAAGGGGCTGGGTGACATGACTTAGAAGGAGAGGCTGAGGGAGCACGGCTTATTAGTCTAGAGAAGAAAAGACTAAGCAGGGATTTAATAGCAGCCTTCAACTCCCTGCAGGGGGGTTGCAAAGAAGATGGAGCTGGACTGATTCTCAGTGGAGGGGCAGATGACAGAACTAGGAGCAATGAGCTCAAGTTGCAGCAGGGGAGGTTTAAGTTACATATTAGGAAAAGCTGTCTCACTAGGAGGGTAGTAAAGCACTGGAACAGGTTACCCAGAGAGGAGGTGGAAGCTCCATCCTTGGAGGTTTTTGAGTCCTGGCTTGTCAAAGCTCTGGCTGGAATGATCCAGTTGGGGATGGTCCTGCTTTGAGCTGCGGGTTGGACTAGATGATCTCCTGAGGTCCCTTCCAACTCTAATTTTCTATGATTCCATGATCTAGTCAGGACAAGAACCAGATCAGAAAGCAATTACTCAACGACTGTATCTTGCTTCTGGGTGACAACAGGTCCACATGCAGCATGAATCCCAATTGAAGTTAAGCAGTTGCATCACTTGGCTTTTTTTCCTATGATAAAATAGAAATCCCTTTCATACCTCTTGCTGTCTTTTCCCAATGACCCTAGCATCTCTCACTGGAATGGCCCTCACTACTTAGGATGTATATTTCACCACGGGGATCATATAAAGTTGGTAAATGACCTGCATCCACAGAACATGGAGGAGGTTTCCTTGTTCATCAGCAGATCCATGAGAAAGAAGGTAAGCCTTTACAATTCAATGGTGATTTTCAAGGGAGCCAAGCCAAGTGAAAAAATAAGCAATTTAGAGCTGTGGGGTTCTGAAGATGATCTCAAAAGGACTTATCAAACAGGGTTCTGCCACACAGTCTGGGTTCAATCCATACCACATAGCAAGGGGCTCACAAGCTCACTTCTTTCCAAACAATGTGTCTGCACAACAACCTGTTGGTATGACTGCTCCATCTGCAATCACACCTGTACTTGCTGAAACTAGCTAGCATAAGCAATGGCCAAGGCTTCAGCCTACACTAGCAGCTACAGTACAAACTCCCAGGGCCCTTGAGTATGAACGTTTGGTCGTTAGCAAATGATAAAGCCTGTGGACACATCCAGATGAGCGCGGCCACGCGGTGTGTGGTGCCACAAACACATCTGCAGTGCCACGTGCTGCACAAACCGGTGTTCTCTGCACTGCAAGGACACGCTACCCATGCATGCATTGCTCTGGGTTTTTTTTCTGTGGGGTTTTTTGACTTCTGGATATCCAGGGGTCAAAAAAAACATGGAAAAAAAACCAGAGCAGTGCATGCACGGGCAGCACACACTTCTGAGAAGTGGAGCTGGGCCACCCAGAACCGTGCTGCAGCTGCCAGCCAGGCTCTGCCTAGCAGGATCACCACTGCTGCAGCCCTGGGAGGCCACCAGGACCCCAGGTAAGGCTGCTGGGACCAGCACTCCCACAATAACTTGCCACGTGCCAAAGCACACGCGGCACAGGCATTCTCTGGGGACTGCTGCTTGTCCCTGGGGAACCAAATGTTTGCGCTCATCTGGACGCGGCCTGTGTGTGCTGCCCCGCATTCACTGCTTTTGTTACCTGTGCTTGCTAGATTCATCTAACACAGGTATGCCAGCAGAGGCTGCAGTCACAGTCGCACTCTTCTGGGTAAGCATCTCCAAGGGCTCCCAGGAAAGCAAAACTGAGCTCTGCTGTGTTCCTTCTCATCTCCTTATCCAATATCCATGACAGGCTTGCGATGACTTCTGATCACTGTCATGTGGTTCAGATATTAGCCCTGATAATCATGAGCTGGGTCATGTGACTGACCAGGAAAAACACAATTTCTTTCCATCGACCCACGCTGTGTCATGTATATACTACATATCATAAAAACTGATCTCTCCAGAGAGAGTTAATTGCTTCCCTGCCATCTATTGGAAGCACGATGCCATCGCACCAATGTAAATACACTGATGTACATACTTGTATAGTTATGGTTGCAAAGCAATTTAACATATAGCCCAGTGTTTTCATTTGCTGAAAACCTAAAACATTCACCTTTAAGACTAACCTTTTCTCACACTTTGCCTATGCTTAATAGGAAATTTCTCTGGAGCAAAATCCTTTTTGCCATTTTTGTGAGCTGCACAGGTTTTATATACACGTACTTCCAAAAACCCTCTCCTGTTTTGGCACATCTGCCAGTCAGATAGCTCAAAACCAGCTGAGCTCCAAAAAGTGATGTGGAAATGGCATTCAGCATGTAAAAGACTACTAACCACATTTAAAACAGAAACATGGGTGGATGGTAATGTGATTATAAACCATTAAAAAATGACTTTTTTTAACTAGTGGTCTCAGACAAGGTAGGGGGCTGCTGTTGAAATAGTTTTCCCAAAGATAGTTGTTGGTGCGCCGCAAAAACCACCACAGTCACTACTGGCTTAGCACCAGATGTAAGAGGAAATCAGTAGTAACAGCACAGACACCAAGTAACCTAGTCCACGCAGCACTGAGGATGCACCTTTCATTCCCTGGTTCTCAGGGGTAGCAAGCATCAGCGCTCCGTTATAATGCCCACGGAAGGTCTAATTGTGAGAGATGCTAATCAATCCTAAGGGGCTCTGAGCAAGTGTAAATCACATGAAGTAGGACTTGTGTGTGGTGAGCATCTTTTGGGTAAGTTCCTTAAATTGACAGCTTCTTGAGCTAGGGATTGTCTCCTATTTCCTGTGTATTTAGTCAGCTGCTTCAAGCATGGACACACGGATTGCTAGAACAGAGGCATGAATCTATTCCCTTTTTGAACCACTCGACAGGACTCCCTGTCCAGTACTTATTGCCTTCTGTTAAAGGGCCTGGGATTTGTTTGAAGAGCCCTCACAGTACGCCGCAGCAATATACAGGCTGCTCTCTTGGTGCACATGTTCTCCGCCGGACGCGCAGACTTTTCTTGCTAATATCAGCTGACGATGCTAAGTTCACCAGATGTCAGTGAGGCTTAAGAGAACATGCACCAAGAGAAAATGTATGGTAATATTTTGTTATCTACCAAGAGAAAATACTCTGTTAACAGGGTAGTTGTATGCAGCTAGTAAGAAAAAGTCTGGTGGCACCACTAGTATTGATTAGATATGAATATACAGCTAAAGCAAGTACTAAATGACGGTGCAGTACCAAACATGCAGCTGTAGATGCACCCATGTAGATGCGCCCACTATAACAAGATGACTTTCATTTCTTTTAAGGTGAAACTTACTGTATGTCGGATCCCAGCTTCAGACATTTTCCATGTTAAAGGATGTTCATGTTCCTAAACAACAGTGCTTTTGCGTAAGTGTCAAAGACATGCTCCTTCTAATGTGTTTTTAGGGAGCGCATGTATCAATCATGTTTATTTCAATAATGCATAGGGACCAACCGAGAACAGATCCCCTTTATCCTAGGCATTGTACAAGCAAGGAGTCACAGGCAGTCCCTGCCCTGAAGAGATCAATCTAAGCAGACACGATGGATAAAGAGCAGAGGGCACCTTTACGTTCTGTACAACAGGATACTTCCGAAATCTCCCAAGTCAGAGCAGTTAGACAGCATTGTGTGCAGTTGTAAGAGAAAGAATAAGTATTTTTAAAATCCCAACACAGTATCTTGGACATGTAAATGGCAGCAGGATTATCAGTGGGAATATTTGTAGCACACCTGAAAGCCAAGCCCTGGGATATAAACCTTTGTACTGCAAACCCAGTGAAATAAGCATGCCCACCTTTGTTTGCTTATTAGGTTATTAGTGAACTCATGCTCACTTAGGGGTCATGGGAAAATTGTTTCTGCAACGAAGCCATGTTATGCCTGGTTCTCACTGATGGACAGCAACCATAGCCCTGGAAAGGTGCTTTTGAACTGCAATCACGGACAGACATCGGCAGATCCAAGAGAGTTGTGTTCATTGGGAGGTGGGAACCTGATCCTACCACACTTGGCTTCATTAGCAGCAAAGCCAGATGGGGATGGAGAAAGCAAGTGTGGGCCTGTTCTAAAAAGGCAAATTTGCTGAACAAAGTGCTGATCAGGACTTTGCTGAGAGGACAAATGTAGTGGAGGTGACAAGCAGAAGCAGGCACTCTGTAAACAGAGTTCCTCTGAAGATTTCCCTAGGTTATTGTGCTGTTTGAAAGAGACTTTTTTTTCATTGCTGTATCACAAGGATCATCCTCAGAGATGCTTCATCTCAACACCTAGATTAGCAACTAGGTCAGAAAAGTTAAGGACTGAAATGCGATGGATTCCAAACTAAACCAGGCGTGTTGGTGAAGTTGGCACTGTGACCCATTCTGGAGCTCTACAGCACTCTTCAGCTCCCAGGACTGCCAATCTCATGCCATATTAAGTTACAAATCCAGTTTAAGATGAGAAAGAAAAAGTGTTTCCATGTCATTAAACATGTCACTCATACATTGGAATTTCCAGACCAAGGATTTATACCTTTCCCTGGTGAGCAAACTTTACATAAACGTTCAGGAAAAGAATACGAAGTTGCGTTACTTCATTTGTCATCTTGGAAATCTGCCTGATTTGCAGCTATATCCCAACAGAAATACGTTGCTGCTTGGTACGGAAACTTCTGCAGGGCTGCCCTCTACTGGATGCTAAAAGCTGGTATTGTCCGGTGCCGCAGAGCAGTGATTCGTAACCAGCCTGCTGCGGCACTTGGAGTGCTATGAGATTGTCACCAGAGCGCTGGGGGAGCCACTCCGCATTAGCTTTGTTACGTGTGCAAACACCCACATGCGAATCTCCACGAAAATCCAGAAATTTCAAATAATAAGGCAAAAACACTGACCTGTTGCAGTCTTTCTGACTTATTTGCAAGAGAAAAACTGCTCTATTTTTTTTCCCCATCATCAAAAAACAGGCGAAAGCTAAGAGCTGGGATTTTCCAAAGCATGCCTTGAGTCTACAAACACCAAGAAACACTGCCGCAGAGAGACTTGTGCTGTATTCTGAAACATGACAGAGAATATTTGGATGTAATACAGACTCCTTCTATATACAACAGCTGGCTTATTCTAGCTGAAAACCGATCAGATTGTGATGCTATACCTAGCAAATCAAAGGGCCAAAATCACTACTGCAATCAGCAGGTGTCGCCGTACTGAATGTGAAAGGCATACAAATATGCATTGAATATGCATAAGCTTCAGTCACTGAATTTGGCCCAGACAGTACCTCTGTCTGCATTTTTTTTTTTTTAAACTGGATGAACCAAATTTACCATTCCTATGAAAAGCAGGTACAACTCTATCAAAGTGAGTCTGGTTGCTCCCACTTATTCTAGCAATGGGTTTGCCTACAAGTACAGTTGGTATACTTCCTTTGAAATCCGGTGAGGATCTTTGTTTCTGTAAAATGTTGCTAGGCTGAAGATGGCGGCAACATCAACCTGGCAAAAAAATAATGTTTATGCAATAAATTCAAACTCAGCTTCTGTTCATGAAGATGATTTCTTGCAATTAATATTTTACAGACTTCTACTTTCTAGAGAAATGTGTTTGCTATGTGCATATTTTGGAGGGTGAGATAGAGATCATTATGTAATATTTCTATTTCAGGATCACACAGAAGCCTCCTCATCCTGACCTTTGTACAGGGAGACACCTAGGGAGACATAGGTCCAATACAGAAGACATCTCTGGTGCAATGGAAGGAAGATGGAAGGAAATGAGTGACAGCCCCCTGAACAACAGCAATCCAAAGTTGCAACAGGGTTCTTTCCTTTGGATTGTCTCTTTGAGTAACATCATTGAACATTTGTCTTTGGTGGCTAAGATGCCTTTTCCAGTGTTGTGGATTTATCAGTTTTCAAGTGAGATCTTTCATCCCCACATTACAAAATTGCAGAAAAGAGGGCTCAAAGAGCCCCCCAAAAGATGTTTAGCACTCCACCTGGCACGACACAATAAGTATCCTAGGACATTGCTGACACAAGCTTGTGCAACCTGCTCTTAAAAAACAGTGAAGGAGATTCAACCACCCTGGAAATCTTGCACTGGTGTGTAGCTATCCTTATAGCTAAAAAGTTTTTCCTAGTATCAAACCTCAATCTTTGCTGCAAATTAGGGCGATTTCTTCTTGTCCTGCCCCCAGTGGTCAAGGAGAACAATTGGCCATCATCCTCTTCTCTTTCTCGTAACTGTTCCCGTTTTAGAAGACTGTTATCATGTAATCTTAATCTTCTCCCTTTAGAGACTAAAAATATCCGGTGCCTTCAACCTATGTTCAAACCTTTCCTGAAAAAGGCCATGTGCCATTGAACTGCAGCACAAAGTACATCCTTTTTCCAGTCATGGAGCAAAGGAGGTAGAGATAGTGTTAAAGTAATTTCCTGCCCTTCCATGGAGCAAACATTCCTAAAGGGAGACATACAAGTAGGGATGATATGAGCCATATATGGTTGTCATTGGGAAAGCCACCGCAATGGAATCTGCACACATCATTTCTGGTGAAGCAGAAAATGAACAACGCGCTGTGCAACTCTCAGTTATGGACTATTATGGCAATAATGTTGCTTCTATGACAAAAATGCACTTTTGGTAGATTTGCCCAGCCAACGAGCATTTGATTGTATTTCAGGGAACTTGAATTTTATTTCTATACCTTTGCAAATCATCATCAAGGAGCTACCAAGTGATTTAGCAAGTGTTGCTTGCTTTTATGTCAGTTTGTACATAGTTTATACACAGATTGTTACATAACAGTTGATTTTATTTTTCATACGGATTGTCTTCTAAACATAAAACATAGAGGTGATAGCGATATAATAAGCTGCAGACGCCTGTGTCAAATTGCTCGTGATAAGTAAATGTACTGCATCCCTGTGAAGCTGATCATATTTCTCCAACTGCATCATCTGACCCTAATTTAGTTCCTACCCTCCCTCCCCAGCACTAACTGTAATATTCCAGATTATGCTATAGCTTTAAACATCCCCACCCCCAAGTGACTTGCCACATCAATGCCCCAGTGTGAAACTTCCCCCATCATTATACCAGCCCAAGATCCTGGATATGCAAGTTGCAACCCTTAGTTAATAGCTGGCTACAACTCAGTATTCAATATCTCATGGTGCCTGTGAGCTACAAAGGAGTTTTATATCAATGGGCAAGTGAGACAGCTAGATTCCCAATAGGGTGCCATCCTCACTTCTAGCCTGGAAGGTCCAAAGGTAATGACTTTAAACATACGGTATCTACCAGGCAGGAAATTTTATTCTTAGGTTATTTTTCAGTCATTTACATTTATTAAATACTAATTTCCCTCTCTGCCTGAGTTCTGCACAGTGGGATTCATGATCCTTCTTGCGATCCTCCCTTTAAACTTAGAAACAGGTTATATAAAATATCATATATTGGCTGACGTGTCCATGCAGCTTCCTATTACATTCCGCTGTGTGATTCTCAAGCCTGTGCTGGTTTCATAGGCATTTGTGGCTCTGTTATACACACTTTTTTTTTAATAAGGGACTTCATTTAAGGCAGGGGTGTCAAAAATATGGCCCGTGGGCTGGATCCAGCCCATGGTGCTTCAGTTGGGTTTCAGAGTTGACCCACATGCTGCACATGGTACAAACCAGTATGGCATTGTGCGCAGGGCCTGGGATGTGTGCTGTACAAACCGCCTGCTCCAGCCAGCCCAGGACTGAGTTGCATGGGGTGCCTGCCCCAGCCAGTCCAGAACTGCCACACGTGGCACCTGCTCCAGCTGCCTTGAGACCATGCTGCATGCTGGAGTGGGTGCTGCATACAGACAGCACAGGTCCTGGGCCAGCTGGAGAGGACAACATGCGTGGCGCAATCCTGGCTTGGACAAAGCGACCACCACATATGCTGCATCTGGCATGCAGGGATCCATAGACCTGACTTAGCCCATGGTCGAGCCACACACTATTCACCCAGCCTATGGAGCCGGATGAGCTTGACACCGCTGATTTAAGGCAATACATGACATAAGTTGCTGGATCAGCTCTTTGGGGATAGCCCTGGCCCAGCCACTGCAAGGAAGTTAAACACATCTTTTCTGCTTCCTAAAGTGATGACAATCCTACCGGAAATCTAAAACCTGTTCACACCACTGACTCCCTCAGCTAACCACATAACCCATGCGGCTGGTGTCTGCTGTCATATGCCGCAACATTTTAAATATAAACTTTCTGCAAACAGCTCACCTGAGAGGACAATGAAAAGGAAGGAGATCAGACCACTCATTGATGTAATTAATTAAACATTAATAGGCTGCACTAACTATATACTGATTTTTCTGTCATCTAACACAATAGATGCCTGTAGGAGGTTCAAGTGACTGACAATTTCCACATTCCTGTGGCTTACTCATTTATTTTTGGCCTCAGAAATTTTTCAAAACTCCCCAGGTTTGAACTGTGACCTTTCTGCCACTGCGTCGTGATTCACCTGGAAGGAAGTCACAGTTCTGAGGAACACTCATTTCACACAACAGTGAAAACATTGCAAGAGGAGACGTCTCAAAATGCGTGGGCTCATGTCGTCATTGAGATAAAAATAGTACAAGCACAAAACTGCCCAGGGCCCGGAACTGCCCTGTTCCTCTGACTAAGAACAGCACCTGACTGATCTGCAGGGATCCAGGTTTTCTGTTTCCCATGGGAAAACAGAGAAAATCATGGATTTCCCTATTTTATCAGAGCCCACAGCAAGGAGGCAGCAGCAAGGGAGCCAGATCCATGCCCCTTCTACTGCAGCAACCGCTGCCTTGTTTTGGGGGCTGTGGACCTGAGACCCTAGCCCCATAGCCCTGGCAGCTGGAGGCCTCTTCCAGCAGGGCATGAGCAGGGTTGGAGGAGCTGTGGCAGGGAGTGAGGGGCACCAGCAGGGCCAGGGGAGCTGTGGAAAGCCTTTAATTTTAATAATGGATTTTGGGGGGAGGTTATCAGGGAAAACCAGGATCCCTGATTAATCCGAGATGGGATGCCATACACACAGGCTCGATAGTTTCCAATCACCTGATGGACTTCATTCTGTGCAGATGGCTAAATCCATCCCCATCTGTGGCTCTTGATTAACAGGCATAGCAATGCAGTACCAGACCCAGACTTTTCAAAGTGACAATGATTTTAGGTGCCCCAAATTTGGATTGCTTATCTGAGACATGTGAAAAGGGCTTGGTTTGCAGAAGGTGGATGCTCCACACATTCTGAAAAGCTAGCCCCTTTCAAGGTGATCCAAGCTGTTGCACAAAAGCCTCTAGTCTCTTCAGAAAAGCTTTCATCTTTAGTTAGGGTTATAGTCTTCAAGCCTTCTCTGCTCCATCTGTATGGCTCCCCTACTTAGTCCCCTGCAGATATTGATCTAGCAGTGCTGACTCTGGCATCATTTTCTATAGTCACCAGTTTAGAAGGTAGGCAGGAAAGAGCCAGGCCATCCCAGGAAAAGGACAAACTATCTTTTCTAACTGTCAGGTCCCAAAGGAAAAGCAATTGATATACAAGTAAATACACCTAATTATTAAAGGCTAGCTCCTCATCCCAGGCAGTCTAGATGTACCATCCAAGTTGCTGAAAAGGAATTAAGACCTGTTCTAAAAGGACATCTGAAAACCGCTTCACAATACAAGAATCCTCTACCAACTAAGCCAGCTTTTTGGCATATGCTCCCTTCCTTTCCATGCAAGAGTATTTTTGGACAGGGCAGAGCAGGCGCACTGCTACAGCATGCTGCCTGTCATACAACTAGGTGCAGTGGTAAGTTTAAGGGCAGTAGCCTAAAACTTGGAAAACCTACATTTCTGCTAGAGACTTTCTATGCGACCTGGGAAAAGTCTTTATAGACAACTCAGCAGCCTAAAGTCATTGCACTGCTCTACACAGGCTGCCTTCTACACTGGAAGCATTATAGCCCTAGCTATGTGGACAAGTTAATTAGGTTAGGGTGGGGGTAATTGTCACTGCCACTCAACAGGGCTAATTAGCCTGCTCCAATTCCAGTGCAGTGTATTTGAGGGTGCCACTCCCATGGATGGTAAATTTACCATACTATAGTCATGGGACCTGTGTGCCTCAAGTCCCCATCTGCACATTATGATAGTGCTTAGATGGGTGTTGTTAGGATACATGCATTAAAGACAATGAAGCATGCAGGTATTCTGGAAATGGGGGTCATATAAATACCTGCAATATTGTCCAAATAATCCTTTCGTTCATATGAATTACAGTAATCATGAGGTTGTTCCAGCTTGTTGGAGGGGGCATTTTGGCCAGCCCTAGGTCTGAGGGAGGTAAAAAGATGATTAGACCCACCTGTGCCTCCCAATCCCGGCTGCACTGACTGTGACTTAGCTGAGCCAAAGTTTGATCAGAGGCTTCATATCAATTCATCTATGAGCAAATATTTCTCCATCTTGCTCCTGTATTATACAATGACACAGACAAAGAAAAAAAGGACTGAGATTCATCAGCATCTGTCTCCTGAAATGGATGAGAAATCAGTCTGCCCACATGATGCTAACAGACCATCAGTGGGACCTGCCCTAGAGAATAATGGCTTTTTCCTTAGTAACCCTGCAGAAAACACATTAATGACTGCAAACAGGGCATCCTCTTCTTTGTATGAGGAATGAGTTACCCAGGGTATGAGCCTCCTTCCATTTAGAGAGAGCAGTACCACTAATATCTAAGGTATTATTTCTGGTCGGGAATTCTGCCATCGTGTCAGAGTCTTCTGTTGGCCAAAGTATAGTCAGGTAAATGTACACAGCTCTTACTTCTGCCTCTGGCATCAGCTTAGGGGAGGTGTCCCAAGCCAGTCTAGGGCCATAACTACAAAACCATCATTCTTCTGCTTTCAGTATCTGACAAATATACTCCTCTTTTACTTGCTGAGTTTCTTTTTCTCAGGGAATAGCAGCCATCCCACTCATACATTATTCTATACCAGCACAATTCCCTTTTGCACTGTGTTATTTTGGCCAGATAATCCCTGCACGAAACTTGGAATATATGACCGACCTTGTTCCTAGAAATGCCACTGGAATTTCAAACAGTGCCTTTGGACCTTCATCTCATTCTAATTTATTGCACCATTTTGGGAAACTGAGAAACTGGCTGAGGTTAATGAGAATCTGCATGTTATTTCCTTTAAAAAAATGTAATAAAAAAAAAAAATCACCTCTGTACTCTTCAGTTATGAAGAGAGTCATCAGCCTGGAATTATTCATTACCTTCTATGACTTCCTGGCACAAATCTCCCAATATGATATCATGTTAGGGCCAGAGCCTCAATAGATATAAACCCATGTTGATACACTGAAGTCAATATACCTATATAAATTATACCAGCTAAGGGTCTGACCTATTTGGGACCTCTCATTCATAGTTTCATAGTAGCTAGGGTCAGGAGGGACCGGAACAGATCTAGCCTTGACCCCCTGCCATAGGCAGGAATGAATGCTAGGTTCACAAGACCCCTAGGATGCCTGGATGATTTTGAGAGTCAACTACAGTTGATCTCTCTGTAATACTTGAGGGCTAGTCCTAAAGGTGGAAAGTAAAAAGCATAAGCAATCCATATTAGCATTTAAATACTCTCATTAGAAATCTTACTAATTGCTTATATTACATTTCCACTTTTTTAAAATTATATCATATTATGTTGTAGTAATAGTTCCATTCCTCGCTAGGAAGCAGAATCCTAGCATTGCATAGCACAAATACAGACAGTCCTCATTCCAAAGAGTTTGCAATCTATGGGGCAGCTATTTATTCTTAGACTCTTCTTGAACAAAGATGATGAACTACATGCATACGGTTCAAAGTTTATCCGAAAAGAATCTTTTATGCTTAGGAGGTACAAACCTTAGACTACCCCGTTCAGTCCAGCTTGTTTCCTCAGTTGTGACCATGGTATGGAGATGGGATACTAAGCCCCTGAAAACAAAGTGACAAAATCAGGTTCACAGTTCCACAATGCACAACAGTGCAGATTACCCTCCAGTGAACCAGTGGCCATTTGGAGACACACACAAAGAGTGCAGCAGACAGAAGAAAAACTGTACTTCAAGGTTGAAGCAAGCATGGATTTCACCCAACACACTGTGCTTGCCATGCACAGATGGACCCAGATGCTGTCTGCAGCCAAGAAAAGGGCTGCAACTCCTCAAAAGCAGAACAGCTGTCAAAACACAAGAACATCATTTTCATGGAATCAAACCAACCAATTCACAAGAGTGTTTGCTGCCATCGTGAACTTGCCATTTTCTCTTCTCTTGTATTTGAGTTAAGTAAATGTTCTCCTTTTGCCCACACACACCTCTAACCTATTGCATGTTTACATCCCTCTCTGTTTCACGTAAGAGAATAAGAGCCTCCTACTACTACCAGCTATAAGCATTACTCTTTTAGCATAAATGGGTATTGTGTTGTTAGTATTGACACTCCTGAATTGATCAGCCATTGAGAAGAGTCATTATACTTCCACATAAGTAAGGTTAGAATACTGCATTTGTCATTAGACCAACACAGCTACAACCTACACCCCCTGCAGCATTTGTTATTTGGTATTTTTCAGTATTCTTGTAACTCTGAAGGATTATGGACCATCCATTATTTTATCTCATTGGCGAACTCCACCTCCTGCTTTTGAGATGTTATTTTGCCTCTGAGCAAATGTTCCTGCATTCTCTTTTCTAAAAATAAAAGTGTGAGCCAAGAGTCCAGCAGTTCTGAGAAACCTCACAATAGCAAATCATTGTCTGTGAATCCACAAGGAGAAAAACTTGGGGAGGAAAGTGATTTATGATTCGAGGGGTGCCATAAGGCAAAAAGGGGGAAGAAGCACTTAAAAATGTACAGCAATCGCCTGCAAAACTAGAATTTTGCTGAAATTACATTTTTGCTATTTTAATGGATGGAAGGGGGGGGGGGGGGGAAATCAGCTAAAACTATTCCTAACAACAGACAAGTGGTAGCACCTGCTTTTAGAGACCAGCTGATGCATCAAAATAATTCAGAATAAATGTGTGTGCAGATTCTCTTGATAGAAAATGAATAGTTTCTTAAGGCAACAATTCTATGATGTTGGCAACTGGAAAGCAGTTTAATTCTTATTTAATTTTTATTTTTGCATTTGGGCTTATTTGTTGCTGATGGAGACTGTGGAATTAAAACAGCCCAAGAATACTTGGACCTACATCAAGGAGAGAGAAGGATAATGCAACTGAATGTGACCACATAGAGGCGAATTAAAAACCAACTCCTGTATAGAAAGCCAATTGGACAGTATTTAGCCCATGAAAGCTGAGATTATTTAATTTCTTGGTTCTTACTCTATTTCTGGGCATTAATCCTTTAATGCATTGGTGCTACCAGGACGGGGTTCACATGA
Organism: Caiman crocodilus; assembly: GCA_030014935.1. Lineage (NCBI taxonomy): Eukaryota > Metazoa > Chordata > Crocodylia > Alligatoridae > Caiman > Caiman crocodilus. Next base: position 18,138,983 of record JAGPOW010002742.1, on the reverse strand, counting down.
TGAGTATTTTGACGAAGACAACCATCACATGGGGCCTTACATAGCCATGCAAGGAAGTAAGGGGTCAGTGTTTATGGGAGCAAGAGCAACTCCCATTATGGTCTTTGATCTCCTCCTGGGCCATTATACTTATGCACTGACTTCTTCCTACGCACAGGCAAAAATGTAGAAAAAAAAACAACAGCCCCTGCAATGGGATTCCTCAGCACATAGTTCAAGGGAGCGTACCTCTGCATCTAATTCTTGAAATGCCATGATTACGCCCATTGGCTTTGATGCGGGTTTTTTTTAAACACCCATGTACACCTCCCATGCTGCGTAAACAACCACTTGTTTATAGTTCATACTATGAAACTATGAAGAGCTGGAACCAAAGTCTGCTAAAATCAATAGTGTAATCCCTGTTGACTTCAGTAAGCGTTGGATCATGCTGCTTTCTTAGACATTCATCCTTGCCAGATTGTGGTTTCTCAGGGCCTGAACAACTAGCCTCCTAAGCTTGTGGAAATCGGCCTTTCTGAAGTCGAGGACTTCTGTATTGCTCCCTGACTTACCAGCTTTTCAGTGAATATAGAGTGATCAATTCATGGTCACTGTCACCCAGGTTCCCCTCGATTCTCAGGTCTCTGCCTAGATCATCCCCTTTGCCCAGTACCAGGTCCAGCAGTACCTTGCCCCTAGCTGATCCATAGACTTCTCAAGACAAATAAAGCTCATCAGTACTTGTGAGCAAGTATTGAGACTGATTGGATTTGGCTGAGAGCTCTTCCCATGCGATATCCAGGTAGTTAAAGTCACCCATGACAATCATGGACCGAGAGTGTGCAGCCTCAGTCAGTTCAAGTGGACAATCAATGATCTGTTATCCCACACACTCTCTCTGTCCTTTTGTAACATCCACCTATTTTCTCTCATCATTTCTGCCTTGGTATTAAGCAAGCTTTGCAAGGATTACGTTGCCATTACAGTGAGCGTGGTCCATAGTAGTCAGAGACGCACTCTGTATTCCAGGTCCATAGGTGTTGCTGAAGAGTAGTGACCCCAGTTAGACAGGTCCTCTCAGGTGCACCTCAGCTAAACTGGGCTTTAATAATTACAGGCAGAAAAGACAGAAAGTAGGACGCAGAAGGACTGGAAGCGAAGAAGAGGAAGTGAGATTGTCATCAGTGGACTTCCTGTGCTCAATACCTGCAGGTCGCAGGTAAGTTCTAAAGTCACCATAGAGAGGGGTGGGCAAGGACACAAGTGCCAGCAGTGACCTCATACCCCGATCCACCAGATATCAAATATAGGAGTTTTTAATGTAGATAACTAATAAATATGGGCTTGATGATGACCTTAAGCTTGGCCCCAATTAACCACGTAGATACAGCCACATGGACATCTAGAGAAAACCCATCTGTGACTCTGGAGAAGCCGGAAAGTCTGGCTGTTGGTTGGCCATTGCTTGAGGAAAGAGCCGGGAGGGAGAAGAAAGCGGGGAATTTCCTGAAAATATGGCTTAATAGAATATTTTTTCATCTTGAGCACAAGTTAGTTTTTTTCTATGTTTAACATTGAAACACTTCTCCCTATAGTTTCTAGCTGTGTTCTATACTCATCATAATGAAGGCAGAACAGATGGGAATTGACTTATCAATTGACATTGCCTCTTCAGACACCACAGGGGAAGATGACAATGTTGGCAAATATTGTATTAACAGCCAGAGCGAGATGGATTCTCTAGGCAGGGTACCTCATCAAGTGTTGTCCGAGTGGAGTACAAAAGATAGATATTCATCTGAATTTCTCCTATCGATCCCTATGCCCAGATGCTAATACGTAGCCTTAAAAAACAGACTTCAGGATGAAATATGACCAATCGTTTATCTGTCTCTAGACAAGTAAAGTGGCTACCTCAGCTGTGTACCCTCCTGGGAGCAAGTGAGGCTATAAATCTAGCAGTCGATGAAGTCTTAGGTAGAAAAATTGACAACAGTAATACGTAGTTCTTACAGAGAGGTTTTCTTCTGTAAATCTCAGGACTTTACAAGGAAGCTTAAAATCATTTTACAGAAGGGGAAACTGAGGCATGGACTAGGAACTGATGCCCACGGTCACTTGGCAGGTCAGTAGCTAAACTGGGAATTAAAATTAGTCTTCTGCATCTCAGTCCATCACCCTAACAGTTAGATAATACATTGTGATCATTATATTCAATCACGTTCTCACTGCACCTCTCAGTCAATGTGTTTTACAGTTGAAAAGATGAGGGTCACATTCTGCCCATTCTTCTCCAGCTACAGAAAAAACAAGTGTCAGCCCGTTTCCCTGCAGAGTGGAAAGGATTGAATGAAAGAAGCATGTTTATGGCTTTGGGATCTTTTCAGATCAAAAACCAAGACAGGTTCCTGATGCATGCAAGTCAGCAACAGTTTAGGAGCAACCAAGCATGTTGTTATTTTACAGATAATTAAGCCTAATGCAATAGACAAACACTAAGATCCCACAAATTGCTGCTAATGCCAGACATTGCACTAGAGCCCCCACCCCTGCATTCACAGTTGTGCAGTTCTGACCAGCAGCATTGCAATGTAAAAGCTCCTGCTAGGAGATGACAAAGGAACAGAACAATTTAAAAATGAGAATGAATAGGTTCTTACATCCCACCACATAGATCCTCCAAATCACTGCTTTCATTCCATGCAGACAAGCTCGTGGGTGGCTGGAAAGAACAGGTGGGGGCAGGAATCAGTATGTGCAGCACCTGGTTGTCAAATGCAGCCTCATTTCAGTCCTTTAAGTAACTCTTTCACACTCCAGACTCCCCCAGCTCTGCTCTGCACCCTCAGCACAAAACTTCCCTATCTCAGGCTTATGAGGGAATGGCAAATCCCCAGCACAATCAAACAGCTCAAATACGGAACCACAGCTATGCTTTATCCATCTGGGTGCAGGTGTCAGGAAGCTTTTAAGGAGTATAATTAGATAGTTAAGTGCTAGCTTCCACCACCTTCACTCATGCTGTACATACTCCACAAAGTCTCAGTTATTTCAGCACTAGGGAGGCATCTGGCTACTTTGGAAATCTCCAAGTGCCTACATCTTCAGGTACCAAATTACTTTATATAAAAAAAAAAAAAAAAATGGCTCTTAAGAGCCTTCTGCTGAGATCATGGGTAGTAGAGGATGTTTGCAGGCCTTTGAGGACTCAGCCTAATGGCCACTTTAGCATCAGACATCGCCTCCGTTTCCTTGTGTTAGAATGAGGAAACTCCCAAAGAACCATTGCTTCTTGGATGGTTTACTAAGGAAGTCTGTCTGCATTTTCTTCAGCCCTTTACTTTTCAAGCCTTGCATTCTATTGCCATGCATTTTCTCTCTGGGCTTTTGCCCCTGTCTGCAGGTAGCTCCAGCCAGGTTATTCCCAGTCCAGTGCCCGCCTGAGTTTTTTTTATTTCCTGTTATCCATAGACCAGATGATCTGGAATCCTTTGCCTCCAACCATCAATACCTTCCTGAAGGTGATGCTTAGTCAAAGGTACTCATCTCACAGGACCATTATAAGTAGCCTTAAGGTACAGTACAGACAGAGCAATAATTGTATTGCTATCAAAAGAACCTGTTATGATTAAACTGTTACATCTGCGTGATTCTTTAGCAATACAACGGTAGCAAAACCACTCCAACTTTAACCACACCCACATCAAAGTTGATGTGATTTAGCTCATTTATCTTTACAAGCATCTTTACAGGATTTTTTTTAGATGTAACAGTTGCAGAGTTATACATTTCCAAGCAGTAACTCTCCATTTCTTTTTAAAGCAGCTGCAAACATACTTTTATCCATATCTGTAGACTTTGATTCTGGTTCAGCATGAGTAAAGCTTCCAAGTATGAATCCTTCTTCAGTTAATTCTGTATCTGGATTTGCCACTGATTCACTCTGCAATCCATGTGATTCGGTCTACATTGTAGACCGCAGTATAGCATAGAGCTACTTTGGGTATCTTTAAAGTTGCCCAAATACTACTTAGAAGCAGTCTAATTATGTTTGCACAGAGCGCTGCAGTCTAATCTGCCTGGACCAAAAGCAGGACATATTAGCTCCTGCTAAACTCCATGCTGCTTCAGGTACTCAGACCAACTCTCCTTTATGCTGCAGTCTGCAATGTAGAAATACTCAGCTGCAGATCCCTTGTACAATTTTTTTCTTGCATCCATAGCATCTGTACTAGATGTAAAAAGGGGGGAAAGAAAGCAAGCTGTATTCCAATGCTAAAAAGGAAAAACTTTTTTTTTTTTTAACTATTTGTTTTATGTAAGTGCTTATTAGAAACTGACATAAACAAGTCACTATCAGCTTTGTGATACTGCAGTGCACGCTAACGTGACAGAGTGGAAAAGCCTCCTCAGTGCCAAAGTACTCATCGGAAACTCGGATAACAAAGTGCCATTGTGTAACAGCGGGTAAATGTTCGCAGAGGGTAGAAATGGAAAAGGCATTTTAGGCCATCTGACCCATCCCTCTGCCATTAGAAGACATGTCCCCTACAACAGGCTTTCTTTAGAGAAGTACTTGTACATTATTCAAGCATTAAGGCTTCCATCACTGCACTGCAAAAACACGTTGCATTTCAATGTCATTTATAGTTGAATTGTCCTCTTGAAAAAAGGATGGTCTTAAGATTTACAGACTGGCCAGAGATTAGGGGTCCAGTTGCTGACTCTGTGAGACAATCTCTTTGCTTTCGTTACCTTCCATAAAATGGGGATGATAAAGAGAAGGAAGTACCCATCTTGTTTGCTTATGAAAGTCGAATACTGAAGGCAGAGCCTCTCTCCTATTTTGTGTTATGCATAACTGGGCCCTAATCTCAGATGGGTCTCTGAGCACTATAATAATTAGTATTCAAATTTAGGTTTTTTTCCCCTAATTCAGCCCATTAATCTCAGGTTATGCCCCACTCTAAATAGCTTTTCCGTGCCTTAGTAACTTCTTACTGTTCTGCAAACTCTTTCCAATTTGTTTATATCATTCTAGGGCTCAAAACTAAAGGTTGACATTCCAGATGCAAACCCCTTAATTGGAACCAGTTGACAAAATTTCAGAACAAGAACTCCAATTCCTAACATGACAAATTGAAAGTGATCTCAATTAATTTCATTCACTTGTCACATTTTCCCCTCACTCACTAATACTGGTTATAAGAACACTGCCCAGTTGGAAGGGTGAACATAACACAAGCAGTTCCAAATTGCATCACTCTACATCCATGGTAAACAAGCATAAAGCCTAGAAATGTAAAATAAACCCCCCCAAAATACAAGAATCCAGTATTTGTTTTGATTCTAAAACTAAATCCAGCTGTTTCTGCACCACTGGGAATGCAAAGTTAAATTGAAAACGTTTTGTGCTGAATTGTTCATACTTCCTGATTTATCACTCACCTGCTCTTTGTCAGAAAACCACTGCTAAAAATTGTTCAATAGACACAAAATAAATATGCCAAGACCATAATTGCACTTTGGTTTGCCATAGTAACACATCTCTTATATAACCCAAGTAAACATTCTTCAGATCCAAAAGACAGTGTTTTGGCTGAAAACCAGACTCAGACACAGTTTAAATAGTTGAAGTGTTCAAAAACATTTAATCAATCTATGCAATATCCTTAAAAAGTCATACTATATTAACTACTGATTGAACTATATAGTGCTGATCTAAAATCCAGAAAGTCAAACAAGACAGATATGAGGGAAAAGACATGTTTTTCCCCAGGTTGAGGGGGTTTCTATTCAGATGCACAAGTGAAACTGTTGTTCTATTCAGTGAAACTGCCGATTGCTATTTTGTGCCCATATTTGCAGAAGTATGAAGGGGTCTGCCCAGTACCACAATCAGCCCAGGGTAGATTGTCACTGTTCCTATTTAGCATTACTTTTAAATTGCCCCTTCCTGATGTGCCGTTTCATGACTGCTGGATCACCAGGCATGGATGTGAATAAATATCGCTGTTTCCCCATATCACAGCAAACGATAAAGACTTTGTCTGACTCGGCAGAATAGGATTATTCTGTCTCCCTTCCAAACAATGCTGGTTTTAGCTCATTTATCCACTTAAGATGATATGCAATCAGAGCAGTGAGTCTGATGGTTAATGCAATGTTAAGTAGGCAGCAGTCAGCTTTAAAAATAATTTTAGGTACAAAGAATTAGGGCTGTGCGAAGCTTCAGGTGCCGATTTGATTTGGAGGAGTTTCGGCACAATTGGGTAGCTGAATCTCCAAATCCAAATTGAATCAGGGGACCAATTAAAAGTCCGAATCGATCTAAAGCGCTCCAAATCGATTTGGAAAAGATGCGCAGAACTTCAGTGATTTGGGTAGTCCCCAATAGCTGCAGCAGGGAGCTGGACCTGGACTCCGTGCTCGTAAATAGGGGGTGGGGGGGAGACCCCTGCCAGGCCCCATCCCTTGCCTGCTCCCCCAGCCCCCTGCCATGGCTTCCCCGCCCAGCCCAGCTCCCGGTTGTTTTTAAAAACGCCCCTACTCACTGGGTGCTGCCAGGCAGGGGGGCGATCCCCGCTGTTCCCCGCTGCCCCACACTGCATGGGTCCCCTCCCTCTGCCACAAGCCCCCCAGCCCCTACCCACCATCTCAGCTCCACCCACCGTGGCTGCCCCGCCCCACCCACCACAGGCTGCAGCCTGTGGGCTTGTGGAAGAGCCCTGCATACAGCAGGGGGCAGAGAGAATTGCCCCCCCACCAGGCAAGAGCCAGTGAAGTCCAGGGTTTTTTGTTCTTTTTTAAGGGTTGAGAGCTGTGGTGGGCAGGGCAGCCAGCAGGGGTTGGTGGGCTTGTGGTAGAGCCCCCCTCTGTGGCACCGAGTAGTGGGGGGCAGTGGGGATTTTCTCCTGCCTGGCAGCAGCTGGTGAGTGCAGGCTTTTTTCCCCCCCGACAAAGAGCCAGGAGCTGGGGCAGGCAGGGCAGCCATTGAGAGCAGGCGGGGGATGGGGCCTGTGCAATTCAGAGATTTGGCTGCAGCTGAATCGATTTGGGACAGTGATTCAAATCGCCAAATCGATTCACCGTCCCCTGAACTGTGCGAATCCGAAGCAAATACTAGCCACTTCGCACGAGCCTACAGAGAATGGGTTATGATCCCCCCTTTGGTTGTTCCGTCTCTGCCTTGACTGTCATCACCAGACAAGCTGGAGGAGTATCCTAGAGCAAGACCACTTTACTTAGCAGAAACTTAATATTCTCCCTGCTAACATCCAATAACCTGTCCTGGCTGCTAACTTCAGTGATAAACCCTCACAGTCCTGTTTCCACAGCAGTTGTGTTCCTTCATGCTCCTAAGTTCCAGTTAGTTTTACCTGCATTTACCCAGGTCGTCTTCAGAGAGGTCTTAGCAAAACTTCCCAACTACCGAGCACAGGGTACAATCCTTCCCGTTACATTACTTCATTTTGATCCTAAAGTCCACAACCATTTCATTCCATGGCTTGCTTTGTGAGCAAGAAAAAGGTTTGCTTTCCTGCTGCTTGTTCCACTCCAGACAAAAATCAGTCTTCATGAGGTGCCCTTTGCCTAAAGCGTAGTTTGATGCATGGTAGCAACAAGAATTTGGAAAATAAGTCAGGTGCATCACACATTCTGCTCTTCATAAGATTTAATCTGCCGTGATTAGGAAACCTTGCATAAGAACAATCTAGAAAAGGAAATGGAAAAGATAGGGCCCAGTTACAAATCTTTCCACAAAATTCTTGCTTAAATGGTTTTCCACTGCTGCTTATATGTTCTGCTTGGTAATCTAAGCAGCCACTTCCCGTTATTAATCTTCTTTCTTTACAATGAAGTGAATGAAAAGATTAGTCTGGCTTCACAACAGCCATTTTTTCCAGGAGGCAGCAGCCAAGAGAGTGGGAGAAATGTGAAGGTGGATGAATTGTTGAAGAGTTGAGGAACATACACGAGAAAGGTTGGCAGGGGTGGAAATATAAAGCAGAAATACAGAAGAACGGAAGCAGCTAGAGGGCTGCTGTGCAAATACCTAACAGGACAGTACGGAAATGAAAACAGACCGATACACACTGACGAGAAAGGAATCCAGTACAAAAACCATCCCACTCCCGCTTTGTAGATTGAAGAGCGACTATCAGCATCTGCTCCAAATCTGGACAGAATTAACTGGCTGAAAAGCTACGAGTGGGTCAGACCAGCTCTTGCCAATGTCAACGCATGTTTTCCAAGATATATCAACTTTGCTGTTTGTTTCAAGGACTGTTCCTTTTTTAAATCCTTTATTCTGGGCAACAAAAGCCATTCAAAACCCAAACAGAAGACCATTCTGATTGTGTGCTGTACCCTAAAGAGCTGGAAAAAGGCAACACCTGTTGCAAACTGATTATTTATACTGAAAACTTTAAAGTAAATGTTAAAGTAAGTTTAATGTGGTTCATTATTAAACAGAATAAGCGATAAGCAACTACGATGGAAGGCTGCAAGCTTACTAAGTGTGTGGTGTTTATGCATGTGGATGTTGTACGGATGCGAGAACAGGAGGACAACGCAGCCGAGTCTTCCTGAGAAAGCTTTTCCTAATATCCAACCTAAACTTTCCTTGCTGCAACTTGAGCCTGTTGTCCTCTGTCAAACCACCCTGCAGGGGGTTGGAGGCTGCTATTAAATCCCCTCCATCTTCTCTTCTCCAGACTAAATAAGCCCGGGTCCCCCAGCGTCTCTTCGTAAGTCATGTCCCCCAGTTCCCATACCATTTTTGTTGCCCTCTGCTGGACTCTCCCCTAATCTGACCCCATCCTTTCTGTAGTGGGGGGGCACAAAACCAATCACAATACTCCAGATGTGGCCTCACTGGTACAGAATAGAGGGGAATAATCACTTCCCACAGTCTGCTGGCAACACTCCTAATAATGCAGCCCAGGATACTGTTAACTTTCTAGGTAACAAGGGTGCGCTGTTGACTCATAGTCAGCTTATTGTCCACTGTAACCTTTTTTAGGTCTTTTTCTGCAGAACTACAGCTTAGCCAGTCAGTCTCCAGACTGTACTGGGGCATGGGGTTGTTCCATCCTAAGTGCAAGACTTTTCACTTCTCTTTATTAAGCCTCATGAGTTTTCTTTTGGCCCAATCCTCCAATTTGTCTAGCTCTGAATTCTAGCCCTACCCTCCAGCACATGTACTGCTCCCTACAGCTTGGTGTCATCTGCAAACTTGTTAAGGGCGCACTCTATCCAAGCAAAGTCCCAAGTCAACGGGTCAGTTCAGGTGCGGATTTGCACTATGCCTTGCTCAGGTTCTGAGAGAGGAGGGGGCACAGCGAGAGAACAAGTGCACGATGGGGATTCTGGGATAGTGGAACAAATGCTCAAGAGTGGTTTCCAGCCAATACAAATTAGGCTACAGAGCAGCTTTAATTGCATTTTCCCCAGCATTGGAATGGAACATAAAAAGCAACCTTTTTGCACCCCCTGCCTCAGTGCCGAATCCAGCTTATCATGATCCAATGACTAACCCCAAATGTAGATTTTGGGATCTGGCGTATTAAATAGCTTATATGATGAAGGAAATTCTCATAACATATTGATATTAATCATGCATTTTTGGCACCAGTTAAAGCAAAAGCTTCAGACTGTTGAACTACTTAATAAAGATTAAATTACTTGACATTTCAATGCAAGTATAAATGAAATTGCTTATCATTGAAAAACATGTTGTTGATTTTTACAGCGAGATATTATTTTTTTTCAAGAAGATAGAAATGCAAATACAGTAAAACTATTTCTGAATCACTTATCTCACTGATAATAAATAGTATAATAGTAAGTGTCCAGTTATATTTGCGTAGCTTATAGAAATGTTTCCTTCAGTAAAATAGTGTTAAAGAGGCTTCAGATTATCCACTCTTTTTGTGGACTGTGGACTCTTTATGCACTCTTTAATTTTTATATCTTCTTGAAACCTGGACTCAAATCCCAGAACAAAACTTTAAGTCTAATATTAAACTGAAGTTGGCATGGGGCACAGTCATTCTAAAGGGGAAACAAGCAGCAGCACAAGGTGTGGTGGCTGTCACTAGTTGTCCCCAGAGAACCAAATGTCCATGCTCGTGGGGACATGGCCAGAGATTTCAAATAGGAATTAAATAGCATTAAAAATATTCTTACCTGTTGTGGTTTCTTGGAGTTCTCTGCAACAGACGAATCACTCTACTATTTTTCTGTATTCATAAAATAGGTAAAAAAATAATAGCTGGCATTTTCTGGATGGTGCTTAACAAGTCTAACAAGGGGTGCTTCAAGCATAAATGAGTGGTGCTTTGAGTCTAAAAAGGTTGAGAACCACTGTTATTAGGACTTAGGAATTGAACACGCAAATGTTAAAGTAACTTTAAGTGGTAGATAAGTTTCTTTGACTTCAAAATGAACTGTTCCCCTGCTTAATGCATGAGCTGAAACATTTGCATAACAGTGGCAAGTAGGTAATCTTATGTACCCAGTACACAAGTAACACACAATAGCTTCAATAAGCATTCCATCTGCAAGGCAGTTTGTTGGATTACTCTTGCAACATATAGTCGTATCTACTTCATCTTACCATAAAAAATAAAATACAACAGGCTTAATTTCTGTTCTTTATTTAAAATAATTAAAAAATGTTCTTGTATGCAAGATAAAAAAGACAAAAGGGTAAGAATCTCTTTTTTTTTTAATGAGATATTCTCCAAAATACCCATTTATACTCTGCTGTAGTACTAAAAACCAATTCTCTATTCATGATGTAAATTTGGTATGTACACACGTGAAATCCTTAGTGTTACAACACTCAGTTTTGCCTAATTAAACAAGTTGCTTTGCACCCTGAGTTTATGTAAACCTAGTTCTTCTAAACTTAGTATCATCTCCTCTTCCATCACTGTCATTTCCTATAAAAATACTTCATCTTGAAATTGAAATTACAGAAAATTAATTCATTTAAAAGATCTGGAAATCTCACTTCTGTTCAAATTTTCTCCTGTACCATTTGTTCTACATTTTATAGGCCAATGCCATACACCTGTTATACATTAGATCAATAGGAGGCAGATAGCTTCAATCAAAAAAACCACAAACCCATGATTATTATCATGGTTCACTTCTTTTTCTGCCATTTCTTAGAATGACAGCATTCATGTACAGGGCAGAGGAAAGGGATAAGACCTAGGTCACCACACAGCAAAGGATGAGAGCATAGCTAAGCATCTGAATAATTCTAGTGAAGCCAACTCAAATATTCAGGTGTTAAATTTAGGCACCTGCTTAAGCAGTTTTCTGAAGTATTTCTCCAAATAACCCGAAGCATATATCTGGCATTGTTTGAAACGTAAGCTACAAAAAATAAATTAACAGTTACCTAAGAGAACTAGGCACCTTTATCTTGTTGCTGCCTTCATGGGAGGAATGGCAGCTTGTTTCTGCTTTAACCAAGCTTAGTGGAAAAAGATGGTTAGATGGAATTCCTGGAAAGTTCAATCTCTTTCCAACATGTCCCCTGTGAAACGCACATTCTTTCCTCTTTCTAATTACATCCAGCAGCCTCAGTCATCCAGTCTTTAAAATGCTTCTGCATTGAATTTCTGGCTCTCCAGTCACCAATATTTACAGTGGGGATGATTTTCTGTGGTTTCAGCCACTGGACAAATCGTTTCATTTCTACGTAGCTGCTGTGCTCGCTGTAAGGAATCCCTGAAACAAAACAATTGCAGAGGTACTTCAGTCAGTCTGCTTAACCTGAAATCTTATTAAAGATTCTGAAGCCTAAAATAATTTTAAATTAAAGTTTAGACTAAGGAACAAGTTCAGGCTTCATTATTGTAAGAATTGCCTATAATGTCTGTCATCAGTACAAGCCAAGTGAAACTACGTAGTTTGTTAAGTGATGAGAGGAGAGATTTTTCTAGGAAATTAAATTTCATTTACAGATTTATTTCAGAAACTGCACCAGTAAGAACTGGTAGGAAGTAGGTTGAAACCAATGGGAGCTTTCCAGCAGATGCAGGGCATCTCATGGTTTTACAGGGAGTGGAATCTTGGCTTTTCTGAAGCCCAAGCTGCTTCCATTGACTTCAATGGGACCAAGCTTTTACAGTCAGCTGTTTTATTGAAACAAGGCTATAAGAAGGAAACTACCTGCAATCTGTATTTACAGTGTTTTAGAATTGATGACTGGTGGATTGCTGGCCAGATTTATCTGCTCAGCTTCTCCGATGGGTGATAACAATTACTGGTTATGATGAGTAGGAAGAGATGCCGAAATGAAATGTACAAAAAACAATCCACTAGAATTAAATTATTGAACCATTTATATTATTTGTACCATATATCGTGATCCTTCCCCTTATCTGAGGTCTGATCTCTACTAGCGAGCGGCAGGAATCCGAATAAGTCCATCCAGTAGGTTTGAAAGCCAAAATTTGGTCAAAATTCTCAGAGAACTTGTCCAAATGATTTTGCAAGCCCTGTAAACAGAAGAGAGCATAGGAAGAAATTTATTAAAAGCACCACCACCACAATGATTCAAACCTAAAAAAAGTTTGGGTTTGGTGATGGAGAGACCTGAAATTACAAAATGTTACACACTTGTAATCTAAAAGATCTACTTTATTTTTCTTCTAAAAATACAGACTGACTATAAATTACTGTGTTCCTTTGAATACAAGGGACAACTTTTAAAACAAAACATTTCTTCAAAAAGTGGTCTGGGTCCAAAACGTAAGTTTGAATAAACTCTTATAAGCATTATAGATGCAGCTTTATTTGTTTCTTCAATTCAGCCAAAATATTTACGTGCATCTTATATTCAAGAACACCTTAAATTTTAAAGGGGTATGCCACTAAAGGTCAATATTTTTCACTTGGCTAGATCATAGAATCCCACATGCTTTTCAAATGCAAAAAAAAAAAAAAAAATATATTAACTCTTTATTGCAGATGAGAACACTGAAACAGAGGAAATTAAGTGGTCAATCTGAAGTAGCAAAGGAAGTCAGTACTTGAGCTGGGTGGAGCTTGGGCCTTGTGCCTAGGTACAGAAGTTACAGATGCACTGGTTTAAGTGATCAGAAATTGTTTTAAACCTGTAACAGAAGTTCAGTGCGCATAAACCAGTTTCAAAATGCCCAAAACTGATCTAAAATGAACCTGATTGATTGTAGCATTAGACTTAACTGGTTTATGGCACTTCTGTCCCAGACCCCTTCCTAGTTTAGGTTAAACCAGTCCCCCAGCACCCTTTTCAGCCACGGGCTGGGCTATGCCATCTCCTCCAGACAGCAGGGCTGGTCCGGCCCCTCGGCTCTCTAGCTAGAGCAGGGGCAGGGACATGACCAGACACCAGCCCTGCACAGCCCTAAGGCTAAGCAAGCAGGAAGGGAGTTTATTTCTCCCTCCCTCCGTCCCTTTCCCCTCCCAGGGATCGTAGCTGGTTCTGCCTGGCCAGGATGGAGCAACCCCTCACCCTTGCTGCTACAGTGGCAGAAGCAGAGGCACGGCCAGAGCCGACTGGCTGGCACGGCCTCGCCAGCCACCTGCCTTGTCAGTGGCTAAGGCCAAGGCTGAAGCTGAACCCTCTCCCCACCCAGCTTCCCTGCAGAAGGAAAGGGAGGGCTCTAGTGCCCTGAGCCACTGCAGGCATGTGCCGCCATTTCCGAAATCAAAAGTTAATGTCTATTCACTTGCTTGCTGGTTCAATCTACAGTTTAGAGTAACATATGAAAATTGAATCAATTCAGGCTTGGGTTTTTTGAATGACTGTGTTTAGGCTGTGTGATCATAAGACTATGCTTAGCTTTTCAAAATCTAAACTGAACTTGAAGTAAGGAAATGAAGTCCCTTATCTCTTCATTCCTACTCCTAAAAAAAAAAAAAAATCTAATCTGAAAAAAAGTTCAATTTGGCAGGGACAACTTTCATTTCTGTGGGGAAAAGGGAATGAAATTGCAATCCTACTTTGGGATTTAGATAAGTATTATTTAAAACCCAAACTAAGAAAACAGTTTTAAAGGTATCCTGTCAATATATTACATGTACATTATATACTTGGCCACAGGATTTTAGATTTCAGAGCAGACACTAAGCCAGAAGCAAGAATAAAGCCCAAGATGAAAAAAGACTATTTAAAAAGAAAGAGATGAATTGCTAAAGAGTGCTAACCAACCTGGCAGATGCTGAAGAGAGTTTGTGACCACAGAAGTGAAAAGCTGCTTGTGATGCTGCCACATTTACCAGCATTTACCATACTCCAAGACAAAACTTGACAGTAACAGAACTGCCAAGACTGGCATATTTGAAAAGAACGAAAAATTTAAAAAGACCCACCCCTACCCCATCCCACACACACTGTTTATTCAGCTGTGGGCACTAAAGCTATTCTTCAAAGGTTCCACATACTTGGTGCAATGTAAGAGGCTTGGTTTCATATAGCAAATACAATCTTAGGACCATATTTCCCCATCATTTTTCATTTTTAAAAGGGACAACATTGTTTACTGCAATGCTTCACAAGATAATACACACCATGCTTGCCCTATTTAAATCTAAATACAGAATGTGAAGCTCCAGTAAGAAAAATTACAGCAGAAAGTAGTACCAGATTGCACATTTTGTTCTAAGCTTATTAATTCAGGTACATGGTGATAATATTTAAGAGGGGAGGGAGATTTTTAGCCCCACTGTGGGCTGTTACTTTGGGCCCAAGGTGCTGGTGTGCTTTTGAAAATCTTATCCTAATGGTTGTACATGACAGCAGCAACATGCACAGCACATATACAAAGGTAATACCTTTGCCCTGAAGAGTCTTGTTTTTTTGGACTTCTTTTACTATGAATTTAGATGGCAAAAATCTCTCTCAATTTAAACTGCTACAAAAAGATGTTCATGGGATGCCAGCAGAATATTTTTATACTACTTTTAGCAAAGAGAGACTTCCTCCTGCAAGAAAATGGCCTATTTCAGAGCTTATTCATAAATAGCATCATTAAAAAAAAACACTTTATTACAACTCCTCTTTTTAGTCTTCTAATCAATATTGCACCAATAAAATGTCTGTCTATCCTCTCAAAATGGAAAAGATAATTCATTCCACAATCAACTTCCTTCAATCGCCATGACAGCCTATTATCTGCTGGGCTGCTGAAGTCAGCAGCGCATTTAAATGGATTCCACAGGGTATGAGAAGGTTCAAATACTATTAGTTAATTTACCATAAGCCCTGACAGCACTTACATTCAGTTTGCTTAGTCAAGACCAAGTATTTTTCAATACATTAGGCAAACCCAGGATTCTACTGTAGTCAAACTAAACATTTCATTGAATTCATCTCTTTGAATCACCACTTTTTTGCCTTTGTGTTTCCCATATCAAATCCATTTGCCTTCCTGCAGCAGTTCACGTCTTATTTTCCCTGTACTTGCAAAACCGAACTTTGCATAAAGGATATCCAATAAAGACATGCAAAATGTAAGTCTATATCCCTTCATTATGCCTCCATCCTAGTCTAGTGCTTTAAGGAGTTTTTTTCCCCAGTACACTGTATCATTTCCTCAAGAAAGGTCTCTCAAAAACACTGCAAAATTACCAGCTAATATTTGACCACTCATGAAGTCCCAGGCCTAAAACAGCCCAAAGTGTAATTGCCAATGGAAAATTTCCATCTGAGCTGTGCTCTCTGACCTGGATAACAAGCAGGGATGTTATCTTACAAAGCAGAGAGAGAATACTTGCTTTCCAGGCTTGGATTTGTTTCTTCAGATGTAGTGTGACTCACTCTTCCCAGTGTAGCTAGAGGATATTGTGAGAATTAAAGTTATTCAATGTAAAGTGCCTTGAAGATGAAAAGTGATATATTTAGCTCCACAGCTGCAGTGGCCACTGGTGCAGATCCACTGCATGATAGGTGATCTATATATGGAGAGAGATGAAGTCCATTTGCACAGCACAGGGCTTAGCTAACGAGTCTGGAGACCAAGAAAAAGGTACATATGACAACAGATTTCTACAGCTCTGCTGCCCCTTAAGTATATCTTCAAGTCCTGGTCCTGTCATTGAACCACCTAATGTGCAACCTGCTACTTGGGTTTGAACCTTGTTGCTGTTAAACCTTAAAGTAGAGCAGTGGGGGACACACTCTTTGGCAGGCATGCCACAAATTAGCACCAAGTGCCACTTTCATTCCCATCCCCTGCCCAATCTGCTTTCTGCTCCCTGTCTTACAATCAGCCACTGTGCTGATTGTCCCCTTCCCAGTCTGCTGCATGCCATGAACAGAGGCTGCCCATGTTATTTGTTGCACCTATGCTAATTGGCCAACCCTGGAGTATTAGTATTTAATTCTAGGCCAGTAGTATTACCTTTTTTTTCATCTGCGAACCCCTTGGAAATTTCAAATGCAAGTGCAGACCCCCAGGTGACCATAGATCACAGGTTGAAAACTACTGTTCTAGGTTGCAGATGTTGACCCAAAAAATATCTTTAAACTCTGATCAGTACTTGAGGGAGAAGGAGAGAGATTTCTATGGTATGTATCACTAACTTGGTGATTCTAGTCCAGGATACCATGCAGGGTCCGAGGACCCTTTAAAGGGTGTCATGCAATATTAGCACTGCTGTGTGTGCAAACATGATTCATAAATTATATCAGAGATTTCAAATAGTAATCCAAAGCATAAAAAGCATTCTGACCTGCTGTGGTCTTTCTAAGCTCTCTGCAAAAGCACAAATGTTTTCTTATTTTTTCTGCAGTCAAAATGCGGTGAAAACTCTAAACAGTCCTTGGAAAGTGCCAGTTCTTAATCTAAAAAGTTTGAGAATCACTCCCTTGACCAACAGCTTGTGGGCTTTTGGTAAAGTTATCTGCTGAATTAATATAGTGTCCATGGACCATAGGTAAAGTTCTAAACTGCATGTTGGCAAATCATAAAGTAATCTGTTCCAAATGGGAAAGAAATATTCTGTTTTGGTATTGCTCCTAGAAATCAATGTGGAGAGGAAGAGTCCAAACAAAACTAAAAATCAGGAATTAAGCAGACAAACAAAAACAAATCACAACACCACATGGCTCCCCCTCCTTTCATTGGGCATTGTACTCAGATCAGAATAAAAGGAAAGGTAAAATTCTATGGAATATTAGGGAGAAAAAATGGTCACTTCCCAGAGATATATTGAGATGACAGAAGAATACGTGCATGTGTCCTACAAAGAATTTTTAGAAAAAAAAAAAATCAGTATGTTGTTAAAATTATAGATAACATTTTAACAAACTTTCCCAATAAATCAAAGGAGCAGAAGATCTTAGTAAAGTAGGGCTAGAAGGGACCTCACAAGATCCTGCTCAAGGCTGACTAAACCAACCCAGCCAGTCTGTGGACTTGCCAACATTGTATTTGACTAATTTGAGAAAGCAATGAATGTACATCCCATCACTATAGAAGGTGAAGAAAGCAAATTCAAGACCATATAATAAACACTGCGCTACTTTCTATTTAACTACTCCAGGTACCTCCTCATGGATGCCCTTATTCTATATTATTCTAGTTCTAATTAAAAAAAAAAAAAAAAAAATCACTGTTGAGTAAAAGGGGCAAAATTAAATTTTGAAGGTAAAAGCCAAGATTCACTTGGAGTTGATGCAGAGAATAATAATGTATCCAGCTGTGAAAACATGGAAGTATTCTTTGGTAGCTAAAATTTTATAATCCGCTATCATTGTCAACTAGACTTCAATCATGGGAACCCTGTTTTTTTAAAACTTCTTAAAATTCTTTACCAGGAAAAAGATCAAAATGGAAGTATTACTAATATAAAGTAGTAGAACTGGACCAAAATCCTCATGGGTATCAAGACTGTAAGCTCTTTGGAGCATGCATAGGTTTTTATTACATGTTCTTACACAGCCTAGTTCAACATACTGAGATTTCCAGGGGCTATTGCAATGCAAACAACTAAGAATATATTTAAAAAGGCGAGTGATGTACAAAAGCACAGATGCACTCAAAATAGCAAACTAGATTCTCACTGAGGCCACCCACCTAATGTTCTCATGGATTTGTAGGCTTGTGAGCGAGAAGTCACAGTTGGTCTCAGAAATGAAAAAGTACTTAGCCAGAGTTGAGAGAACAGGTTTGGGACTGAACAGAATGCATATGAAAACAAGCAGGGACAAACCCAAAGAGATATATGGGTGGTATCCCTTAAAAGTAATTTAGCACATAGTGATGAGACATATTAAAAGCAACTTGCTGTCTCAGATACCAAGCCAGCTATTCAGGACAAAAGAAAAACAAGCACCCAGGATAACATTTATATGCAGCATACTGCTATTATAGTACCATATCTTCCTCTTACAGCATGCCCCAGGATGTAATATACATCCTGGTTTTTTGAAAGGCAGAATGAAGGAAAAAATATCTTTTACTGAAACAAGTAACTGATTAGCAAGCAACTAGGGAGAAAAGCCAGCTCACTGTTCTGCTCCATGTGAATCCAGCGAAGATTCTAACTTTTAACTTTTGCTCTTACCAGCAGAAACTGTTCCTATTATATTTCTCACTATAACATGCATGGAAATTTTCAGTAGCTGTTTTTTGGAAAAAAGCACGTTTTGTATGTGAGAAAACATACTATTCTTTGACCCAAACAAGAAACTGTCAGACGTTAGCTAACTGATATCCTTTTGAGTTTCTGGGGTGTAACTTGTAGCCGTGTTGGTCTACTGACATAGACACAGGAGATACTTCGGGTAAATCCAATATCTTTTATTAGACCAACTCAAACAGTTGGAAAAAAATAAACTAATTTGGTTCGACTTGCCATACTCAATGTTCTGCAGGGGGGAGAGGGGGGCGGGTTGTTTGATCTAATCTTCCAAAACTTACCCTTCGTCTATCAACAAATAAAGAGAGGGAATGAATTAACTTGTATTTTTTTTTCCTTTAAGCTAAAACAAAACACATCTCTCTCTTCCAACATCTTCGATAATGAAATTTCTGGGTTCAGATCATAAAAACCATCCCTAAACCTGGTGCTATTGTTGGCAGTTGCAGCAAAGACTAAAAACGAATCAGATGAATCAGTAAGGTACGTGAACTTTATGTATCTATAGATATAGTCTATATAGTATAGAGAAGATTACATTGTATTGTAGCTGTGCTGTGAATAAGGAACATCCTTTAACCTACTGATCTAGCATCATCAGTACAAAATTCACAAGCACACACAGAACCATCCCCAAAATTAAATCCAAATTTCTCTTTGGAAATCAGCCAGTGTGGCAATTACCTTGAATGAAACTTGCACTCGAAAGTCAACTTAAAGAAGAAAAAAAAAAGAAACCACAGAGAGCTCTTCTTTTAAAAAGGGGGTTAAACTTAATGTTACTACAAGCAATTTATGAGAGACTAGTTAAATGAAACACTAAAGGATTAAGAAAAAAGTGCACACAAACATATTTAATCCCACTGTACACCACTTTCATTGTTCTCTTCATATATTCCTCTGTGGTTTGTGCTGATCTTCAGCACAGCAACAAAGAAAAGAAAAACATTTTTACAATCACATTTTCCTCACTGTAAAGCCAGAAATTAAGCCTGGGATTCAGGGACTTTTACTACTTTTAAATACTGCTTTTTGTTTTATTTGTTTTTTTAAAAGGCTAGATTGTAGGCGAAAGTGTCCATTCTAAGAAGTCTCAGACTGAAAACTCTTGCATGAGGTAAAAGAAATTAGCAAAAAACCCACAAAAAACCCCCAGAAAACAGGGACAGTGTGTCATGGTATATTAATTGTTAGTAGGGCAGATCCTGCAATCATTACATTAAATCTACTTCAAAAAAGCTCGCTACTAACAGCAAGCCTTTGAACAAGTCTCATCTCATCTTATCTATCCTGCACGCACTCTGCATTAGCGTCAAATTACACTTCTTGTGCATCAGGTTTGAAGCCACTTATTAATGTTTAATTGTGTTTCCTTTTCAATGTGTTGCTATATCTCAAAACATCACTAGATTAATACGATCTGACAGATGCTTAAGAACACCAGACAAAACATTACTGTTATGTCATCCAATCCCCCAAATTAGCCAGACAGACAGAGATGATACCTTCTAAACATACCTTAAAGTTAATTTGCATCATGGGAAGAACGTGAAGCAAAGTATCTTTCCAATTCATGGTAATGATGGAATTAACAGCCGCTGACTCCAAGCAGCAAAGTGTTTTGTATTTATCACGAGACATACTTGCTTTAGAACCAAGAACTTCAGCAATTGCTGTAGACAAATGGGGGAAAAATATCGAGCTATAATTTGTTTAAGTAATAAAGATTTCTTCTGCTGCTTCTAGGACATTCCTGATCATCTTACTAGCTCAGTAGTTACCATTAAAGGTATGGACACTGTTTTTGTCATATAAAACAAGTGGTTATCATAGATTAAATAAATAAATTCTCTACACTTACCAAAAGATACAATAGTTCATTCATATTATAAAAAATGATAGGGGAAAACCATGATGACTATTAGTAAATGCTGATTTTGGAGATTAGATTTGGAATAATTGTGTCATCTTTTGGGAGAGGTGAAGAGAAAGAATAAAACAAATAATGAAATAAAATAATACTTTAGCAATGTTGATTTTCCAGGAAATACACTGATATTTCGTTCCAAAAAGCTGGAACCTCATGCAGTGTTTGAAAAAGGGGGAAGGGAGGGCTTAAGAGTTTAAGGCTGGTCTGAATTTCACTGAGATAAGGCCACCATGACTAGAATTTAAAAAATACAGATGCTGCATGGGCTGCCTGCTTTAGAAAATTATATTTATTTTTCTTTCTACATTATAAATTGATTGAAGTGTAAGGCACAAAAAACAGAAAATAGTTTGGTTTGTTAAACAGATTGATGTGGATTATTTTTAATTTCTAATAGAAATATATTTACATCAAAAGTTCTATGCATTATTGGTAAACCAGAGAAGGTATAAAATGGATGTTCAGGATGTGAATCTAAATTATTTTAGGGGGAAAAAAACCCCAATATCAAGGGGTCCCAACATTTTTTAAAAAACTAACTTGGAAAAAAATAATAGAATATATATTTGGGTGAGGTTGAAGAGCCACAATAACTGATCCTCTAATTGTAAATAAAGAAGCAAAAACTTTATTAAATAACCAGTGTCATGTGAAACAAATAGGACAAAGGTTTCAGGAGATTAGGAGTTCAGAAATACTGTTGGGCATCTTTGAAAACACACACAGCTGAAGACTTAGTCATGATACATTTCAGCTTCAGATACAAACTGTAATTTTTTTGGACAGCTGATAAAAGTTGTGTCCCATAGTTTAACACTTAATAAATATGGACAAACATAACATTGCATGCCAAGTGGCTAAAGTAATGGAATAAACCAGCATAAACAGGATGTTACTTTGCGATTGGGGTCTGAGTTGATGTTCATTCTGGCACTCCGGAGGAGTCCAGCCTTATCATTGCTTGAACTATCTGATTAACTGTACTTTCGTAACAAGGTTCTCCGTTTTCTGATGTTACCATAACCATTTAGAGATTTTTAGGCAAGGGACAGAAATCACACGTGACCAGTTATCTGCACCAAATCTGCAACATAACAGAAGGTCAGTGAACATAAACAGCCTTCAAAATGGCTGAAACTGATTTAAGTTAACCTGGATGGATGTAGTATCAGATTTAACTGATTGAGGTTAAATCGGTTAACTTGAATCTGGAGGGGACAGGAGTTCAGGAAACTCACAATCACCCAGCATCCCAGGATGCTTTGCACCTGCCCCCACAACCCCTCCCCAGAAGGATGAGCAGGCTAGGCCTAGTCCAAGCTGTCTGCTCTAGCCAGGCAGGGAGGTGTACTCCTCAGCTTCTGCCCTGGGCCACTGCAGGAATTTGGCTGCATTTCCAGAATCAGAAGTCAAATGTCTTCACTTGCTTATCAGTTTCACCTAATCTGCAAAGATTGAATCAATTCAGTCTTGGGCTTTTTGACTGTCCATACTTAGCCTTGGAGATAAATTGTTATTTGATAATCCTAACTTGAGTATTTCTTAAAGCATTACTATTTGTAAACTGAAGTGGGTCCGAGAAAAGAAGTTTTCACCTGAGCCAATTCCAGCTTAACACAGTATAAATACTTAAGTAAAAATGAAAAGGGAAAATAAGCTATTTTTCTCTTTCTATACAGAATATCTAAGCTAAGGCTTTGCTACCTTTGGGTAAAAAGTTTACTTTATATTGATGTATATAGTTGCTTTGATCTAATATACTCACTCACCTAAAAAAATCTTTTCTTTCCCAATGGAATAGCTGCCACAGACAACCAGAGTACGTGGATTTAATGTTACCGTCTCAAAGGCAGTATTGACAGCAAACTGGATAACCTCTTGTTGGGAAGGAAAGGTGTATTCAGGACTGCAATATCTAAGAAATAGAAACGGGATACATATATGTAATAGATAATATGAACATGAGAGAGAATAAGAGAACATAAAATCTTATTTTATTAAGCAGGCTGTCAGACTTACACATATACAACAGCAGAAGACAAAAAAGTCAGATTATTCATCAATATTGATTCAGTCTATTAACAATTCACTTATAAGAAATCATTGTTGAATAAGGCATTTTAAAATGAAATTATAGACTCATTCGTCATATAATATGCATATATACTTTCTCTATGCAAAATGTTTATTAAGTTCATTGCCAGTATTCATTTATCTAAACAACTGACCCTATAAATAGAAAGGAGGAAAACTATGAAGCATCAAATCCTCCCCAAAAGTTGGGCGTTGTGCCAAATACTAATAATATCCTTATATCCTTTATTTTTGTCATTCATATAAACTGTAAAAAAAAGGATACCTCTTATTAAACACATAGGACAGGAAGTAAGTGAATCGTAGCTGGGAATCAGCCATCATTTACAGAAAAAGCAATGTTATATGATGACAGAAAGGTCTAATGAAAAAACTTACATACCACTGACTCCAACATTTAGCAGACTTTCACTACTTGTTTATTCTCTTCTTGAATATGGCTCTTTGTGATCGAGTCATGTTTCAACTTCATAAAGTTCTGCTTTTATAGGTGAGCAATTCATACCTATATGTTATAAGGGATGGGCCCATCTGAAATACTTTAGAAATCTTTATCCCATACACCTTTGTTGCTTTTGGACATGGGGGGAGGGGAGGAATTATATAACATGAACCAGAAATAAGTCATATTATACTTCAATTTTAAGTGCTAACGGTTACCAGACATACATGTGTTACTAGCACAGGTCAAAGTAACATACGTGGTATCCAAGTAAAGGGTGTGGACTTTTCGACCAGTCAGGGGAAGATAGCGCTCCATAGAAGGATCTGCCCTGAAGTCCCCTGTGTGAAGTATAACAGTTCCATTGGGAAGGCAAAAAAGGATCATTGTGGCACCTGGACAACTGGGAGAAAACATACACATAGACCCCTTATTATTTCTATATACATATTTTATACATTACCCCAAAACTGTATTGCTTCCAACCAGCAGAAGGGATAAAATATTTTAAATCACAGAAGTTTGGGCAAGGCACTCCTGCTGTCAAATGCGAGTTCTGATGCTGACTTGTCTACAGCCACTGACACGCCACCCTTAATTAAACTCTGCCCCAGTTCTCTTATCCATAAAGCGTGGATTACCTGCCTCACAGTGCTGCTGTGAGATTGTTAATACAGAATATTAGGGCTACAAAATGCTAGTTAAGGGCTACATTTCATCTGTTTTCCCAATTCCAGTGAAACTAAAAAACATAAACCCTGTTTAAGTCCTATCAATAGGCTACAGTCCTCAAGTTAGATGAGAAGTAAAAGAAATACCTAAAAACCTAAATCAAACATGAGCTCTTTTGAGTTATTCAATGTTCTGTTAGGCAAGTCACAAGCGTCAGGCTGACCCTGCATTATGTGTAGCTTTCTTGATGGCCTAATGCAGTGGTTCTCAAATTTTAGACTCAAAACACCCATTAGACTAAGGTACCCTTCAGAAAAGTGCAAAATCTTAGTTTTTTCCTCTATTTTTCTGTTAAAAAAAAAAAAAAAAAAATTAAAAATAAGGCAATTCTTCTTGCTGCAAGAACCTCAGATAGACCTTAACAGGTCAGAATTGTTTTGACACTGTGACGTCCTATTTAAAATCTCTGTATGTAGTACATCATGTTTGCACATGCAACAATGCTAACATTGTGCAGCAGCTTATAAGGGCCTTAAGAGGATCTCAAGGCACCCTGCTCAAGAATTAATGCTCTAATAGACAGCAGGGAAGACAGTCATTTTTATGTATTTATAAAAATAGATATTTCATAACTGTAACTGCCATCTCCACTGCTGTGAACTACTTTGTGTAATATTTGCTTTTAAGTTCCCTTTAGAGATTTTAAGCATTAACCTACATTCAGAACTGACTGCTGATAGGAACCATTCTTCTCTCTATTATGGCTGTTGTGAATCAATTGCTATTAGTGAGCTTTTTCCATGCAGTCGTCTGCCTTGAAAGGCAAACACTTAAAATGTGAAGCCAAAGTGAGACTATTTTGGAAATTAATTATCTACAGAAAAGATAAACAAAATTCTCAAGAGGGAAGCATTGGGTAGAGATCACAGCTGAAAGGCCACAGTGGGTAAATGCTCAAAAAAATTGAACTCTGTACCTAAAGTTTATATTCTTTTTATATCGAAGGGGAAAGCAAAAGAAAAAAGAGCGTCCAAACAACATAATCAACAGTTTTCTCCCATTCCCAGAAAGGGTTCTCAAAGGACTTGCAAGGAATCTTATCACTCAAAGTATAAACAAATCCTAAGATAAGTAATATTCAAGCCAGCTGTGACACAATGCTGAATTTATATTTATACACATAAAAAGAAAGGAGTTTTATTCCAATACACAGCCAAATAAGGTGCCGCAAGGCATATGGCGGGAGCACAAGACTGGAAGCAAAAGATACTGAATTTTAATCTTGACAACACCACATATTATTTATATGGCCTTGAACGAGCAAGTCTAACTGCACTACAGAATTTAATGGAAGTTTTGAAGCTGATTTAAATGATCATTGAATCAGGTCTTTTTAGAGCTCGATTTCAATAGTATTAACTACATTTTAATACCCAACTTGAGAGACCACAGGCCTTACTGTCACAGCCACAAGCTTCCATTATCTTAGTAGAAGCTACAGGTTTTCAACGCACCTGCTCACAGGTATTTCAAATTAGGCATTACAGATTGAAGCAAGTATTCTTTGGACTACTTTGTAAAGTTGTTTCTCAATGCTTTTTAACCTTTTTCTTTTAAAATACAGAAATGTTCTTCATTTTACCAGAAATGCTCTAGAGAATCAACTGGCTGGTTTGTGATAAGAATTAATAAATTACAACCCTGGGGATTGTTAGGTATCTTGGCAACGAATTTGTTTCAAATACGCACAATAAATTTAGGATTAAGCCTTTTAAATAGACTTCAATACTTAGAAACCAAAGTCCCATTGACATTTGGGCTCCTAAATATCCAAATAAACTTAAACCAAAACCTATGCTCCTCAGTCATTTAAGCTATTCTAAAAATAATTTTCCTTAGCTAGAAAATATTTTGACATACAAGATTTGCAAAATCTACACATCATCTGCAAAGGTACATACTGATTGGCATCAAGCAATACCACTTTGATCCCATTCACCATACACTCCTTATCCATTGGCAATATATGAATGTATTGCTCCTGCACTTGAAGTTTGCTCTTCACCAAGTTGCCAGTTATCTACAAAACACAAAGACACTAACAATTGAAAGAACAGAATAGTAAAAAGGAAGGTCAGTCTCACATACTTTCATTAACAGCTGAAGGAAAAAGACAAAGAAAAAAAAATAAATTGAAAGAAGGATCTGTAAGCTACAATTTACAGGTACCTTATGAATGTTCATGGCTCCCACTTCTTTGTGCTACTTAACTGCTGCAAAGCAATTTAAATAGCTGAGTTCTGGAAAGTCTCCCTTGATAATGGAGACTCCTATGCCATCCTCTTACAGCTGAACTAAGCAAAGTGGCCATAAGCAAGAGAATATAGCAATGGATCCCTTTCATCTTTCTGTTCTCTAATGACTATAACAGTTTTTTGGGACTGTCAGCAGCCGACACAGCTGCCAGTAGCTTGTAGGGCACTGATCCAATAACCAAGTGGCATCAGGAGGAGCCAAAGGGTTCCTATCTATCTCAGCTGTGCCAAATACACCTCAATCACAGCAGACAATCTAGCCCTGTGTCTGTGTTTTTGGTTTTCATTCACAGTTTTATTTGGTTACATGTCAAATAAACACCAAAACTTACCTTGTTGCAATAGACTGGAAATGTAAAGTTTTTTGTTAGACCACAAAAATGATCAGAATGGAAATGAGTGAGGAAATAAGCTGTACAGCCCTCAATTTCTCCATACTGGAAGGCATCAACTGTGAAACCAGTTCCTACAAAAATAAATACAACAAAAGTAAGTCAAATAAAATGCAGAGAGTACCACACAGCCAGATTCTGGTCAGACTTTCATTTTGTAGCAGAAAAGCCATTAACATTGTATTCAACCAGAAAATGATTGTGGTTTACAGCCACAAGCTGTGTGTTAACAGTATGAAAGTTTTTACTGTTTTAAATACAAATTACATGAGTTCCAAACACAAGTACTGATAGACATCTGCCAACGGTTTCAAGTACAGTTGGTCAAGTGAGAAAATGTTATTTCTAAAATATTCAGTATTCATGTAGCTATACACACACGTGTATATATACACACACACACACACAAGTAGGATCTAGTACCCAAAAGTTAAAATACGCACTGCACGAGATAACTGTAACAGATGATTCCCCACTCAGCTCTGACAATGCAGTTAACCTTCTATTTCCATCAAGCCATTTAGCATTACTGTTAAATGTTATAACAGTTAATTAGAAGATGAGTGACCTTTGTTCTTTGAATACATCTGTCAGTGGTAAAACATGACAGATTTGGTACTTTACACTGTAACTGCGTAAGTTATGATAAAGATTGATATAACAAGGGAGTTTGTTCTACTCTTCAAAAAAGAAATGTCTTTTCTTTAAACCCATTAAATTTGCTACATAATTACAAAAATAACATTCTGACCATAATTGGCTGTTGGCCATCTTTTAAAAATAAAGCTATAGCTAATGAATTAGAAAAAGCAAATATTAAGAGGAAGGTTTTCAAAAGCACCAAAAATGTTTCGTAGCATGAGTCTTAATTGAGCTTCAATAATACCCAACTCCTAAATCCCTGGCCTGCTTTTAACTCTCCCCATCAAATCATACTTCAAAAAATATAGCATGAGACAATAAATCTGTTATTTTCACAGAAATATCTTCACAAAGGGATCTATATGCTACACACTTGTTTTATCAGTGATAATCTTCAAATAGTTTAAGTCCCCAATCTTTCAATCAGCTTCTTTTGGGCACATGCACTTAAGCAGAACGCTACCAATTTCTACAGAGGTCTGTATAATGAGAGCACTTGAAAGAATTGGCATCTAAATAGTTAATGCAGCAAACAAAATAAAGACAGCTGGAAAACGTAATATCCAGCCTGAATATCTCTGTATTTAATCTCTCCTGTTAATGAGATCTCTCACCTGGTATTTTTTTGTAGAAAGGACAATATTTTTTTCTTGTTCCATCTTCTATATAAGAAGATTCTCTAAATCTTTTTCTCCACTTTTGTTGTATACCAGAAGCTGGGCCTACACAAACTCCATTTGTATTTGAATTGACTGGTACTTTATCTAGGTCTGCTACAGACCCTTCAGCTTTCCTCTTCTGCCGCTTAGGCCTCTTTCCATTGGGAGTTGGTAGACTTGAGGGTTGTGTTTCTTCACAAGGATGCTTCTCTCCTTTGCTCTCTTCTGTTGCTTTGGGTTTTAATCCAAAGAAAACACCAATGTCCATTTGTTTCAATTCTTTGGTGTTGATATTTGCAGCAGAAGCAGATGGCAACATTTTAGAGATTGCACTGGGAAATGGTATACTTGCTGTATTAGGAAGGCTTCCTTCTTCCTCTGACTGCAAACTCTGTTGGCATATTTGATCTGTTGTGTTAGTATCCATTTCACCTTTATCAATTAAGAAGCCACCTGATTCCTTCAAAATAACACTTTGCCTTGACATAGGAGGACTGCCACCTTCTTCTTTGACTTTCAAAGAAAAGGATTCAGCATTCATAGCCAAGTCTACAGAATCCCAACTCCGACCACAAAAATCTTTTAGCTTCCAATTACCTGTATTAGAAACAAAGGTACTGAATTTTGGCCAGTCAAATTCCTTCCTAGTTTTGTCATGATTGAGAGAGAGAGAGAATTCTGCAATTGGGTCCCCTTGTGGACATTTTAACTGATCAGCAGCACATACTAAATTAGAGCTGTTCATCTGACCCTGAGAAATTGGCCTAACACGACCATCCAAATGGCCTTGGACATTCATTTCTCTACAAGGTGCATTTTGTATTATAAAACCTTCCATTTTAATGTTGTCATACCCAAGTTCAGGCTGAAATGGAGAATCATCAAATTGGTTATACAGCATACAGCTAGATTCTTCCTTTTCAGGGTTCTCTTCATCAAAGTTTTGAACTTGAAATAATTTCTTTCGTGATTTTATTTCTTTCTCTTCTTCATCCTCTTCATCCTCCGTTTCTTCAACACTTTCCGCACCACTCCTAAGCGGGGAGTAGGAAATTTCACAGTCACTGACATCACCTTCTGGTAGTAACGGGTTTAACTGATGTGAGTCATTCTGACTGTCCAGGTCTTCCCCAGCTTCACTTTCTTGAGAAAATGGAAAATCAAAAAACTGAACCTGGCAATCATTATCTGCTGTCTTTGTGAGCAGAAGATTCTGCTCGGGCTTTTTAACATTCATGGAAAAGGAGGCATTTACATTGCTTATACTTGGAGATTTTGCTTGTGTTGAAATCTGTACCGCAAATGTATGATCATCATTTGGGGCATTTCTTACATTCTTGGTCTGTTTCTCACTCTGTGAGATTTCATCCAGGAGGCCTGGAAAGCAGCTTGACTTAGCAGCAACAGGATGTGCGAACTTGTTCTCTGGGCTTTGTGCTGAAGAGTCTACAAGATAATCTCCTGCTCTACTAGCAGCAAGAAAAAAATGTGTATAGCGCTTGTAATGCGATGGAATAGTAGAATTGCACAGTAAACCATCAGGACATTCTGAGAAAAAAGTTAAACAAAGTAACACAATTGATCATTTATATCAGTAGGGGACATGTTTTTTGGCAGACATGCCACAAATTCGCCCTCTGTCCTCCCCAAGTGTAACTCTAATCACTTTTCTCTTCTTCAATCTGCTGTTCTGCTCCCTGCCTGATCTGTTGTTCTGTTTTCCACTTCCTGTCCTATATGTTGGTGTGCTACACGCTCCCTCCCTCCCTGATCTGCCACATGCCACACAGAGGGTGTCCATATCACTTGTAGCACGTGTGCCATATGTTTGCCACCCCTGGTTTGTATGGACATATGCAGTGATTTTTCACAATATTGTAACATGGCCAATAAAGGCTTTTCCCTGTAAATAGTTGTTGGAGCCAAAGGCAGAGACAGACCAGAGCTGCTTTCAGTCACATCAACCTGAAATCCTACCTCAAAATTGTCAGTTGGGCTACATATAATTTTTTTAAAATGCTAAAGCAACTACTCATGGCCACGTGTATTTTATGCTTTGGACCTTAATAAATAACCAATGGCTTTCCATTCCTAACATGAACTCAGGCATGCATGCGCTTTTCCCCTAAGTCACAAATGCCACGGTCTACATAGCTGTCCTTAAACCCTTTTGAGAATTTTTGAGTTCAGTGCCAAGAGTTCTACAACTCTTACTTCAAAGCTGAAAGTAAGTTGGCAGACACGTTGGCCTAAGGTTAAGGCTATAGAACAAACTACAAGTTAAAACCTCCCCTTTCTATTATTCTACAGTGACTTCAAAGGCCCTTCAAGAAAAGCTACAAAATTATAACAAGAAAAGAGAAGTGGTTACTTAATGAAGCATCCTTTAAGTTTAAAGTTTTGTGGCTGTATACTTTCAATTTTCAAAAAACTGCAAAAGATCCTGAATGATTTATAAGTTTGCCATTGATCCCTAAAAGATGGTAGCACACAACACTATTTTAGAGAGTCCTAAACCTCTTGCTCCCACTCCTATCTGGAAATGAAAACAAATCTACTTTTAGGTTCACATTTTCATAGCAGACTCATTCTAGATGGTACTTCTACAGCATCCTGTGCAAGGTCTGAAGTCTAATATATCAGCACTAGTCTTTCATTGGTTGGACTCAGCACTCAAGACTTCATTTTTGCCTCCACATCCTGTCCTCAAAGGTCTGAGCAGCAATTTGGACCAGGGATCATAGAATTAGTTGTCTAAGGAAAGAAAAACTCAGTGACAAACAGAAGTGATATTTTAATTAATAGGTTTTTGTTAGGAAAGACTTCAGGATTATGCCATAAATGTTGTCATAGTTTGTGAAATGCTAAATATGTGCCAGTGCAGGCGTACTCAACCTCCAGCTCATGGGCCAAATCCAACCCATGGTAAACCCATCTGGCTTGCAGGTATCCCTATGAGTATGGGAATTTGGTGGCAGGGGACCAGTAGCAATTAACACCGTTACCCCAACTTGGTGCCAAATTCCCAAAGCCCTTGCAGCAGATCAGAGCTGGGTCATGCCCCGTCCTTCTAGAGACAGAGCAGGGCTGGGCTGTACCCCCTTACCTTGTGCAGCCCGGTTGGGAATGAGCACCCTCTTCTCCCCATGGGGCTAGGCCATGCCCCCTCCCTACCCAGCTAGATTGGGGCCAGGCCCCACCCCAGGGCTAGGCCATGCCATGGCCAATCTTTTTGGCTGGTGTGCCAACAATTAGCCGTGCCCCCTCCCTGAGTGCCATGAAACCCCTGTTGCCCACCCACTCTACTGCTGTTTTCTGCTCCCTACCCAATCTGACACTCTGCTTTCCACCTCCTGCCTAATCTACCACCCTGCTTTCTGCTCCCTGCCTGATCTGCTGTCCCACTTTCCGCCCCTGAGCAATCTGCTCTGCTGTCTGCTCCTGGCCCGATCTACCACTCTTCCTTCTGCCCACACTGCCTGTCCTCCCCATGACACATTCGGAGCCTGCATCTGCAGGTTGCGGCCCTTGTGCTGCAGGTCGGCCACCACCGAACAAGAGTCAGTCTATCCAAGTCCCATGACAGATGTCCGAGCGCAAACCCCGCTGTGAAACGAATGCCGATAAAATGATGCAAAACAAAAATGGCTTTTCTCATTCACTACAAAAACCGCCTTGGATACCTCACCAGTGCAATTCAGAGTGAAACATGAAACATGACCTAGGTTCACAGCAATTTCCTTTGACTATATAAAACCTGTTGGGCATCTCCTCTCTCTTGGCACCCGCTTTACCTTTTCCAGTGGTGCTCGGAGTGTCCAAACATTCAGCAACGTGCCACCGGGGGGTCTGCACTAAGAGTAAAGAGAAGGGCATTTGGCAGCTTGGACAGTAGCCCTCATAAATTGGCCTGGCCTTTTGCGGCGTTTGTTTTTTGTTACAGCTCCCGCTCAGCTTGGCGGGAGCAGTGCCATCATCCTGCGCCTGCCCGCTCGGGTCCTCTTCGCCAAGGGCTTGACCCGGGACCTCCTCCTCGCTGGTCTCGGGCTTGGGCTTTTTCCCCAACGCTTTTTTCCTCCTCTTCTTCCCACCGTCTCCTTTGCGGGGACCGGGCAACGGCAGGGAGGTGGAGGGGGTTGCCGCGTCCTGACCCCGTGGCATACATTTTGGCTTGCGAATGGATTTGTACTCCCAAATGTCCTCTTCCAACAGGCCTCCCTGGGACATGGCCACGCAGGGTGGGAAGTCAATCTGGGGGGCCGGTCTCATCCCTCCAAGACAGTTGCTCTCTTCCCTGCGGCTCCATTGAAGCCGGACAGCCTGCCAGGAGGGAGACTTGCAATGATTTACAGCTGGATGATCCTTCCTGCCTCTCCACCTCCCACATAGCTTACCCCCATTCTCCCCTCCCCTCTCTCACTCCCACCCCCACCACCCCACCGGGCCCGGTCCTCACCCGGCGGCGGGAGCCCTTGGGCCCGGCAGCGACTCCCGATCCGTTCCCGCACTTTCAACACTCACCGACCCCGCCCCCCACAACTCCCGCTTGGCGCCCTACAAATATTACCATCTTTCACTCCTTTTCATCATCTTGCACTCTCACCGTGTCTTTCTTTCTCCTACTCGAACGGAAAAAAAAAAAAATGCGAGTGTCGAATCTACCGACCGCTGGCCGTCGTTGCTTTTTTTTTACGAATGTGCCGCCGCGAATCATCATCTTATTGTTGTTTGCGGGTTTTTTGAACATGAGAAATGCCGCGTTTTTCAAACCAGAATCGCGCCGCCTCGGGGCGGGAGGGGTTAATTCCGCGGGCGGCACAGGCAGGACGCGTCGAATGTGCGGCGCGGGAAAGGCAGGTAGGTAAACAGCTCTGCGACTGGGGGACGGAGGGAGGCAAGATGGCGGCGGCAGGCGGACTCCCAGCGCTGCTGCCCGCCCAGACGCAGCTGGAGTACGCGCTGCTGGACGCCGTCAGCCCTCAGGAGAAGGAGAACCTGGTCTACCAGCACCTGAGAAAGGTGGACGGCTGGGAACGGGACCTGGCGGCGCCCGACTTCGGAGGAGGTGGGTGTTAGAGCCCCCCCTCCCCTACACGGAATGGTTTGGACCCCCAGTGTGCTGGTACTCCCCCCCCCCGCTTCACGCGAATGGTTTGGACCCCCAGCGGGGTGCTATTGCCGTCCCCACACGGAGTGGTTTGGACCCGCAGTGTGGTGATACCATCCCCCCCTATGGAATGGTTCGGTCCACTCCTCCAATAGGGTGGTACCACCCCCCCATGGAATGGTTTGGACCCCAAGCAGAGCGGTAACGTAGTTCCCCCACACGGAATGGTTCCAGCAAGGTGGTACCACACCCCCACACATGCAATGGTTTGATGCGCGGGGGCGCGCTGGGTTGGACCGCCCCGTGGGGGGGTT
>JAGPOW010002742.1:18081986-18105683 GCA_030014935.1 Caiman crocodilus | reverse complement strand
TTGAAGCCCCCCTACGCAATGGTTTGGACCACCCCATGGGGTGGTACTGTCCCCCCCCCCATTCCCTACAGGCACCTGAGTAGAGCCTCTCTCTATACCCCACCAGTGCTCTTAGGGAGCATCTGCACATGCATTCATGCCCTTTAGTTCATGCACATTGACTCTAGTTCTTCCATTGCGAGGTACTGGGGAAACGTGCATTAGCCGGTCTTAATGCGCAGTAAAGGGGTGTCATGGATCACACACCGCATCGTGCGTATTCAGCATCCCGGGCCTTTCAGCTCGGATCAGGCGTAACCTATGCTTATACTGTGATCACGACCGTGGCTTCCTAGTGGCACCCAGGAAACCCTGCTCTGCAGGCACAGAATAGTACCCATGTAGGGGTACCTTGGCTTTATGCCCACTTCATGGAAATAGGAGACTCCTCCCTAGCTTGCTCCTGCGGCCATATGGCTACGGGCAAGCGAAACCTGGGGGCATCCAAACCCCAAGCCTCCAGGCTTGGGCCTCCAAGTAGGATGCCCACCAAAGGATTTGGGAACATCTGAAGCCCTAGGCCAGGTGGTGAACGTTTGCTGGTAATAAGGCCACTTACAATTCTTGACCGACTCATGGATTTGGAATTTGATTTGTTTAATTTGGCTTGGAACATGAAAAATTCTCTTTAAAAAAATAAAAATTATTCCGTATCCCCACGCTTCAAAATGATAGCGGGGGTGTTTTAACTAAAGCACATTCGACAAGCTGTAGTTTCATAGATGCTAGGGGCAGGAAGGGACTTGACAGATCTTCGGGCCCAGCCCCCCCTGCACTTGGGTAGGAAAGATGGCTGGGACCAGACAACCCCAGCAAGATGGGCATCAAGATGCTTTTTGAAGATCAGCAGGGTAGATGTCTATACCACCTCTGGGGGGAGCCTGTTCCAAACCCTTCATACTCAACTTGTAAAGAAGTT
This sequence comes from Caiman crocodilus, assembly GCA_030014935.1. NCBI lineage: Eukaryota > Metazoa > Chordata > Crocodylia > Alligatoridae > Caiman > Caiman crocodilus. The sequence continues at coordinate 18,104,725 of JAGPOW010002742.1, read as the reverse complement.
TTTTTCCTTATGTCTAGCCTGAAACATCCTTGCCACCGTTTTAAAACGGGGACACTGAATACACATGATGCAGAGGGTACTGGCATGCACCAGTTAGCACAGTCCAGTAGACTCCGTCCTCTCCAATGCCGCTAATTAGACCTCTGTCGTGTGTAGGTGCCCACTGTTTTTAAGTGATGCACTATATGTTAATTAGCCTATTTTAAGATGCATTAACTAAATAGCGCTTTTTTAGAGATGCTTTAATGTGCATTAAAATAGACTAATGCACATTGAAGTGCATGTGTAGGTGCACCCTTACTACTCTATCATCTTCCTGAGAGAGCTTCTTAGAGCTCGTTCCCAGGGTGGGCTGGCTGCCTGGTCTTAATACTGTGGAGTCCTGTTTGAAACCTTTGGCTTGATCTTGGGAATCCTGTATGCGCCTTTAACAGTGGTGCCTTTGAAAGGATCTCAAGGCTCCCCAGGGTTGAGAATCCGCGAGTAAAGGGAAGAAACCTTACTCTCTTGGCCTGAAATTATCCCACTACTCCAGGATTGCTAAATCTCACAACTTCCTCATGAAACGTCTCCCAGAGTTGGAAGTTTTTGCTAAAGTCCTGCCTGTTGGAATGGCTGCTGTTTTAAGTCCTTAGTTTTCATTTATATATCTCATAAGGTATGTGTAAATATAAGATCCTCATGGTCACAAAAAATGTGACTGTCAAGGCCCTGGCTGTAAGTCAAGAAAGGGAAAAAAGAGCCCACACTTTAATTTAATGAATTTTAAGCCAATCCTCTTACCTTGGGAGGGGGCTGTTATCTGGTCCATTGCATGCATCCAAACTGTAATTGTAAGTTAAGTGATATGTTTCTTCAGATGAGTATAATGCACCCCCTGTCTGCTGGTTCTGTTGTCCTGCAAGCTGGCAGTAGTCTCTAGGCAGGTAGGCACCGTGATTATTCCGTTGTATAAGTGAGCACAGAACTGTAGAGGTTTATCTTTAAAGTCTTTGCATTCATCACTTGACACAAATTCAGAAATACAAATACAAGTTCTGCTTCTTCAATTCAAGTTTTCCTGGAGAGGAAAAGAAGAAAAAATGTGGAATAAATATGTTTTCATTTGTTCTCATGTTGTTGATTCTTCATTCCAAATCATAGAAAATTAGGGTTGAAAGGGACCTCAGGAGGTCAACTGGTCCAAAACCCTGCTTAAAGCAGGACCATCCCCAACTACATCATCCCAGCCAAATATTAATAGGGTTGCTATGTTCTTGAGAACACTAGCAAAAAAGACCATTTATATACTAAATTGTTTTTTCTAGGTACTTTGAACTCTCGCTCCATATTAAGATGACCCCTCTTCTGTCAGTTACCATTCAGACCATTTCCCAGGTTTCAAACTGTTTAAAAATGACACGTGGAAGCCTGGGTTGTTTGCAAGACAACAAATCTTTAAATGGAAATATTTCTCCAGTTTTCTGCTTGTTACAAATGCATTTTAATGGATGGAGAAAATACCACTGGTGGTTACTAGTAAGCATATTTTGGTAAGGGCTAGTAATTTTTCGTAATGCTTTTGCTAAACTACCAGTACATTCCCAAAATGTCACTTGGCTTAGTGATGATGATAGCAATAGCCACATTAACTGTCGTTCCTAGCTAGAAAAAGATTGAAGTGGCTTTGACTTTTTTGTCAAAAAGTCAAAAATGCTGTTCAGGATTTATGCCAAACTCTAAAGGATAATAGAACATTCTTTTGGCTCTTAGTTTTTAGATGCAATATATTGAAAAACAAACAAACCCACGTTCCTGTGACTGTGTATATAGTTCCAAACTAAAGCAAAAGTCACGGTTTGACACTTGGAATATCACTGGTATAAATGGGAGCTTTCATGGGAAAAACAAGTGAGACAAAATTTCTGTTTGGCTTTGAAAGGAGAATTCTTCCCTGTATATTTTAAGGACCAGTTTATAGGTTGTTATTTAATTTTTAAAAATTCTTACTAGCAAATCCATTTAAAAAACAAAAAAAGAAACCTCTGTACCTTCATTCCTTAACTTCTTCATTGTTGGCCATTGTTAACATCTTTCTGTCTTGGTTGAGTTCCTCCTGAGTGTCCTCAATAGCATTGCTTCAGTTTCAGGGCCTCGTTCCTACTTGCCTGCTTTTGTCCCTTACGTTATTGCTCCAACCAAACCAGAAATGCCATCCTCACTGGCTTATGTGAATTTGTTCCTCCTTTCATGCCTCTATGTTATGAATCAAAGCTTAAACCCTGTAAGAAGGGACAACTGCAGTCTGCTGATTTAGTGAAGCCTTTTGGAGTTGGGCAGGTCTGTTCACATAGAGGTTTGAAGGATTAAGACCTGAAGGTATACATTTCAGAAATTCAGTGGTGAGTTAAAAAAGATATTTTCCATTATAAGTACATTTTATATGCAACAAGTGAGACAACAGGTATGTACTACTACTACCTAGATTCCTGGGTTTCATTCTTGGATCTGCCACAAATGTGCATGACCATTTTGGGTTACTTACTCAGGTGGATCTGTCTCCAGCATGCTTTTTTTTTTTTTTCTTATATAAATAAGTCTTATATTACCAGTACCTCATCTGTGGGGGTGTCACATATCTTTCCCTCAGTGAAGAAAGACAAAACACTACTGATAGATACAGGCATTATACCGAGTTCTATGGGATGGTCACAGGGTGGGATTTAAATTCTCTTCTAAGGGATTTATGAGTCTATATCTCATTACAAAGCGGGTCTTAATTAAATGCAGCCTTTTTCTATCTTACCTATATACTTGTCTTTCATTATTTTAGAAGTTGGCACATACAGATAGAGAACCAGGATTTCTATTCCCTAGCTTTTTTGTTATTACTGACTTCCTCTTGGTATGTCTGATGCATACTAAGGATTCATAAAGGAAGTGGTTGGAAGTAATTCAGTGAAAGGTGCTATAGTCTATAATTGCTAGTGTGGTTGTTATTGGGACAGTATATCTTCTTATTATCATTAATAGAATTATATTTTATATGTATCATCTAATAGAATTACTTTCAAGAGAGTATAAAACCTACAATATAGCACAGATGGTTGAGGTATTTTTTCAGTAAGAGGTAAGTTATGCCATTTTTAAAAGAAATTAATACTCCTGCAAACTTAATAAGGTTTATTACGTATCTTAAACTTCTGTTCATTTCATCAATGTATATAGGTGTCTTACCCATGTGATTGTCTTATGTGGTTGATTATTGTAAAACATGATTCTTAAACAGAAAACAAAATTATTGTAAAGTTTGTCTGTGCTTTTAGTTAGCATTAACCTATTATGAGTTTAGTTTGTTCACATTACATTACAACTATTTAACTCAGTAGTATTTATTTTGACTCATTAAATATGAAGAATTGTAGGTCAAAGCCACATTTGCCATCTGTAAGATTGTGGCTAGTTTTCTTATCTTCATAAAAAGTAATATTTTAAAACTGTTAATGAAATGTGCCAGGAATGTTGAACACTGTTATACAAACTGGCTGTAGAACCTGCTCCTTTGTCCTTTAATTTGGATGCTTCTGTTTTCTGAATTCCAGATCTGGAATGGCTAAATACCGAAGGTCCCATTTCTCTGTACAAAGACCTTTCTGGAAAAGTGGTGGTGTTGGATTTCTTCACTTACTGCTGCATCAATTGTATGCACCTGCTGCCTGACCTCCATGCATTAGAGCACAAGTATTCTGATAAAGGTATCAACGCTTTTGTTTGCTTGGAATAGAATTTCCTGGCAGTGTCACTGGTGGAGTAGCTGAGTCACTTGTTGCTGGTTGCTAAACATTTGGCAAGACTACAGTGGTGTCTAAAAGTGTCTTCTAATCTGTTATCCTGAAAGGCGGAGGACTGTATCTACTCCACAACACTTCTAAAAGGGGTTAAATTTGGCAGCTGTTGCATTTCTAACTTTAGAGACGCCATATTAATACTTAAGAACCCAAAGCAAGTATCTATGTAAATAAAGCTGTTTGCAGAATAATGCACTACTGAAGTGGTTGACTTGGGTACTAAGTTTATAGATGTCTAAACAATGTCTTCAAGACTTGATAGATTTAAAAATAAGTGAGTGCCTGAGGGTTTGTGCCTAGTCTGAAAAGGGATATGCATACTATGCTTAAACTCTATGCTTGTACTCTGAAATCTCACCCTAAGGTTTTTTTCCCCAAGTCTGACTGTCCCTTGCTGCTTTTCCTGCAAAACATCTTTTCTTCCTTTTTCTAGTTCTCTCTTTAATTTCAACTCCTCAAATTTTGGTTTAAGATAATAAACTCTGCCCGCCTTTCTGATTAAATAGCGATCAGGATACCTTGCAAAACTAAAATTATAGTCTCATATCTTTTCTTAGAACCTGCTAACTAGACATGAATATTTTAAGTGCAAGATAAGTATTTCTTCTAAGTAAATAAGAAAGATTGAAAATAATAATATTGTTCAACACCTTAAAATGTAAGGTATGAGAATTTATAATGTGTTTGACCTCCCCTCTAGGCCTATTTGTGAGCTTAATCTGTAGATCTTTACACTTTAGTGATTGTCTACTTCCACTGGAATAATAATAGTTTTGACCAAAGTACCATTTGTTTATTGCAGTATGTAAATAACACTACACTTTAAAGAAGTCCTAAATAGGCCACCTTTCTTCCCTTAGGAGTTTATAATGTCCCAGAAAAAAGAAAGCAGATGCAACAGTTTAAGTGCAGGAAATTTTTTAAATAATGTACCAGCAATTTGTCAGAGGCAGGTGTTAAGTGATAAATTGGGAGTGACTGACACAGTAAATAACATGTTACAAGTATCAGGCCTAGCAGGAGAGTTTAAGTAATGTGAGGTGATATTGGTATTACCATGAATACTGTACACACATGCACATATGTGTATATATAGTATTCATGTTAATGCCATATGTATGAGAATGATATTAAATGTTTTGAAATTCAGAGCTTTATATTAGCATATTGGGCTCAAAGCACTGGATTGAATGCCAACTCGGGGAATTTTGCTGTTTTGTTTTTGATTTGTTAACTTCCCTATCATTGAAACTAAGACCGAAGAAAAAGGCATTGCTGTTGACTACGACATTTTTTTTATTCTTAGTCAGTCTATCCTTTTTACAGAACTAGGAGTTGCAAGTAGAGATAAGGCATGAGTGAAGGAAATGAAATTGGATTTCACAGGAAATAACAGACATGTCAATCAGTAAGCTTGAATGTTGTATGGTATGAAACAGGAAGTTACCAAATATATTCAAGAAGGATTTGAATGTGTTTGTTAACAACAGAATAGAGGTGACTTTTTTGCAGCAGGATTGAGGGGTAATGTTGCAGGTGGAGGAGTAGAGAGAGCACTTAATGCAAGCTTGTTGGGACAGGGACTATAATGTCATTATATGTTCAGTGTAGATAGGTATTAATCCAACATGACTAGTGATTGTAGTAGAAAGAGGACATGCATGCATGCCCCGACTATCCCTTCCCCTCAATCAGGTGGGCACCTGCCCCTTACTTACCTCTGGCTGCCCACACCTCTCCCAACAAGCAGTGAATTAATTCACACACAGCTCCCAGTTCAAGTTAGGCAGCTTAAACTAAGAAAATCTGAGTTAAGTTGGTTATGCTCTTGGTTCAAGCTTTTCTTCCAGTAATTGAAGATCGAAAGATATTTTGAATTCAGCAAGCAAGTATGTGTACTTCAAGGAGAAAGTAGAAAATAGTGCTTTTCAGTTTTTTGGTTTTTCTATTAAGTAACCTTTCCACAAGGAGTCTGGACTGGGTGTTTTTTGAATTGTTCTATTCCAGCATAAATTTTAGAAAGTCTAAGGATTCACTGCTACCAAAAAAATGTTGATTGCAGTGACTGGGCCCTCAGGGATAAAGGACTGAGGAAAGGGTCTAGGCAGTTACAAAAAGTCAGTCTTAGATGTGAACATTTTTTAAAACAATTAAAGACATTGGTGCAGATGATACAAATGTGTTTAAGAGAAAATCTGTGTAGATATAGCACCAACTGCATTGTCTGTGCTCATACAGCATTGCTGAAGGATATCAGCATAATGGATAACAGGTTTCACTATAGAAAGAGAAGGGGAAGTTTTCATCACATACTAAAGCAACCTCTTATTTGATAAGAAGTCCATTTGGAAATGTTTGTGAAGATTTGAATTTGTAAATAAGGTTTAATTGGGAACAATAATGAAAAGCTGCAGAACTTGTTTTATGGGGCCATTAACTCTTAGGCTACTTGCCAGTCATGGAATACTGTAAAACGTCTGGGATAGTCTGTTCCCGGACTTAGTGAGATTTCAGAAAGTGCTACAGGGTTAGTGAAATGGTCTTCTTCTCGCTGGACCTCAGACAGAAACAACCAATTTTAGTCTTGCTAAGAACTTCCTCTTTTGGTTGCTTAAGTAATTTGCTCTGCCATTTGCCACATCTTGTTTCAGGAGAATGGCAGGTTATGGGGAAAAGGTTTAATTCTCAAGAGTCTCCTAGCTTAAGAAGTTTGCTGGGAATAGTAATTAGGAACCTGAAAGTTGCTGTGTCAAAGGAGTGCAGTGATGGCTTGAGAGGCTGGGTTAAGGAAAAGAGAGCTGTTTCCATAGAAGCAATAGAGAAGGTCATAGTGAAGGAGACAGACGTCCTGCAGGATGTCTGTAAGAAGACACAGAAGTTAAATTTGCTTATGTTCCATCCCTTATTGTGATGCATAAGAGTACTTGACTTATTTCATTCCTATGGTTTAATTTATGATTTGGATATTTTAAGACATGCTGCCTATACCCCTCTTCTTACAGCATACTGAAAGCATGTATTAATGGGCACATAATACATGTTGTATCTTCCTTTGATTATATGCTATTCATTTATTTTACAGCATAGTTTTTTTTATATCCTTATATTTATTTTATGTTTGCTCACTGCAGATATCCTCTTGGCATGCAGTGCCATGCCACCAGAAAGATAGAACTTCAGTAGCATGCTGCTGTGACTTGAGATGCCTGAGCACAACACGATATTGTTGTAGGATAATTAGGAGCGTCAAGTCTATCTGTATGCACACGCCCATTGTTTTATCATCTTGAAACTTCAGTAGGTTTGTCTGAAAAACAACTTTCCATAGGACTGAATGCCACCCAGCATCTTTATCTGATATGTTCTTGCTCTTATCTGTAGCAGTTCTATTTCTGTTTTCAATGTGGCATTCAGTGAGTTATTTTAAACTCCAGTGCATATTCAAGCTCATGTTATCAGTTGTTGAGAAATGATCTGCTGTACTTCTATAAGAGGAAGTATATTTTAATATTCAGAAATAGTTTGGCATAGGTCCTGGTCTGTGCTGTATAATACTTTAAACAAAGTGTTTAAACTGGGTGTATATTACAATGGCAAAGCATAGACCAATTCCAATGAAGGATTTTTATTAATGTAATGTCTTACATGTGCATTTGTGGTGAAGAAATTCCCCAAATTTACTCCCTTTTCTTGAAGCACAAATAAGTGCTGTTACATCTGACTGCACAAATAAGTGCTGTTACATCATATTGTTGTATACTGAACAGGGTTGCAGTGTTGTAGTATTCATTTGAGTTTGGGTTTACAAACAATACTTGAATAAATGCACATAGTTTTTTTCAGTTACAAATGGTCTAAAGTTCATTACTTGGGAACTATAACTTTTCACCGAGTTTTTATTTCTGCAACTGACTCTACAATGTTCTGTCCTGCATTGAAATTTGCCATTCCTTCAAATGTCTTTGTGATCTGATGTTGGTGTCCATGGGCTCTCCTTGGATCTTGGCTAGAAGGCAGGAGACAAAATTATTAGAAACATAGCCATGGAGTAGGTGATCTCCAGCAATCCTGTTTTTGGAAGCCTAGCAATGTCTCGATCACTATACTAAAATAAATTCTAATATCTAAAAATTTTGGTATTTGATTTTAGATTTTTTTATCATGGAAAATCAGAGCCCCTTAGCGCTCACCAAGACACAGGTCCACACCCCTTATGCCCCACCTATAGCCTCAGGTAATGGGAAATATCCACATTTTTTTTCTGTATTCCTATGGGAAATGGAAAACCTAGATCCCTGGTGATCTCAGGTGTCATCTAGTCCAACTGCCTGCACAAGTGAAAGATGCACTATTTCTAAACCATCCTTGCTGAATGCTTATACAGCTTCTTGAAAACCTTAACTGAAAGATTCTATACATTTCCTTAGGCAGCTTGTTCCATTGCTCTACTAGTGTAAGGAAAATGTTTCTGAGATTTAATCTAAATCTGCTTTGCTGCAATTTAATGCCATTCTTCCATATCACCACCTCTGTAGCAAAGGGAGAACAGTTGTTTTCCCTCTTTTTTTTTTTTTTTATGGCAGCTTTCCAACTATATGTAAACTGCTGTCCTATCCCCCTTAATCTCTTTTGTGCCAAATTAAACATACCTAGCTTTCTTGGACACTCCTCCTATAGCTTACATTCTTATGCGTCTCATCCTTGTCACTCTTCTCTGGATCCTCCCCAGTTTCTCTACATACTTCCTAAAATGCAGAGCCTAGACCTGCACATAGTTCTCCAGCTGAGGTCCAACCAGCGCCAAGTAAATTGGTACAGTCAGCTCCCATGGCTTTCATACAATCCTCCTATTAATGCATCCAAAATTGGGTTTGCTTTTTGGTGACTCCATCACATTGCTGCTTAATTTTGAGTTCATTAACTAGCCTGCATCTTTCTCAGCAGTGCTGCTGCCTAGCTAATTATCTCATTTTTGCATTTGTGTGTTCTTCCCCAGATGTGGTCCCTTTCATTTCTAGTTCAGTTCTTCAAGTTTATCAAGATGCTTTTTAATTCCCTTCCTACCCTCCAGTGCCTTCAGTCCCTCCTATTTTTGTGTCATCTGCAACATTGGATCAGGAAGTTTTTTCTTCTGGCATCAAAATCATTAATAGAACTGTTAAACGGCACCACTTGAAGACTCCTGTCATTCTGACATTGATTGATTTACCGTTATTCTTCTCTAGATGTTATTCAGGCAATTATGTATGCACCTAACAGCAATTCTGTCTAGCCCAAATTTCTGCAGTTCACTTCTAAGAATGGCATGTGGGACTATCAAAAGCCTCACTAAAGTCCAAGAATATTAGGTCCACTGCATTCCCTTTATCTACCAAACTAGCTACCCTGTCAAAAAAGAATACTGAGTTTATTTGGCATGAGTTATTCTCAACAAATCCATGCTGGCTGCAATTTTTTCCTTTGTGTGACTGAGTAAAAGCCAAAGTTATATTTAAATCTGTTCTTTGGTGTTTTTAAAAAGAAAACACTCTTGCTTAAGAGGTGTATAATATATTTGATATGCATATTAAAACCTGAAAAAACTAACTTGTAGATTTTTACTACAAAATCAACTATTTATGTAATTTAAAATGAAAATACAAAAACGCACTGCAACACGGTGCCTAAGTGAAGACCTTAGCTGTCCATTCTTTTCTACAGAGGGAATTCACCAAAGGGCAGCAGTTAGACAGTGTATTAAAGCTTCCTTCAAGTGAAAGAACCATAATACAGCTTTTTATAATGAGCTATTTTCTTGAGTCGTGAGCTTGCTTATGCTTCACCTTTTTGTAGCACAACAGAGAGGAGAACATCTACATTCTTATTTTTGCGTGTTTGGTACCGTAATTTGGTACTGTTGAGTGAGTGACCTGAGCTAAATGGTTAATAAACAGATACTTCAAACCTTTTGCACTCTAAATGCTCTCTACTGACACTACAGAATAGTTTAAAACAAGTTAGACAAAGAGGGCAACATAACTATTTATAATTGGAATGCTTTATATTAACTGTCATTCCAGCTGTTTGGAAGAGTGTGGGAGAGATTGAGATTGAATGATTAAACAGAGAGAATGGTTATGATGGCAATTCAACTGTGAGTCTGTCAAGATTGTTACAGATGCAGATGTAAGTACCATCGTGAGTTAGAAACTTTTGAAAAGAGAGAGAAGCAGTTTGAACTTTTTATTGATGGGCTCATACATTTCCCCTATATAAAGACACAAAACAATGCTACAGTTCAATGGGTAAGGAAGGAAATGCTGGGAGCTATATTTTGAAAGGACAGCAGAAGAGTATCACAAAGGAAAGAAGTTGCAGGGTGCCAGTTAGATTATGGATGCTTGCACTATTAATTTTACTAGAAAGGAGTTTTGATATATTGTAGAAAAAGATAATAGCTGGATTTGCAAACCCCTGAATGCAGCCTGGATCAGGAAGGAGAGTAATCAACAATTGCCCTTCCCCTTATCAGTCACATCTGTGGTACAGTATAGCTAGCTCTTAAAGCAAGGAGAAGAGTCCATTTGGGAAGTGTGAACTCATTTTAGACATCATTGGCCAGACTTAGCGTTGGCATAATATGTTTATAGTCCCATTGATTGAATTGAAATTGTTCCCTTCAGTAGGATTTTGTTGGACAAGGTGACAGTTCCCCCAACTATACAGCTGATCTAATAAATGGTATCGCACAAAATCTCTGCCTCAAAGTATTGTATATAGAGACATTACTGAGTAACGTGTGGGACTGGAGCAAGCCTGGCAGGGGTGTACTGAAGAGAGCTGCAGAGAACCAGGGTCCTGGAACACCTTTAAAGTGCTGGGTTTAAAGAGAAGCCAGGGCTTTCACTACTGCAACTTCAGGAGGATTGGGTGTAGAGCCCAGCTGGCCATGCTCATGGGAGAGCTGCATTCTGAAGAGCATGGCTCAGGATAACATGCTGATTAACTCCATTCCCTGCTGGCTTCAGTGGGCAATTTGCACCCTCACTGCAGCAGTTGCATTCATTGCCTATGTGCAGGGGAGGTGGGAAAGGAGGAAGAGACTTACCCACCTGTCCTGGCTCACAGGAGCCCACCTTAGGCCTCTTAACAACTTAGCTCATTCCTTGTTGCCTCCGGTGCCAGCATTTTGCTCCCTCATTGCAGCACCTGGGCAAATTTATAGAGGGTGAGACTTTCCCTGGGAGCAGCCTGTGCCCTGGATCCCAGGAACCTGGCTTAGGGCTCACTCTGCTTACCCCCATTCCCTGCTGGCTTTGGTGCAAGCAGTTTGCTGCCTGGAAGTAGCTGTGCTGGCTTGCCACATGTGAGAGGGAAAGAGGATGAGATTTCCTCCAGAGCAACAGTGTCTTGGCTCCTGACAGCCTGGCTCAGGGCTCTGTACTCCTTGCATTACCCACCTACCTTTCTCCTTGGGTCTCCTTTTTACTGTCTCATTCCTTTCTCTCCAGCCTTCTGCAAACAGAAATCCCAGCCCAACCTGACAGAATGCTGGGCATGTCAAGCTTCCTAAGCATAGCTACTGAGTAAGTGGAGCTGAAATCAAAGGCAGGGTGCAAATATACCACTGCATCCCCTCTGGATCCTCCCTGGCTCCATTTCAGGCCTGCAATGAACTCAGCCCTTTAAGATGGTGGCAAGACTTCTAAGAAGAAAGATCACAGAGGCAGGTGGAGCTACTTGGCATCTGTTGCACACCCAGTACCAGCTCCCTGTGCCATGGGCAGCGGTTGCAGGCAGCCCAGCTCCATGTGCAGCCTGCAGCATGTGAGGCCAGCACGGTGCATACTGCAAGTGGTGCTTCACTGAACTAACCCTGTGTGCTGGCTCCGGTAAAGCTCAGTCTGGACCAGCACCTGCTGATCCCAACCTGCAAGCTAGACTGGCTCTGTATACTAGATCTAGCTGTGATTTATGGGCTGGATCATATGGCTCCACAGGTTTGATCCAGCCAGTGGGCCATATTTTTAACCCTCCTTTAGGACTTCATTTAAGGCTCCTGTGGTAGTCGACATTTTCTTACTTCTACAAAGTCATTTTGGTTTTTGTCAAAAGGAAGGAGCCTTTGAGAGGACAGTATTTATAGCATCCATATAGATTTTTGTAGACTGTAGAATGGTTGAATGGGAGTTGATTGTCTGAATTTACTATTTAACCACAATCTAAATTATAAAATAGTTCAAAACTCTCATTCTACATGAGGGCAGGACTGAAGTGTGTTCCAAATGTTAGACTGAAAGGAAAATGGGATAGCTGCCACTTCCTTTAAAATCTTGTTTTAGAGTTCAGTTTATTAACACCAGGCGTGCTGGGTATCTCACATCTCATTTATGGTGATATTCTGTCAACACTGTATAGCAGAAGGGAAAGGAGACATTCTTGTGAAATTTTCCATGTGAAGTGCTGAAAGGTTGGCGTGACTTGTGTAATTTTTTTTTTTAAAATCAATCTGTCATTTTAAAGTATAAATTAAGTTTGTTTTTCACAAGGGAAGATTGATTTAATCCTTAACGTGCTTCTTTCAGTGCCTTGGACATACACTACTCTGTGCTTCAGATGTCCTCTGAAAAAATCTTATTTGCTCAGTGGTTTTTAAAAACTTCCATACTTTTTTCCATACATGTTCAGTAAAACCTCTTAAAATTTATATTTTTGGTTATCCAAAAAGTTTTTACAAAGATGAACAAGTATACAAGAGTTCATCTTTACATATATTATTGCAGTAAAGAGCTTTGATTCAATGCATGGCTTAACTTCTTGTATGTCTTTTTATTTCCCAGCATGAAATTAAACACGCAACTTGTTTTTTGGAGGCAGAATGTAGAAAAAGACTTTTCCACAGTCATGGCCAACTGCATAGCGTAGAGTAAGTCGTTCTGGGAGCATAGCATCCAGGAAGTGTGGCATCAGAAACTTCCTGGTGTGGCAGACTCTCCTGTGATGCTCTGTGTTCCCAGGAGGACTTGCCGTGTATCATGCAAAGCTAGGCCCCACACTTTTGCAAAGGACAGTAGCAAGACTGTTACTACTGTAGTGTAAGTAGTTCTTTATAGAAATTCCTGTAAATAATGTGTTGTTTTGACATCTCAAGTCTTACCAAGGTCTTGCCAACAGCTCACTTGTTGCATCAGGCACCAGCTACAGTGTTCAGCCCATAACTATGGCTATGAGAAGGCTAACATGAGACTGCCACTTCAATTTGCTGAGCAGACACAAATTGCAGCTATCTTGGTAGCTGCATCATCTGCACAGTGTTACTTGGACTGTTGCTTTTTCAGTGAAGAAAATGGCCTTTCCATGTAAAATGCACCCCAATTTTGAGAGGCTGATTTTTGGGGAAAGATTCATGTTATATCTGAGAAAATAAGATAACTAGTTACAATTCTCTTGTGCATTATTCATGCAGAGATTTCCTAGGCTTCATATTGAGCACATTTAACTCTGCTCTGAAAAGTTTAATGAGAAATAAACTAGTCTGTGAGCACTTGAAGTATGTGCAGTTGACAGGGAAGTAAGTACAGCAGAGTAATGAATTGATAAAAACAAAAGAAAAACTATGCTGAAAAAATTCTTATGTTCTTCATTTTTCTTAAATTCTTCATTTTTAGTACAGAAAAGCCTTATGGAAAATAAAGGGAATCCTGTTGTTCAAGACATTATGTAAGACTTGACAAATTATAGAAAACTGGAAAGAAATAGCTTCGATGGCAAGTAGGATGACTGAGGCTCTGAGTCCATAATTTGATCCCCAGCCAAGTGGACTAACATTAACTTCAACACAGCTGTATAGAGCTGAAGAGGTCTACTTGTGTAGATCCAATTGCAGGAACAGGACTTAGGGACCAACTGAGATAATTAGTTGGAAACTAAAAAATTTGAAAGCAACTTGGTGAAATCCAGTAAACTTGCTCTTCTTACTCACCATTAAGAAGTTACTTAGTGAGAAAAAATCTAAACATAAGTGTAAAAAGGAACATGTGAATGTTATTCCCCCTCCTTAATATGATCTTTGATTACTTACTATCACACCACCTGATTTAACACCACTACATTATTTGCAGCATAAGAAGCAACATAACATTTGTTTTCAATTTGCATAAACATTCCTATTTAAAGAGATATGTTCATTTGTTTATAACACTGTCTTGCCAAATTTGGACAGGTTTTCCTTTAATATGAACCAAAATGTTTTAGCCATTTTCAGGAATGAAAAATACTTTTCCCCATTACTTAAAGAAGAAAAAAGTGTGCAAGCTAATAACTCAATTGTTTGGCCTGAAATTGCTCCATTGGTTGCTAATGTGCCTTTGGGTGGTCTGGCTATTTGTCAGCTGTATAGAGGTTTTAAAAAAATGTACTGTGACTTTATGCTGGATTGCTATGCAGTCTGCAATGAGGACAGAATGGATGCGGGTGGCCCCAGCTTGTTTCCATGGAGGTACCAAAGGAGGCCTGTCCACTTTCCCTTCCTCATGTCCTTCAAATTGGCACTTTATTTTGGTGAATCGCAGGGAATTCACCAGAGAGACAAGATGCATCAGGACAAAAGCTAGTAATTGTGCTCTACAGTGCCAGTGCCCTGTTTTCCTGTGCTTATTTATAGTGGGAAGAGGAAGGCTTAAACCTGAAAGATCAGCATAGAGATATTGAACTTCTTAAGAACTGATTTTTAAAGAAACAAGGATTGAGTCCAAGAGAGCCCTGAGAGCACCCATTGACTGTGCTCCCTATGCAGTATCTGGAGGCATGAGAAAGTGATGTTTTATGATGGGATATACAGTGAGAAATGGGTCTTGAACTGAAGATTAGACTGGCGTGGTAGAACCAAGAAAGGTTCAGTTGCAAGTCTTCTTTCTACTGAAACATAATGCACACTCTCTATGTGTTGTCAAACTCACTTTCTACCCTTTAGTTTTTTTAAAGGGAACCTACTAACATCACAGATTTTACCTAAAGCCATGTCCTCCAGGTTGACTGCTTTCCCATGATCTCCCTGAGGATGTTCCCATCTGAGGATGTTTTTACTCCATGAGTCAGTCTCACCTTTCTTAACAAACCCTGCCTACTATAAGAGAAGGTTCTTTGAGTGGCTCACCCTGTTCTGAAAATAGATGGAGATACAGCATCATTTTGGTTTGCATTCTTGTAAGTGCTGAAGCTTTTAATATTTAATAAGCAAGTTTGCTCTCTGGAAGCATCTGATAATACATACTGAAATTAGTATGCTTTCTCCACTTTGGAGCCTATTGCAGTTCAAGATTTTGAATGCTTTTGTACATGTGCCAAATGAATGCCAAATGACATGCACAAAGGAAAGGTATCTTATTGAAGAGATGCAAGCTTCACATTTCTTGCCTATTCCTTCTCAAAGAAAGCAACTTGAAATGCTAGAATGGCAATAAATAAATAAAAGAGAGAGAGAGGGATGAATTTCTCAGATGTGAAAAATACAGTGAAATGCTATCTGCGGAAAAATGTTCTTGAGGGACTTATTTCAAAAGGATCCCTAAAAACAGCACAGTAGCTTCAAGGAAGAGGAAGGAAAAATAAAGTGAAAAAATGCCTTAAAGTACTGTTAGTTGGAGGTAGAGGGGCAGGAAATAGAGATTTCTTGACTTCATCTTCTGCTTTCAAAATTAATTGGAGAGAGAGTTACGCTTTGTTCTGATTAGATTTGTTGCAATCTGGTGGAGTCAGTCTGCTGCAACAAAAGGCTACTTTGAAGAAGAATACCCATTAGCCTTTTACTGTGTCTGTTACCAAAATAATTAAATGTAACTTATTCCCTGCCAAAGCCTTCTTACATTGAAGTGTTAAGGTGGTAGAGTTTCTGTAGTATTTGTCTGACAGACACCCGTTTCCTATCAGCAAAGCTGGTCCCACTTGGTTTATTCAGGATAGAAGTTCATAAATGATACCTCTCCAGGTGAGGCAGCACAAATTTATAGATCCTAATTGCTTTGTGCCAGAGATTCACATTGCAAATGTGTATGTCAGATTTACAAACTATGACTTTCGGTTCTATGCCTTATGCTTATATTTAAATTTGCGCTTTAGTTGTATGGTACGGCACTGCCTGTTGTTGTAAGTATGTAATTATTTTTGAAGTGGCATTTCAACAAATTTAAAATGGTAAGTAGACTTTTGTAAGTAAAGACCTACATTCTGCAAACCCATTCTGCAAAGAGTAGTTCTTTTGAAACTTTTGATAGTGCTAGTCCAAAAAATAAGGGTTTGAGGATTGGATACTAATATCTTTTCCATTTGTTTCCTGTATTAACTTCTTGGCTCCCTTTGCTGCTGAAGCAATTGCAACTTGTGTTACTAAAATAATAAGGCACTGCAAGGAATCCACCTACAGACCTCAGTAGTGGAAAACAGAATAAGAGATGTTTTTATTAGGTTTTCACTACACAAAAGGCAATATAAATGCCAGGCAATTTTATTGGTGTGATGGAAAAACAAATAGCACAATGTACATTAGCAGTCCTGCAAGTGTCAGAAGTTCTTAACTGGTAAAGAAGGTTAACATGGGAACGCATGAATTGTAAGGATGTTTCTTTTTTCCTTTCCTGCCTCTCCCATCTTATCCCTAAAGGATACACAAGGTCAGTTGGCAATTTAAAACTTAGATTGTTATGTTGAAAGACTCCAGATGATTTGGGGGATTTCAGAGCAGAAAAATGGGGAAATTGGACAACTGCCGTTCATATTATGTTAAACTAAGGATTTCCATTAGAATAAAAGTTTGGGGGTCTTATCGATGTGTTGTTTTGTGCAACTATGTATGTGTGAGTGGAGCTGGAATCAACGGGGGGAGCATCTGCACTACTGCACCCCTTCTGACTTTGCCCTGGCATCTTTCATGCCTCCAATGAACTCAGTCCCTCAGGTTTAAGATGGTGGCAAGATTTCTAACAAAAGTGATCACAGGAGTAGCAGGGACAGGGTGCCAGATACGGAAGGAGAGCATTTACCTCCTCACACAGGGATCTTGTGGCACACTTCAGGCATACTAGTATGCACACCCTTAGAGACCCAGAATGCTATTAACCTCACTTTCGTTAAGGTGATAGAGTTGGTTAGCCGTGCTCGTCTGAACACAAGCAGAAGTTGGGGAGAGATGGCCCTTTGAGGACCCGATTGTTTCAGAGAAGCATGAACTTTCATAGGCTGCAACTTACTTCATTAGATACTGGGAATG
This sequence comes from Caiman crocodilus, assembly GCA_030014935.1. Classification (NCBI taxonomy): domain Eukaryota; kingdom Metazoa; phylum Chordata; order Crocodylia; family Alligatoridae; genus Caiman; species Caiman crocodilus. The sequence continues at coordinate 18,087,655 of JAGPOW010002742.1, read as the reverse complement.
GACTGTAAGTTGTCCATGACAGCTCATGCCTTGGTTTACAAGTTACTTTCTAAAGCTGCATCCAGATGAGCACAGCCATGCGGTATGTGTGTAGCAGCACATACAGCAGTCAAGTGTTCTCTGCACTCCAAGGCCACGCTTCCCATACATGCATTGCTCCAGGTTTTTTTTCCCTGCGGGGGTCCAGGAAATCCAGGGGTCAAAAAGCTCGTGGAGGGAAAAAAACTAGAAACTAGATCAGTGCATGCACAGGCAGCCTGAGCTGCTGAGAAGTGGAGCCGGGCCACTGCTACCTGTCTGTCCGCAAGGAACCAAAAATCCGCATTCGTCTGAAAGCGGGCTAAGGTGCCAAATTGCCCTACCTTCTGGCTTTCTTTGGGGGGGGAAACTGGCTTTTTTAAACCTGTTTTCTATACTTGTTTGATTGAGTTGAAGAGGGCAAAACTTAAAGGGCATCACTCCCTGATGGCTAAGTATTAATCCTTATTAAATGTATCTAGCTTGTCAGATCCACAGTTTTTCATAATACTTCTAATATTGGTTGCACATGAAATGCAATATGATCTTAATAGTCCATATATTTTCAGTTATTTCTGTGGTAGTATTGAAAGGATTATTTAAATTATACTTACTAGTACCAGATCTTTATGAATACCAGGTTTACAGAAGAAGATACTGTTTTCTAAAACACGAGACTGCAGCATGGTCATAATTACCATCTCCAAAATGTGACTTCTGTCTATGCAGAGGTCCCAGCAATCAAGACCAGTTTATGGTGTATTAACTTGCAACCAACTTGGAAAGTAACCAATATCTTAATTCTACTGAAATCTTCTGAACCATAGTATTTGGTATTAATAGATGGGTTATGCATCTCACAATACTGAATTACAGTCCTTGCTTTTAATTTAACTTACTCAAATCCTCTTTTACTTTGTAATGCTATTAGTCATGTTCTGAGCTAGAGCAGTGTTTTGTTTTGTTTTTTTTAACTTTTAGCTGGGTGCAAATATATTTTCATGCAAGACTTTCTTGTATTTTTACTTTCAGATGGTCTTCTTATTGTTGGTGTCCATTCAGCAAAGTTCCCAAATGAAAAGGTTCTGGATAACATTAAAAGTGCTGTTCTTCGATATAATATTACCCACCCTGTAGTAAATGATGCAGATGGAAAACTTTGGCACGAGCTGGAAGTATCCTGCTGGCCAACTCTGGTTATACTTGGGCCTCGTGGAAATATGCTGTTTTCTCTTGTTGGAGAGGGACACACAGAAAAATTATTTTTATTTGCATCTATGGCTCTGAGATTCTACAAAGAAAAAGGACAAATCAAAGATAATAAAATTGCAATAAAGTTGTACAAAGACTCTCTCCCCCCTTCTCCATTGCTGTTTCCTGGAAAAGTGACCGTAGATAGTTCAGGAGACAGAGTGGTCATAGCAGATACTGGACATAACAGAATTTTGGTTGTCCGGAAAAATGGGCAAATAGTGCACACCATTGGAGGTAAGGTTTATGTAAGTTTTTCAAAGCCATGTGATTTTTAGAGTATTTAAGAGTTTAGAGTATTTTCTCTTCGGACCCTGTTTCAAACAGTTTTAATAACAAACGTTTAAAATAAACCCATGAGAGACATGAATATGGTTATTTGAAATAACTCGAGTTTCTGTTTGTGTAATATTGACAAAACATGGCTTTTTTAAGCCCAATGCATAGCACAGATGTCAAAATATAGGGCATGAAAAGTAAATTACTCATTACATCAACATAGCATGTATTTTATCCTGCTTTTCAGGCAACACAAAGATGGGATGTATAGGAAAGGAGAAGCTGGGTCAGGGAAGAGAAGGGAGACCCTAAGACTTGAGAATCCAGCACTGAGGAAATCTTTTTTTATTAGTTGGATCTCAGGGCCATTTACTAACTAGAGATCTCCTGTCAGAATTCTTAAATGATAGTAGATTTTAAATGGGCTCCTGTTGTATCAGTAATGACAATACTGTGCTTATAAACTAGAACCTGACATTATATTGACTGACTTCATTACCTACTATTTTGATTCTTCCTTGTCAAAACCTAGGAACTATAAAGCATTAAAGGCCTATTGAAATCTAGATGGCTTATCTGGATAGTATTGCTAAGGCTTGTCAATGTGTAGCCAACAGCCCGTGAGTGAGGAATGTGATTAGCCAAGTACTAATTAGCCTTGGTACCCAAGCTGGTGAGCCATTCGCTCGCTGCTCAGTAGACTGGGGAGAAGCTATCAGTGCAAGCCCAATGAGGCTAGAACTCATGCTTCTAGACCAGAACACCTTCCTGGTGTGACACTATGCCTACCCAACCCTAAAATACAGACAGTAAACAAATTGCATCAGTAGTGAAGAGAAAACTGGATGTTTCAAATGTTCTTACTAGTGTGCAGCAAAGGTAACAACTTTTGTTTATGGTTTTAAAATTAATTTTAATGCCTCTTCAAAAATGCTGTTTAACTTCCTCTTTTTGTACAATATTATACCTTCTTTACCATGCAGTAATTGTTTTCACTGTCTTCCTTTTTTCTAAATTGATTCTTGTGTGAAATGTTATTCCCCAGATTGTCTGTTTCTTTGTGTGTTTAGGTCCAAACAGCGGAAGGAGAGATGGAAGATTTGCAGAAGCAGCATTCAGTTCACCACAGGGAGTGGCTATAAAAAACAATATTATTTATGTAGCTGATACAGAAAATCATCTGATTAGAAAGGTACACTTTTTTTTTTTTTTTTGAAAACCAACTAATAAAGGATAACTACCCAAAATTTCTTTCTAATCGGTACACATACACATCTGTCTGTCCCATGAGACCACACATTTCTGTTAAGTGAGGCATCAGCTTGTTGAACATCTGCAAGTATGGCTCTAGAGCCAAATTGTTAAATGGCAGCCCCTTTTGCATTTATCACACGTGACGTTCATACCTGATGGTCCTGAATGTGGTATAGGGTTTTTCCTGAGGTTTCTTCTTTTCTCTGCGCGTTGGGTTCTTCTTTGCTCAATTACACTATGAAAATTGACAGAAGAAATTATTCTGATGTCATGGTGTCTCATGGAAAGCGGAATTTGGTCCAGTATTTAAAAATAACTACACAGAAAAATGTTGTTCAATTTGTCCTTAAAGGAATTATGTCCATTTTTTGGTACATTTATGTTTTTAAATTCTTAATGACTGTTATTTAATACTCTTTTAATGGAAACCAAATCTATTCATAATTAAAATTTTCTGTGCTGTGGCCTTGCTAAGCTAATATAAGCAACCCTCACCATTTATGGGGAATACGTTCTCATATCCCCCGCAAATGGCAAAATCAGCTAATAAGTCCATGAATGCAGCACCCCCGACGACTGGGGTCAGGGCAGAACACGGCGATGACAGGAGCGTACAATGAGCAAGCACAGAGCTCCTCTAAGTGTATAAAGTGTATTTAAAATGCGAGTTCAGCATTCACAAATATTTGAAACCGTGAATGCCGAACACGCCGATAGCAAGGCTTTCCTGTATGCATTATTAATCGTTACACATCCAGTGACTTCTCTAGTATTTTTGCCATGAGTATGGAAATGGGTTTGTAACTTAAGAAAAAGTGTATCAAACTTTTATAAGAAAGTATGATCCACTTGTTTTATAACCTGCAGTGCTCTGCAGCCAGCTAGAGACAATAATCATCTTTTTTTTTTTTTTTTTGAGAATTTTCAATATGTGAATTTTTTGGATTCAGTTCACCCCAAGATTGTAATAGGAAGGACTGTTTCATTCTAAATAGTCTTCCTTTAGTGACTGAGCTGCAAGAGTAAGAAGATTCTGTTCATGGAAGCATTAAATATAGAATGGTAAAATCCCTACATGCTCTGCAGTTCAACCCCCAAAGGTATGTAGGTACCTAACTTCCATCGAAATCTGGAAATTAGGTGCCCACCTAAATACCTTTAGAGGATCTGAAGCTCTTACTGAGTCATTAACTGTTTTCCTTGATCTAAAGGGACACCCCAATAGCACAGTTATTAAAGGTTTGAAGTATCCAACAGCTCTTTTTGTCTGCTTCCAGTTTGCTTATGGCTTCTGTGAGGAAACAAGTCTAAAAGAAAAGCGGAATTATTGGTAGAGAAATGACACTGTATTGCATATAAAAAGTTTTTTCTTTTCTTTTTCCTCTTCTTTTAACACAATCATCAAGATTACTTAACTAAAGGAAGACATTTCCTGATTAAATCAGTAGGGCAGAAATGAAATGTAATATGACATGAATTAGCGGCAAATCTTATTAAATAAATTGCATAAAATGATTTGCTTTGTACAGATTACGATACATGGTATTGGGAAATGTTTGTATAGTATATCATTTGTATAGCACGCAGTATTAGAAGTGTATTTTTAAAATCTCTCCATTAGTCATCAGTAAAGTTTGTCATTTCTTCAGATGATTTGGCCTAACCATGACGGAAAACTCAGTTTTCTGTTTTTGTTTAGATTGAAGAGCCATTCAGGTTTTTCAACAAGTTTAATAGTTATCTGATAAAAGTATGACAATCAAATTTGTGATTAGTTCCTCTGTAGGTGTAGACGTATGCCTGTATCTAAACATCTGACTTGGCTGAATTAAAAACCAAAATTGCCACCTGCAAGATCATTGCATATGCTATTATATTTCTCATAGATTGACCTAGAATTAAAGGTAGTGACCACTGTAGCAGGTATTGGAATACAAGGCATGGACAAGGAGGGTGGAACAAAAGGAGAAGAACAGCCTATAAGTTCACCATGGGATGTGGTCTTTGGAAATTCAGGTATGTATCAAATGAGCTTAAGCTTTACATGTTTAAATGTGTGTGACCTAATTTATAATAAATCCAAATAATTTATGGCTTCAAAAGTGACTGGCACGATGGGCGTGTCCACATGAATCTATGCATGAAGGGGCGTATGTTCGCTGCAGCAGAAATAGCAGGGGCACAGATTTGTGGTACAGCTTTTTGCCACTGCAAGCCCCTGCACATGGGGTTTGGTGCAGGGCAAAATGCCCCACTTCAGGGAAATGGCCGTTTCCATGCTCCTCTCAGCTCCTGACGTGATGGAGGAGCTGACAGATAGCTAGAGATTGGGAGATGCTTTGGACCCAGTCTCCATTTCTGCCAGTTTGTGCTTCTGGAGTGTATGCCACACCACTTTTTTGCGGCAGTTTTTTTAACACTAGAATCTCCAAATTGTGCAGCATGGTTGCATGTGTACCGCATGTGGTTTGTGAACCTCAGACCACTCGTGCGTGTCATCTGGGCATGCCCTTTGGTTTTCAGTTGGGATCAAATCCAGGATTTTCAGCAACCAATGCACAAACCTCTGAGCTAAAAGGATTTTTTTGCAGACTCGGAGCCTGATATTTTATAAATCATCTGGGTTAAATATATTGAATCTGTATGTAACCGTGAAGTCATAAATGTTCGTTTTCTAAGGATTTTATTTCTTTTATGCGCCTCTGAGCCTGACATCCCATAACTGTAATTTAGTATTTTGCACTGCCCCTTAGGTTCTCTTCCAGCATGATTCTCACATTGTGATTTCAAGGTCTTTAACAACTAGAAACCAAGACTTATACTATCTTATTGGTATAAATAATAGGCATTCCACTCTAGCATTTTTT
>JAGPOW010002742.1:18041696-18079277 GCA_030014935.1 Caiman crocodilus | reverse complement strand
CCCACATGCCCCTTCCCTCCCCTTCCCATCCATCACACCAGACTTACCAGCTGGAGGCAGCTCTCCACACTGTCGGCTCTGCTCCTCGCTGCCTGAGTGCTGCATTATGGCTGTGCGAGCATGGGCATATTTATCGGCCAAATTATCAGCCCCATTGGGCCAATTTCCAATACAGCCAATTTGCTTTATATCTGTATCAATCTGATATCGGACCAATGTATCAGTGCACCTCTAATTTTAACCACTGAGCTACTGGATGAGAATAGGGACATCATCTACCATTTCAGCCAAAAATATTTGACAACTTTGGGTCCAATTTGGATATAGTTTGAGGATGACTGAAACTGGGTTGACAACTTTAGCTGTTTGATGAAACAGTTCTAGCCTGAGTCAATATCTGTTTGCTAGAGATTGGTTCAATCTTTAAACCTGTCTAATCCTTTGCTGTTTCTGAATCTAATGGTGCCAGTTGTAATGGTGATTTTTCAGAACTGGCCCAGGTGCTGCAAAGGCCCAAAGAAGAACTGTCTGAGTCTAGCACTCCTCACCCTTCTTAATCAGTGCTGAATTAGACCAGTCAAATTCAAGTTTCAGAGCAGCAGTCTGAATACGGGTGCCTTCCGATACAGGAGGAGGGCAGGGAGAAAGGAAGAAGGATGTTCGCCAGCATCAGAGGAGGGGAGGGAGAGAGCAAGTAGCTCCTGCCTAATGAAGGGGGAGGGAGAAAGTAAGAAGTGTCTGCTGTGGGGAAGGAAAGAGCAGAGGTGGCTGCAGAGGGGATTAGTGTATGGTGCAAGGCAGGGAAGGGGATGCATAGGGCTGAGCTGCTTACCACTGACCCCTTGACCCATATGCTCAATTCAGTCATTTCAGGGCCAGATTCAGTTTATGGGGCCATAGGTTTACTAATTACACTACTTGTTTACTATTGTGCATATGACTTAAGTTCTCATTGACTGACATCCTGTAATTTGGGGTTACCAGGAAGTTCTAGTAATCTTGAATATATTTACAAATTTAGATACCAGTCTACATTATAATCTTGATACGCAAATTAATATTGCTTTTATCATTTGCAGGACATAGAGAAATATCTAGCGTATTCTAGAATAATTCTAGTGACACAGTGGAATAGTCTGCCTAGGGGAACTGAGGACTCTCAGTCACTGGAGATGTTCAAGAAGAGGTAGAACAGGCATTGGTAAAGGATGATCTAGAAGTAACTATATCCATGTTTTATATGGGTATTTCCCATGCTTCTGGGCTTTGCTGGTTGCCACATGGAGCCGGGGGGGGGGGTGCATTTTTTCCCTTCCTGCTCTAACCCTCTTAAAGGGTTTTTTTTTAAGCGTTTCTCAGAAGCATGGGTGTCGGAGTTTTTTGGAGTTTTTTGACTCAGTTGTGCCAGTGCATCTGCTGGGAATTAACCCTGGAGATTTCTGGCTGCAGGGTTCTTGTGCATCTGCTCAGAGGTGGACTGATTACTCTGTTTTGGGGTCAGGAAGAAATTTTACCCCATGGTTAAACTGGTACGCTCTGTGGGTCATTTTGCCTTCCACTGTAGTGAGGAGCATTGTCCTCTTCCTGGTATCTCTTGTGGTTTTTTTAACAACTTTTGCAGCATCAAGATGTTGGCCACCCTGCCTTACCTGTGGCAAATTATGGTGTTGTGTCAGGACTGACTGTGTAGTGTTGTTAACAAGTTAGACCAGGGATCAGAAGCCTACAATTAAGGGTGCACTGTTTTAAAGATGTTTTGGGCTGATACCAATGGCTGATTATTAACGAGGCATATCAGCCGATACTCATCTGATTGCCAATATGCAAACCCAGCAGCTTGGAGAGCACTGTCTGGCTGGTAAGTCTGTTGGGGAGCAAGGGACGTTGGGGGTCTTGAGATGCCTGCCCCCACAGTGAGGGAGGGAGTGGGGCAGGAGTAGATGCTGCCCAGCCGGGGTGTGGGACAGAGCCACGAGCGGCTTGTCTGGGAGGGATGGGGGGGCCATACACACCACTGTGTATACCCCTGTGGGAGGTATGGGGAGGCACATGCCCCCTGGATCTGTGCGCGTGGCGAGGGCAGGTTGCCGCTACAGGCTGGGGGCAGTGCTGAGCTCTTCCTGGCAGGCAGGCTTGGGCCAAGGCTGTACTCAGGGTAATTGGAGAGGGCTGTGGGGGCACTACAGTGAATTTTTATCATGACTGTAGCCTCCCTCCCATATTTCCCCCTCTGTGCTCCTGCCGCCTGCCCTGAATGCAGCACAGCCCCTGGCCCCAGCCAGCAGCAGCAGCCTGCCCTTGCCCCATGAGCAAATCTAGGGGGCACATGCCCCCCCATGCCTCCCCCAAGGGTACACACAGTAGCATGAGCCAACCCCACCAAACTCTGCTCCATCCCAGGTCCTGCCCCACCCTGGCTTAGCAGTGCCTGACTGTGCCCCATCCCCACTCCTTCCCTCACGGCAGGGGCCTCTATGCCCCGCACCCCACCCTATCTTCCCCAACAGACTTACCAGCCAGACACTGCTCTCCTGGCTGCCAGGCTGGCTGTGTGTATGCTGCAGCTGTGCCCACGAACCCGGCATTTATTGGTGACATCATCAGCCATATCAGACAAAAAAAAAAAAAAAAGCTGAATGCCAATAATGTCATTTCCCTTTTATCAGTGCCAATATGATATGGATCAATGTATCTGTGTACCTTGACCTACAACCCATAGGACAAATCTGGCCCACAGACATGGGGCTTGAGCAGGCAGGTGCGCTTAGTCCAGGTGAGAGGCAGGCAGGCACAGTGGACAGTTGCCAAGACCCAGCTGATACTACCTCCTCTGAGAAAAATGGCAGCAATGGTAGCTGTTTCCTAGTACCTCTCCTCCATGCATGCCTGCCTCTGACACAAGCTGCATGAATCCGGCCTGCGGTGTACAAAGTTGCCAGCCCGTAACTTAGACAATGGATTTGTATTAGAATGGTTTGGATAGGGCTGATCCTGCCTCAGGCAGGGGTTGGACAAGATGATCTATGGAGGTCCCTTCCCATCTTACTTCTCTATGATTGCATCAGTTTTTATTCATATAACTGTTTGGCCTCTTCTAATAGGGAATCTAGTGTAATGTCACTTCAGTAATCTTCCTTATAATATTTTTAATTCACTAATAAAACTAAATATATCATGCTAGAGCTTTCATGGTAGCACAGTGTTTACTTTACAATGTTTCATCTTAATAGTAGCAAAATACCTATTTTATATGTCAAAATATGTATTTGTTATTCAGCTAGTCTGTAGGAAGCCTTCAGGATCCCAACCAGAGAAACGGATCCCACTCTCAGGCACAGATCCAGTTCTCTTGTTGGTTAACTTTACAGTGCTGTCTTAAGATCTGTTGTTCATAATGCATTGGGAATTAATACATTTAATGTCCATTTAGTGAATTTGGTTGGGAAAGTAAAGGACTCAATTTTTTTGAAGTTACTTTTATCCATGCCACGTGGTCTCTGATTTGCACAAGCAGGAAATGTCTTCATATAACTCTGGGTTTACACTTGAGCAAGTAAAGGTTTACAATATACATATTGATTCATCATGTCAGCTGGCTTAGCACATTGAAAGGAGGACGGACACCTGCAGAACATTTTCTCGTTTTCCTGCATGAGATTTCATCTTTTACTAATTACAATTAGATCCAATTACAGTTTAAGTTGTACTGAATCTTAGGCCCTGATGCACAAAGGGATTTTTATCAGGGCATAGATATGCAGGCTTCACAGTTTTAAACTGGAGATGCTTCTTGTGAGCCTCCCCCTTTTCATGACAAAAGTCATGATACTCAAGACATGAAAGGCAGGAGAAAAGAGGCTTAAGTGCTTAAGTTCTTTATGTACTGTACTAGACACTCGCAGCATTAAACAGCTTACGCTGACCTTTTTCAAAGCCTTTATGAGAGAGGTTACATTTTACAAATTAACCTTCTTTTCCATATCAGTCATGTGTCTTAAAAGATTACTCCTGCTACATAAATTTTATAGCATGCATTAGTATGATAAGACTTTTATAAGTGTTTTCTTTTTATTGAATATGTTTCATTCAAGACACAAGCTTTAATCCTTTGTATTATTTCTAAAAGCTGAATTGTTTCTTTATGCTGGCACAAGCTATCTTATTTCATGAGAAAATTTGGTAATCAGTACCTCTTTAGCATGTTTTGCTTCTAATATATTAAGTTGATGGTTGCGCGTAGCTGTTATGTTACATTGTTATAAAAAGGGGCTGCTCCAAAGCCCATTGAAATCATTGAACTTCAGTGAGTTTCAGATTAGCCCTGTGCTTCAGTGACTGGTATCTTGACAATTCAGGAATAGCGATGTGTATTGAATACATCAACGTCAGGTGAATTGTGCGAAAGCAGTGGTGGGCAGCCTTGTCAGGCTTCAGGCCAGAATGACCCAGCTCAAGTCAGAAGAGAGGAAGGGTGGTAATAGTACCCAGCCACTGCCTCCACTTCTCTCTGTAACAGCAAGGGGAGAGTGACCGTCGCTGAAGCCCCCTGCTGCCAAATACCCCCCAGAGCTTCACATCTGCAGGCTGAATCCAGTGGCTCCATGGGTCAGGTGTGACCTGCAGGCTGTAGGTTACCACCCCCTGTCTGAAAGGATTTCTGAGTATAGTGTTTTGCAAAACATTTGAACAAACTTCTTAACCAGTGATGCACTTGCTGTTGTCCTTTTACCCAATATAGGGTAAAACCTTATTTTAACAACCCCCACTTCGAAGAATCCCAGCAGCAGAAACTGATTTTTTTTTCATTATGCTGAAGCAGCAGATTGACTCTCCTTATTATAGTGAATACCTTTTAATTAATTTTCTCCTAGTCCCACGGAGGTTCATTTTAGTGAGGTTATATTGTATCAGGAGTCAGACTTCTACAATCTGTATTCAATTCAGTCTTGTGCTGTGAGGTCTTAAAGGGGTGAACATCCTTGAATTGCATACACTTTCTGTACAAGGACAAGATGTTTGTATAATCAGACAAGCAAAATTGATTCTTCTATACTAATGGTTATTTTTCCAGCTTTATCAAAATATCCTCCATGTCTCCATGTAAAGATTGAGACTTGATGGATCTAGGCTGGATGGAGGCTGCATTATACCCAATTGGAAACTACAAGTACCAGGAAAGCAATGTTCCTGGAAAAACAAACCACTGTTCTTAGAACACATGTCATCAAGGATTTCAATATCCTTTTGATTAGGCCTTCCAGTATCCCTGTGAGGATAGTAAGTTTTTTGTTATCCCCATTTTACAGATGGTGAAAACTAAGGCAGAGAGATTAAGGGACTGATGAGCCACCATAAGAAAACTGAAATATCTTTTTAAAGGTAGGGAGTTTTATGCAGATAAAGCACATGGTTAAATTTAATATTGAATAAAATCCTTTTTTAATTTGATTTTTATCACCATATCCATTCCAATGTTGTCTTGTAAGCAGAATATTTTATGAATGAACATGGATTTTATAAATCCCAGCCTCACTGAAGTCTTGAGCTAGAATTTCATCTTAAGGAAATTCTGCCAAACTTGTTGTCTTATGGTTGCAGGGTGTGTTGGGGGCAGGGAGAAGATGACTTTAAAATGTATTAAGCATGGTGTACTTTTTTGGTTTCTCTCTTGCCCTCATCTATTTTTATTCAGTGGCTGTTGAAAGCAAGTGATGCTTAAATGCACAGTTGATCTAAGTGTGAAATGTTCTTGATAGCTGCATTCTTGCTGGGAGGAACAGAACTATGACCCAGGCTTAGTCACATAACTGTGCACTTTAGATTCCAAAATCCAGACTTGCATGGCACAATTTTTCATCTATTTTTAGAAGCACCAAGTAGAGTTCTGACCACATTTTGTACAAACTTTTCAACTAGTTTACACTTTTCTTCAAACCATTTTAGATTTGTTTTATGCATGGCTAATTTTTTTTTTTTCAAATTTTTCCTAATATCGCCTTCAAAATTCCACAAGTTGACAACGATCAAATAGTGTCTAACCAGACTTTCTATATACTGAAAGTAGCCTCTGTTTTCTTCCTTCTGCACATCACTTTTGCCTCTTTTCAGTCCTGTATCACTCTAGGGGTATAACTGTAGCTTGTGAGAGATATTTTCCCTTCCAGCAGTCGGGTCTTCCTGTGATCCTAGATTTTGGGGATCAGCAGAGCTTTTTGATTCTTTGTTACATGATGTTCTTAAGCTCTCCAGATATGTATCTGAGGGCCTTGTTACCTGATTTATAGTCCAATTCACAGACAAACTTATTATAGGAACATAATTAGAGTGTACCAGGAATGGCTAGCTATGTCTTTGTGAATGACATCCTCAGGTTCCCAGAGATGTAAATAAAAATAATAGGGACTTTCCTTCAAGCACCCCAGATAGCAAAATGCAAAGCATCTCAGTAGTGTATTGGTTAGAGCTGGACAAATGAGACTTAAAAAATTATGCTGGGATTTTATTTCCCATATCAAAATTGTTTAAAGAAAAAAGATCAATTGAGAAGTCTGACATAACATTTTTGCAGGAAAAGGCCAAGCCCCCTGCTACTATTCACAATTCCTAAATTGGATATATTTTCCCACGTAGGCATCTGAAGATAAATTTCAAGGACTTAGTAAAAGTTTTGTACAATCATTTGGTTAGCTGTCCACCAAACCAATTAAGCTTCTGACTAAATGGTTTTATTTACTGCAGTATTCCAAACCAAACTAGAGATTTGTGAGTCTAACATATTATTAATGTTAAAGCTATTACTAAAGTACCATAGGTTCAATTAATAATTTAAATGCACGATAAAAATATGTTAAGAAATTGAGGGGAGGGAGCTGTTGAAAGTTAAAAACCTTTCAAACAAAAAAAAATACCTCGTGAAAACATTTTATTCCATTATAAAGAGGGTAATGAATGCTATAGACTGAATTTCCAGTGACAGATGTAAGAAACTTAATTTGACAGGTGTAATTCCCAATAATTTAGATTTCTAGATCTTGACAAAATGGAAGGTGATTGTTTCTGATCATAACATGAAACATTGTGACTAGCAGAGTTATCTTAACAGAAGGCAAATTTTCTAACATTTCTCAATCTGTGAATACAATGTACAATGTAAAATATGCTACTATAGTTGTATATACAACTATGTTTGCTTATTTTCGATATTTCAGAATCTGTATATTTGTCTGCTTTATTAATTCAATTTATGCTCTGTAATTAAAACCTAAACTGCAAGCATTAATTTTATTCCAAATTAGATTCCTAAATTCTGTTTCAGATATTGGGGGCTCACTGACATGCCAGATGCACCGCTGCTGAAAATAAACATGCTTGACAACTCCTAAAGAGATTTGTCAAGTTTTCTAGTGTCAAAATTAGAGACAGTTTTTAATTGTTCTAATATGATGGTAAAAGCCCCTTGGAATACTAAGCATATCCTTTCAGGGGAAAGCACTATTTATGCACCATCATGTAAAATATTACATTAAAAAAATTAAACTAATGAGATACATATGTAGATTAACTCTTCATTGCTCTAATACTACAGTGATGGGAGGTACAGCAGAATAAAAGATAAAAAGCTAAAGCAACAAAGACTTAAAATTTAACTCTAAACGTGTCCTTTATCAAGGTGTCTGTTCCTTACCCTATTAAAGCTTCAGGACGTAATGCCAAGTTTGTTTGTTACTTTGATTATGGTATATTCATTTTTCTTACTAAGCTCCTTCATTCTTTCAGGCCTCTTCTTTCTCCCTGGCTGTTATTTCTAAGGGCTTGCTGGTATAGTTTACAAGCCAACCCACTAATCCGACTGCTTGCTCGCTGGCTAAGTATTTGTTTCTCCAGTATAGAATAAACCAGCTCCCTTAATGTGGAGTTACACTGGCCAAGAAAACTTTTACTGGTAAAAAAACGACATCTGTATTACAGGCTCACCAGCAGAGCTCTCTAACCATGTTGGTTAGAAGTGTTATTTTAATTTTTTTCCTTTGCATTCCTGGCCAACACAACTAGTCTGAAGACATTTAAATATAGAACAGCCTCAAGTTAGGATGGGCTTGTATAAAAAATTTGCCCCCTAAAAATGTTGTGCACACCTTTGAAGACAAGTAAATAATACTTCATTGTGACATTTAAGAAAAGGAGTTTGTATTTTTTTATATCGTGACTGGGGGAGGTGGTAGGCAGGGTTCCTTCTGCAGCCAAAGTTTTGAAATATTATTTATTTGTTAAGTTGCTTTGTCTCACAAATGATGAGGTTTTTGCCTGAAAAGCACCATGTAAATAGTTTTATCCTGCAGCTTGCAAATCCAAAAGTGGATGAATGTTAACACCCTGAAAAAATGAAAATTACCGAATTCATACATATTCATAGTGATGCCTTTTCATATCATCCTATGACACAGTTTTGTTTTTTTATTTGATTCTGTCTGGGTCAGAATATAGCTGAGGATATGAGTCAAAGATCTTTTTTTTTTTTTTCCTTCACAGAGCAAAACCAGTAATTTGTGCATTTTGGATGAAATCCTGGCCCAATCAGTGTCAAAAGAAAATTTCCCAGTTACTTAATGAAGTTAAAATATTTTCAATCTTCAGTCTGTTTGGAAAGTGTCAGTGCTGCTATCTAGGAGACATGACTTCTGTTCCCAGACTGCAGTAGTCCTGCAGTCCCAGGATAGTGGAGGCTGAAGGCTTTGCCTTATTCCTGGGAAGGAGACTCTGAATACTTTTGTTCCCTATTACTAAAGTGAATCCCCTTTCTTCTCCTCCTTGCTGGGAAAAGAAAAAAAATGTCTGTGATATGGTCCTGGTTCTGCATATATTTATGCAAGTGCTTAACTTAACTCAGATGAATCGTGCCATTGAAGTCAGCAATACTACTGATATGCTTCAACAGTGTTTGCAAGAATAAGTCCGTGTCTTGTGTGTTGAAATGAAGCAGAAGAAAATGGAGGAAATCCAGGAACTCCAGCAGTATAGAACAGCCTGAGAAGTGTACTTTTGAACTATGTTTATGTAATTTTCTCTTTTTTGCACAAAAACAGTTCTTCCATATGAAACTAATGCATCAAAAGCTCTCATTTTTTAGCGAATTCTTATAAAACAACTCTATCACATTTACAAGCAGAACTTGCTTTGATACAGGCAACACTAGAGATAAGAACATACATACCCAAATAAGGAGAAACTCCCAAGATTGGAATGTAGTGTTTAATTGTGTAAATGTAAAAGAATTACTTTGTTCTTTTTATGTTATTCTTTAATAAATTCTTTGAAAATAAATCCTTTCCATACAAGGATTATGAGGAATACACTGTAATGTCATATATCAGCTACAATGAGAGTAAAGACTTGTTCAACCTTCTAGTTTCCTCCCTCCTTTTATCAGTATGGTCTTTCCACAGTCTCTGGTATTCATTCCTAAATTGCTTCCACTTGAAAGAAAGAGAGGAAATTTTTCTGTCATTTATATAAGAAGAATAGACTTCTTGCGATGCGTCTGTCGTGAGGAACATTATGTGACAATTGATGTGACTTGCTGTTTAAATATCCTGTGATATGCAACCAGAGATATTGTTTTTCTTTCCACCTTGACCTCCACCAGTGATAAATATGAAGCTTCTTCAATTTTAGCGATATCATGTATTTGTTCTGTTCCTATATCTAGTTCTTTTTCTTATTCTAATTATTCTGTTACTTCTCCAAAAATAAGTGGTTCCCTTATACTAGAAATTACTGCTGTTGCTAAGTGCTTTTTCACGGTTCTTCTGTCTCTGTTCTTTAGCTGGAGAAAGATATTTCTCTCCTAATTTTTTATGTACTCAATGAAACCTAAAATCAATACTAATACTTTTTTTCTCCTACATGGTGGGTGTGTGTAGGGGGGTGTATTTAGGCACATATGACAATAAAATCATCTTTTTGTCCATTTCTGGTTCTTGGGAGCTAGAAATTCTTATAGTGAAAAGCTAGCATAACTACCCTTAAGCAGTAATGAAATTGGGCTTCTGTACTGGTGTCTGCTGTGATGTTGGAGGTCTTTGTTTTTGATGAAACTGTAAATTCTAAGCCCTGACAAACTGTGATTATAAAAGAGACTGTGACATTTTCAGCAAAGGTTGGCCTGGTAATGTAACATTCAGGACTAAAATCTATTCTATTTAACAATAAGTTTTCAGTTAGGTAAGGAAAGTTACATTTCCTTCCCAAAATGGTTTTAATTTTATTCATATACCCTACCTGCCACTTTCTGCCCTACAACTTGCTATTAGGGATGTGAAATGGGCCATATTCATTTCGAATTTGGCCTGAATCAGGGACAGTAATTCAATTTTTTTATTTGGATCACTGACCCCGATTCGTTTCAGCTGAATCAGAATATGAATATTCAGTGCTGATTCTCTGACATTAACACAGCTTTAAATGTTTTTTTTCTACATACCTTGAGGTAGCAGGCATGGCTCGTGAACACTGATGCTGGGGCTGATGGAGCATCTCACAGGAGTGCAGGGGAGCCCCCACGGGCTCGGTGGTAAACCCCAAAGTAGACCGGACGTTCTTCCAGTCTACTTCTGGGTCTGAAGGGGAGCGCCCGTCCCCCCATGTGCCCCTAGCTCAATGATTGGCAATGGGGGGATCATGGGTGCCCCCCAGATCCTGGAGGCACTGAGCTGGGGGGGGGGGTGCACTCCCTGGTGAACCAGAAGTGCTTCTGGTCTGCTTCCAATCATGCTGAGCATACTGGTGCTCCATCCGCCCCAGCATCTCAGTAAGAGGCCATTTTCTTTCCTTGTAGCTGTGAACGCTTAACAGTATTCTTGTCCATACTAGAATTTGATTAAAGACTGTAATACAACCAGGAACTTGGATGTTATAAAATGCAATTGCCAGCCTTGTTTATGAAATAACAGTTGTTTAATTTGGTATGTTCTTTCCCTGGCTAACCTTGCCAGATGGAGCAGAAGTAGAAATTACTTAAATATGTCTACATTTGCTAGGATAATTATAATATGTTCCTCTATCGCTTAAAAATTAATTCAGTTGAAACAAGCTATGCTGAGCAAGTAGCAGTGATGAACTTCTAGGAAGAATGCTCAGTGCTTTGGTGAAACTCTGGTTTATCAAATGTTTATTATTGGAATTGTTTTAACTCATCTGTGGATCCTCCAAATTGCCAGAAGTTTATAGATGCTGTGAATGTTAAACTTTATTACTAAAACTTCTGCTTCAATAGAAATGTTGAATATGTGGAGGAGAGGGAGGATTCAGTATAGTTGTATTTGATTAGTCTTGGAAAATCATGGAGAGGATTAGTAGCATTTAAAATGCATTACTTTCTGCATTTGGTAGCGGCTATGCATATTCTCAAAATAGCTCATCAGAGTCAGAAAACTGTTTCTGAATGTGGAAAAATATTTCTTCCTGAGGCTGCAAGGGTGGCTGCTTCAAAATATTGCCTAGATTTTGGGGGGTTCAGTTTGCTTTGGGAAGGTTGATCTTGTCAGGCTTTCAGAACTGGACCGTGACCATTTTTTCTAGAGTACTTTGAAGTGTCAGTAACAAAGTCTTCGAATTTTGAGGTTAGAAAAGGTTAGATAACACTGGGTGCTATTAAAGGCCTTGCAGGAATAAAGCTAGTGTTACTTTGTGAGTTCATATCAGTAGTAACAAACTTTGACACACATATGAGACTTCTAAAAATAAAATCATGCATTTGTTTTAACATAACATAGCTATTTGAATAGCTGAACTATTATGTGTATGATGCTTCAATATTTGATGTATTGGTTTTGAAAAAGTTCTTAGTAACATGAAAAAGTTGTTAGTGCTTTCTGTGTCTAAACAACATACGAGTAAAATACATGTCAATAGACCCCTTTGTCTTTGTTGGAATAAGGAAGATAACAAATAACTACACTGTCAACTGTGTAGAAGAATAACAAATATCTGTGTTAATCCACTGTTCCTTATACTTACACTTTCTGTGACAAGTTTTAATAAGATTAAGCAATAACTTTATTTGTTTCCATAGGCCACTATGGATTTAAACATGCATGCAGGGAGCCTGCTACAATGTGGTGTAAATCCAGTGTGTCAGAGCAGGCTCAATTAATTGAGTCTGCTGGTGCACATAAATAGACACCTTCTGGCATCTTCACGTGTCATGTGTATTAGCGGTGCAGCATGCCTCCACACAGAAAATGGCAGTAGTACACTTTGAACTAAAACGCATTCGGCGTACTTTAGTTCAGAGTGTACTGCCACTATTTTCTCAGCGCAGTCACATTGGACAGCTGATGCATGTGACATGCGGGAGCTTTTAACTAGCACAGCTCCCTAATTAAAAGCACCCAGCACCACGTCGGAAATGCATGTTAGAATGCCTGTAGACCTTTAATTAGTCATATTTATTTGACCTTTTCTTTATTGACTTTGCTTTGAAAATATAGTTTGTTTGTTTTTGTTTGTTTTTGTTTGTTTGTGCAATTTGATATTCTGCCCATCCCAAAAAAGGCTCATATTGTACATAGACTGTCTCTATATTTATGTGTGTGTCATTTTACTGGAAAGTAAATAACATCTGGACAAATGTTGTCTAAGTTAATTAATTATCAGAAGCTTTAAATAGTAAGTAACTGTTTTCAAAAATCATCCATTTGAAAAAGTACATTTAAAAAAAAATCAGCAAACCATAGCCATGGTTACCTTAAGAGCAAGCAACTGCTTTTTTGGATGTAAATGAGGAATAAGGCACCATAGGAGCAGGAGAAAATTTAGGGTAGTGATGGTGTATGCTGGGGGTAGTCGTCAAGTAAATGCCAAACATCACTCTCCAGCATATCGGAGTATACTGTACCTCTCATGAGCACCAGTTTCACTTGACCCGCATTAAGGAAAATGCTTATGCTCCTCCTTTAACTTTGCTGCCATTTAATTTCAGTGAGACTCTTCAGAGGAGTAGAGTTAAGAACAGAGTTATTCACCAGACCAGAGCCTTGGATTTAAAAACTAATGCGGTGGCAGCACTAAGCTAACCCTGCCATGAGAAGATCTGGCAGTACATGCATGTGTACAACCATTTGACCTGCTCCATGCAGCTCTGCTGCTGTATGCCCTTGGGAGGGCATTGGCTGCTCCTACAGCTGGCTGCTGGTACAAGCTTCACTCCACTCAGCAGAGATGAGCAGACTCTGCCAACTGAGTGGACGGTTCTGCCACCACAAAGAAGTTTTGAGTGTGCTCACAGTGTTTGCAGGTAGATTTCCAGTTCTGCCCACAAAACTTCATATTGTAACCCAGGGTAAGACTGTCTATGCAGTGAACCTACCATCCTTGACAGGACATCTTCAGGCATGCTGCATTGCTCCAGGTAGGCTGCCTCCTCAATGGGAAGCAGCACAGGCATAGCTAAGCAGGCAAGCCTGTCAGGTTGGTACCAGGCCAAGTGGCACTTAAGCAGCTGTGAGATGCTTGACCACCCCAAGTACTGTACAGGGACAGCTATTCTTAACTTTTAAGAGGTAGTTTTCCTGAGCAGCTCCACATGTTTGAGGGTACTGCTACTAGGACAGTAAGTTTACTTGCTGAACATAGCCTAAATTAACTCAAAGTGAGTATGTGGTAAGTAAGTAGTAGTGCTGTTCACTAGATCCCTTTTATCTTGCAAACACTTAACAGTATTCAGTGAGAACTTCATTTTTGTCACTAGTTTGGGTCTTAAATGTCTTGCCAAGATCTGATGTATTTGTTACCCAGTATGAATGTGAGAATATGTGGTAATACTTATACCTAATGCTGACTGCCTTTCCCATTCAGAGTGTCATTTTTATCAAAGGTTCTAAAAGTACAACTTTGTCACCTGCTGAAGCTATAGAAGAAGAGCTGTGAAGCTCTTGGTATGTGGAAAGAAATACATTTTTTTGATAAGTGTTTCCTTTTATAAATAATGGGACCTGCCTTCATTCTCTTCTTTTCTTTTTGATGATGTTTCAGGGACCCAGGAAGATGCTGTGCTGTGGGTAGCCATGGCAGGTACTCATCAAATCTGGGCACTCATGTTAGAATGTGGAAAACTACCAAAAGGAAGGTGAGCCCATATTGTGACTTAAATGCTTTTTCATAGAATGTACTTCCATAGTTATATCATTAAATGCAATTTTACATTGCATTTCTGCTATGCTGTTTAATTGTAAATTCTAAATAAAGTTAAAATACCAGTTAGAATAGAGGTGGTTCAAATAATTGCCTATGCTTTATAGCCCATTAGGTTGATAATTTACATATACTAAATAGATTTCCCAAACTGAAAGAAACTTGTTTTTGTCTGAACTGTTTCAAGCTCATCTTTGAACCTGGATACTTGCTTTCCCCTAGTGATTTAAAGAAAGGAACCTGCCTTCGATTTGCCGGCAGTGGGAACGAAGAGAATCGAAACAATGCATATCCCCATAAAGCAGGCTTTGCCCAACCCTCAGGTCTTTCTCTGGCTTCTGAAGAACCCTGGAACTGCCTTTTTGTAGCAGACAGTGAGAGTAGTACTGTGCGAATGGTCTCACTGAAAGATGGAGCAGTGAAACACCTTGTAGGAGGAGAGCGAGACCCACTGGTAATAACATCAATCACTTCAGACTTCTCCACACTTCCCTGCTAATCTCTCTCAACTGGGAGGAATAACTGTCAGTCTGGAGAGGGTAATTCAGTCTCCATGCCCAGTTATTTCTTAATTTCACTATTTAGATGCAAATGCTGGTTGTGGCGTCATTTTTGTAATACAGATTGTTGGTCACTAAAAATTTGACTGACAAACTCCTTCACAAAATAAACTGTCTTGTGGTAGCAACTGCTGAAGTTGGCTGATGACCTAGAGGTGAGCCTCCATATCCATATTCAGTTCCTTAAATTCCCAGCCCCCAAGTCTTGTATCTTTTAAAAAGTGAGCCAACTAATTTCTATGTAATTGTGGTAATTAATGCCATCATATGTCAACTCTGAATAGCCAACTAATTGTACTAACTTAATAATATACTTTTTTTAGAATTTGTTTGCCTTTGGTGATGTGGATGGAGCAGGAATAAATGCAAAACTGCAGCACCCCTTAGGAGTAACCTGGGACAAGAAAAGGAAGCTACTTTACGTAGCAGATTCCTACAACCATAAGGTGAGTTTGTATGATAAATTGTACCCAACTGTATTTGTCACTTTTTTCATCACAAATATCAGATTCAAATATTGTAGGGTAAGGGTCTCTCAGATTCAGTTGTGCAAAAATTGTACTTTGCACAACCAAGCAAAAAGACATTTTTTCACTTGTTTTTGATCCTGGGTTTCATCTGATCAGGTAGTTTATTATTGCATGTCGTATGTATAATGTATAGGAAAAGGAAGAGAGGTAAAACAAAAGTTTATAGTTTTAGCAAATTGTGTGTTTATTTATGAACTAAACTCATTTGCACATCGCCATTGTTAAGAAAAAAAAACTTTTCAAATTGTGCTGTACCCAATTGGTTTAAAAGTTGGTTTAAAATTGTTATAAAGCTACTTAGTAGGAAGTACGTGAGGTTTCAAGAACATAGATTAGGGATCTATTTCTTACATATTATTCATAAGCAAACTTTTCTGTAAAGTTCCTGTGGCTATGCATACGCTTACCAGTGAATGCTGTAATTAAGCCACAATAATCTAAAGTCATACACAAGAATGAAGATCAGGGTTTGGCTGTTTTAAATATTCATTAGATTATCTATGTTAAAGAATCTGAGGTTAATGTATCTGCCATTCTTATGTCTTGTGTGGGTATTTGTGATCAGGGAAGAAGAAGATGGTGTACTCAGGATGATTATTTTCAGGTTTGGGACAGCTGGTCACATTTATGTGCAGTGAACCTAATATTACTACCTTACTACCATTTAATTTTCAAAAAATACTGAGAAATGACTGTCAGAAGTTCTTGCCCACATGACAATGGGTCAGGTTGGGCACCAGATAACTAAAGCACCCAGGATCACTAGTCACTTCTGAAAAGAATGACCACAAGTGCACACAGAGTATGTTTGCTTTTAATTCTGACAAATTTACAGGGCTTTTTTTTTTTTTTGTTCATTTTGTTTTCCTTAGATTAAGGTTGTAGATCCCAAAATGAAGAACTGTGCTACACTGGCAGGTACAGGAGATGCAAGTAATGTTACTGGTTCCAGCTTTACAGAATCAACCTTCAATGAACCAGGAGGTTTGTGTGTTGAAGGGAATGGCTGCCTTCTCTACGTTGCAGATACTAATAATCATCAAATTAAAGTGCTGGATTTAGAAACAAAAATTGTTTCCATGGCAAGTCCTATTTATGAATGGTTTTGATGCAACATTTTGTTTCTTAGTGTAATTGGTAATATGGAATTTTCTTAGATGATAGCAGATTTTGTTTAGATGATATGAAACTCTAAGGATATCCTTTTAGGCTTAAAATAAATATTCATATTCTGCCTAGTGTATGGGAAGGACACCTGGTACAAAGAGAAGGGAAGGTTTAGAGGCGACCTTGTGGCTGCCTATAAGTTCATCATGGGGGCTCAAAAGGGAGTTGGTGAGGTTTTATTCACCAAAGCGCCCGAGGAGGTTGGATATGCATCTAGCTGGGGTCATCTAGACCCAGCACTCTTTCCTGCCTATGCAGGGGGTCGGACTCGATAATCTATTGAGGTCCCTTCCCACCCTAACATCTATGAATCTAAAAAAAAAAAGGTGTGGGAGGCATGTGACCCATGGATCTGTGCCTGGGGCAGGGTTGAATTGCTACCAGGGGATAGAGGCTGTGATAGGCTCTTCCTAGCAGGCGGGGCTTGGCTCAGGCTGCATTTGGGCAAGCAGGGGCAGGGCTGAGGTGAGGTTATGGGGAGGGGAGGTACAGCCACCCCAGAATTTGCCGTAGCCGCACCCCCCCCCAGTGCCGCTGCTGTCCCACCTGCCCTGAGTGCAGCCCTGGTGCAGCCCCCTTCTGGAAGAGCTCCCAGCATACAGCAGCCTACCCTTGGTCCAAGCACAGATCCAGGGGGCACAAATCCCCCCCCATGCCTCCCCAGGTGCACACAGAGTGGTGGGAACTGCATGCCGTCTACATGCCCTGGTTCCGTCCCACACTCTGCCCTAGCTGGGCAGCGTCTCTGCCCCAGTCCCACTCCTTCCCTCACCATGAGGGCCTTGATCCGCCCACCCTCCCACAGACTTACCAGCTGGACACTGCTCTCCAAGCTGCTGGGCTGCACTCCTGGCCATGCGCATGTTGCAGATACATGCAAGCACACAGCATTTATCAGCAACATTATCGGCCAAAAAAGGCTGATTACTGATTATGTCAATTTTTGTCTTATCGATGCCAATACAGTACGGACCGATGTATCAGTGTGCCTCTATTTAATTTTGCTTAGACAAATTCAGAATTTAATGGCCCTGATTTTTATGTACACAAGTGGTCAGACTGAGACTGCTTTCAAAATTGGGTTCTGCTTTTTTTTTTTTGCCTTTTTACATATAAAGCAAAACAGATTTCTCTTTCTGTGTTTATAACAGTATGCATAGCTGGTAGCTATTCCCAAGTAGGTACATTGTCACACAGGTTTACTTGTGTTCCTTGTAGCTGAGGTGTGTTTAAATATATGTTTGGTTCTCTTGAGGTGTTTTCAATAAAATTTACCAGTGATACTAAAATACTACCTTTTTAGATGCTTATTGGATGTGATAATCATGTCATGGGCATCATAATCTGCATGGTCAAAGACCAAAAATTTTATTATCTGAGATTACAGTAATTAGCAAGTTAACAGTAAGAGCCAATGGGCAAAACTGAAATGTGATGTAGTTTAAAATTTAAATAAAGAATGAAAAAATAACATGGGCAGATCTTTTACAGTTTAAAAGCAAGAGCTATTCTGGGTCTTTCTATTACCCTTTCCAATCTTTGCATCATTTCTGTATTCTGGCAGATGTATTCACTGCAATTAATATATTGCAGAGCATACACCTTAAGTTCAGTAAACCTTATTCATTCACATTATCTGCATAGGTGTGTACTATGAATATAAATTGCATCATGCTCTGCGGAGTCGTGCGTCGCGGAACACGCTTTCATATATGAACTTATATTAATTTGTTTGTTTGTTTCATTGATAGCTGCCTATACTGACCACTGAAGCATTTGATGTTGTAGATCATCCACTTGCACAAAAGCCTAACATGGCAAGCCTACCAAAGCTGCCTAAATCTGCACCAAACATTCAACTTCCTTCATTGACCGTATCTCCGGGGCAGACGCTTCAGTTTTTATTACGCTTAAGCCTTCCTGAAGATTCAAAGCTGAATGAGGAAGCACCCAATTCATGGTTTCTCACAGCAGAAGGTGAAGAGCCATTGTTATTAAATCAAATAAACTGGTATATGTATTTGTATAATGCACACACTTGTATATAGTGCGTGTTTGATAAACAAGTAAAATGTTAAGTGTAGATTATTGTGCCAGTCATTACAGGTATGGAAAGAAAATAGTTTTTGTCTGGGCTAGTTAGTTCTACATAGCAGCTGTTACCAGGCCTGCAAGGTACGTTCATCGTTCAAAACTTCAGTTCAAATATAAGTTTCTTCAGGTACAATTGGATGTGATGAAAGGATGCATGTGCTAGTGGTCAGAACAGTAGCCTGAGACTGGCTACTTGGAGCCCATGATCTGCCACAGACTTCCTTTATATTTCCTTTTGAAGTCCTAAAAGATATTTAGATTTCTAAATACTGCTGTTTTTGGTGAGAAGTTGTAGTTGAAACATTGCCGAGGATATGGACTTTGGCTTCTGAGTGGCCAATCTGTTTCTTGCTCGTAGGTCAAACAAAAATAGGCAGCTGCCCTCAGGAGGATGATTTAAAAGAAAACAGAGTTAGGTATCTAAGCTCCCAACAGAGTCAGTAGGGAAGTTCTGACAGGTGATTCAAGGAGCCCAGACACCAAGAAGGAAGCATCTTAATGCTACCCAATAAGAGATCCTAAGTACAGGGCTGTCTAAAGTCCAGCCCTTCTCTAGAACTTAGCTGCCTAACTTAGGGCTATACGTAAGTTGTCCACCTTGGACCATCAGAGCACCACCATAAAACATATGAAATCGTATTTGCTGGGTCAGATGATAGGGCCTTCTAGCCCAGTATCCTGGCAAAGCATGGATGCGGAGCAGGAGGGTAAACAGGGCATAGTCAGTCTTCTACCTTCTGCTCCTCTCCCATTTGCAGCATCCATTTCTTATGTTCCTATGTTGTTAAAGGAAAGCAGCTGTGGCTGCCGTGTTTTGCACTGAAATGATGGTGGTGTGTGTAAAGGCACTTTGAGGTTTCTGGTTTGTGGGGCAGAATTATTCTGGCTTGCTTACTGCAAATTTAAATACCAAAAAAAATACCTAAATCTCATTAAGATGCCTAGTTGGTCTAGCTGGGTTTTGCCTTGTGTTTGTTTCCCCATCTGTAAAATGGGATAATAGAATTTCTGTACATCATAGGCATCTTGTGAAGATAAGTTAAAAATTGTGACATGCTTACATATTGTTTGTAAGGTGCTTTCTTCTGAGGTTTTATGACATTTGATATAACTAGAATAGTAAAGTTCTTAAACATGATCAAGAATAGGTCAAAAGTCTCTTTCCTTCTATTTCCCTATCTGAATACAGTAAAAAAAAAAAAAATTCTCCATGTGAACCTTTTAGAAACATTAGGCTCTTAAATAAGAGCAGTGCTGCTCTAACCACTGTAAATACCATGTATAATACCAGGAGAACATATTTTAGACTTGAAGTAGTCTGTTAACACTTGGAAACAGGGGAGAACTTTTCTTTCTCCCAATCTGATTTTTTTTCTATTTCTTCATTTTCTGTCCATATTCTATTTATGGTCTCTGTAGAAAAAATCAGTGTAAAAAAAAAAACAAAACAGGTCAGAGTGTTGATTGAAACTTCCAGCATCTGTCAGCGAGGACTTTCAGAGTTGCGATTCCCACAACAATATATAGTTGGCCCTCCTTTCGCTTTTCAGATGCTTCCCCTCCACCTTTAGCTCAGCCCCCAGCTTTGGGAAGTAGCCTGCCCTACTCTCCTCATCTTTTTTTAGGCAACCAACAGCTAGATCCACTCAGAATTTAGCATGAAGGCTGAAGTGTTCCAGTAAAGGGTATTAAATTTTTCCTTGTAAATTTATTTAAACAAAATTTGTATTAACCAAAATTTGACCCTAATTCACCATCATACCTACCAACCTACCTTAAATAATTGAATGCAGTAAGGCACATCCAGTTACATGAGAGAACAGATTGCAGGCATCAAAGCCTGGAAATAGGGAAAACTGGAGTTTATTTCTGACTTTTGATAACTTCCTGTACTCCCTTGGGCAGTTCTTTTACTGTATTTACTTGACTCTTAAGACATAGTTTTCTCTCCATTTAACATCAGGGAGAGCCCCTTGTCTTAGAATTGAGTATAGGGGGGAAGCAGGGAGTCAGTTGGCTGCTGTGGCTCAGGCTCTAGCCCTTACCCAGGGTCAGAGCCATATTTGCATCTGCTGCCTGTCCCCCCTCTGCCCCGCACCCTGCCATCTCCCCCCTGCAGCCTCTTCTCCCCATCTCCCTTCCTCTACCCACACAGCCTCTACTCCCCTGCCTGCTGCCACTCTTCCTCTTGTTCCTTACTGTTGCTCTGCAGTGGCAGGTTTTATGCACACTGCAGCCTGGGGTACTGAGCATGGCTCCAGCCCAGCCCCATAGCAGTGACACACAGCTACTATTACTACAGACACTGGGCTGGGATAGAGCCTGCTGGCATGGAGCAGAAGCTGAAGGGAGAAGCAGGAAGCAGAAAGTGGAGGTGGCAGGCAGGGGGTGGAGATGGCAGGGGGCAGGCACAAGCAGTGGGCATGCTGCTTAACCTCCTCATGCCTGCCCCCCTTCAGTGAAAAGAGGAAAGAATTAAAGACAACCCTCCAATAATTAGATTCTGTACATGGAAAATTATAACATTTATAGATTTTTCCATGTATAAAATTATCTAATTCTTGCAAGGGGGGCTTTCTCACATACAGGATTATCTTAGGTTCAAATAAATACGGTCATCTTCATGCACCTCAGTTGCCAATCAATAACATTGGAAGAAAAAGGAGTACTTTACAGCAGTGTTATGAGATTAACAACACTGTCCTAGGTTCTTATTTCTGATAGTTAGACAATATTCTTAGCTTAAATTAAAATAAGATAAAAATGAAACATCTCTATCTTTGAGAGGGGCTTTTGTTGGCTGGCTTCTAAAATGCCTTTTTATCCATGTGGTGGCTTAATTGCAATAGTCACTGTTGTGAGCAAGCTGCAAATGCTTTGCTGGCACTGACAATTTATTTGGACACCTGTGATTTGAGGAAGTTTCTCATCCCAACTTACACTTTTGGAAAATGGATAAACCACTTTTATATAGCAGAGTCAGCATCCTTTTTCTGGCCTACGAACTCTCCAAATACAGTTGAGGTCAAGATACCTGTCATGTTTTTGAGGATTAGTAAAAATGCAAAACGTAAGCAATGCAGGTTTACAATTCATTGTAAGCTTGTAAGTCCTACAGGATTTCTTTCTCTTTGTTTTTTCTTTTTTTAATTTGAAGCTGACAAATTATGCAGGTATTATGAAAATCACCAGAAAGAGCACTTCATCCATCTTGCTTTATGGTGAGACAGGGTACAATGGCAAGTTTGCCACTTTGTTTTTGCATGCTTTATATAGTTAAATTGTTGGGTCATTGACTCTTAAATAGTTAAACAAATAGGACTTTCCAGTTCTCCTTGTAACGAGTAATCCAAACATTGTTAAATTACAGCAAACCAACACTCCTATTTGAAAATGTGTCGTCAGTCTACAGTTCTATGAACTTTTGGCTTAGGTCATGTTATCTTGATGATATACATGCCTTGCTTCCAGTTAATTCAACAAAAATTGCACTTGAATAGTTGAGGGTAAAATTTGACTTGGCTTACAAAGCATATTACAGATGCTTAGCACATCCTTTACACAGGCACCTTAAAGTGCCCCGTTACATAAATTCAAGCTTATGTTGTGTAACTGCATGACCTGAAACTTGGTATTAAAAAGTGTTTGAATTCTATTTCCGTTTCATCTTGAGTGGGAGAATCAGATGAAGTTCCCCTAATGCTGCACATAGGACAAAACTGTTGTAATCGGGAAGTGAAATTCATGTCTAAATCATTGCAATCCTATAAGACATTTAACTCCCTGTTTTAAAAGCCAGTGATAAAGCATGTCTGTCTGTTTGTTTTTTTTCTTTTTTCAGGTAATGAGTGGTTGCTACAAGGACAGACTTCATCTGCAGAAATTAAGGATGTTTTCAATCCACCTCTCATCCACTTGCAGTTACCCAGTAGCTGCCAGTCATCTGAAGCTGTCCTGTCTATCAGAGCATTCCTCTATTACTGTAGCAAAGAAAGCAGTGCCTGTATGATGAAAGGAATCTCTTTCAATCAGCCTTTACAGATAGCTAGCACAAACCAAGGTAGTACAGTGCAAGTAGAGTTGATATATGCATTTTAACTAACTAAACCAAAAACCTAATAGACTTGTGATGCAACTTTCAGCCTAATATTTTTACAGAAAACACAAATACCTCCCAAGCCCCCCACTCCCCCATACCTCAACCCCATGCCTCATCTTCTTATAGCATATAAAGAATTCTAAAGCATAATATGCTAGGTAGATGAAGTAGGAATGCCTTTTGATGTAACATAAATAAGTATAGTGAAATCATGTTGTTTTTATTCTTGTTTTTGTTACTGTATGAGCAATAATGCCCTAATGCTCTAAAGTCTGCTGACAATTGTGAATTGATGGGACCTAGGCAACTTTAACCAGCAAGAAGCAATTTTAAGAGTCCATCCTGGAAGAACCAGTATTATGTTGTGATATTACTGTAATAAGTTCTCTTGCACTGCATATTTGGAATACCTAGATCACTTGGGGCTGACCAACTGCATATTCCCTTTTTATGCCTTCCATTTTTAATAGAATATTAAAAAAGTCTCTTTTTCCACTTTACAAAAGGATTATTTTTCTTATTTTGCAATGAAGGCACTTGAGACAAACTTATATATTTTGGGGAAAAAATCCTGAAATGGATGCAGTACTATTTATTCTTATGCAAATCAAGTATTTTAAATCAAACTAAATATTTATGCCTTATTTAAAGAGCACAATGTCATGGGAACAGTTTTCTTTAAAGGAAATGTTTGTGTTCGTATAGACAATGTTACATAATGATGTCAAACGGGATTGTGCCTGCGCAGAAGCAATGTGTTGGGATTTTTCTCATTTGTGTGCATCTGTTCATGTTTTACAGTGAAGTATAGGCAGGTAATACTTGAGACTCTAACTTGCAATAATTAAATGTTAAACATTTCAATCGCATGACTTGTTTTTTTTTCCCTTCACTATTTTACAAATTCTGTGCAAAACTTGTAAGTCTCTCACAAGAAACTTGCAAACACTGGTGCACATGAGTAACATTATATATTTGGTTCCTAGCCCCTTGAAGTCAGGTGGGGTCTTTCCTTTGATTTCAGTGGGCTTTGCATCAAGGCTTTGTGTTCAGGATATCTGTTTACATGGTAACTAACTCAGATACAGGTTTGGAACGTCCAAGCCTTCCCTTACAATCTGTGATTAGTTTTTTAATTTTTTTTCAGCAACACATTTTGGCACAGCTTTTCAAACTTCTGATTGTTCTAGGCAAGCTTTATCCTTTAGCAAAATCTCTTCTTTGTCTTTTTTTTCTCCTGTCAAATGTCATCATAAATGGCAGGAGAGTAGTTTTTTTTTTAAATTTGTATTGGAAAACTTCCATTGACTTCACAGGTATTCGGGCCCAATTTTCTGACACCGTTCTAATGGGAGAAAAACCTTGTGACATGCAATTACTCATGTTTGGTTTTTTTTTAATCGATATCGTGATAAAGTATATTTGAGTTTATAAAAATTAAAAAATTTATATTAGCCTACCTTAAAATAACCTTAATAGTTCATGGCACCTGTCAGTAGGCAGCTGAGAGGATTTTTTCAGGCCTTTCCTGCTCTGAAGCTAAGTGAACTATTGCACCTGAACCCAGGAGACTTGTTTTAAAGGAACCATATGGACTGGCGTGGCTTTTCCTTCCCTCTTGAAATCCAAATGCCAGCATATCTGCAAGCATTCTATCAGAAATAATATTGTCGCTCATTAGCCATGCAAAAAGTTGAATATTAGCTTTTTACACAACCTTTATAACCTTCCTTTTCAGTTTTTGAGGGAAAAACAATGCATATTAACATTTCACTTCAGCGTTTGAAATAAACAGGAAATTATGCTGCCGTGTCTGTTTGCTGTTTGTAAATGCAGTTTGCAGGGATAAGAAGACATTGATCAGAGTATTTACTATCCTTTTACTTAGAGGACAATTTTTGTTATACTTATTTGAAATATTTTTTTTATCTTAGACAATAGTCAGGAAACTAGTTTTCGACTTCCAACTAGCTCATACATTTTGTGTTGCTTACCATAAAAGAAAATCAAGCATGAGCCTCAGTAGTTACAAGTGAAATTTCAGACTCTTTCTGCTCTCTTAAATATATTGCTCAACCAGATGAAACTGTTGTTCAGACTTTTAAAATAGTTGATTGGCATTTGTCCATTTCATTTGGACAGCATGATAAAAATTTGGCTTGATCAGTTTCTGTATTTAAAAAAGAGGAAAAGAATTAGATGATGCGGTTTTTTTATTTAAAAAAAAGGGGGGGTCTATTTTATTAAATGCATGTTTAATATACATCATCACTTCAAATATAACATTACAGCTATTTTAGCTTTGTGTAAATGGGTCTCTATAAACATTTAAGAGGCATATTCTAGGGGTTTTTAATATTTCATCTTCCTTGTCTCACAGAACCATAGAAAAGTAGGGCTGGAAGGACTCTCAGGAGGTCATCTAGCTTGGTGCAGAATCCTCCCTGACTAAGCTACTATGATACTGCTTTACTTTTTCTTCTTTGGTAAAAATTTATTGGGAAGAGATGTTAATAAACTATCAGAGTTGTAGATCATGGCATAATGGACCTTTAAATGTTTTAATTGTATTTTGGGAAAGCACTTATGTTTTAGCAGTGTAGGCTCAGAGTAAACCTTTTGTTTAAACTAGTTTATCCTTTTTCTTTTTCTTAATGGTGTAAGTAGTGAGTAGAATCCAGTACAAATCATGGGGAATGGGATTTCAAAGTAGTTTATGTGATGGCAAGCCAGTGTCAAGTGCCTTTTTCATCAAATTAATGACTGCTCATTGTTCACTTCATTGCATTTCCTAAATGATCTGTGCAAATATACTGTATTCATTCCATTGTTTCGCTTTCCAAAAAGCTTGAAAATGTCCTTAACCACAACATTGAGATGGCTTCCTGCTAAAAGCAGAAAATAGGTTTCCTTGATGCAGATGTGAGCCTCTGCAAGCTCTCTCAAACATCACTTAACACCTATTATTTGTAAGGAAAAACATTATTGTTTTAGAAAATACTGCCAACTTTATGCAGAGAATAGCACACAATTCCTGTAATCCCCTCTTCAGTTTCATTTGTAGCTCACAAACATTTGAGTTCACGTTCATTATAGCAGTACATATTTTCATGCTCTCAGTGCTCATAGTACAGTAGAAATTTTGCTTATAGTAGTCACAAGATTAAGGCAGTGGTTCCCAAAATTTAGCCCCACTTTGCTTTGCACCATCCTATGCTGCCCCTTTTGGTCCTGCATGCTCAATCCAAGTGCAGGCCATGTTCTCCAGCCTGTAGGCTTCCTCCCTGATCCAGGAATTTGACAGCACAGGAGAGGCAAGTAAATGCCACTGCTTTCCCACGGCCAAATTTACAGATGCATGGGGACCCTGTGGTACGGATAGTATGGCTCCGTGGGTCAGATATGGCCCGTTGGGTGAGGCACCCCGGACTTGGTGATGTGGCAGAAAGAGTACTGACCTGAGACTCAAGAGACTTTGAACTTCTTTTATGATTTTGGGTGCTTTGCCTGCCTTTTGTGCCTTTTTACAAATGGGTTCACTACTGTGATTTCATCCTCACAGCTTCTCCCTTCCCTCAAGTAGGTTTTCAATCTATTATTAATGAGGTACTCTGATATTAAGCTGAGTGCCATATATGTACTAGCATAAGCAGATAAGAATAAAACTGTTCTGGCTGAAAAATACAAGAGTTAAGAACCAATAATATCCTGCATAATGTGACTTAAAATTTCATATTTGTTTTACGTTCTTGGATATAATTATATCATGTACTGAAAACTACTTTTGCAAATTTGGACTCCCTGATTAGGAAGGATCTAGGGATAATACTAACTACCTAAATGCTCAACAGGCCAAACCCTCATTTAATGCAAAAATGATGGCTGGCAGCTTTTTTTTTTTTTTTTCCTTGTTTGGGCTTTTTTCTGTCTGTAGTTTTGTTTTCTTTTTCTCTTTAAGAGATTATCCAAAACAGTATGTAAGCATCCTTCCATTAGGTGGAACAGTTTCATTTCTTCCCAGCTATTTTGTAGTCCTGTACTTGATTGGGTCCTATAGTAACTTATGTGCAAAATAGATGAGTGATGAACAGAAAAGCAGTGAATTAATGGCATTATATAAGTGCCACATACATTTAGTTTGATAAAGAATAATAATTTTTAAAGACTCCATTTTGTGTAATATCCAAACCTTCTAGTCAAACCAATGAGTTAAATGATTTCAAGCAAAATATTACCAGAAGATAATCTAAAGTGATATGAGATTACTTCAGGGATGGATGTGGTAGCCATGTTGGTCTGAGACAAAAATAAATATAAAAATCTAGAACTTGCAGAAAAATATTTTTTTGCAATTTCTCAGTTGGCCTAATTAATAAAAGGTGTCATTTTGGAACCAAGAGTTCTAGATTTTTACATTTGTGATATTCCTTCTGCCATTACCCAGTAGATGAGCCTTATCACCCTGAGCTACTTCCATTTCCTATCTTCACCACATGCAAACTCTTCTAATTTACAAACATAATTTAATTATTGACTGCTTAGTTTTGGGCTTTCTTGGATTGCCAAAATTCCTGTTCTTTGCAGAATTGTGTATACTTTTCTACTTAAATGAAAGCCTCATTATTTCATAAAGTTATGAAAATATCTGCATAATTAAAAGATATTTCCCTATCTTTATTGCTAGCATTTAAAGTCTTTACAAACACTTTGCATGATGATCTGGAAGGTTTTCAGTTTTAAAATCACTAACATTAGTAACTAAACAGTAAATTTAGAAAATAAGGTCATTCATAAATTCAGCTGTTTGCATCTCTCTTATACAATGATTACTTAGGTAATTAATGAGAGGTTTTACATTGGCAAAAGACATACTGCATATGCAAATATCTGATCATTCAAATAAAACCGAATGCTCCTCCCAATACAAAAGGCAAAAAGTTCATTGGTCACCTGTCTCTGACTAAAATCACTGTGCATTTTAATATGATTTTAAAATAGTCACCTTCCTTGATGGAAAAAAAACTACCACATTTGTCATTGTGTTCTTTATCAGATGATAGCTAGAAAAAATACTGCTAACAGAGATGGTGACTACATTACTGCTTTTAAAATTATTAATCTAACCAAAGCAATGTTCACACACACAAGAGCTAGTTGCTCCTAAATATTTTGGCACATTGATGTATTGCGAAATTATTTGCTACTAGCCAATTGCCTGCCAAGAATGATGGGGGCGCGGGGATGGAGTGCCTCGCAACGCCCCATGCTGCCTCTGTCTTGTCTTTTCTCACTTTGCCTCTGTTGGTAGGAGCGAGCAAAGCCACTGCTGCCATGCCAGCATCCCAGGCTGGGGCTGGCCTCCCCCTCGCCACTTCAGAACAGGGCCGCTTTCCCCCACCGTGCCTCCTCTCCCCATCCCAGCCAGCTTTTGTTTAGGTCCGGTGCCAGCATGGCTTGCAGGGGTGGCCACCCAGGGCTGCTGGCCTCGGCTTCCCCACCCACTGTCAGTCCTCAGCACCTGGGTTGTAGCTCTGGTGCCCACTAGCAGCATAAGAACATGGGTGGCCACCCTAGGTGGCAGCTGCATGCAGGGGCAGTGGCGAATTCCAGCTGTTGCTGCCGCTGTAATGACAACTGTATGACTGCAGCAAAAGCCAGGTTTTTTTCACACCCGCCCCCATCAGCACCCAGGACAGTTGCCCCCTACTCTAGTCATGTCAGTGGTGCCTAGTTCCTATTTCTGCTCCTCCCCTTGGCATTGCTTGTTTTGCTTTCAGTTCAGACACAGCTCAGAAACATCACCTTTGTGTCCTTCAGAAACCCGAAGCCAATTAAACCAATATTGCTCTTCATCATGAGACAACAAAATACCAGCATACTAAAAGCAAATCTAAATGCAATTTTGTTTTTGCATTTATAGATGGTACTTGGCTAAAACTAAAGGCTTATGTCAGCATGTAGTTGTATGGCACTAGCATGGCTTTTCAAGATTTTGAATATTTCTGGTCTCAAGCATAAATAATTCCTCTTTAACTCTCACAATTTATAGATGCTTATCAAGAGCAATACATTTTCCTTAATTTTGGCTGTTTTGCACTTATATTTCTTTGTCATAAATCTCTCCTCTCCTTTAGAGGTATCAAAGTAGGAGACTGTCTTCTTGCACTCCTTATGAATCCATCCCATTCCCCACCCCACGCCTCCCAGGCCCCTACACACACACACCCCATCACCTTTGCATCTCTGGCCATGGGAAAACAAATTACCACCACAGCTGTAACTTAGGCTCCTTGTGAACCATCTGTAAATAATGTGCATCTGTCACTATAACTGGCATTCATTTTGCCCCAAAGACTAGACGTCTGACTTCATTCCAATCTTAGTTATGTGACTAATCTGGAATGAATATACAATTCATATTGCCTCTTTTCCTACAGGCAAGATCCCCACACTTGCTTCCAAACTTCAGCTTCACGCAATAGCATCCCAACAAGTGGGAACAGTTTACGCTGAGATTTTTGTAGCTCTTATATAGGTTCAGGAAACCTGAAGTTTAAAATAAACACAAGTCAGTTGGTTGTTATGCAGAATATACCCTTTCGCTATCTTGTTGCTGGTTTGGTTTAATTATTGTCAAAGGTTGACACTCCAGTGGCACAGTTGAAAAGTTAAAAACCCTGGCTGCGAGTTGGAGAATGTTGACAGAGCTGTAGTTACTCATTGTTTGGTGTACCTCTTCTTTGCTGGCGTGCCACACTCAAGCATACCAGAGAACGTTTTGTCCATTGGCAGGCCCAGCACTAAGTAAAGGAATTAGAAGCATTTCCAGACCCTGCCTTCTTTTCTTACAGTATTGATGATGGTGATCTAAAGAAAAGAAATGCTTGTAAAAATACTCTCCAGTCCACCTCATTATAATGTGCTACACTTAATCTGTATGAAAAAAAAAAGATCTTTTTATGCTATGTTTTTCACGTTTCAGTTTAGTATGTTTTAACTCCAATTCTTTTATGAAACCTGGTAGTAGCCAATAATAAAAGGTGGTGGAAAATTGAGTGTGGAATATTTAAGCTTTAAAGAATGGGAGAATTCATTCTTTGAGTTTTAATTCAAGCGACATGTGGCTTTCAACCATAAGGATAAGAGTCTTCTGTTTTAAGACTTAAACTAGGTGGTGTCAGATAAGTGGTTTACAAATGAAAATGTAATCTAAGTATAGGCAAGTATAGGTAGCAGAATTGCTACCTATGTTGATGTGGCTGGTTTTAGCCCAGACGCATATAGATATCATCAGCCAGAGGCTGATCTTGTGTAAATCAGCATGGTTCCTTTGAAGCCAACTGATGTATGCTGATTTAAAGATCTGGTTTGGATTTTTTCGTACAGAAACACTCATGGGTGAAATCCTGACTCTTTTCAACCCAGTCATAAGCTCCCATCAACTTCTTTGGGCTAGGGTTTCATCCTAATGACTATAATGCTGCATTTTCTTGTCATGGCAGTGACTGAAAAAGAGATTAGTGCCTTGGTTAAATCTGACTGCATATCTTCAGAAAGACACTTTCAAGTGTTCTTTGCAAGGATTTTTTTTACCCTTTATTGTATGCTGTTTTTGTGCACTTTGGATTCGTAGACATTGGGGCTAGAAGAGACCTCAGAAGATTATCAAGTCCAGCCTCCTGCCCCAGGAGCAGGAAGTCAGCAGAGATCATAGGATCCCAGCAAGATAAACATCATTCCTTGGGGCGCTCTGGTGAACAGATGTTCCCCCAGATCCTGGTGAGCACCCCTGATAAACTTGTAGGTGGCCACCAGATCAACCCTGAGCCTGCACTTTTCCAAGCTGAAGAGTCTCATTGCTCTCAGCCTCTCTTAATAAGGTCTGGTTTCCTGGCCTCTGAAGCCTTTTCAATTGTGGAGCCCAAAAATGGATGCAGTACTCCAGCTGCAGCCTCGCCAAGGCCAAATACAGCATAAGAATGACATTCTGGGATTTGCTTGAGAAGCATTTATGGATGCAAACCAGCATCTTGCTCACTTTACTAGCCGCAGCATCACACTGAAGGCTCACATTCATCTTGTGGTCAATCTTGACTCCCAAGTCCCTTTTGTCTGTAGTGCTAGCCAGCATAGCACTGCCGAACCTACAAACATGCTGGCAGGTTTTTCTTCCTAAGGTGGAGAACCTTGCAGTTTTTGGTGTTAAACACCATCAGGTTCTTGTCCGCCCATTTCCTGAGCCTGTCAACGTCAGCCTGGATTGTCCTCCTGTCCTCAGGTGTGGACACTTTACCCCATTGTTTGGTGTCATCGGCAAATTTGGCCAGTCCGCTTCTAATACCAATGTCCACATCATTCATGAAGATGTTGAATAGTATAGGCCCTAGGACAGAGCTTTGAGGGACCCCATTGGTCACAGCATACCACGACGATTGACTTCCATCAACCACCACCCTCTGGGTCCGACCAACAGAGCCAATTCTCCAGCCATTCATTTGGGTGTGGTATGGGATTCTCTCCACACCTCCATCTTTTGAAAGAAATTGATAGTGGTGTGGCTTCTTTTTAGAGGTATCATCTTACAAAACACTTATTCAGTCACTTGAGCACATGTCTAGGAATAATGTTCTGTACTATACAAACACTCAAATGCCTGCCTGAGAGTCTGTCCCCTTTAAAATCTATGGCAAAACTCATCTGACTTCAGCAAGGAAAATGTTCTTTAGTCCACATATAAATAGCGGTGATTTTTTTTTTTTTAAATGAAAGGGTTGGGTATATAAGATGTAGGATAGGATAGACATAGGAAGAGCCAGATCTTCAAAAGATGAAAAATGGTAACTTCATTTTAGAGTTGGCCATAGGAATTTGAGAAATCTTAGCAGTGTTGAAGGAGGTCAGATTTTGAGGACCCAAACACCTTGACAAATGTTTTTCTTGTTTGTTGTTTTCTCTGAGCATAGAAGTTTGCAACTTTTTTCTGGTTGTTGGTGTTAAAATGCCACATTTTTGTTGTACCTTTTATTTCATGCAGTAAAAGTTACTTTTTCCTATTAACATCATTTTAGGATTGGAGTCATGAAAAATATTACCTTTTTAATAAAAAAAAAAAACAACCAAAGGTACTGTAATATCCTCAGAGAACAGAAATATGTTTTAGAAGAAAGTATATTAGTTCAAATAAATTAATGATGAAAGCCCAGCAGGAAAGAGCCTGTTCTTAATGAGTTCCAGCTCCTCTTCTAGAGTCTTGTAAAGCTTTTTCATGGGGAAAAAAAATAAAATATTACAATATTGTCTCTCTCAAACTCAGTTTGTTTGGTGCTTCTCTAATTGATACAGAAATGTATATGCCATAGTATGCTTAAATCCAAAGTTTGCGACTTATGGGTCCCATTTCTACCTGCTCCTTATCTCCAACGTGTCCATCAAGGCTGTTTCAATGTGGGTTTCATCTGAGTACCAAAGACTCTAGGTTCTGCAAAACTGGGTCAGCTAATGAGGTCAATGCACCTTTTTCACCTTCAGGCTGGCTCAGAGTCCCTTTGGAAGCTGGAGGCCTTAACCCATTCTCTTCCTTCACATATGAGGTAAGAGAAATGAGGTGTGCAGAGGTACATGACGTGTGAGACATACTATAGTATTGCACGAATTGAGCCTCTCAAGAATCTCCATGCTATCATGACCACACTGCTTCTGGTGTCCAACCTAGATTGGGTGTCTTTATGACACACTGAAGTCTGCAGTGTACACATGCGTGTATGTACACAACCTCTCTCGTCTTCTATCCAGTGTCTCAGATGTAGATTTGAGGAGAGGGGGTTAAATTATGTTGTTATAAAAGTTCAATATGTAAATGTCCCCCTAGTTATGTGCCTGAGCACTGCTCCCCTTCCACCCAGAGGCAGTTAAAATATGTACTTGAATAACACTCTTGCAATCTTGAATACATTTCTGTTAATAGCACAGTGAAAATCTATTATTTTATAGACCTAAAGTTACAATTGATAGGGATACTAGAAAACCTGTAAATATTGATGATCCATTGTATATGCCCTTTACTACATTCTAACCTACATGATAGTCAAGGATAGCATATGCTGATCTTGGTGAAATCCTGACCGTCACCCCGAACGAGAATAAGATTATCCTCCTTGGAGATTTCAATGCAAGAGTTGGCCAGGGCTTTAACATGCAGAGAAGAATGACTGGGAAGGAAGGAGTGATCCAGGTCAATTCCAACAGCATCCTTTTACTCAGTAAATGTGTAGAGCATGCCTAACATTATCTTCAGATGACACAACAGGTACAAAATAATGTGGCAACACCCCTACTCAAAACAATAGCATCTCCTCTATTATGTTATCATAAAAGTGCGTCATCTAAAAGACGTTCATATGTGTTATGGGAGGAGCTACTGGATCAATCATTACTTAGTGAGATCAATCATGGCCATTAGGGTTGCTTTGAAACATAGAAAGCAATCCAAAGCAGTCCAAGAACAGTATATCCTTTAGACCCCAAGGCACTGTGAAGTCCTCCAAACATAATCTCAGCAAGAAATTTGCCAGTGTTAGTATTCAAACTGATAACACTGGTATTGAGGGAAATGGATAATCTCTAAAGGAGACCATCCATGAGGCTTGTAGAGGCTCAATTGGCTTTATCAACTGATACGATCAGGACGGGTGACAAGAACAATGCTGTGATCTTTCTCAACTGGAAAATAAAAGCTTTTTGTGACTGGCAAAACCATGCTACATCTAGTCAGCAGCAGGGAACATTTTGACAGCTTAAAGCTGAAGCCCAGAGAAAGATTTGAGAAATCAAAAACGAATGGTGGGAAGAGAAAAAGAAATCCAACAGTCTGTTGACAATCATGACATGTGGAACTTCTTCAGTGGAATCAGGGCTGTGTACAGACCAAGCTCTTGTGGATTCACCCCACTTGATCTAAAGACGGCAGTATACTCTTTCAAGACACCCAAGTCCTTCAAAAACCATTAGAAGAGACGCTACCAAAAGCTCCTGAACAGAGAATCAACAGTGAAGTGAACTCATCAAATCTATCCTGCAGCATCCCCTAAGTAAGGGAACCACTTGCCAGACCACCAACCTCTGGAAAAGTCTACCAGGTGCTAAGACAGATGAAGAACAACAAAGCATCTAGCCCTGATGGCGTATCAAATGAGGTCTTCAAAGCCAAAGGGAAAATATGACCAATGAGCTCTACACCCTGGGCACACCTACATGTTTATTAATGTACTGTAATTGGCACTGTACATTAGCACCAGCACACTTCTTTTATGTAATACTAATGCACAGTAGAACATTTCTTTGCATTCCTGTGGCTTTTGCTGTGATACGCTAATGTGCAGTAGAGTTAGTGTACGGTGTATCTAGTATCTCATGTAGACGTGCTCACTGTTTTTCAGAATCTGGAATAGTGAGAAATTCCTGCTGATCTAAGGAATGCCAATATTGTCACCATTTTTTAAAAGGGAGGTAAGTCTGACTTTGGAAAGTGTCCAGGTATTGCCCTCCTCTCTCTTGCTGGGAAGATCCTTGCTTGAATTCTGCTGAACCGACTACTCCCTCTTCCCAAGGAAATCCTTTCCAAGTCTCAGTGCTGCTTCAGACCACCAAGAGACACCATGGGCATGATTTTTGCAGCCCAGCAGATCCAGGAAAAATGCTGAGAACACCAGGAATTGTATATGTTCTTTATCAATTTGACCAAAGCCTTCAACTCTGTTAACCGTGAGGCTCTATGGAAGATCTTACTGAAGTTTGTCTGCCCATGGAAATTTATCCTAAGACTCCTTCATGACTAGATGACTGCCTCCATCCCATGTACTGGCTCTGCTACAGAGCCCTTTACAATTCAAAATGGCATCAAGCAGAGCTGCATGATTGCACCAATTCTGTTTTCCATCTTTCTTGTGGCCATCAAGATGCTCATCCTCGACTCTCTGCTCCATGGCATCAGCATTCAGCATAGGATGGACAATAACCATTTAATTCTCTCCTGCCTCTGTGCCAAAACCCAAGTAATTTTGGAAAAACTGAACACTTTGGAAACCATCTCTCTAAGACCAACATCAACAAGGAGATCCAGTATAGGATCCAATGTGCCAGCTCTGCCTTCAGAAGACTGAATCATCACGTGTTCAATGATCAGGACATTGCTCCTACTACATAAGGCTGTGGTAATCTCAACTCTTCTCTATGGCTGTGAAGCTTGGCTGACTTACTGGGGCACCTGAAAAGCCTGGAATGCCATCACCAACACTACCTCTGGAAGATCCTTGGCATGAAGTGGGAGGATTATCTCACATATGCCAATGTCCTCACCAATGCTAACATCACCAATATGGAAGTATTGATAACAGCAGTTGTGGTAGACCGAACACTGTGTGGACGCCTGATGTATGTTTACCAAAACAACTCAGCCAGGGACAAACGACACATGGGGGCCAGAGGAAACACTTCAAGGACACCCTCAAAATGAACATTAAGTGTGGCATTGACATCACAAATTTGGGAAGAACTAGCTGGGGACAGGATACATGGCAACACCTTGTAAGAGAAGATGCATCTTACTTTAAGGAAAACCATCTCACCCTAGAGGCGGAAAAATGACCGAAATGGATGGAAAGGAAACAAGACCGAGAAATCTGTGGTCCAGCCCTCCCTTTAACCAGCACCCGTGGTGTTTGCCAGTCTGCAGCTCTATGATCAGCCTTCCGAGCCATCAATGGACTCATCTGCAGCCCTTTACTTAACGTGCAGAAGTGATTATCCCTGAACGTGAGCAATCACTGCTGCTGCTGAATTTGATTTTAATAAGAGTCTTTTATGTCCAATATATAAATTGTAACATATTGTTTATTTAAAGATTCATATTAGCCATTCATGGACCATACCTTTTGTCCACTGTTAATTTATACCTGCTTAGAATTTTGGCCCTTGTCTCCTCAGATATTATTAAACTTTATAAACACTATTGAAAAACCTGAGGACAAACTGACTTGGTCCAGTTTTAATATTTTGAGTTCAATCTGGTATCTTGAGATGGGCCAGATCTCAGGATAAACTAAATTAATTTACAAGTTCTCCATTGTATTGTGAAGTACATGAAATACCTTGTGTGGATGTTTGTACCCTCACCAAGCTCTTGTGTTGTCTGTCAGGAGTGCCAAAGATTACCACAGTTGACCATGGCAATCTTATGATCGCCTGTCATCCTACTTAGTAGCTAATGATTGGCTACTAAGTAGTTTGTGGTTAAGCCACAGTAGCCAGTAACACTTTTGCCATATTCAGTCATTTTTGCTTCTGAAACGATACACTTTTTTTTTTAGTCACAAACTGCTGAAACAACTTCAGAGGACTTGAAGGTCCACACTTTTTAATGAGCGCACATGTATGTGTGCTCAATATATGTAAACTCCTTTTTAACTAATATGCAAGAAAAGTTTGCCATTGTGACTCTTGGAATTCGCAAAAGAGAGAGGCTCACTACAGATGCATATGCTTATCAATAGCCATTTCACTTAAGACAGTGGTTTTCAAAACATGTTCCCTAGCACCCTGGAGTTCCACAATACACCATCAAGGGTTCCACAAAGACATTGAGGCTCATGGCAAAGCGGGCTGGGAAGTGGTGCACCACCTTTGCCAGACCAAATTGCCTGGCTCCACATCAGTCTGCAGGGTTGGGGTAAGGGTTCCACAGCAGTAGGAGTTGATATGAAAGGGGTCTATGGCGTTAGGAAGTTTGAAAACCATTACCGTAAGAGATTACCACTGTCCCTTTGCAGAGGTGGGGGACTTTGTCAATGAATATTTCCAACAAAGAGCATTTTCATGGTGTTGGCAGGCATTCTGGACTGTACTTCTAAGACGGACTCTCAGATGGAGAGGTGTGGGGGGCTTTAAAATACCATTGACACCCTTCTAAGCCTGGACTGCTTTGGAATCTATAGAAACTTCAGACTAATTTGGGTGGCTGTTGGGACCACAACTGTCTATAGGCTGGAGTTTAATCTCAACACAACCTTCTAAACTACCCTCAAACATATTCCTGGCATATCTCTGAGAATTTGCAAAGAGGTCCTTGGAAAATGGCCTTATGGCTGCCTGAGCATTTGCCAGTGGAATCCTCTTCCTCTTAGAACTTGGTTTTCTATGGACCATTTATACCCTTTGAGCCATTTATCTAGGGATTCATGGGACTCATCCCTCATGTGTTATGGAACAGCATTATATATTTAGTTCTACAGCTCTAAATGTTTTTCTTTTATTTTAGGCAAAAGATATTGGAAAGTTGTATCCCTTGATTCAGTCACTCTAACTTTGTATTACTGCAAGTGTTTCCAAGTGTTGAATTAACTGGACCACATGGGATCATTCACATTCCACTAGCCTGCCAATAGACCATAAACGATGACTGCATGTTTTCCTAGAGCAGAAACAACCCCATAAAACTAAGGGCAATCAGATGGCAATTAACAGGTCACAACAGGGAAATCTTATATGCACCCCACATAAACTACTACAACAGAAGTACAGGATTATTTGTGTCTTTGAAACTTAGTCTGTAATAACAATTCACTTGAAAACTGACATACTTTTTATGTAATACATCTCATTATTCTTGCGTGCCTGCTTTGTATGAAAGACTAAAGAACAGGCAAATCAGGTTTACTATCTTATTTATATCCCAGGGGCTGAAAGTTACATTGTTGCCACGGTGAAGATCTGACATTTAAATGAGGGATGACATCATGTAAACATGGAGCACATCGTAATACGGTCAACGTTTTTTTCTGCAAGCATGAGTAAGTAATTTGCTCGGTTAGGGTCTACTCTATAAATGAGTGAATTGAACAAAGCTGTACTGTTTTATTGATCATTATATTTGCATCTGGTACTGAAA
>JAGPOW010002742.1:18030185-18041297 GCA_030014935.1 Caiman crocodilus | reverse complement strand
AGAGTCTTTAGGAGTGATCTAGCTGTTTTACAGTCTTCATATACTACACAAATAGGATCAGAGAAAAGTATACAACATTTAAATCTACATGTAAAATGATGAGTAGGAATATCCAAGTTTAAATGACACTGAATTACTTAGTAAAACTGAGGAAAATTTGCCAGAGGCTATTGCAAGCACCAACACTTAACATTTTCCATCCTATATACAGCAGAAGTAAAGATGCATTTAATTAGCACTTCTACTGTGCTGGGAGCAATTAAAGAACTGTAAAATGTTAGCTATTATTGTTGTTGGCTTGTATTGAGGGAGGTATACAAACAGCAG
Source organism: Caiman crocodilus (assembly GCA_030014935.1). NCBI lineage: Eukaryota > Metazoa > Chordata > Crocodylia > Alligatoridae > Caiman > Caiman crocodilus. The sequence goes on along the minus strand of JAGPOW010002742.1, from coordinate 18,040,970 downwards.
TGTACATGTTGGTACTATATAAAATCCGGCTGAGACCACATCTGGAATATCAATGAGAAAGTTGAAAAGAATATGTAGTTTCTCTGCTTCTGTAATAAGCTGCTAAATGGAGCAGAATAGAAAGTGGCAAGATTGCATTTCCTGTATTTCATAGATTTCATAGATATTAGGGCTGGAAGGGACCTCAGAAGATCATCAAGTCCAGCGAGAGCATTTGTTTTTTCATGTGAGGAGTCTGCTGAGATGTAGTACAGTGATGGTAGTTGAGGTTTCAAATAAAATGAAATTTGATGTATTTTAGACCCAGGGCACAATACTGCTAAGGGACATACAATAAGCTTTGGAATGTGCAGTATTTAGGAAATACTATTTTAACTAAGAGAATGAACAGATTAAAAAATGGCATTTATTTTTTATATAGATATGCAACTACCCTTCTGTAATGTGTGTAACTTTTTTAAGGTTAGAGAAATGTATTTTTAAATGCTGATGGTTAGAAATCTTAGCAACACTTGCACTCATTTCTGCTCCTATGTAAATACGTCCCCTTTTACAAGGCTATGGTTCTGCCTCTACATAGGCTTAGTTCTAGTTCTCTTCCATTTTCAGTGACATTAAAGTGTACTATCACAGTAATGACATGCTGATTTAGTCTACTGCTGCTTCAAATACTGAGACAGACATTTCTTCAGCCTCCTAGAAGATTCTAGTTCAGATGATGTAGTTTTAACTACAAAATAAGGTAAGAACACTGGGATCATCTACGTGGTCATTAACGCATTTTTCTTACTGCGCATTAAATTTCATACCACTCATGTGAGATGATAATTGCATGTTTGGGTGCCCTAATGCACACTAGCAAAAGCACATGCTTTTTTTAGTGAAGCTTAATATGCAGGAGCCTATTTTTACTGCACATTAATGTACAAGCACAGTTTTTGACATGAGGCTTTAATGTGCAGTAAAATAGGCTACTGCTCAGTAAAGCGCACACGTGGACACACCCACTGCATATAATGAAAATACAATCATCACCTCTCAAGACGGTTAACACCATTTGGTATTCCAGCAGACAAACATACGATGGCCAGGATTCTCTTCCTCTGGAAAACAACAATTAGCTCTACTCACAGACTGTGAAGCAATCATAACTAGGACCCACTCTTGCAAGCTGCCATGCAGAGCACCACCTCGAAACTTTGTTGATGCTGCTCAGAACCTCAGTGAATCAGACCTTGGAAAGTATTAGGGCCCCTGCAATTCCCAGAAACCTAGGAGCTGTTGTTTTAATCAAGAAGATACACATTTACATTCTGTTAGTTTAATATACTTGTTTATTTTTAACTAAAGAGAAGTGGTTAACTTCTGTCAATGTAGCAAATTCTTCAGACAGAAAATAAGCAATTAAGTTATTTCACAGCAACGCTGACCTGTCAATTTGCCAGTGTGTTTGCAGTGCTGTGATATGCAAGAGGAGTTGTAGTTAACAGTAGTTTTGTGGGGGTTTTGTGCTGAAATAAGTTTTTCCTTTCTGTGGCAAAATAAAGAAAACTAATCCTGGGGGTGGGGAGATCAGTGTTAGGCTTACATTTTGTATGTGGCTGTATAGTATATACATATAGTATATACTAGCTATATATTATAGGACTGCAAGAGCAGAGCAGTTTAAAGTATATTAGTAAAGATCCAGAGGTGTAAATTTGAGCCATGCTCTGGATTTGCATCACAGGCCACCCCCAGCCAGTCCAGGAATAAAAGGGTACTTGATCATTGGGGCTGGCTCATCAAAGGGGCTGGATATGATAGCAGCCCCCTCACAGACTAATAATTCCCTCGTGTTTTATGCTACAAGAGTTGATGTGCCTTAACCTGGTCACCTATGTTTGGGTGATCCTTTGGATTTTTTTTATTTTGATGGTATTTTAATTACCTGTCAGCACAAATACCTACAGAAATCTACTCTCATAAGGAAGAAGACAACAACCCAGCTATTGGGGCTCTGTTGGAGTCAAATCTTTAGCTGGTACAAATCAGCATTACTCTATTGCTCTGCAGTTGTCATGTCCCAGCAGAACATATGGTAGATTGTAAGGTATTTTCATTCATCTGTCTGCAATTCTGGGACCTCAGTTGATGGTTACCTTTTCTACCCCTTGCACTCCACTGAAACTGTTCTCAGCAAAGTCTCTAATGCTTTTTTCTACAGAAAGCTTAACAATATTTGGGGTGCGTGGGTGTGCTGAGGCCACCCTCTGTCAGGCCAACCAATGTCACCATCGTGTCCTTATATTCCCTCAACTGTTGTCTCCTGTCTTTTATACCATGAGATCCTAAGGACAGGGACCCTCTCTTTGTTGTGTTCGCATTATGCCTAGCACAAGGAGATCCATTGGAAATCCACGACTAGATCTCTTAGACACTACAGTAATGTAAATAATAGTCTGTCATCATAGTCTATGTCCAGAGCAGTGGCTACCTTGAATAAAATGGCTTGAAAAAGAGATTAAGAAGCCAGAAAAATAAATCGATTCTGTGAAAGCTTAACTTTGCTTCCATCTTCTCGTAGTCTGTTCCCTCCCATCTACGCATGTTCTGCCTAAAGTTTCAGCGATGCCCAAAATAAACAAACAACAGCAACAAAAAAATCCTTTCTGAACTGGTGGGATTAAATCATTAGCCCAGGAATTCTGGAAGGGAGTGGGGAGTTCAAATGAACTGGATGTATTTCCAGGTTTGGCCTATAAAGGGTCTAGAGATTTTATCTTGCCTTTAATACTGATGTTTGAGCACATGCAAGAAAAATGTTGAGTTTGGCCACAGATGCAGCAGTGCTAGCATGTTAACTAGTTTGCGGTGGGGGGGTTCAGTTCTTTTCCAAGGAATAAGGATATAAATTGGCTGTTTAGAAGTGGATTGGGAACAAAACAGCATATTCCTATCCTTGCACACCTAAATTGCACTACTGGTTAATTCTGGAGAAAAAGCCAAGTAATCTTGTCGTGGGAGGACTCCCTCAGTATAGGAAAATCCACTAGTGGCACAGAGTCAGTACAATGGCTCCTCTAACAGCTCTCTACCTAGGCATGACCCAGAAGTAAGTGTTGAATCCAGGATGAACTTGGGTGCTGTTAAGGTCCAATGGGCCCATTGTCAGCTTTGTACAATGTAGAGTGGCTGTCAGCCTTCTTTTGTTACCTTAGGGAATGGCACAAACCCAGTTGCTGATGATTTTGGTGAGCACAAAGACCAGCTTTGCACTTAATTGTGAGCTGTGTCTGCAGCCAAAGGTTTGAGTCACTGCCTACAGGACCCTTTCTGTGTACATATCAGGCCTGTACTGACAGAAGGTTGTATAAACTTTCCATATGCCACCTATATGGGGCTCAAGGGTTTATAAGGGACTCATGTACCATAGTGGTTATTCTAGCCTAGGGGTACTCAACCTTTGGCCTGTGGGCCAGATCTGACCCCCAGAGCTGTGTCACCTGGCCTGTGGGGTTCCCCATGGGTCTGAAAATTTGGTGACAAAGGGAGTGGTTGTCCTGCACTGGCCCTGTGCACTTAATCAGGAGCCCAAGGCAGCACAGGGCCCAACGCAGGCAAACGGGCTGGCCAAGGCTGTACAGAGCCCAATCCAGCTCACAGGCTGACCCTGTACCACTCATTGAGCCTACAAGACCAAAAGATTGAACACCACAGTTCCCACCACTGTACTCACCAGTTGTGCATTAAATATGGCCAACGACTATCATGCAGTTTGTTCTTTCATTCGTGCTTTCCCCAGCAGGAGAATTGTGTGAGCAGTAGAGTGGTTTTAGGTTTTGAAATGGGGCATCTAGATGTATACAAATACTGAACAGCATGTATTAAAGGTAAGAACAAAGCAAAGATATATAAACGTCTGCTGAAGCCCCACTCAACGACGGCTTCTTGATCTATCTGTCCATCTAGGCATTTACACTGCAGGGTGCTCCTAGGTTCCCCACTGACACACAGCTCTCACACCACCCCATCTGTGAGTAATGCTTTTTGCACTGGCACTTGGAGCAGATGGTGATAAGATTTGTGGTGGTTCTTAGTTCCTGTACAGCTCATTGCAGGATCTGGGCGGACCCTGAGAAAGCTGTTTGCTGCTCAGATGAACTTTACATTTGCAGTAGTGAGTTCCAATGTGTCTGAGGGTGCAGTGTTGATGGCCAAAGTCCATTTTTATTCTGAAATGTCAGGTCACATTTAATGTAAGATGGGGTCCAGGCCACTAAGCACCATAAAGATCAGGATTAAGAGCGCCAACTTGATATGCTATGGGGAAGAAGCATAGAGGGCTGCTGCTGAGGAGACTTGCTACAGCATTCTGGTCTCGGACTTTCGTAGCCACTGTTGAATTCCTGTCCAGTGTTGCATTGCTGTAGCCTGGACAGGAGGTAACAAAAAGCATATATAATGAATGCCAGGTTGTCTGCTAGGATAGCAGTCTCCTAGCCAACTGAAAATGGCAGAAAACATTACTCCTAGATGGGGCTGTGCGAGAGCTTAGTGTCAGTGAGGAATCTAGGAGCATTCCAGCTCCTGTGTAAATGCCTATGTTTCAGGAAGCCTTTGGTCACTGGGGCTTCTGCAGACATTTATAAATCTTAGTCTAGTTGGCTTGCTTTGTTCTTACCTTTAATCCTTAAGAATTTCTCTATGACGTCCTGTCTTCAATTCCGCTTGTTTTATTGGGCCTAACACATAAAGCTTCATTCCAGCATGTGTGGGATCCAGAATCCAGTGTTTTATTAAAATCTGCCTCCATCTCCTTCAAGGTTTCCTGGTTGATTTTTTTTCCCTTTTAAGATAATACTGAACCAGTAGAAAACCCTGTAAAAGAACAGCTCTGCACTCTTCCTTTTCCTTAAGATAGAGGGACTTTAAATGGTAACGCATGCATTTGGTAATACTGAGATGAGGAATTAAACATTCCAGCCCTAGAAAAATTTTTATGACAGTTTTTTGGTTCAGCTGCACATAGGAATCTTTAAGACATGATCTTTCATATTTCCTGACTGTTTGATTAATGTCCCAGTGCGTGGATGTGTTTTTTAAAATGCCATTAATGATGCCCAGTTCTGCAACTAATTTAATATTTAAGCTAATTTGCAATAATTATGAGTTTTTACAACTTGATTATACAACCAAACATCTATTTAAATACAAACAAAAGACAAACAAAAGTGGCAATTATCCAATTAAGTCTGATTGATCCTGGTCTTTCAATGTGAGTTGAGGGTGTTTTGTAGGGTTGTATAATCATATCTCAACTTTCTTTGCCATGGACCTTACTTTGACAGTGTTGTTATTACAGCTGACCAACATATTTGCCATTAAAGTTTTCCCCACTGGGAAATGTTTCATGAGATGTCAGCCTCAATGACATTTTCAATTCCATTTGGGAGGATCTAAAAAAATATATTTTGTTTTGAGTTAACATTTTGAAATGAATGATTTTTTTTGTTTAAGAATGTCAAAAACATTTCACTTTGACTGAAGATGTTGACGTGCTTTAGTTTTGAAATGCTGAGTCGCTTCCAATTCAAACCTATTCAAAAACTTTAATTCTGGGAATTTTCTTTAATTTTTCAACTTTCAATTTCAAAATGTCATAATTTCCCATGAGATAAAAACTTAGTTCACCAGTCCGTTCCAGTTGGCCCGTTGAATAGAATAGAGGTGTGGCATTACAACTAGAGGACCAGCCAAGCCCAGGACAAATATAACATAAAAGAAGCAGTTTACGCACTCAAAAGCCTATGGCATAATTCAAGAAAAGTGAATGTAGAACAAAGAGAAAGGTCACATTTTAAAAATGAGTGGATTAAGAATAGCCTGATAAAACTCACAAAACACCTGACATCTAATCTGTTGCAGAGTTAAAACTGGCGGGCTTCCCCTCTTCTAACCATGCTCAATGATCCTACATAGGCAGATCTCTTAAGGTACCTGGATTCTTTTGGGAGCATGATCTTTCTAGGTTGTCTTCAGCAACCTCAGTCCTGCATGCTTTCCCAGCGGGGAAGACTTTAATTCCAAATGCATTATCAGCCGTAACAACAACACTGTCAAAGTAAGATCCATGGCACAGGAGGCTGAGATATGATTATACAGCCCTATGGTTCTGCACCTGTTTAAATGTGCTACTATGAGTGATCTTGTTGAAATCAATGAGCCTGTTCATGGTAGTGCATAAAGTACATGCATAAGAAAGTAACTGTACAATCTGCGTCCAGGTTGATCAAGTGCTTAACACAATGCTAATTCCCCGTTCTAATACGCTTGTTCTAATTTGGGGCTCTTAATGTGCTATTTAATAGAAGTAATCTATGATAACTGTGGATTCCTACTTGCATGCCTATTATGGAGTTTTTAAAAAGCCCTACACTCTTACTTATTTAAAACTTTGACTATAGGCCACCCTCACAACAGGTGAACTGATAATCCATTATAAGTAGGCATGTTTGATGACAGTAATGTGATTATATTTAAAGTCCCATCATAAAAAGTTTTTTCCATCTTTTTTTGTTGTTGTTAGCGTGGAATTTGAAAGGTTATATTGGAGGGTCTGTAGTTTTAATGAAAGTCACCTGCTGTGTAGATCTGGCCTTTGGATGATCTTTTAGCATTAATATGGGAAATAAATAAATAAATGCAAAATAGATAAACAAGAGTTTGCTGTGGTGGGAAAAATATCCTGCTTAAATCAAAACACAGACCGAAGGGCTCCTGTTGCAGATCTCTGGTCTTCTGTTGTTCTAACTCGGCAGCTCTAGACATGATAAGAACGTGTTATTATGCAAACTTTTCCTATATCAAAGTTTATTTACACAGCTTCATAAAACAACCAGTGCTGTGGCCAGGTGGCTAATGTCTATTGTCAAGGTTTTTATGAACACTGATCCAGTAGGGATTCACTATCCTACAGTAAGTCATTTTAAAACATGCTGTAAAACATGCTGTAATCTTTCTTCTAAAGAATGAATACTAACTCTCATCTTTAATCTTCTGGAATCCCTCTATTTTCTTTAGTTTTGAGATGAGGAACACTTTCCTGCAAAGCTGCAAATATAGATATAAACACAATTTAAAACATGCTCTAAAAATTAAAACTTGATCATGAAATTATATGAAATAGGAATCTGTTGTTTTCCTGCAAAAAAGTCTCTCTCGCCATTGCATAACCTGTGAGAGCATGCGAATTCCTGAATTGCAAGCTAAGCTCTCTGGCCTCAGTTTTTAAAACTATTGTGGGTTTTGTGATTATGGGTAAAGCTTGTGATTTCCAGTGCCTTCAATTGTGGGTTCCCAATATTAGGGAAGAATACTGATACTTTCCAGGGGACCAGCATTTGGCACTTTCTGCAAATTAGGTTTTTTCAGTCAGGCATCAAAAAATAGAGGCAACAGAACCTGACTGTTGCTTTTTAGAGTTTAGACCAGTACTTGCTGTAGCTTTTGTGTGTGTTGTGTTTTAACTGGAAACTACTGTGAACATTGCAGCAATCTGAAAGTCTGGGCCTTCTCCTGCTTTTGAATGAGAAGGTGCCTTTATTATGTCTAGATGTAGTATTTGCCAAGGCATGGTGGCAGAGTGATAAAGACATCTTGCTGTGATGTACAGAGTTCTAGCCTTGCTCCAGATGTAAGCCGAAGACTACTCCAATCAAACTGAATGGAACTTTTTTTGTTGTTGTTGCTATGAAATATATGCCACAGACAAAAAAAAAAATTGACATATCATTAGAACAGCAGCCAAAGATACCAGACCATCTGGAGTGACAGAAATACTGGAAGAGTTCCAGTAATGCCATTATTAAAATCTTTTCATATGCAGGTTACATAATAACACAGGTCAAGTCATCAGGAATAGATGCTGATAGTTAGATGCTCTATGTCCATATTTAAACATTGATGGTAGGATTTCTAGAGCACTCAGAACTGGCCTAACTTTACCCCCACTGAAGTCTCTACTTTCACTACTGACCCCGTGAGTACTGGCTCAGGGGGCTAAAGCCAGGAACATGTGGAAATCATGGCTCTAAAGAGGGAAGATGGGGTGAACACTTGACTTCATTAAACGGAGCTTGACAATGGCAAAATGAATGGCTCTATGTCAGTAGACTCAGGTTTCCAGCCCTGATTTTCAAAGGTGATGAGCTGAAAGGGTGCTGCTGAGTGAAAATTGGGCCTGTTTTGTACCTAAATAAGAATTAAAATGGTCTAATTTTCTTCATATCCTTGACTCTTTGTTGATCCATTTATAGAGTTTTCAGTCTATAATCCGTTCCATTAAGTTAAATTTTCAAATGTCCATAAGACACTAAGGGGTGCTTTTAATATTTTACCTGAAATCTCCTAGATCAGCCTTAGTCTACGTGCAACAGTCACTTGGGCATTCTTGAGAATTGTATCCATTGCATCTCTTACCTGGTGGTTATCTCAGCTTTGGATCCCAAGAATGATTTTGACTTCCTCGTGTTATTTCATTTTACTTCCTTTCTGAGCCTGGCAACAGTGAGCACCACAGCATAATGTGTCTGGCAGCTGCCATCTCCCCTATCCAGCTGAAGCTGGACCTCTGCTGCTTTTTTCCCAAAGAGCAACCCTGTTAAGATGCGACCAACAAAACTCTCCCCACAAAAACCCAAAACAAAACAAATTGCAGCATCTAGCTACAAAAGAATTCTTCTGAAATTCAGAGTAAAAGACATACTAGTGCATGTCATGCTGGAGGCTACCAAGCCACTGGCTTTGTAGAGATGTTCATGCTTGCCTCCTTGTTAGACTGATTCAGAGTCCCGGGAGACGCATAAAAGCAGCATTTAGCAGGAGCAGCAGATGGAGCAGTGTTAAGCAGATGGAGCTGGTGTTAAGCAGTAGAATTTGTAGGTCAAGGGCATTAAAGTATGATGTACTATGAATTTTATTCCCACTCCATGTAATAATTTATATGAAGTATTTATTTAAGAAAGGGTAATTATGGCCAAGAAGAAGGAAAAGGAGGGTTGGCAACCTGACATTGGAAGAGACAGTTCAGAGTTAAGCAGGGAGGGAGCCGGAAATGGCATTAATAATGAGCACTAGTATAATCGATATTGCCAACTTCAAGTGCTTGAAAAATATGGTCAACATTTAAAAATTATGAGGTTTTTAAAAATAATACATTTGGGATAATTTGATTTCCCTTCTGGTCTTTGAAACTTTAGTGTTTGTTTTCATACTTTTCTTTGCTAGAGAATAAAGCACTGATTGCTAGATATTCGTGAGGGGTTTTTTTAAATAAAGGCCAAGATTCTTACACAATTACGGCTCCAAAAGTGGGTGCTTTGAGAAAAACAGTAAAACCAAGGCTTGTGGGCACCTAAGTCACTTTTGAAAACGGGATGCAAAAGCCTATGAGTAAAATATTCAAAAACCTCTTTGTCACTCAGTTACTATTTTAAAATAGGACTTGAGTAAAACTCGCAATAAGACCATGGGAATTAACAACACTGTGGACTTTACACTGTGAGCCACACAACTGGTGATCAGTGTTAGTGCTAGCTTCAAGGGTGGAGCAGTCACATCCTTAGTCTAGAAATCTTCTCTGACTGCCCCCCACTCGTGCAGCCGTGACTTGCCACTAGAGGCCTGGTGAGCAGGGGCGGGACTAGGGGCTGTAGATGTGAGTTGCCACTAGAGAGCTGGTGAGCCAGGATGAGCATCTACCCCTGCTCTACAGCCAGAGGTGTGAGAGTCCTGGGATAATGGAGGCAGCGTATTCAATTTGGGCAACGTATCTATGGAGAGTGGCCTCACCTTAATGGAACAGGACCTGGATATAACTTTGAACTGCATAATGAATGCTTAAAAATATTTTAAGGTGTTAATGTGTGGATAATCCAGGGGTTAAGAGCTCCAGGAGCCAAAAATTACCATGTTAACAAGGCCCTGTATCAAGAGTCTACCATGGTAGTAGAAGCAGCTTTATTTATAGTGATTATTAAGACTTAAAATTTGCTTTTAATCATCTCAGTCGCATGTTGTCCAAGATATCACAGTTTGTTGTGGGAGATTATGTAGCTTCACAGTCTTTTTTAGGTTAGCATAGAAGATACTCTTTATTTACCTGTCTTTAGAAAAGGATTTTAAGGAAAAAGCAGAGTGGATCCTAATGAATGCAGGTCAGGAGATCTGGGGTGAAATCCTGGCACTACGCAAGTCAATCATTGACCTCTGGTCTCTACCCCTGATTCTGCCACTGATTTCATGTCTTTGTGTTGCAGTGACCAAGTTTCACTGGCCTTTCTATTTAGGTTGAAACTTTCAGGGACCAGGAGTGTCCTCTGTGCATTCAGAGTACCTATCTTGATACCCTTTGACATCACTAAAATAAATAATAGCAGTGGACAGAGCAGAATAGAACAACTGGGCGAACAGGTATAATTCTGAAATATCACAATGAAAGATCCTTTCTCCAGTTTTCCCTTTTGAGCTCCTAAGAGCAATTCAACTCCATTCTTTACAATCAAAGAGCCCTAGATAGCATGATCTAGCTCTCTGAAAATGCCACATATTTCTCAAATATCCCTTTCGCTTATTTGCTTTGTTTTCCCATGCAAAATTAGTGCTCATTAAATGGAACAGAATGACAGTCCTGGAGGAAGTGTGAAAATCTTTAAGCCTAAGGATTTAAATAAAGCACCTATTTAGCTTCTGGTGGCTGGTAATAGGGTACTTAAACTTTCACTTACTGAACCACTTAAAATTCAG
>JAGPOW010002742.1:17984613-18019513 GCA_030014935.1 Caiman crocodilus | reverse complement strand
TGAGGGACCTGAACCTGTTCAGCCTCAGTAAACAGAGGCTGAGGGGGGACCTGGTGGCAGCCTATAAACTGCTGAGGGGAGATCAGCGGGAAATAGGGCAGGCTCTTATTTCCCGGGCACCACCAGGGGTAACTAGGACCAATGGTCACAAGTTACTGGAAAGCAGGTTTAAGTTGGACATTAGGAGGCACTACTTCACTTCCTAGGGAAGTTGTTCTTGCTCCTACCTTGGGCATCTTCAAGAGTAGATTGGATAGGTACTTGGCTGGGGTCCTGTGATCTTGGCACTCGTACCTGCCATTGGCGGGGGGTCAGACTAGATGGCCTGCTCTAGGCCCCTTCTGACCCTAGATACTATGATACTTCACCTGGAGATTGACTGAGTATTGGTTTTTCAGAAACCAAACCTTGATGGCTTCAGGTTCAGTCTCCTCTTTACGTGAGCGTCCTATGTTACTTATTGTTTCAGCCCATCTCCAAGTAGTCTTCATCATATGTTTCAAATGGATTCTCAACTGTCCCTGAAAATAATGCGATTGATTAACCTTGTTTCTTCACACACCTTTGTTAAAGCACAAAAGTTGAAACAATAAAAGGGATTACAATTCCTTCAGCACAGTTTGCACTGTTAAAATCCTGGAGTTTTGTTCAATCCCATTTTGAGAAAAGTGGCACGCTTGGGGTCAGATTTCAAACACTCCCAAATTGTTTGGCAGTCTTAAGTTTCAGATTGGCCCACTGGAGAAGCTGGACTTGTTCATGGATTTGATATCTGGATCTGAGTCTGGATTTTCAATCTGCTGCCATAAAAATTTAGAGCTGTTGGGATTAAGAGAACCATTTCAAGCTGTCTCTTGTTCCAGGATGAAATGAAAATGTATTTCTCAATAAAAGAGACATGAATTAAGAGAGACAGTTTGTTTCATCTGGAGAAAAATTTTAATGTCAAGTAACTACAAACTGTTCAGCACGCTATGATTTAATTTCCCCCACAGAAGCAATAGTTTCTTGGATCCCTCTGCTCCTGGTAGGTTGTATTGTTCAGCAATTGCACAGAGCCAAGGAATCTGACAGGTCAGCTTCATTCAGTCTCTGAATTGTAACTGATAATGAGTTACACAAGTTAGGCACAAGCCTATGGGCAGCACATGTCTCAAGAATATTACAGTGTACAAACATTGATGCCTTTTTTTGTAACCCACTGATCTCACAAGCTGAGCATGTCGAGCAGCTTTCTTGGGTATCAAATGACCATGACAGAAGGCAGGCTGGAAATTGGGAGATGACTTCTTGCTATAAGAACAGTGGGACTCTGTTCCATGGAAGGACAAGAAGTTTACCTAGAATAAAGATGCAGCTTGACAGGGTTATGAACATGCTTATATGATGTAGAGGTCTATGACAGTAGGAGATGGGACTCGATGACCGAGGATGTCTTTTCTAATCCCATGTTCCCGTGTACTTTGTCAGGACTTTCCATGGAGCAATGGTTGGTGCAGGAAATGGTAGAATGATTCAGTAGATGGCATCCCAGTGCCATAGGATGGTGGCACAGAAAATACTTCTCTAGGGGGCACTATCTATTGAATTAAATGTAAGATTTAGGTCTACTCATTTAGTGATGTAGTGTGCTTTAAGAGATCCATGGAATTTCCTTGAACTCCCTCAGTTTTCCTCTGTAGTACAGATATACATACCCACAGGACTGATGGGAGGTTTAATTATTTAATGTCCATACAGTGCTAAAAGCATGTCAAGCACTAATTAGATGATAACTAGCATGATTATATTATTGGGAGTGAGTATATGGCATTGTTGCAAATGATCTGTAGAGGTCCATTTATCCGAATGCATGAGAGTTATATCTTAGAGCAGAGGTGGGCAATTATTTTGGGTGGACGGCGACTTACTGAGTTTTGGCAAGCGTACCAGGGGCCACAAGGGTAGCCCACCCCTCGACAGGTTCCCCCTGGTCGCCATCTTGGGACTGGAAGATTGCCACCCCTTCTTTCCCTTCCCATGGCAGGCAGAGCTCCTGCCAGTGCTCCTCCGAGCCTGGGCTCCACACTCCTGCTGGTCCTCGCCCTGGGACATCGGCACAGGCCCCGTGCTCCCACTCACCACCACTTTCCCATCCTGTCTGCCATCACTACCCTTCTCATGCTGCTTCCCCATCACCCCCATTCGCCACTCTGGCCCCACATCCCAGCTTCACAGCCAAGACCGCAGCAGCCAGACCGGCCCAGCTGGCACTGCACGGAAGCAGTCGAGAATCACAGGAGCCAGGCCGGTTCCTGTTGAGTCCTGCAGCCAGGAACCATGTGGTGCCAGAGCGGCATGCAGCAAAGCAGAGAAATGGCTGCGGCAGGGGGCAGGGGACTGGCAGTGAGCAGGCAAAGGGAGCTCAATGACAGCTGGGTAGGAGCATGGGGCTCAGGGTAGGGTGCAGGCCAATAGAAACTCTATGGAACCAGACTGAGCTGCTCCAGAAGGCATTTGGGGGAGCTAGCCTGACTCCACAGAGTCCCTGCCAGCCCAGCCCTGTGCTCCTGCCGACCTGCTCTGGGCCCCACCAGTGTTGGTCCTGGTGCACCAGCATGGCCCCCACACTCCCGCCCAACTGTTCCTGAGCTCACTGCCCCTTCCCCTCACCTTCCACAGCAATTTCTCTCTCCCCCTCCCCCTCTCCCTCCCTACCCTCTGGCTGTCGTGCCCACCTAAAGTCTTGGAACCGCCAGAGCTGGCCTGGCTCTGAGGACTCGGGTGATCACCCATGGTCCTTCCCTGCCTGCCTCCCCCCTTCCTTCTTATCTGAGGTTTCCCCACTGGCACAAGGAAGCAGGAATAACCTCAGGGTCCCAGGCCAGAAGCTCGTGCTAGGCAGAGGCTTCCAGCAGTGGGGGGGCATGGCAGGCCTTGCTGCTGTGGCTGCTTAGTCCTGCCGCCGGCTCCCCGTGGGTCCTACTGCCACTGGCACCTATTATCTTTGACAGGCAGCCAGAGGCAGATAAATATTAATTTTCTAAATTTTTAGGGTCCCGATGGGCCAGATAGAATGGCCTGTCAGACTGAATTCAGCCCATGAGCTGTATTTTGCCTGCCTCTGTCTTGGAGAAATGCTTCATGCCAGCGGAAGAATGTAGTATTGTATTTCATATGGAGTTCAGAGCTCTAATGGCTACCTAATAATGCTTAGTCCATTTGTGTGCTGCTGAAATATAGACTCTATGATCTTAGAGTTATGAAAATGAAAGGCAGGCTCACAAAGGCAGAGGGTGTTTCAGTTGTCTGTGGAGGATTGGGGGAAGGTAACTCAAGTTATTCCCTGCTCTCTGGGTTGATTAGTTCCTGGGTTGTGGGAAGAAAAGAGTTGCAGAAGATAAAGCAGCTCTGGCTGGCATGCTTCCCACTGTTGCTCGATTCCTATCTGCCTCTACTGCCACTGACACACATCAACAGCATCTGTCCAAGCCCTTTGGCTAATGTACTGTATGTGGGTGGTGAGTGCATGTTTCTGCCCTGAAGCTGTAAAAGGGACAGTTGCTGTCCTCTCTCCCTGCTCCCTTTTTCATGCTTTCTCTTCTATTCCTGTGGTGGTGGGTGTTACTGTCGCTAGGCTCTTATTCAGCCCAGAGCTGGCAGAATAAAGGATGTTTTTGGTTCAGCAGCTGAACCAATACATCCAGAAAAACCTTTCTGTGGATCAGAAAGAAACAGAAATATTTTAAGTGTATCAGTGGTCTAAAAATAACCCCACCAGAATCCATTTAGCAAAATTTTTAGGTAATTTAACTGTTTTTTACCCTTTTTTAACCCGGTCTGTTTTAAAACAAAAAAAAGGCCATTTAAAAAAAAAGTTGAACAGTTTCATATTGAAATTGTAAAAATAAAAATGTTTCGGCCTTTCCAAAATGAAGCAAAGCATTTCACTGAGGAAATGTTGAAAATAAATGTTGAAAAACTTTCAAAATTTCTAGGGATGCTCTGGAGCAAGGATGGTGAATAATTCCAAATCCAGAATCACCCTCAAGAAGCCATAGACAGAGAAAAAAGGGAAGAAAGATTTCCCAAAATACAGCTCATGGGCTGAATCCAGTCCGCCAGGCCATTCTATCTGGCCCATGGGGACCCTAAAAAATTTAGAAAATTAATATTTATCTGCCTCTGGCTGCCTGTTAAAGATAACAGGAACCAGTGGCAGTAGGACCCAGGGGGAGCTGGCAGCAGGACTAAGCAGCTGCAGCAGCAAAGCTGGCCACGCCTCCCTACCGGTGGAAGCCTCTACCTAGCAAGGGCTTCTGGCCTGGGACCCTGGATCTATTCCTGCCTCCCTGTGCCAGCAGGTTTCAGAGCCCCCATTCCTTTCCCCTTCCATCCCCCCAAACTCCGTTTTTCATCAGGTTTATTATTTATCACAATTTCACCTGGCACTTGTCCCTGATTGCAGCATGCCCTACTGCTTTCCTTTCCTTCTCAAGTTCCTCCACAAATTAGTTGTATTGTCTTTCCAACTTCAGTCTTAAAGGCAGAAGTGATGCTAATTTGATCTTGCAAACATAGTTTAGGTCCCTTGTGGGCACTGCATGTATAAACTTCAAGAAGGGATGTGCCATCACTAAGTGCGTCTCCCTGCTAGACATGTAAATTCAGACTAGCACTCCCAATGGACTATCTTTTGAAAAAGGAGATTAGCTGAGTGTAGCTAGCGGAGAGGTGATGGATTAACTGCCAGGGAGGCACAAGCCCTCTGTTTATAGACAAAATAGATGCATTTGACAGTAGTAGACAAAGCTCTCTTGTTCTGTTTAGCAAGTTTTTCTTCAGAAGGATCATTTCCACCAGAAACATGGGAGTTCAGTCTCCCTGCTTATCTTTCCCTGCTGGAGCCATCAACCAGGGTATCATTTATGATGATACATTCTGTGACATGCCCATTAAAAACTAGACTGAATTCACTAGATTAATTTCACCAAGACCAATTAATAGATGTCAAATGAAACTAACTAATTCACAAGGAAACAGAATAAGATTCAGATTTTATCCTAGAAGTCTTTAGCTACCTTGACCTGTTACAGTCTTTCCCCTTTTAATAACTTCAAAACCACCAAATACTTTACCATATGACATAATCACAGACGTCTCCTTTCCACTCCTACCTGTGCTCTTTATTGGGTGGCCAATGAGCTATCCATGAAGGACTATCACAGGGATAGGATGAGGTGAATGACTGGATGGGGGAAGACAGGTCAAGAATGTTACCTGCCTTCTACAAGATTCGTTCCCTAAAGCTATGAATGCCGTTTTCCTAGCATTTAATAACGAATCCTAGAACATTTTACTAAGCAAATTGAACAACTGTTTTCCAAGCACAGAGAAGTGGATGATTTAGGAAAAAAAAGGAATGAGTGGAACACTGTCTTTGTTAGAGTTCTGATCACTCTTTGTCAATTATTCTGCTCTGATTTGACATGGGGTTTATATGTTTTCTACCACACCCATTCAAGTCATTGGGGTCAGCATACTTATTATTTACTTTTGTAGAGACAGAGCAGTAACACGCATCTCTTTGTTTGGTGTTGCTATGTTATAGAACCACGTGTTCCACAGCAGGTCAGTAGGTTATTAGGCTTTGCTCTCGCTTTGAAGGGGCAGTGCAGCCTAATTGGCATTAGGGTGTATAAGACCGCAAGGTAATCTGAAAATTGGTAAAGGACACAACTGTGCAACCTGCTTAGATGTCAAGAAGCCAACACAGTGCATGAATGGTTGTGCCAAGAAAGAAGTCCAGGTATGGACATGATGACCTGTTTTAGGAATGTCTCCAAACAGCATGGCAAATACATAACCCTATTTTTTGCAGATGCTTGTATGTATAGATGCACCTTTAATTTGAACCCATGCTTTTCCCTTGCCTTTCCTCTGTTATTGCATAAAGACTGATTTAAAGTTTTTTTCTGGTTTTCAAAACTTGTAGGAATGAAACTGGAGAGAGTGGCTTTCCATTTAATAGTATTAGAAAAATCAGGCACTTTTTGCTCTCTCTTTACTAGTAGACACTCGAGCTGTTTAGAGGATTCCAAGTCACATGTGAGTGCAACACAAGGGAGTGGAGATGCTGCCTCTTTACTCTCTGGACCTGTTGCAGTCCAGTAGGCACATTTGTGAGATGGCCTGTTGGGTATGTTGCCTTTCAAAGAGTTATTAATATCAGACAGCATTTGACATAAAACATTTATAAGATTAAATCAAATTGTCTTTGCCTTCATCTGACTAAAACCATCTTTTCAGAGTATTTGCTATTCCAGTAGCCAGAGCAACAGTACCCATTTGACTCCCTTCTGTTAGTACACTTCTTTCACAGCTACAATATTCTTTGTCTGTTTGCCTGCTACATGGATATTGTCTACCAAGCTCAGTTAAATAACACTGAAAATGCAAAATAATATATCTAAAATCAAATAACTTATGAAGAACTAGAAGAAATGCTGAATGGACCTGAAAAATTGTTGTCAGTAGCTAGTTCCCACTATCTTTGCCAATCTGTCTGCGTTCGTGAACTTCTGAAAAGTTAAAATTCTTGAGAATCAGCCAAGCAAGTAACTGCTTTTCCTCAAAATGTGATAAGAACTAGGTGGTTTTACAGTTCATTGGTGTCTGTTTCTTCACCAAGGAGAGATCTCAGTGAAAGAACAGCATGAAGATCCAGCTAATGTAATAATATACAACAACTAGCTTCCACCAGAAAGAGCTTAACATTGTCACATGCTGTTTCACATTTGTGTTATCTGGTAGAGCTACTGTGCTGCCTGTGAACTGAGCCCAATTAGCGTTTCATCTCTAGGGGTTTACAAGGAGCACACATGGCAAATCTCACCATAGAGGAGGGACTCCAACAACTGGCAGTCTGTGCCAGTGTCTTTCTGCTAATCAAAAGACTTGTCAGTCAGAGGCATACATACATTTCTGCACGTAAGCAAAGGTAAATGTAATAAAATACAAAATTGTGTGTGTGTGTTGCTTCCTTAATTCTTATGACAAAACTTGTAAGTCTAACTACTTTTTACACCCAGGTTGAAGATTTGTACTTGCAAAACAGGTGACCATACATGCAAATACTGATTTACATATGTGCATTTACAATTATCATTAATCAGCTGGTACATGCAAAGAACTGCCCAATTTGCATGCACTTACTCAAATACGAGGTCTTTTGAACAGCTGACCCTTGCAATTTGTGTATAAGTTATTATCCAAAACCCACTGTAAAAGTGTCCTATAAAAATGCGTGTTTTTGAAATGCTTTCTCAGGGTTAAGGAGTCACTTGCAATGAACCATCTTACAGAGGAGCTAGAGACATGCTACATCCAGACATGCAGGAGTGTGCACAAATTGGTGCAAGAGTGGGACAAATTGTCCTGCAATGGACAAACTGCCCTTGCCCTGCTCCTCCTGGCTCTTCAGCCAAGGAGAGCTAGAGGTCGGGGCTAGCGCTGGTGCTGGTCCCAGCAGTCTTACCTGGTGGGCTGGAGCAGCTGGGGCACAAGGCAGACAGCACAGAGGCCTGACCAGCAGCATAGGGCATGTTTGCAGCACAGGGCATGTTTTAACATTCACCACGTGCGGCTTGTGGCACCACAAAGAGGTTTGCAGTTAAATAAGTTAATGCTAAATTAATTATGTTAATTTAATATTAATTTAGTGCTGAGGGGTGTCATCAGTAAGTTATGACTCTTAGGAAGAAGGAGATGCAAGGTTATGTCTATGGCTTCTTGAGGGTGATTCTAGATTTGGAATCATTCACCATCCTTGCTCCAGAGCATCCCTAAAAATCAGAATCTAGTCCCTTGTTCCAATCAGGCTTGAAATATAATAGCAATTTTTGCTACAACTACCCATTTTTGAGAGTTCAGGAGATGGTAGAAAACCACAAACAAATGATGAAATAAAACAAAGTATCTGGAAAAAAGCAAAGTAAAACCTGTCTCATTACAACTGGCATTTCTGGACCTGCAGCAAGTGGCACCCAAATCAGCCCTAGTTAGACTATCAAGACACGTGAATCTTGCATAACAAACTTTGCTTTAACCATCTGCAAAGGAACTTGCGTGTTTAACAATTAAATATGCAAGTGTCATATCTGATTGTTAAACCATGTTACAGCATATTGATAACTATTTTATGTTATCACACAAACTATAGTTTTGTTGGCAAGGCTAAAAACCAGGCCGCTTCAAAACGATATATATCTGCAAATACAGTAAAAACAAATCATTTTAAGAAAATCTTTAAAAAATGCTTTTCACAGTTTATTCAGTGAGAGAAGCTTCAGTTTCCTTGAATTTACAGACAGCTGGGCTTTAAATCATTTATAAGAATCTGAAGCAAGTTTCAATTTTATTTGTCAACTGTTGAAATGTTTTTAAATTAGGATGGAAAATAACAAAAAATGATGGGTGATACCACCAGCCCTGGCAAATTAAATATGTTTTCTTTATAATAGTTACTTGACCTACAAACTAGTAGGTTTTCCTAGAATGCTTAGGTAGTATTTCTTCCCATTATTAAATAACTTCTATGTTCTCCTTACTAGAGTATTTCTAGGGTACTTGGAAGTGGCATAACCTCTGGTAAAATTTTATCCAAGTGCTCAGTGTGTGTTGTTGTTAAATGTCAGATTTGCTTACAAGCCCAATGTGTTTCAAAGTATTTGAACTGTAATTGCCCATCACTACTCTTCAATTTCATCTACTCCCCAAAGGGAGAAACATTCAGACCTTCTATATGTGTTTGTGCATGGGCATGTTGCATGTATGTATGAAAATCATAACCACTTGGTGGTCTGAACCGTCATAAATATTATCCTTTGGCCCAGAGCAAAAGTGATGGCTTAATTAGCCTGAGATAGACAACTAAAGTAAACAGGGCACACAGATCACTCTGATTTTGGCTTGATATTCTGTAAGTGGAGTCCTTTATACTCTGGGAAATGTATGATATTCTCTTCTGTTTGCAGAACTGGTGATAACTTACTCCTCAGAGGAAAGAAGACTTACGTTAAACTCTATTTCAAAACATTGTCTAATCTTGGGGCACTATCTGTGATGGTGTTTGTTTCAACTTTGGTTCAAGTTCAGGTCTCATGGATGCTTTAAATGGAGAATGTCTTGCTTGCTGACGTACTATGAAATGTACTATGTGCCTTTATAAGAATGATTTAACAAACTGTGAGAGCCAGCACTAGCTCTGCTTTGTTGCTATATATTCAGTGGTAGTAACTGCGAAAGCTAGTTCACATTTGCTTTATAATCCTAGGTTCCAGCATGCCTTCATTTTCTTACCTCATCTGGCTAACTCAATGGGAGTCGCTCATATGTCACCTACAGTACTTCAATATGAACCAAAAAGATCCCTGTGGCAGAGCCCCACAGAAACCAGTACTGCTTCATGCAGGAAATGGGGTCCACCTTCTCCTCTAATTATAAATTACAAAGCTTTGATCTGTTATTTGATCTAGTACAAGCAACAGGAATCAAATCTGTTATTTTGATTTATGTGTGTGTTTATCTACACTAAGTACCTTGGCTGAAATTTAGATCTGGTTGAAATTTTCATTTCTGATTGAAAACATGAAAGAGAAGATTCAGAATATATTTCATACTTTTATTCTTGGGTTTTTGATTGTTTCTAGGTATGGTTGAAAATTTTCAAAATCTGATTTTATTTTTGAATTACAATGAGAAAATATATATTTGCAGTTTTGTCTGCCTGCCTGCCTGCCTGGAATATATATTTTTGGCCAGCATTGTCCAGAACTGATGTTTAGACAGGCTTTTAGTAGGACAGCTTAAGTTCTGAGGCAATGTTTGGGAGTGTCTTGCTTATTACATACTATATTTTAATGTTTTATCTGGGTTTTATAAAATAATATATAATATTTTATCTGGTTTTTATACTTTGTATTTTTATGGTAAGGCACTCCAAGCCTTTCCCGGGGAGTATGACATGTAAATCTAATAAATAAATAAATAATGAAGGGCAGTTAATGAAACTATATACTAAATAATCTGCATATGAGTGAGGTCACTACAATTTTCAGTCCTGAGTACATTGTGCCTAGATGAAGCAGTATGTTCCATAACTGAGTTACTCTGTTACATGCTTCGTGGTCACCTCTAAAGTCTTCAGCCTTTAATCTTCCAACATCTTTATGAATTATTTCTTCTCATACAGTATCTTTACAGTTATGTTATGTTATCATCACAATTGTAAGGAATACAGCACTATCCAATTTGAGTAGCCCATCTTATATATCCATTTAGAGCAGGGACAGGTATATTATGGCCTGCATGCCATATGGGCTCCAGCCCTGCATCCAGGAGCTGTACACTGCAGCCAGGACAGGATGAGCAAGGATAGCTCCCCACCTCCCGCCATACCCACAGCCCCCACACACAGTCCCATACACACCCCACCATAACCCTATACTCATCCACACACACTTCCACACCCTCACCATATCCACACACACACTGACACCCTCCCACAACCCCCACCCTTCACCATGCCCTCACGTACACTCCCACCCTCCATTATCATACCCACATATCCCATACCCCTCTACTCCCACCCTATTCCACACACCCCACTCACAAAACCCACACTCCACAAACACCCCCCATACCCTACCACACCTTCACACCCACTCCCCAACCACACAGCCCCCGCACACACCCCATTACCCCTACACACACATAATATAGAAGAGTGAAAGTGTATTTTGAACTATTATGCAATTGCCTCTAGATACACTATGCAAATGCACAGAAATCAGGACAAAAGTAATTTTTTTAATAACATGAAAATAAGTTTTCTAGTAGTTTGATTGTATTTATTTATTTATTCTTTTAGTGTATGATTTTTTTTTCATTTTCAAGATGGCAACTCCTCCCACCCCCTCCCAAAAGGAGTACTTCTGGGACAAGGGGAGGGACTTCTGGTGGCAAAGGGGTTAGGGATGGAACTTCAGGTCCCAAGATATCAACCATGGGGTGAAGCAACTGTCAGGGGGTAGGGCTACCCTTACAGGCCTTGACAGCTCACCAAAATTCATTAAGCAGCCCTCCAGCTGCAATAATTGCCCATCCCTTATTTAGAGCAGGTACTGGGTTTTTTTCCATATTTTTCATATAGAAAAGTCTGAGCAATGAGGGTAAAATTAAGCTACATATCAAGATGGTACTAAATTCCCAGCAACATGTTAATTGCAGCATGGTCTTTTCTTCTAAGTTTGACTTCAGAGAGCAGAATGTTTTCTCTACTGCATATATTCTGGGTACAGTAGAAAAAGATATGTCTCTCTCTATGCAATTGTCATTTGTGTGTTCATTCACACACAGTGTTATGTAAGGGCCAGATCCTGAACAGTTGTGAAACAGCTTTAAAGTTGGCTGAGGATCTGCACCTAATTTGGTGTTCAGCCACTGCTTCCCGTAGCAGAGGTGGTGGCAATACGATCCTGCTCGTATAGTTTTTCAGTCAGTTTATTTTGTAAGTGCACGAAATAACTTTTCTTTTTGGTAAGGAGTGTCTTGTTCCTGAAATAGTATCGTGGGTCCAATCACGTGTGTTGAAAATTCCAAGCAGCACAAAAATGGATGGCAGAATCGAAGTGTTCTGCCTTTGCCTTCCAAGACCAGTCATGTGGGTTGCTTTGCAATCAACTCTTTTTTATTTCATTGTTGCACTATGAAAGAGAAATTTCTGCTGTACATGAACACTAATATCCTGATTTGTTCGCTTGCAATACAATCTCTTCAGCTTAAAGAAACTCACATAGATTGAATCAATTCTGCCTCGGGCTTTTTGGATGTTTATACTTAGCCTTTGATGCCTAGAGATCTTCTCTTGCCCTTTCCAGGAAACAGTTGCCAACTCAAGGTTTTCTATTCCTCTTTTCTTCTTTACATTTCCTGCTGTGTTAGTATTACCTAATCAGTTCAGCAGGTACAGTATTACCAGGGCTGCCAAAGTGCTAGAAGTTTGTTTTGGCAGAATCACCACTGAATGCTTCGGGAGACAGGTCTGTCAGGCCTAGTGCTTGAAAGATGAATTTCTTTTAATCTGGTTAGAGTCGGGTGCTTTTTAAAACCCCTCAGAGGTTAAGAACTTTGTTTTTAAGGAAAAACACCAAAATTACTAAAAGTTGTGGTGGGAAGGAAAGCTTTACGTTTTTAGAATGGCTTGGAAAGCAATTATTTTTCTTTTGTTATTCAGTCTATTGTATTAAGCTGCCCTTCAGGGAAAGAGGGAATAAGAGAAAGTAATAAATCATAAGCAAAAGATGTTGAGCCAAATTCTTATGTCTAGTATAAATCAGGAGCAACTGCAATTCTGGCACATTGACTGCAGCGGGACCGCACTGGATTTGTACTGTAGAAGAATAGAATTGAGCTCATCATTCCAAAGGACTTTTTTTTAACAAAATAAAAATAATTTATCTAAGTCGTTATTTTCACTTCAGAAAGGGAGAAGGGAAGGGAGCAGAGGGAGCTTGTTCTGGAGGTTGTCCAGCTGGTGCTGGAGTGTGGGGTGTGTAGATTGGACCCACCCCCCATGAGGTGGGTGGCTCCAGCTCTAGCACCATCTAGTGCCAGCTGCCGAACCCCCACAATGAGCTTCCCCCATTCCTCCTCCCTTCAAAATAGAAAGACAGCTCTGGGGATGGGAGGGGGCTGGTGGGGCAAGGGGAGAGCAGCTGAATATTTGCAGCCACTCTAAACTGCACCTGGATCCCCCAGGACCCAACAGCAAGTGTCTATAGGGTCCAAGTGATTGTAGTAACTCATGGCACTTCCTGCAAAGCACCATGAGTTAGAGCAGGAATCTACACTTTTATCTGCACCCATACTGTCTAATTTAATACCATCCTTTCTAAAATATGAAGGCTACCAGGAGAATTTCTTTCTACTGAGGTTTAATGAACTGCAAATAATCCTTACAGGTAAAGGTGGAAGCTGTGCTAACTTGGTTATTTAAAATAGAATATGACAGGATAGTAGGAAATTACTTTTCTAGCTCTGATTTCTATGGGTCTGTTCATGCAAGATGGACTCCCACTGAAGTCAACTCCTAAAGTCCTCCATGTTATGAGTTAACTCATCTGAAGTGTCCACAAATGTCCTCAGTTTCTATTTTTTCAGCATGCTTGCTGATGGAGCTGAACAAAGGGCACCTCACTGGAAAAGGTATTTCACTGAGTCAAGAAACCTTGTTTCTAGTCGTTGTTCTGTCACACACCTGTTGTTTGACTTTCAACAAGCGAAATCATTTAACTCTCTATATATCAGGTTCCACATTTAAATGTCCAAGTAAGTGCAAGCATTAGTTACCTGTGTTAGTCTAAAGTTAGGCAGAAATCAGGGTAGAGTTGCACCTTACATAAACTAACACAGATCGAACTGAATAGCGTTTTCATGCAAATAAACCTCAAGTCATACCTTGGAGTTCTTGAATGAATAATTATCCATGCTATTCTCTAAGTACATGAAGAAAGGCACAGAACAGGGAGACATACATTATTTGGCCTCAAATACACGCTTCCCCCACCTCCCCTCCACCCCCAACACCAATTACAGAAGCTTCATTTTTTTAGGCAGCAAGGTCAGTATTCAAGTTAAGGTTGTCTGTGTGGCCTGAATTTGGGTCTCCTGAGTGTTCACATTACAATTATGACCCTAATTATATGACCAAAAAATATTTTATTCACACAACCCCAATCTGCAAGATGGAATGACATCCATGGAAATAGCTTCAATGTTGGAATATTTCATATCTGGACTTCCACCAGCTCTACCCAAGAATGTTCTGGGTGCAAGACAGCTGATAAGGCATTTCCTCCATCAGAGAGGCTCCTATTGCTTCAAGACACAACAAAGGCTCCTCTTCTTTCCTGTGATTAAAGCTCAAGTTGACATCAGCAGTAACAGCACTTGCCCTTTCATGGAAGGAATCTCCTATGCAAGTTCAGATCATGCACTCAGCCTTGGATTAAGTCATTCTGTGGGAACAGGGCAGGAATAGCCTCACTAAAGGAGTGGTTCCATGACACGTATTAACCATCTACAGGAGCAAGTTCCACTGAAGTAAGGATTGCAGCAATGAGTACACAGGAATATCAGAACTGCCATGCCTGAACAGACTGATGCATCTAGTAAGTATCCTGCCCCTGTGCCCACTAGCAGCTGTGTCAGGAGAAGGTACAGGAAACCTTGCAGTTGTTGGGTAACTTACTCTCAGGGGAGGTTAATTCTTGACCCCAGTACCTAGAGCAGAGGTAGGCAAAATGTGGCCCATGGGCTAGATGCAGCCTGCCAGGCCATTCTATCTGGCCCACAGGGCCTCTAAAAAGTTAAGAAAATTAATATTTATCTGCCCACGGCTGCCTGTCATGTGGCCCTCGATGGCTTGCCAAAACTCAGTAAGCGGCCCTCCGCCCAAAATAATTGCCTGCCCCTGGCCTAGACGTTGACTTATGTCTCATTACATGAGGGTTTATAGCTCTTCTAACTTCAACAAAGTTAAGCTGGGTGTTAATTTTTTCTACTATAACCCATTTCAATCCTGCCTGGAGCCTCGGTCCTGGTGTTAATGAGTTATTGCCCTTTAAAAATTGCATTAAAACTAAAGTTGAAAATCTTTGTTTTAATATGAAAGTCCATATTTTAGAGGGGTTCGATTTTGGTCAGCTTTCAAGAGCAGCCTGTTGTCTGGCATGGCCCTGAGGTCCAGTGAGTAATGCATATTCTTTCAGGGAGAAGCTGTCAGAAGCTTCTGTTGACTGAAAGTGTTGTGTTGTATGCCTCTGTACCATTATACCTAAGAGAGCTGAAATTACAAGGTGAACCCAACTACAATCAAATTGCTTTATAAAGGAAAGAGGTGGGAATTTCCAAGTTAAAGATGAATGGCAACGGAATATGTTGAAGGAGAGGTAACCATGGCTGAGAATAGGCTTTTCTATTGAGCTTATATGATGTGTATGGCTGAGTACATTCACATTTTCAAATGCATTTAATCATTTTTTCAATGGCTTTCTTTTTCTAAAGCATTAATTGAAATATGGGCATAAAGGAATGGTGTGGATTCATATTCTTTCTATGTGTTGTTTTATTTCTGTAAAATGAGATCTATGCTTCAGTGGGTTTCTAAATATAAAATGCCATTGTACCAATTTCAAGAGTACAATACCAGTCAGTGTAAGAACTGGATCCTGCTGAGGCTCAAAGAGATAAATAGGTTGTTTGCATGGGTGTTACATGACGAGGAGGAAATGGTGGTGCTGGGAACATTCATGGCAAAGCTTTTAGTGTCAGCTATCAGAATTTTGTCATACTTTATGTATATTAATAATGCCCCTCACTGGACATCTTTACACATTGGCGACCTGGCAAGAGTAAGAGCCAAAAAAAGGTAGTGAGCTATCTAGTGGTGTGATCAGACATATGACTCCCAGGCTCACGTATACTCCAACAGGTTACCACCCTGAGTCCCGTCCCTTTCCATTACTCCTTCAGGCAGCATTTTGTTAGCTTAAGCAGCCAAATGGGGATCCTCAAAGAAAAGGATGCTGAAGCTGTCCTTACATTGAAAAGTATGGGCAGCACCTTGTCTTGTGCACCAAGCAGAGCTCATCTGGGCTGAAGAACTGAGACTATTGCTTTCCACAGTGCAGTCACTTCAGGGCACTCCTTTGTAGGCAAGAAATGTAAAAGTAAATGGGGCTTCTCTGGATTGAAACTTGAGAGCAGAATTTCAGCAGAAATGGATATATTTCCTCTTTGAGATAAACAAACACCTTGAATAGTCCAGTGATTTTTTTTTTTTTAGAGGCACAGCTAGTCAAATGAGAATCAGCCCTGTGCGCTCAGTGTGATAAAAGCAGCTTACTTATAACCTTAAAATACCACCGTCCATGAGC
Source organism: Caiman crocodilus (assembly GCA_030014935.1). Lineage (NCBI taxonomy): Eukaryota > Metazoa > Chordata > Crocodylia > Alligatoridae > Caiman > Caiman crocodilus. The sequence goes on along the minus strand of JAGPOW010002742.1, from coordinate 18,003,536 downwards.
TCTTCACTTCAGCCCCAAAGTGGAAGAAAAAGCTGCAGTTGCATCAGGTCGATTTTTTGGTTGCATTTTTTCTCAGGTTTATTTAAACATGAACATTGGTAGAAAGCAAGCAGGAAGCCCCTTTGAGAATGTCTTTCACAAACTTATGTGAATATGCTGGTGCTGGGGACGAGTGAAAAGAGGGGGCATTTTGATCCCTATCTTTACAGTTTTCCAGCTATGTTTTAAATATCCTAAGTGTAGAATTAGATGACAGTGAATTCTTCTCCGAAGCATCAGGACCTCCTGTTTTGTGAAGCATGGACCCTTTCTTCAAAGCAGGATGCTTTAAGGGTCTTACACATGAATATGGGTGTCAGGAGAAGCATCTTTCAGCTCTGCCACCTGCCACAGATTTCTGGAGTAATCTTGAGTACATCTCCCTCCCGTCCCACCTCCGGGGCAGCACATTAGTTTAAATACCATTTTCTAGTATGTTTATTTGTTTCTACTAGCAAACGTGCGCTTTGATGCATTAGTTTAAAGCACCATTTTCTAGTACAGTACCTGTATCTGCTGGTACTAGCAAACAGCACTTTAAAATAATCTACTGTGCAGAAATTGCTGTGTGCATGTAGAAGTTGACGTTTTACTATCCGTTAGATTAACTGACTGCACAATAAAGTGCACATGTAGATGTGCTCTCCGAGAGCAGAACTTGGGCTATATAACATGTACATTCCAAAGACCGGTGGGTACCTTGAACCCCTGAAAACTAGCTCACTTTTTTTAAGGGTCTAAATCTGAATTTCAAAGGGCTTGCTGTTAGGGGCCTACTGGCTTACTTTGAAGTACAATTAACCCAGCAACTTTACCATCTCAAATGACAAGTTAATTAGACTTTCAATTTTTAATGCCTTTTGTGCAGAATCTTTGTGCCATTTTCTCTGTAGCTCAGCAAAGCTGAGTGCCCAAAGTGCATTAGTTTCAAAATCAGGAAAAGAACTTGTGTCAAAGATTTTCAGGAGTCATTGAGGATTTGGAATGTCTCAATTTTGGGTGCCCAAGCTAAGATGGGGATCAGCCTTCTTCTGGATTGTCTCACATTGGACACACCAAAAAGTAGGAGGTACCAAAACAACTAGTCCCATGACTACCTTAATTCCACGCTCTCTTTTCCTCCTCCAGCCTGATAGGTCTTTGTTCTAAGCAGGAGATAATGCTTGGTACTTTTCTTATGGAAAAGTACAAATATTGACCTCATTGGCTTCAATGGGATTTTTGCCATTGACTTTAATGAGTCCTGTATGTCACCCTTATCCAAGCCAGTTGGGTAGATATTTAGAATTCCTACGTGTCCAAACTGATTAGTTTAAAAGAAGTTGGGAGGGGAGCATTGCATTTTTTGTCTATAATACAGTGCCAGTATTTAAAGTATCATTAGAGCGTGTATTATTATGCAAACTAGCATGATAGTGCATTACTAGCTCTAGCACTTGGGCTTTCAGAGTCCATCTGAAAGAGTGCTCTGAAGTACTGGGAGGTTGATGTTCGGGTTGATGCAGAATTCTATCTTAATGTTTAAAAATCTCAATAAAAATTTGCTGTATTATTTTAGATATGCAGATTGTACTGTAGTTCTTAAATCTGTGGTATAAGGCATGCAGTAGATGATGTCCTTTTAATTAAAATTAAAATTGTCAATACAGCTAAGCACAGACATTACACATAAACTGACTTAAGTGATTGGAAACCAGTTTATACCTGTAACAGAACAGAAGTTCAGTGCACATAAACCAGTTTCAAAGCAGCCCAAACTGGTTTAAGATAAACTGGACGAATGTAGTATTAAACTTATTTAAGTTAAACTGGTCTATTAAACCCATGTCCCAGATCCCCCTCCATCCCAGGGCTGTCCCAGTGCCTCAGTGGGAGGGGATCCCCCGCTCCGGACAAGGTTCCCCCAGCCCTGCTGTAGGTTTAAAATAAACTTTATACCACAGATTTTAGAACTACAGTACAATCTGCATATCTAAAATGCATCTGAACTGGATCTGCTCAGTCCCCTACCCTCCCTCCCACCCCTCCAAACAGTACAGCGATGGCTTAAGCCTACCCCGACAAGTACTAGGGGTGGGGAAGGACAGTCCAGAGCCAGACTGTGTGGAGGGGTGGGAGGGAAAAGCTCCCCTTCTGCATCAGTGGCAGAGACAGGGGAGCCCTTGCTGAGACAAGGGGGTCCCTCCACATGTGCTGATGCCCGGGGCTAGCTGGGACCTGGGCGGGAGGGACTCTTCCTCCCCTGTAGCGGAGACGGCAGCAAGTTGGGATGTGTTGGGTAGCCAGTCAGGGATGGGCCGGGCCCAGCTGCATTCGGGTGCCCTTGGCAGTGAGTGGCAAGCGGGGAGGTATGCTGTAGATCCCCATGGCTTCTAGCCTGAGCCACTTCAGGCATCTGGCTGCCTTTCCAGATTCAGAAGTGGATGTCAGTTCACTTCATTATCTATTCAATCTGCACAGCTTAGAAAAACCTGCAAAGATTGAATTGACTCAGCCTCAGGCTTTTTGACTTTCTGTACTTAGCCTAGATGTTTATAAAGGGGAGTAGGCCCTGGGGGGAGGACCAGAGGTGATTTCCTGTTACTTCACATGTTTTCCTGTCCTTATCTATCTGTGATAATATTGTTTTCTAAGAATCCTACCCATTTTAGTTGCTCTGCTAGCAAGCGCCAATTCAGATCCTAATTAAGCCTATTGAATTGCAAATCCATTCTATCTCTTCTTGAATGGATGGAAATAGTTTAGCTTTCTGGATGAAGCAGAGCAGTTCATAGATAAGAGAACCAAACTCCACAACTGAAAAAGAATCAGTTCTGTTACTCTCCCTCTGTCCTCATCACCAGCTATAAGGAAAAAGCTTTCCCTTTCTCCCTATAGGACTGTTGGTAAAGAAGCAGTAGGAGACGCTCCCCATTCTCTCCCTGTTCGTTGTTTGGGATCATGACTTTCCCTGACAGCTCAGCATGGAGCTCAACAGATGTAGCTTCTGACTAACAACAATCATGTGCCCCTCAGGGAGCAGAAGATGAACAGATTTCTATAGTGGTTGAGAGTGTTTTTGTGAGTGGCGCTGGATAGGACAGACCTACCCACCCCTTGCATCTTTTACACAAGAGTGTAAAATTGTCAGGACTCAGTTCCCATTGTCCAGCTTACAGCCTCGATGTCAGAAACAAACTTGATGTGTAGGTATCACAAATTGGACCTCATCTTCCCTATTCAAAAAATAATCCCAAAATTGGAGAACAATTGGAATTGGACTTGTATTGCCAATTCCAGGCATTCAAAAAGCATGAGTCACTCCCTGCTCCCACCCCCCAACACACACATGCTTCCTACAACCAGTTTTTGAGATTGATGAGGATGGGTGATGCTTGAGAAGATTGGAAAAGGACAAACATAGCACCTATATTTAAAAAGGGAGGAAGGCAAGACCAAAGGATTTATAGACCACTCAGCCAAACTTAAATTACCAGAAAGGTGTTGAAACAAATGGTCAAACAGTCTATTATTAAGCACCAGGAAGATAACAAGAACAAGTCACATCAAATCAATCTAATTTTCTTTTTTGATAGTCCTTATGGATAGGGAAGAAGCACTTCATATGAAATATTTGGGGTTTCTTTAGGCTTTTCACATGGCCACACAAGATGTCCTCGTAAGTAAACTAGGGCAGCAGTTCTTGACCTTACATCCCACCAAACATTTTGTCAAAAACCCCAGTCCCACCATGATAAAAACAAAACTCCACATTTTGCACTGTTAAAGTTATCTGTTGATTCATCTATACGAACTGCAAGCAACTTTGATTTTTTTCAATCAGGCAATGAGTTGAAGTCCCACTGTTTGAGAAACACTGAACTAGGGGAATATGGTCTAGAAGGGAGGTATCAAACCTACAGCCCACAGACTGGATCTGGCTCATAGAAGTAGCCCTGTCCCTGGGGCTTTTTCTGTGGCTGCCAGCAAGCAAGAGGGTATCACTGCTACCAATGGACCCCTGTTGCTGCAATAGTTGGACTCGGTGTCAGCACAGCCAGATTTCTAGAGGATGAACGTCACAACCTAATTTAGTAATTTTTGTTGCTGATGATGACTAAAATCTTTGGTGTTTGCCCCTGGCTGCCGGCAACGCTGGTAGTGCAGCTCTACAACCACAGCAAATTGGCTTCAGCAGCGACTATGTTAACTTCTTGACTGCTGGAGCCAACTTGGTAGCACTGGCAGCCAGGGAGACAGGCCTCGTGGGCAGACCAGAGGTGTGTAGTCTAGCCTGCGAGAAGCTCTGTGGTCTGGATCTGGCCCACAAGCTCATTTGAGTTGGACACCCTTGATCTAAAAAGAAATCCTGTCAGGCGGTACACCACTGGTTGGAAACTGCTGCTCACAGAACAGTTATCACTCTTTAATTGGAAGAATGAATCAAGAGGAGTTCTGTAGGGGCCTAATAATTTCATTAGTGACTTGGGTGATGAAATAGAGAGCACTTGTGTTAAATCTGCAGCAAACACTAAATTGGGACGGGTTAGGAGAACTTTGGATTAGAGTTCAAAAATATTTTGACAAATTGGAAAATTGGTCTGAACTTAATAGGATGTAATTCAGTAAGCACAAGTGCCAAGTATTGTGCTAAGGCAGGGATGGCCAACCTGTGGCATAGGCAGCTTCTGTGTGTGACACATGACAAATAAGGGAGGGAACAGGCAGTACAATGGCACATAGGGCAGGAGATTGCATAGGGACCACAAGGTAAGGGAGTAGGGGCAAAGCAGAAGATTGGGCAGAGGAAAGGGATTAGAGGAGCACTCAGGGAGGATGAATGTCAATTTGTGGTATACCTGGCAAAAAGGCTGGTCCTCCACCATGCTAAGCTTTAGCACAGATGGGACCAACCTTTTTGCCTCATGGGCCAGATTGGCAGGGACAGGTCTAGCCATGGGTCTGATGTGGCCAGTGGGCTTAATCCCACATGCAGGGCTGGCGCAGAGGGCCCCAGCCAGCACAGGAGGTGCACAGCACAACCCCAATCTGTACATGCTGGGGGTAGGGTGGAGCAGCTCTGACCCAGACATGCAGTAGGGTGGAGCAGAGATGCTCCAGATGCATGCGAGGAGGTCTGGAGAGCAGCCTGGCCCCGATCTGCATGTGCCCAAGAGGGGGAAGGTAGGATGGAGCAGCTCCTATCCAGTTGCATGTGAGCGGGGAGCAGCCTGACCTGGATATACAGCGGGGCAGACCCAACCCTAATCCCAGCTCCTGGCACTGGCCCCAGGCGGAGCTGAACCCTACTGTACGCAGCTTCCTCTGCTCCCCAGCTGCCAGTTTTTCTGGCCTGTGGGGATGTCATTGCTCCGCAGGCCAGAGATTGAGCACCCATATGTTAAGGTATGAATAATCAACTGCACGAATACAAAATGGGGAGCAATGAACCCCAGTTCTGTACAGAAGGATCAAGGGAGGAAGGAAAGGAAGTGGATCACAAATAGAAATGATCAGCAGTGCCATGTTGTTACAAAACATTGCACGTCGGTGTTATTCGCAACATATGATTCTATGCAGCACCAAAGTGACCTTATAATCTTACTGGAAGTACTGCGTCCAGTTTTGGGCATGATATTTCAATGTGGGTCAGTTGGAAAGAGTCCAAAAGAAAGCAGCAAAAAATATCACGTATTGAAAAAACATGATCAATGAAGAAAGATTTGATTTGTTCAGTTTGAAAAAAAACAAGACAGAGGGGTGACATGATAGCAGTCTTCAAATACATAAAAAGCGACTTCAAAGTGGAAAGTTATAGACTGTTTCCGTTTCCCCTGAGAGTAGAACAACAGGTACTGGACTTAAATTACAGCAAAGCAGCTTTTAAATTGGATATCAGGACAACCTTTCTAACTGCAAAGTGAATTAAGTGTTGGAATAGATTTCCTAGGAAGGCTCTAGATTTCAGTGACTGGAGGTCTATGAGAGCAGGTTAAACAAATATCGATTGGGAATGGTTTAGATATAGCTGATCCTACCTTGAAGTAAGCAAATGGACCAGATGTTCTCTTGAGATCCTGTCCAGCAGTATTTTTTATGCAGAAGTTAGGGTTTAAGAAAAATACCAACGTTGCTAAGACTAGAATATGAAATCAGAAGAGTTGGCAACACATTGTGCTTGCTGTAAGTTATAGTTCTTTCACAATGTTTTTGTTGCCTCCTGTCTCTCCTCCTGTTTGAACATTGCCTTAAGACTGAAAATTCTTCAGGGCAGACTGACCTTTTCTACATATTTGACTATTAAAAGCACCCTGCATTGCTGGCATCACTGCCTTAATAAATAATAACTTTGCGGATTGCACTCTGCTGTTACTAATTCTTGCCCATGCCTCAGAGCAAATGTGTTATTTGAACCATCTCCACAGAAACTGTTTCTAAATGTACATGTACATAGTATTTTAGAGAGTGTCTACATGGTACAATGCAGAGCTGTGTAGAAATACTAAAGCTAGGTGTGAATGAGCTACCTTTAATACCAGAAGCAGTATAGCTGCGTTAGCTATAAGGCTGCTTGGGTTAGGACACCTTGCTGAAAGGAAAATGACTGTGAAGAGTGATGAACTTTATTGGTAGTATCTCTACACAGCGGTGCTTTATGCCATGTAGACATGCCCTTTTGGGCAATGGTATCCAGAAGTTAGAGCACAGCACTGGAATTAGAACTCCAGAATGGTAATCCCATCTCAAATACTGACTTTGTGAGACCTTACTGAGGTCATAGGCCAGACCATCTGCAAGGCAAGTTATCATGAAGAACTTAAATATGTGCCAGGAATTTACTACTCACCCATAGAATGAGAAGTTTAATTAATGTTTGTAGTGCCTGTGGATAAGAAGTGCTAGATGAATGGAAAGTATCTCCATAAAGTGATATTTATTTAGAAAATTTGACTTGAATATTTCCATTCAGGAAAGCAAAGTTCAAGAGTTTGTCATGCAAAAAACCTATGAGAGGAATTGTGGGGGGTATGGCTAGTGCCCACAAATGTTTTGCTACCTATATGCTTCTAATAACACTATTTTCCAGCCTACATAAAATGCCATATAAGTAAGTGGATATGATGGGCTGATGGTCCTATGAGGAGGGGATTGAAGAGTCTTGAAGATCTGTGCTTCATTGGCATTAAGGTGACTTATCCAAGTTTATACAATAAATTTGGGCCACTCACGTAAAGCTTCCTCACTTCTTTCTACTAGTTTATCCATTGACACATGCTGCCTCTCACAGGTGGATTTCTGTACCATTAACTTTAGGCCCTCACTGGGATGCCCCTCTCTACAATGAGATAAAAAAAAACAATGATTCTGAACATTCATTGCCTCCACCATTATCCAGAATACTTTTTAGCAGTTGTGCTACAGCTGGTGTCCTATCTCAATTGCAGTTTTAGTTAATTATATTCCTTCCATAAATACTTGCTGATATTTCAGTTGCATGTATCTTTCTCTTTTAAAAATTGTTTCATATCATAGCTATGGTCTATTAAAATATTTATCATATTTTGATCCAGCAATTGTTAGGTTGCACTGGTGGGCAATAGTGTTCAGCTTACATAAAATGCCCTATAAATAAATAAAGTAGATATGGTGGCATGATGGTCCTATAAGAAAGACCACCATGGCAGAAGGACCAAAATGCCAGGCTCTATGCAACTTGCTTTAAGTGCATGGAAGGCACTATTTATGTATCAGCTATTATATTTGAAATGAATAAGCCACATTGTCTGCATGCTTTACATAAGGGGAAACACCTCTGCTTACTACTGTGCAGCAGTTTGATGAAAAAATAATGGATTTATTACTGCTGGGAAAATAATCCATTTAAATATAATGATAAAACAGATGGTTCCTTTGTCTATAATCTCTCTCATACTCTGTCTCTGAAATTACTTTTTTAAAATCACAGGTCATTTGACAAGAAATCTGGGAAAACACAATAACGGGTGCCAAACTCTATTTTCCCCTCCAAACAAGCAAGTCCAGAGGTTCAGATAAACTGTAAAAAAACAGGAAGTCAATAATCTATTTATAAAGGCTTCCAGCAGTTCTCTTTCTAAGTGTCAGCACAGTTTGGGGAGGCTCTGCCTTTCTCAAGCAATGTGACTAAGGACCCAGTTCAAAGCCTCTGGCCTCCACTGATATTCACTTTACAAACTTTAGTCACTTTTGGATCATACCTTTATTTTCATAAATATACATATATATATATATGTATATACATTCTACATATATTTTAGATGCTTTAGTACCAAAACTGTGGGAAATTTTGCCATTGAGGGGCATTTGGATCCTTTCCCTTTTTCTCTTATTAGCTTATCAAGGTATCAGCCCTCCAGCTGCTGTCAGCTAGGGGTGATGGCCTTAATTGCCCACCTGTGTCCTCCCTTGGGCATCTTCTCAAACTACCCCTAGCCAGGCAAAATTCCCTATAAAAATTCACAGGGAATGAATAACTTCCATGAATAACTTTCCAACCCCTCCTTAAAGCTCCAGCTGTCATGCCTGCCTAGTTGTGTTTAGGCAAGCCACAAGCTGGGCGTTCTGCTTTCGTGCTAACCTCTCCTAGTTTAATTACTACCTTATCCTTCCTACCCTGCTTCCCTGGTTGGACTGCAAGCTCTCTGGGACAGGAACTCTTTTTATTACTGGTCTCAGCAGCGCCTAGAACAGTGCTCTGGTTTTTGAACAATCACTTCCATGGTAGGAAGAAACAATAAATGGCCAAGTTTTAACTGGAAATACTCCACAGAGAGAACGCCAATATTTGTGCAAGCAGACTTTGAAGCTATATAGCCAACATACAAAATACAAAGAGTCATTTGCACTCTGTTTCTTGCCTTCAGAGTCAAAATTTAAGACTAACTTTTCAGTGGCAGTTCTCACTGATGTGACATGAACCCTGTGAGATGTCCAACTTGCTGGCTACATCTGCAGTTTAAATCTGCAGGATTTACTCACGAGATATAAATTCCTCACTCCTGGTAACTTAAAGTAACAAAAGACTCTATGATTCAGAGGTCAGGATAACTGCCTGGGACTGCATCCAAAGAAGCCCCCCTGATTTTGGCAGCAAATAAGGTGACATTTCCCCCCAATAGCAGCAAACTCTGCTGCTGTTCTACAGCATTACACATTTCCCAGAATGCTTTCCACTGGCTGGCACACACTTCTGTACCAGCTTGCTGCAAGGGGCTGAGCTACAGTACAGCTAGAGCAGGGAACAGGAGGTCAAAGTGCCCTCTGGTCCATGCTGGGGCCCCCCTCACGAATGCCCAAGGCTCACCCACTTATCCTTATACTACTGCTATAATCCTTTCTAAAGGAATTTAGGGATATTGAACTCATGCTGCTACCCAAATTCGAGTTCAGGAAATATTTCCTGCTCTGTGCAGGTTCAGTTGGAATTGGTAGCATCTGCTTTTTTGTCCTGAGAAGCTGGCTACAGGATAGGACATTCAACTGTCTGTGCACGCCGAGGGCCATGTTCTGCAGCGTGGCACAGTCATTCTTCCCTGCACTACAGGCAGGAACTGTATGTAAATTCACAATTGTCTGTGTAAGGAGGAGCACCCCCACGTAAAGGTGATCTGCTAGTGCTGCCGAGCTAATGAAAGAGTCCATGAGCTGCCTGAGGGGTTAAAGAAGTCACTCTTCCCTGATCAGTCACTGGTGGCATACTTGGCCACCTGTGGCTGTTAAAACCCAGAGTATAATTAACAGCAGTCTCTGGCTCTGACACAGCACAGGTGCACACTAGGTCTGCATAGAGCAGAAGCAAGATCAAAGGAATGAGATGGTGATCTTTAAGCTACCTTTGTACATAACATCCTGGCTGATGCACAGAGCAGTGTGACTAGCCCCAGGGATTTGGCCCTTGTTTATTAAGTGTGTTGATAGCTTTGCCATCTTTGGATGAAAAGCGCCAAATCATCTAGTCATCAATATCTTTCACTTTTTGTCAAACCACGGATGAAAACTCCAAACAGAACTTGATGCAAACTTTGTTAAGCTGGCAGAGTTCCTAGGACACAAACCGGGAGCTTAGATCCAGATTCCAGCAAGTTCTGTTTATTCGTGTCATTACCCAAAATGGTCAGAGTTTTTAGCTAGCAATTAGTAGCATTGCAGGTTATGTCGGTCTTTCCTGCCTTCACGCTCTGCAGAAAACAGGTTAAATAAGCAGATGTACCTCTGAAGTCAATGCTGGCTCTCAGTAAGGGCTATAGGAATGTCAGTATATGAAAGCTTGTGTTCATCCTCATCTTCCTCCTGAACTGACTGGCAGCTTGAATGTTGGAGGGAAGCTGCTGCTGACAAATTCAAGTAAAATGTTTGCTGTTTCCTTTCTCCAGTCTTCCTTCTCTCAACAGATTACAGGTTTTGTTTCATAACTTGACAGTGACCTTCATGACACATTCCAGGATATCAGAGTTCTACCAGTGATGCACAACGCTGTCATTCTGCTCAATGAAACATTTGAAACTTTCATTAGCGACTCCTCCCGAGTGTCATTTGGAGCAATGCAAACTTAATGCGCTACGGTTACATCTCCCAGCAGCTCCTCTGAGTCATCTGAATTCATTAGCCCCCACCTTTGTGAGACTTACTGTTATCTGCCTGAAGTAGTATGAAACAAAGGGCCAAATTTTCTACTTATGTAACGGGTGCATCAGTTCCTTGCTAGGTACATTAGTGAAATTATGTCTTTTTACATTATGCAAATCATGCAGCCCAGTGAATAACATATACTATAATTAAAGTTTCCCCTAACTAATGAAATGCTGGCACCACGTTTCGATTTATGGTTATTCAGCATCTGCAGAGAAGTGTATAGAAAGCCACCGTTTGCTGATGTCGGTTATAAAACATGCTTTAGGAAAATCCAAGGTTCTTCGTTTCTTTGCCCTCCAAATACAACAATACCTCCTTACAATGTTGCAGTGTTATTTCCCTAACATGCTCTGCACAGTGCTATTTATAGCTTCATGATATCTGAATGAGGAAATAATGTGATTTCATTTTAGTATCTGTCAAACCACATACATCTGTGAACAGCTGCTAAACATTTTTCATGCGACTGAAAGTATGTAGTTTAATGTATTTACATTACCTCTGTGGTAATATTTCTGTTACAGAATCAGATGTCTCTCTGACGAAGAGCCTGCTAGCATACCTGTGCACGGGTTTTTAAAATCCAGCACATGATTTAATCCATTAATAAAAACAAGAAAGTTTCCTGGAAGGGCTGGAATTTTAATCTCCCCTCCTTCTGGGCTCAGTAATATTTCACAGTGCCATTTAACATCTCCTAGAGTAGTCTGCATGTGGGAGCTCTCCTGAATACTCTAATATCCACCACTGTGAACACAGAAAAAACTGCAAGTGCCTTTGGTACAGTTAGTGGGGACATTTGCTGAGTCACATTCTTCACTTGGTATAAAACAACTGATCTGATTACAAGTGATTGAGATCAATCGTGTCAGAATGCCTTAGGATACCGCAAAGCAGGGGTATAATGCAGTGATATTCAACCTTTTTGCCCCACAAACTATATAGAAGGGGCCAGGACTGCCTAGGAGCTGAATTCAGTCAGTGGACCCGGTCCCGCATGTGGAAAAGGTGGAGCAGGGGACAATCAGACACAGAGAAGCGGTGGCTAGAGCCTGAACCATTTGCATGGCAATGGCCAGAGCCTGATCTGGGCACAAAGAGGGAGGAGGAGGAGGAAGAAGTGAGGGAGCCCAAGCTGGGCCCAGCCCTATCTTGCTGCATGTCAACAGTATGCCCCGTGCTCAGAGATGCCCATCCCAAGCTGATCCAGCTACATGGGGCTTAGAAATTTAACTATGGTGGAAAAATGGCAGTGTTAATAGACACCGCTCCCCCAACACCAAATTTCCCAACCTGTGCACCACAGGTCGTATAGGAACCAAGTGGCAAAAGTAGGATGAAAGCTTTGCAAATGATTGCAGTGCTTGGTTTGCTGAGAATGCTAAAAAGTCTCAACAATTGGTATGCATTGAAGGAAACATTTCATTTCAGATTCAAACTTATCTTTGAAATATGTTGAAATGTTTAAAAATAAAACGGATTAAAAATTTGAGGTCATTTTAACTGAAAACAAAGATTTTTGTCTTGAAAATATCAAAATGAAAGACTTCAGCTTTTACTTTGCTGCTGTTCTTCAAGAACAATTTAGTGATGACTGATAGAAATTCACAATATATTTGTGTTGCCAAAAGGCTTTTTCGTTTCCTATTAGTCCCTGTCCATGAGACCAGAGGTACTCAGTCCCCAGCTCATGGGCCAAATTCAGCCACTGGACCCAAGGCACCTGGTCTGTGGGGATTCAATCACTTGGAGCCTGCACCAGTGCTCCTCTGCTGTGGCCAAGCCAGCTGGCCCCACCTTGGGGCTGTCACAGAGCTGAGGCAACAAAGCCTGTATCCTGCCTATGCCTGTCAACCAGGTGGGGCCATGGGGGGCAGAAGGGGAACAGAGCCACCTGCCCCAGTCCTGGGCTTCCCCAAGCTGAAGTCTGCACAGCTGGGGGGAACCCCAGACCAAGGGGGCTTTCCCCCTGCACAGACCCAACCCCAGCCTGCTCTGCGCCCGCTTCAGACTCACCCACCCATAAGAGATGAGAGCCCCGGGCCTGCCTTGCACCTTTCCGGTGGCTTCTTCCAGCTTCTGACTGTCACTGTGTGATTCAACCCCTGGCCACAGGGCACGTGAGCTCTGGGGTGTTGCAGTGGAGAGAGGTGCGGGGTACTGCCCAGCATATGGCAACTCCCCAGAATTGCCTACAAGGCCCGCAGACCCAAATAATTGCCCACCCCTGGCTTAGCAAAACCTGCATAGATTGGATCAGTTTTCCTTCAGGCTTTTTGACTGTCTGTACTTAGCCTTAGCGAGCTAATTTGTATTGTCTATTTACATTGCAAGCTTTGTGGCAGAAACATCCTTTGACCACGGGTCTGTGTTGTGCCAGAGGGATCCAGAGCTCATCTGGGCACTACTGTAACACAAAAAAAAGTGTTACTAGAAATAGCAGAACAGTGAAAAGCATTTCTCTTTCCTCTTTTCTTGATCTCAAGCCAGACAGTTTCACTTCTCAGTATACCATGCATGGCCTCGCTTAAACTGCTGATGTAATATAAACAATAACCTATATTAAACTTTAGGGGGCCTGTGGCTGATGGTTGCTATAATTATACCTTCTCATTTCTTCTCTGTTCTGCTTGTTTCTGGCCAAAGACTGAGGGAGAGGAGAGGGAGAGGATGGGAGTGGAGCAGCATCACCTGCCTTACCCAGGAATGCCCATGATATAATTATCACAAGAGAAACTAGGGCAGATCATTCCCATTGGAAGGTGCAACTCTGTGACGCTGCAGTGCCCCCAATTTACCTAACCCAAAGCGCAATCACATTCAGCTGCAAGAAGCCTCACTGATTTGGCTTTTTCTTGAATGCCTGCTCAGTTTTTCCTGTGACTTCTTGATTTCTCTCTTTGTCTTGCAAACAGTTCTTCAGCTGGTATTAATTATCACGTTTCCATTGAAATCAATACATCCAGGACAGTTTATATCAGCTGAGACTCTGCTCTTGGGCTAATATTGATAGTAGGCATTAGACTTACCCACTAGGACTAGGCCAGGCATTGCATTTGTCCCTGGATAGGGTGTGCCTGTGTTTGTCCCAGAACAGAAATATCCTGGGATTGGCTTGTACACAATCTCCTTTCTTATCAGGGTTTAGCAAGCCATTGATTCAATGATGCAATCCATTCAAATGTCCTGGGATAACCTTTAGGATTTTTAATCCTATGAACCTTTTTTAGAGAGCAAAAAAGGGCAAGAGACATGAACATCTGAATGATTGCAATTTGTCCTGGAATAAAATAATTTATCCCAGGATAAACGTGACATCTGTTTGTAGCCTAGGAGAGTTTTGGTCTCGGTCCCTCTCTTATGCCTGTTTCACTAGGTTTTCTGCTCCTGTTTCTCATTAAACTCTTCAGTTTCTCTGTAATAAGAATCTCTTGACCTTGCCTACATAGGTCATGGATTCAAAGCTGGCCGTTGGTGAAAGCACGTAGGTTATTTTTGCTCTGTCTCTATAAAAGCCATTTGTTAATACTGAGCCACGTGAAGGGCACACAGCCACATTGGTGATAGGCCTCACGTTCATGCCTGTGATAACAGCAACAAAACAAAAATGATTGCAGTTAGGGAAGTATGTAGGGAGTGGCTGTAACACCAGCCAAGGCCACAATCCCCAAAAGGGGAAGAAGAGGTTAGACTGTAAGCCTTATGGGGTGATGTGGTGTTAATAGGTCTTTGTACACAGCTGCAATAGCATGAACTTACGTCACAAGCATCCGTAATTTGCAATAAGCTCTGTGTTGAGAACAAGAGACTATGAGTCAGGATGCTTGGACTCCTAAACCCACCTCTAACACCAACTTAGTTTGTGTGACCTGGAAAAAGTCCTCACTCTTGTGCCTCCATTTGTTTACTTTTTGTTCATGTATGAAGTATTAGAATAATAAAATCACAGAAAATTAGGGTTGGATGGGACTTCAGCAGGTCATCAGATCCATCCCCCTGCTCAAAGCAGGACCATCCCCAACTAGATCACCCAGTCAAAGCTTTGTCTAGCCTGGTCTTGAAGACCTCTAAGCATGGAGACACCACCACCTCTCCAGGTAGCCTGTTCCCACGCTTCATTACCCTCCTGGTGAGAGAGATTCTCCTAATATCTAACCTAGACTTCCCTTGCTGCAATTTGAAATGTTATTGTGGAAAATGTAGTTAACTGATGTCTAGGACACAAAGGGCTATGTTTTGTGCTGTCACTACAGCCCTCCATGCCTGTTCAGTGTTGTCCCTGTCAAACTAACAGCACATAGCCTTTCTGAATAAAAAAATAGCAAAATCAAGGTTAATTCCAGGAAGGATAAAGACCTCCTTTTGGGCCAGGCCCTCTAAAGCCATTTCCTTCATGTTTGGGTACAATCTATGTTATCCAAAAGCATCTGTGTGTGCGTGTGAGAAAGTGTGAAGTATGTCTGGCTACCACAGCAGCGTCCAAAAATGAGTTCGTTAGTATCACTTCCTGATCACGTACAAGTGGGAGTTGTATCTGTGCCAGGATCATAATGTGAACATGGAAATGAAAATGCAGCTAGATGACTGGGTGCAAGCAAAAGTGCTCACACCTGAAAGGGTTTCAGTAGCCTTTCCAAACTTCACTAGCCTGTGGCAATGCAGCTTTGAAGAAGTTTTGTTTTCTGAGGACATTTCAACTCTATTGGGAAAGTGCAAATGGCATGTTTAATAATGGTACTATATCTGGCAGCATTTGTTAGTATTATTTAATGCTAGTACAGGCTGTTGAAAAAAGTAGTCAATGCCCTATACGTTCTGGGATATCTGGACAATATAGATACCATGTTTCCTTTTGGCTCCAAGTACTTCAGTGTACAGAGTCGTACAAGACAGCTATACAAATAAAAACGTGGCAGTCACAATTAGAGATGACCCAGGAGAGAGTTAGGATGAATATCAAAACCATTGAACATCTCCCTGCGAGTGTCAAGCTTGACTGGCCAACAAGAAGCTTGAACTGCCTCTGAAAAGAAGTCAGTAAGACTAAGTTAACATGCAACTGTTGGGGTACTCCAACAACACAGATACCATGTGCAAATGTGGAAGAAACTTTCAGACTGCAGAACATGTGCTGGTGCCCATGTGTAAAGGAGACATGAACCAACAAGGACCTTGCTAAAGCTACAGATTGAGCAATAGTATGTACCCATTTCTAGACCCAAATTTAGACATGGTGACAAGATGCAAGAAGAAAAGAAGTGTGGAGAGTGAGTCTTGGATCTCTTGACTTTGCTGAAACCTACAGGTGACAGTGGATTTTGTATACTTTCCATAGAAGATATAGAAACTGAGGACCAGCCATACTAGAATAGGCTAATGTTCTATCGACTCTAGTGTCTAACAGTGTCCAGTAATTTCTTTCTAGCTCCATATACTTGGTATATTTAAAAACATAGTTATTCATGTTTAGACTAATGTCTGACTGTCCTGGCTGCTAAAGAGTGTTCTTTGCAGTGAATTAGCCCCTCATAGAGATGCCAGCAAAGTTACTGGACATACCCTCACACTATTGCTTGATCCATAGCCTTAGCAAGGTCCTTGTTGATCCATGTTTCCTTTATATGTGGGCAGGCCAGCACATGTTCTGCAGTCTGAAAATTTCTTCCACATTTGCACATGGTATTTGTGTTGCTGGAGTACCCTGACACAGTTAGTCTTACTGACTTCTCTTCAGAGGCAGTTCAAGCTTCTCCTTGTTGGCCAATTAAGCTTGATGCCTGCAGGGAGATGCTCAGCAATTTTGATAGTCATCCTAACTCCCTCCTGGGTCATCTCTAACTGTGACTGCCACATTTTTATTCATGTGGCTGTCTAGTATGACTCTCTACCTTCATGATGTGTCCAGACACCGGCAACAAGGGATACAGGTAAATGGCAGTTTAATGGCTACCAACAATGTATTTGAGTGAGTTGTGCAAAGGCATTTTGCATTTCTAGAGAATTTTGCCTGAGGATTTGGTCCTGTGATTTACGTGTGCAGAATATGTACAATCTGTTAATACAAATGAGCTCTATTAAACTAAAATATCACTGTCATGAATGAATTCACTACAGAGCTGGGAAGCAGAGTGTAGGAGCCACATATCTGAAGGGCCCTGTGCCATCAATGGCTTGTACAAAGGATGGATACTTTAATACATTATGTCCAGGTGCCCTTAGAAAACCTTCATTTTTTGTCAGCATCAGGATGTTTCAGAATTATTCCATGACATATGGGAGAAAAGTAAATCACCCTGAAATGACTATAAAGGATAGTGAGCTGAGCAAGATGTGCAAAAAGTGTTTTACAAATCAGTTTCATTCCCACAGTACATTGTTCTGCCCTTCACACCAATTAAGGAGACACACACATGTGTTTCTCATTCTCATTGTGAAAGCAGGAAACATTTAATTAAAGCCAAGCTAACATACTTTGTTTTCTCTTCATACAGAGGTAACATGAAGAATTGAGAGGGAGGACCTGCTAGTCTTGGCTCCTAGACATTTTCACTCAGCAGAAGGACAGGGCAAGCAGGGTCCTTGAGGGAGATTTCTATGTCCCAAGAGTGTCAGGAACAAAATAGAAAAGTACCGCAGAAGGCAAAACTCCTGGTACCCTGATCAAACCTCCCCATGAGGGCTTACACAGGTCCATATTTTGGTCTTGCTTTGTAGTCACTTAGGGTTGCAACCATTTAAATGAACGTAGCCAAGGTGTTGGGTGTTGCAGCTGTCATCGTGGCCAGGACACCAGGCACCTCAAATGCAGAACTTCATAGCCTGAGCTGAAGAGCTAGCCCCACGAGCTAGGAAACATAACAAACTTCTGTGCATCAGGGAAGAGGAGAGACATAAAACCTCAATCACTGGGACAATTCCTCTTAAGTCAGTTCATTACCTAGGGACAACTCCAGTTAAATCAGAAACCACTGGGCACAGTACACTGTCAGTGCTGTCCCTGGCCTAAGTACAGCTCCACATTATGCTGAAATTTCAGAAGAGTTTTGCATCATCGGAGACTGTCCAGGATAGGAAAAAATAATCTGTTTTTTAAAAGTATGAGAGTTAATATACATTCATTATGTGGTAGTTTTTAAAAAGTTAGTGTCTAATGAAGGGCTGTGATTGATACAATGTTGATGGTATGGAAATCTGTCTGTATGCATGCCAACTTGCACATATTTAGTTAAATCTGTTTCCTGAAATTGGTTTGTTCAGAATGTGGACTCTTGTATCAGAAAAGAAGTGACTGAAATCAATTTAGCTAAGCCATAATTCAACTTTCATCCAATTGATTTCAGCCATTTCTCTTCTGAATTAGGAGTCTAGAAGCCAAAGAAACACAATAGTTTTCAATTCACACTTCTTGGTTTTTCAGAGCAAGTTTATGTGCAGACTCATCTTAGGTGTGAAGTTCTATTTAAAATGTATTAATTAGTGCATGAATTAATTTGCTAACTAACAATTATAAGACCTCCCTTCCCCTAATCTCTAGATAAGGTCTTTAGTGAATAGAGGATGTATTATAAACCTAATAATACCAAGCTCTTCATCCCAGCAATTGATCTTGCAGCAGGTCAATGTCGTTTCCCCATTTGTAAATGGGGAAAGTGAAGCAATGGGGATGAAATGACTTATCCAAGATATACAAATCCTCTTTTCCATTCAACTATTCATTGACACCCATCTAGGAGCACAAAGGAAAGATCTGCAGGTTGAGAGGATACCAGGGAATTAGGACATGTAAAGCAATGAGAATGGTTTGATGAATTTGCCCTAATTCTTGATGTAATAACAATTGTCCCCTGCTCAGTCACCTCTGTACCATTTCCTGTTTTATTTGGGTTCCCGCTTTGACCCGACCTGACATCATATGCTTTGACTGTCTGACCCTTCACATCTTTCCCACAGATTAGCAAGTGGGTAAACAGAAAACAGCTGAGGTCAAAGGGATCCCATAGATTACTGTAATTCGAGTATTTGAAATATGACAATTTTGCTTCCTTGGCCCCAGAAACTGTAAAGCAGTAAGCAACGAAACACAAATCTGTTGTCATGACAATGAGATAATAATAAAAGTGGGGTCTTCTGTCGCACATGTAATGCCTTGAGGAAGCAAGTGAGTATGGCAATAAACTCCAGATGCTGTTAAGAACAGAGCACCACAGTGGCAGATTAAAGTATTAAAAGCAAAC
>JAGPOW010002742.1:17914627-17984513 GCA_030014935.1 Caiman crocodilus | reverse complement strand
TGCGCCTCGCACAAGCTTATTTTTAGCTGCTACATCGCTGTAGCGTCGCACTATCCTGAGGGATCACTACAGCAACGTAGCTGCGGTGTCACGGTGATGTAGCATCCAGTGTAGACATGCCCAAGGGAGGTCTTTCCAGTGCATCAGCTGTAGAAGATCCCAACAAGAAGAATGCAGCTGTTCTGTAGTGCCACTACATAGGATTTGCAGAAGTCATAAACTGGGCTGCTGATTATTCTGCAGCATCTGACCCAAAGCAATCCTTTGAAGAAAAGAGTTAGGGAATCAAGGTGGCATGTGTGGAAAATGGCTCTCTGGGATGCAGTATCACTTGATAAATCCAAGAGTCTACTTAGATTCATTAAAATAAAAAGACCAGACATGTCAGGGTAACAACGGTAGACTCTTATGTGTACTGTTATGTCCAAAGGGTCACCTTCCCTGACCTCCATGAAGATAGGCAGCAGGAGAGAATTTCATAATAATCTCTTGCACCTGTGTAGCACCTTCCAGCTGAGGATTTGGAAGCACTATCTTAATCATAAGTTCACCTCTTGGCATGGGAGATAGATGCTCACCGCTTCAGGTCTGAGAAGAAGTTCACTTCTTGGTCAGCTGTGCAAGGTGTGGAGGTCAGGATTCAGTGGATCATACTGGCAGTCCCAGTTCCTGCATGCTGCAGAACCAAACTGTATGAACTGGAGCATATGACTGGGTTGCAGACAAACTGGGACATGTCACAGGTGGCTATAAGTAGAGTCCAGGGATATGCCACTGTGTAGTCATATTCTCACCCCAGTGCAGGGGCCATGCTCAGGCTGAGGGAGTTGTTTCAGTCTTGACTGAGGCAGCATCTGCCACTGAGGTCTGCTATAGAGCCACAGCCTAGGGAACCTCCCATGTTCCCACCACCAGCTACTCCAGCCAGGATTTGGGAAGTGGCAAATAAATTGCAAAGACTGAACATTCAACTTGCAAAGAATTAGAGAGACCTTCCCTGAAGCATCAAACCCCACCAGTGTTAAAGTTGCCATAATACAGAGGCTTTTGCACAGGACTCCATGCATCACTAGTCCCCATTTAACCCCTTTTCATAGCTTGTACCTCTCCTCTACATAGGGTGAATTTAACTCAAGGAGAAAATGGACACATACACTGCTGCTAGCCTGTGGTATGTTCTGTATATCAAGCACCATGAGAGTCTGCTGCCTGGGAAAAGTCCTAGATTCACTGTTATTGTTGTTTATCTCTGGCCCTGCCTGACTAGCCCAATAGTACCTAAATCACCGCGCAGGGGCTCTCAGCAACAGAACTCCTCCTAATGCATGGCCCTTTGGCTGAAGTCTTTTCTCCATGCTCTCTTGTATTCGTGAACTATTTGCTTTTGCCCCCCCGAGGAACAGGAGTTTGTTCTGATAAGGACAAAATGATAGTAATGGATCTTTCAGTTCATAAGGTTTTGCTTTGTTTTCAGGCCAAAGCCACTGGCTTAGATCCAGGAGCCTCTTGTGAGCTTTTGAGTGTGGCTGCTAACCAGAGTTTAGAAACTTTCAATGCATAGTGCAGCCTGATTGCTGATAGCACGTGCTTTTGAGCTGGACATGAAAGAGATACCAGACTCTAAGTGCTGCTGGCTTAGGTGGGTTAGATATTCAGATGAAACGCATACCATCCTATAAGACATACTTCAGTCAGCTTTCTCAGTTCTTTTCACAGAGCAAAATCAGTTTGTTTCTGTTCATCCTAAATGTAGAGTCCTTCCAGTTCCATCAAGACAGATGTCCACATCAAAAAAGCCAACGGTATGATCCATGTATGTACAGAAATTAGGGATGGAGGTCTTCTCTAATTTCTAGGTCATCTTGTCCATCTCCCCACTAGTGCGTGATTGAGCATGTGTTAGTCAGGTCTGCTTTGCAGTGCCTGAAGGGAGGGGGCTCCCATCATTTTCCCAGAAGACTATTCTGTATCCTAGTAGATCTCAGCAACAGAAGTATTCCTGGACATCCTTTCTCTCTTTAATGCCATTTGGTTGTGCTCTTATAAGTTATCATTCTAGCACTCTTTCAGTATGCACAGCCTTTTACCATGTCCTATTCTATTTTATACTTATACAGTCCCAATCACTGTGGTATCTGAATGCTGTTCAGTAGTGCATTCAGCAATTTGGCTAACATCTGTGATTTGGGGTTTGTTATCTCTTTCTTCCTCTCCCAACTGCAACCTAGTCTCCTCCCTTCCCACAGTTGTCCTGCTGCACAACTAAGCAAATATGCAGCTGAATTTTCAAGAGTGGGTCCCACCTTGGGGGGTAATTGCACAGGTCGGGTGATTAATGAATAACTTGGCACACCTTACAGCTGACTTCTCAGAAATGCTCTGTGCCTGGAGTGACAGATAAAGCCCACGATAAGAAATGTGGGTGCTTAGCATTTAGTCTGGGGTCTTGTGAACCCAGCATTCATTCCTGCCAGTGGCAGGGGGTCAGGCTAGATGATCTGTTCAGGTCCCTCCTGACCCTAGCTACTATGAAACTTTGATGAAGCCAGAATTTCATCCTGAGCATAGAATTCAGTTCACCAGGATTATATAGGTCCTGTTCAAAAGATTTAGTCTTAATTCTTACTCCATACTTATCAGTCAAGCCTACCAACCGTTATTATCTCCCGTATTTGAAATCACTCCAGTTTTCCAGTTGGCACTATGGGATGGGATCTGCATAGGTTAAGGACTTCATAAGCCATGGAGATTGACCACCTCTTCCTTAATAATGACTGTCTCTTGAGACAGTGGGCTTGTTGTACAGTGAATGCCTGTTCTGCCCATGTCTCCAGGATAAAGTCTCACTTATGCACCATTCACCAATGCTGAAATGTACCTGCAGGTATGGTGACTGGCATGAATAGCTGCCAGCAAATGGGTTTTAGAGCCAAAAACATGGATCTCTGAGCTGCTTTTCCAGTCTGTATATTACCTTGCCACCAGGACAAAACCCATCAAGATTGTGTTTCCTGTTCCCTGAGTAGAGTCGTTCTATTTAAATGAACCTGTGAGTTAATTTTCACTCCTTGTATTCAGCTCTACTTCTGAGCCATACGGACAGAGAGTGGGGTGCAGGGGGGCTGAAAGTCGAGAGGGGCTTGTGGGATTGCTACTGTCTGACTCTGAAATTGTGGCTTGCAGCAGGTAGGTGAGTTCCAACCACCCTGCAGGTGTGGGCAGTCTGTGAAGCAAGCTTGACTTCACGCCCTGAAGTTCATGCCCTGAAGCTTCCATGGTTTGACTACCATTGGACGTCAAGCTGAGGGGATTTCATCATAGATGAATGTATGTCTGGGTTTCAGAGAGACCATCAGGCTGAACCTGACCAGCATACACATGTAAAGGTTTCCCTGGTTATAGAGGTTTCCCCAGTTGCAAATGCAGTTGCAGGTTGTGTGTCAGAGATGGATAAAGCCAGGAGAATGGCTTGTGAATGCTACCTTTAGAGGAAGCAGGGGATGGACCATCTCGGGCATGGAGCTCACCGGAGCGGCAATGATGGGGATTTCAGAACCAGGAAGCTGTCTCTATATTTGTGCCAAGTGTAGGAAGCAAGACCAGGTGCATTCTTTGTAATGAAACAAACTTACACCACCCCTGACTCACCTCACTGATTTCTTATGTTCATGGAACAAAACAATCCAACAATGCCCCAAATACTGGTCAGCTGCTTACAATAAAGTGATGCCACTTTATACTGAGAGACCCTGTTTCTTCCTCATCTTCTCAGTGATTTTCTCTCTTGACTGATACCTCTGGCCACCTTCTGGGAAGCACATATATTCATTTGCAACCCTTCACATTTGTATGCTGCTTTCTTCCTCAAGGATTTTAAAGCATCAACCTCCTTCTGAGAGACATAGTCGCTGTTACATCCTATTTGGTAGATGAAGAAAAAGAGACACGCACGAGCTAAGTTGGCACCAGCAGTGGAAGCTTATGTCCAAGCAGGGATCCTAAAGGACAGCTGGCTCCCGGTCCTGTTAAGCCACACCACTGTCCACACTGTGGCATGTGGTAATTTCATTCACTGAAGCACGGTTATGGACAAAGTAACATCTCTGTAAAAACAGCCTGTTATCTGCTCCCTGCCTGCCTATCCTCCAAGTCATGTCCGATTAGTTGACTGACACAAATACAGTCACAGAGCCAAAGCAGCTGCAGGAGCAGGCTGTGCACTGATACAGTTCATGCCTTCACAGCAGTGTGCCTACAGTAGCCATATCCTCACTGATTCCAGAAGCCTTACTGCTGGATGCTTTGCAGAGCACAGAGGGAAAAATAGCCCAATTATCAGATGCTAGGTGGAGCTGGCTGTGCTGACAGTTAGAAAAAAATCAGCTTTGATTGTAATAATGAGTCACTTTGACATTCAAGTAAGAGGTGGAAAACCAATAGGAGACACCAAGATGCCATTGCTGTGCAGTTGCTTAAGCAGCCCTCCCTTTTCTTAGCTTTGAAAAAGCATAAAGTCGGCTGTTCTCGTGGTCGTCTGTGTGAAGCACCTGCGCTCCTCCTAGTCTGAGTCCTTTATGCCCTGGGACTCTAAATCTATCTCTAAATCTAAGATAGATTTAGGGTTTTCTATCCCCAAACCCTAATCACACTTTAAATTCAAGCTGCAGCCATTCTATTTTTGCCTTTACATAGCAGCTGGCTTCAACAGTGCTGCAACCTGAGTGTTTTTATCTGGAGTCTTTAATAAGTAGTAGATCTAAAAGTCTCAGTATCAAAAGACTAGGGAAGAATTGTAGCTTCCATTGTTTAAAAATATGAGGCAAATTCACCTGAAACACTTAGAAAAGCTGGAAGGAAATGAACAAGAATCTTAATTTTTAGTAAAGAAAGATCTCATGGGTTTTAAGCCAACCAGGATTTTTTGGGAGAAACTCAAAATGTAATTATGCTTGGGGTTTGGCAATATTGCTGTTGTGCAACTTTTTGGTCTTGACTTTACTAAGCCAGTTCTCTCATGTGAACTTAATGCGTGGTGTTAAAAAAATATATTGTACTGCATCTTCTAGCCTAATAGAAAAGTCAGATGGTTAAGATGTTGCCATGGTATTTTTTCTAACTTCCCCCCCCTGGTTGCTGTTATTTATAATAAACCCTTGAAAACTCAGACTAAAATCTGTTTTCCATTTGCCTGGATGTTTAATTCATACCCAGGCATAGAATCTGCTGTGTAAAATGTTATTTATTGCTAGCTTTTAAGAGATATAGTTTAGCTGACAGAATCTTCAGAACTGTCTTTACATTTAAAGAGTAGTTCATTAAAATGCTTAGTGCAATACACAAACCATTACTCTTCCTGTGAAACACAACAGCTTTAATAAAAAAAAAAGGACCTTCAGACTTCTTCAGTAAGACATTCGCCGCTAATTCTAACCTTGAGCACTGGACATTATGCTAGAAACAGCATGGTATAGTGTTAGAGCAGGGCCTGAGAGCCAGAACGCAGGACTCTCCGACTCCAATGCTGAATCATAGTCAGATTCCTAAAGGCACCTAACTCCTAGTGAAATCCAGGGGAGTTAGGTGGCTAAACCCTTTTGAAAATCCCAGCAAATGCTATATGCATCCTTAGGCATCTAAATGCTATGAAAATAAATGCCCCTTTATTTTTTTCTGCCTGGTTTTAATAAAATGGATCTAATAAAAACCTTTCATGGTGGTAGGATGTTTATGTCTCAATAAAACCACACTGACTCATTAAGCCATAGACTACCCATGCCAGGCAGGTATGTATTATTAGACCTATTTTACAGAGCAACTGGGACAGAGAAATAAAGGGCTATTATTTAAAAGAAATAAATCCCCCAAACTCTGCTATATAAAAAATACCCTTGTAATGTCATTTGTACTCCTGGCAAGAATGGGAGTATCTACACGTCACCCTATGGTGCTTCGTTGCTGTACAGTGCCCTACGGCAACATAGCGATCACACGTATCTACACGTGATTGCCAGCTCCACCGCCATAGTGGCGCGCTCCCCAGGCATAGTGGACCACAACAGCAATGTAGCAGTGAAATTTAACCATGCATTGTGCTTTTTTTCTGTCAAAAGGAAGTACTAAAGCACAGCGCCGTAGAAACATCACCGTACAGCGACATGTAGACACGCCCAATGACGAGCATCAACTGGGCAATGGGCATAAAAAGGGGATTTCCTAATGCTAAGAGGTAAAGTAGTCCAGTGGGTAGGGCACTGGGCTGTGACTTTGGAGGCTGTTGCATGACCCTGAGTGAGTCATGTGGCCTGTCCAGGGCCTTTAATTCTCCTCCCATCTGTATCTATTCAGTCGAAAATTCTTTCGAACAAGGCCTGTCACAGCATGTGTCTGTACAGCACCTCAGTCAGTCATGCTCCCGTCTCTAAAGGAACCACTGAGCGCTAGTGTAATACAAATAACAACAACTGGACAGAGACAGTTCATTTCAGTAATGTTCTCTGCTCCCTTTTCATTTCAGCAAAATAGGTGTGAGTGACCTTCTATTGCCAGAAGCACCATTTGAATGAGACTCAGGCAAACGGAGCTGTACAAATATTCATGCAGATAGCTCTTTTGTAGCCACCTTGAAAGCCCTGTCCAAATTTGGGATTCATCCAACCAGAGATCAGAAATAATATCCTGTGGTATAGTACTCTGTGACCACAATTGGTGTGTTGTCCTAACAACAAATTATAAATAGGGACTCTTCAGAGGCATAACAGGGCAAGTCCACACCCCAGGCAGTGGCAGAGCATGGGGCAGCTGCAGCAATGGCTATTTTGCACCACACCACCACCACCAAAGAGGGCACCAGTGGCTGTCACCCCAGTCACTCCCCCATCAGTTACACGGCTGTGAATACTCAAAGCAATTGCAAAGGCAAGGAGTACATAAGGATCCTCTAGACTGAAGTAACTACATAATGCATAATAATAATAAAAATCAAGTCCTTTAATATTTTTGAATTGCTGACGCTTATTAAGTCTGAAATCTGTTTGTGGATAACAGAATAAAGCACTAAATAACACAGTGCTTGCTATGAAGACCTCTCTCAGCTTTAGTAAAGATGTGAATAACTGTTGGTCCTAGAAAGGAGTCTTTGTTAAGAACAGATTTAAACTCAGGAGTTACTTGACCAGCACTGTGGAGGTTCCTGATCATACTTCTGGGTTTTAAAATAAAAATATTCATTTACCTTATATAGCACCTTTCATCTGAGGATCTCTAAGTGCTTTACACCTATTAATTCCCTTTGAGATAGGGATTTACTGTATCTCTATACTACTATGGCATTACTGCTAATACAGTACAAAAATACTACCAGACATTTGAGCTACTCAGATGAAAGGAGCTATACACAAAGTATTATTTATTAGGGGGCTGACATAAAGGGCCTGTTTTTTCTTTTTAATGTTAGTGTCCCTTTTTGCCCCCGCATATTGTAAATACATACAGGTGCACCCATAATTGCTTGTGGCTGTAATTTATGCTGCTTGGGCAAAATTGTATTTGATTTGCAGTCACAGTCAGGTACTCAAGAGATGATTAAATGCCTGATTTAGTGGAGAAGAAAAGGAAACGAGGGTCCAATTAAGGTTGGCTGAAAATAGGCCCTTAAAGTAAAAATGGAGCATGAGTCCACAAAATGTGAACAAGACTGCAGAAATGCTGTAAACAGCCTGAGATGTGTTAAATAGAGCACGTGACCTGTAACATCTCTAAGAGTTCAGGCCAAGCTCTGTCTTCTGGATGCTCACCAAGCCGCTGTGTTTGGGGACCATCATGTTGAACACATATGCATTAACCCTTCTGGATCTAGGCAACGTTCTCCCATTGCCTTTCACTTGGTTTCTAGGCATACTTTGGGGATGCCTCTCTTGGAGACTGCGATCTGACTCAAGCCAGTGATGCCCAACCATTCACTCTCACAGGCTGGATGAATTGTGCAGGGTCAGTTCACGGTCAGATCTGCTCTGTGGGCCCAATCCGGCACACAGGGCTAGAATCTGATCTGGCATATGGGGCTGGGGCTGGGACCAATCCATCTGATGCATGGGCTCAGCCTAGATGGGGCCTAATTCAGCCACAACACAGCACTGGGTTGGCCCGGCACCTGACCCCACCCCAACTTGCTAGATTGGTCCACATGCCAGATCATACCTGCAGCCCTGGCCTCATGCAGTGGCCACAGGGCTTAAAAATCTGGTGGCGGAGGAGTGTTAATTGGACCCAGGGGATGCCCTGTGGGCCAGATAACAAGGCTCTGTTGACTGGATCTGGCCTGGGGGATGAAGGTTGAGCACCACTGGTCTAAGCTGTGTGACATGTTGTCTCCCCCAGATCATGAAGTAATTTAAGCACATACTACGTCAGTGTAACCTTGGGGGCACTGTAACTTATAGTCTGCTTTCATGTGTGCAGAAAGTAGAAACATAGGCTTTACACAAAAGTTCCAACGTTCATCACTCTTTACTTTGGATAGCATAAGGATTTTACAGGACTAGATAATAAAACACCTGCATGCCATTCTCTGTCTTAATTTCCTCACCTGCTGGTAGATTTCACTTGGGTCTGTGTCATTTTTTTTGAAGACTCCAAGCCCCTCTCCTTTGAAACACAAGGTTTATTTTATCACTCCCAATCTCCCCAGGCCGCCTTCCTTTAGCCGTGGCTTGTCCCAGAGTCGAACTTCCCTCTTCCCCCTAGAAGCTTGTGCCTCTGTTTTTCCATCAAGCCTCAAGCTTCCTGACTTGATACCTTTGTCTGTTCTTCTGTTTGAATCGTAGAAAAATAGGACTAGAAGGAGCCTCAAGAGTTCATCTAGTTCAATCCACAGTTCCAGGAAGGATCTGCTCTTTCTAAACTTTTCTATTAGCTCCTCCCTGCAGGCAAATAAGGGGGAGTTGCTGCTTTTCAGCTTTGGCATCCTCTTTAACCTACCCATTGTCCTGCCGGAGCGCAGCTGATAAAGTGAATGACTTCTTTGTTTTGGTTCTGTAGGTTCTTCCAGACGGGGATGATGACACTCAACAGGGACCTTGTCAGATCATGGCTGACTTAATACACATTGAGATACTCAATGATACAGCAATTTCAGAAACCAGAATTCATAACATGAACATAAGCACACTCCCTAAATCATTAAAGGGCAAGATTCAGAATTGGTATAAATCAATGTATTTATACCAGTGAGGTCAGTAGAGCTCTGCAGGTTTATACAGGCTCAAGATCTGTCCCCATAACTACCTCTTTTTCATATAAAAATATCCAGTTTTTTGAACTGGGGCACAGTTTTGCCATGTATAAAATGAGACAGCTGAAGGATGATAAAGATGGCAGCTTTGTACTTTGTTGCCTAAAGGAATGTCATTTCAAGGAGAAATATGTTATGTTCAGCTCAGGACATCTCAATGAAGAGGCGTCATGCTGGGGAGGTTACTAACATTAATTCTGGGTGTTTTTTTCCTCCTCTTTTGTAAAATAATTTAAGCTAATTACAGTTTGCAGAGTCTGACAAAAAGACATTGTAATCTTCGGAGTGGGTGTTCACAGGGAGCCTGATTCTGAAAGGTGCTAGGTGCCCTCATATGCTACCAACTTTAATGGCTGTTTTAGGCCATCCCCGCACCTGGGTGGATCAGATCCTTCCCTTCTCCAGGCTCCCTGTTTTAAAGCTGTAGCACAGCACCACACTCATGGCTTTTACAGTTGATAGAGGCTATCATCTAGCAGAAACTCCTGCTGAAGTAGCTGGAAATTACAGTTGGCAGCTTGCTCTTTGATTCTTAGTGTCTAAAATCACACTTGACAAATAGAGATTAATCTCCCTACTTAGCCAGCGTTGTGGCAAGATGCAAGCATGGTCTCAGAGGAAGCAAATCTAAGTTCATACGTGGTCCAATATCATGTTACAGGCACAGCTCTGGTAGTCAGCTTGACAATCATTATAACAACTCACAATCCACTGGCTGATTCCACCTTCAGCATTTGCTTCTAAGACAAGAGATATAGTCTGAGTTGCCACATCTGGATTCAGATGTGCATCTTTTTGCACCAAGTTTGCGGTGTTTGAGGCTGGCTCATAATTAACACCTATTAGTCTTTTTTAGTTTGCTGCAAAATTCTGATCCAGCTGGGATTTGGATTCCAGCTCCGTTTGGATTCTAGCTGCCCTCATCATAGTTTAAAGTGTCTGGGCACAGGACAATGGCTTGCCCTAGCAGGGAAGGAAGATAAGCTTATAAATATTATATCCAGAGCTGGGCTTAGTGGCAAGCTATATATAGTTATAGCTGTAGTTATTTTGTGGGTTTTACTATACAACCGTAAGGATGTTTTCTATGCACTGCCCCTTTGAAAGGAAGGACATTCCACATGCATTAGGTCAAATTATTACCAAGCAAGCTGTTACCAGGCCAATCATAAGCGCTGCGCACATTCATGAAAACTTTCCATTTGTTCTTTCTTTGATGTTTTATTTACAGTGTAACAAAACATCAAGCAGTGGTTTTTCCTTTGTGGAAAAACACAACAAGAAGAAACAGGAAAGCCTCATCAGATCCCCAAATCCATTCCCTGTCAGTGGGCACATCTCCATGAGATGCTTTAAAGTGCATTAGCTTAAATTTAAGGCACATTAGGGCTCACATCTATATGTGCAAACCCTTAGTGCACTTCTAAAATGGCAATTTAGGCTGTTCATGCCTAAATCTGATACCTGCAAATGCAGGTTTATGTAAATGTGTTTATCAGCATCCATGTCAGTGAACATCATGACAAATGTTCGCTCAGGTGCTTAAATGTGGATTTAAGAGATGATCTTTAGCCACCCTGGTTTGAAAATGTTGGTGGATCCTTAGTTTTATACAGTCAGAATTTTAATATGCAGTTAGACATACTATTGTTATTAAATCCATGAACTTTTATAGTCACTTATATAATATTATTACTAGTCTAGCAAATGAATACACAGGCTGATGGATAGAAAAGTAATTTCTTATTAGTTCAATATGATCTTCTGGTCAATTAAGAGATCATGGTCATGCCACTGGTTAAAACACTCACAAAGTGAAGCATGCACAGAAGGCAAATAGGCTGGGTGTATAATAAACATCCCTTTCACCGCAAAGAAGTGCCCAGCAATATCATCTCTTCTCCTGCCAAAAGAAAGTGTAGTTGGAACAGGTGCACTACGTTAAACTTTGGCTCTCAGTTATTCATTCAGAACAGCAGCAAAAAATTTCTCTCAGAGTGGAGAAATCTCTCTGTTCCAGAGATCACTTCAGATCTGAGCAAATAATACTTGATAAATTGTTTTGCCAGTGATATGATAATGTTTATTTTTACTCCCTTCATAGCTCAACCTGCCTGCATTTCACTCCGTGAGTTTGGATCTCATTAGCTTCTTGAGATAAGTGTAACTCTAGGCTGTTGCCTGGTTAGTTAGAATTTTAATGTCTGCTGGAAGCCTGGTAGCTTATCATCATGCCTATGAAATATAGGACATGTCCTTATGTCATTTTCCACATTTCTGATTAATGGTAACCATCCAAGGGCCAAATCCTGTCTCTTGATCAACCGGACTAGTCTTTAGTCCCATGACTAAGATCATTGCTGCCTATACACATGCTGGTTCACGTTCTAAATACATCAGACTAATCAAGTCTGCTCTGTTCTCTAGTTAAAACACTCCAGCATGGCCTCACCATAACATGCACAAGCCCTGCAGGTATAAAAATGGCAACTGGTGTGCTTTAACTAAACCTCACTGAATGAGGTTTAGATAAAGCATCCTGAGGCCATTTTTAAACCTTTGGGGGCTTAATACATGTGATGGTGAGGTGTTTTAATTAGAGCGGCTCACAGGGAACTGCTCTAATTAAAACAAGCTCTCCTACCCCTGGGCATGTGTATATGCAGTTTCAAATTTCAACTAATTTCTCAGGTGAGCAGGAGTTGTAGCTGAGTGGAAGTAGATCCTACATACCCCTTGTGCTAGATTTTTAGCAGTGGTGAATAAATTTCACCATAAATTTGAGTGAATTATTATGTTAGTAGAGCAGACAGAGATGAAGTGCTTCTATTCTTGCTGCATTTTAGTTAGTATAAAATAATGCTGAACTATGTAAACCTTTTCTTTCTCCTTACATTTTGATTTATGCATCTTGTCATGTTGGTTATGAGGTTTGTGGAGGCCTTTTTAGTTTTCTGACATCTTAAGGCAAAGATAAGAGAAAATAACAATGCAAATCTTTATTTCTATGAATGTTTACCATTGAATATAGAACTAGTAAATTGATTTGCAGGAACTGGGGGTGGGGCAATACAATTGAACAGAGAGTATTCTTAGTTCCCCATGCATACCCTGTATAACCTATCACCTGCACTTAATCAAACTGTGGGTGCTAGGTACATGTAATAGCCAGAAGCTTCTATGGAAGGAGATCTATTGGAAGTCCCATGGAATGAGAACCTCTCAAGATCAGGTCCCTGACAAGTACACTTTGCAACCTAAAATACATATGTGCTCTTGTAGAACCTGGCCGTGCCTAGAAGAGAAACGTTCTACTAATCAGTACGTTTAAAGGAGGTTGGGATAGCAAGGGTCTATCAATGGTCTCCTTACCATGGAAGGGAATTGCTTTATGCTAGAGTTCTGCAAGACAAATTATGCAGTAGAGTATTTTATGGTAGGACTATATTGTACAGACCTGCAAGTCAGGAGTGCTTCACTGGAAATTTAACCTGCAAATTTTCAAACAATGGCACATAGATATTGTCTTCTTCTTCTATTATATGGCTGATTTGGAGCAACAATTATAAATCCAGATTAAGGTCAGTTAACCATTCTAATGCTCTTGAGGAAAGGGAATGTATCTCTATGGTGTCACCATCAAATTTGTACAGAGGGCAAAGTGTTGTTATGTGGTCCATAGTTTGATCAGGGTTGCCACAGTCATATTCTGCAGAACTTCTAATATGAGGAGTTGCATATAGACATGATATGTCACATATAGACATGATTTAAAATGATAGACATGTTGTATTTAGACATGACATAAATGATGGAAATGAGGTTTATATTTCTCATGCACTGGATCATCAAATCATATATCAAAGACAGTAGTCTCAAATCTTAGAAAAAAAATTAAATGGGATCAAAGTTGCTGCATACATTTCCATGCAAGGATTTTCAGGATAATTGTTGGCTTTTGGCATTTTTTGTTAAATAATAGCAATCTATCATGGCTTTGTATGCCACCTCTAACACTAATGCTAGTCCTATTGCTTCTTCCCCTTTCAGCTAATCCTATAATTATTTGCACTGTACAAAATCAGTCTGAAGTACCCACACACTTTGTGGATGCATCCCTCATGACTTCAAAGTAGCTTTATTCTGTTCAGCACTTGGTAAAGACCGTTTCCACTTTAGTATGTAGTGTGACAGGTTAATGTGCATATGATAACTAGCTGAGATGACAAGTGGGTCTACAGATAGATGCTAACAAGCAGCAAATTATTCCTTATGAAATTAACAAGGCTTCTTTTTCTCCATAACTAAAAAATCAAAGCTGGCTTAAAGACTAACGCAAGCAGAGTCACTTAGAAGGATTCTGTGACTGAATCATATAAACTGTGCAGAAGACAAACAGTTTATAAAACTTGAAAGAAACTTTCAGCATCCCCAAAGCTGTTTGAAAAGGACTTTCACTATCACCAAAAATAATAACTCTCCAGCCTTTCCACACTCTAAACCATGAGGAACATAATGTCTGCAGCTCAGACCTCCACCCCAATTTACTTCCCACAAATTGGCACAAAATAGGATGGGCTCTTTTTCACGTAAATAACATCCAGAATGTGGGTTTTTTTCTCACAGAAGAAGCCATCTGGAGTAAGATTTCCATGTTGCTAAGAAATTCAGAGCCAGTTTCTTACACTTCCAAGATACCCAGCATAACCAAACATCAAATCCACGCTAGTGAAGCTTCCCAAAGTTACATCCATTGAGCAGTGGAGTACTACACCTAAAAGCCACCCAGAATAGACTTTTCACTAGTTAAAACCACCAGATCATATTACCTGCCATTTGGCTGGTAGGACTTGTGATAAACACATCTGCATTAATAAATTTTGTTCTACCAAGAAAGACTAACTCAACTGCTCCAGGGCTTAATTTGGCATAATAGGTTTACCATTACTTGGAGACAAAAGGAATGGGCTCTTCACTCACACACATATCAGACAAGATGTTCTTTGATAGCCACCTGTTAATCCTACTTTTGTATTCAGAGCATCTTGCACTCAAACACCTCAACATGCTTCTAAGGGATTAGGAAAGCCTTCCAATTAATATATTTATCTCTTTAAAGTATGTCCACTGTCCAGAGCATAAATTAAGGTGCAGAAGAATGAAGTAATTTCCTTCAGCACACAGAAAATCTATGATAGAGGAAACACAGTAGATCAGAGATGTCAGACTAAGACCCACAGGGTGCGTTTACATGTTCATTTATATGCCATGGTTACAGCGTATTACGTTTAGTGCTTGCAAAACCAAGCATTAAATCATTGCGTAGTAACTGGCGCTACTGCACCAGTAGCACCGGTACATGGGTTTTTACAGATACTAACTGCACAATAGCCTAATAGTAGTATGCAGTAGCATGCAGTAGTATGCAGTAGTAGTAGCCTAATAGTGGTATGCAGTAGTATATTAGCATGGTTTTTGCCCAGCAGGCTACTGCGCAGTGTTATTAGGCTACTGTAGAGCTACTGTCTTATGTAGATGCACCCAGTTGGCTGGATCTGGGCTGTGGGGCATCCTGTGGCCCAGATCTGGACTGTGGACCACATGTATGACACCCCTGCACTAGAGGATACAGGAGTCCCAGTCATGACTTCCCTGGTCTACCTTCAAGGTTACATTCTCTCTTATAAAGAGAGACTCAGTGCATGGGGATTGGTGGCCATTGCATAATTTTCTGATGTTATTTAAAATGTCCTGTCCTCCCTCTAAATCAAACTCATGTTCCACATTAAGCAAGTGAACTCTGTTCAGCTTCTTCTCTTGGTTCAGGTGTTTCCTTGGATAATAAGAATCCTAGATACTGGTAGCAGGGTGTAGGGACTTGTCTGCTTGATTAGTAATAAGACAAAGAGCCAAGTTCCATTAATCTGGACTATATCATAGATTCATATAATAGTAGGGATAGAAGAGAACTCAGGAAGTCATCTAGTCCAGCTCCCTGCTGAATACCAGCTGATCACTGAATAAACCATTCCAGCCAAATGTTTGTCTGACCTGCTCCAAGGATGGAGATTTCACAAACCACGTAGCCTGTTTCAGTGCTTACAGGCACTTAGAGTGAGACAGTTCTTCTTAATATCCCACCTAAATTTCCCTTGCTTTAGGAATTGTGGTCCATGGCTCCTTGTCCTGTCCTCTGCAGCCACAGAGAATGGTCTGTCTATTCTAACTGCCCTTCAGGTATTTGAAGATTGTTATCAAGTCCCACCTCAATCTTCTCCAGACTAAATAATCCTAACTTGTTCATCCTTTTTTTCAACCTAAAACTATATTGTAAAATAATTTTTTAAGATACAGAAATTCCAAGAACACAGTGGGTGCATCTACACATGTGCTTTACTGCAGAGTAGAGTAATTAGCTCCGCAGTAAAGCATCAAGGTCTACACATGCTCTGGTATTAGGTAAACTAATTAACTCAAATATAGGATAGCACTGTCAGGGACAGTACTATCTTACAGCAGAGTACCTTACTATGCTGTGATGTACATGTAAACGGAGACCAAGGGCATACATTTTACCCGGTCAGCCCAGCCAGTGGGATCCTGCTCTGTCCCAGCTCTAATTGCTGCTGTCCTAGGTGCACATGTAGATGCTGCACCTGGGAGCAGTTTACTACTGATTGAACTGCTTCAGAGTTTATTGCATCACATTAACTGCACGTGTAGATGCTGTCAGTGTATCACAGAATATTGTCCAAACCTTTCTGTGTTCTTAGAAAAGTCTAAGCATTCCTTCTGGTTTCATCAAGTTCTCTGCTGAACTCTCAGTGAACCACCACTATAATCATTTCATGTCCTAAAGCATCTCTCCCGTCACTGTGCCAGCTTAGTAATACTCTAATTCATTTAGGTTACTGCAGGCTTCATTCAGAGTGTCAGTTCAGGAAGCAGGAACGGGAACTTCACCAAAGTTGAGGTACTCTAAAGATAAACTACAAACATTTTCTCAAGTTAAACTTTAAAATCAGCCCTTGAGTTACCTCATAGTTCCTCAGTTCAGCAGTCTGCATTCGTCTCATCACAAGTGATAAGTGGCATTACAAGGAATACCACAGTCCTCAAGGATCCAGGGCATCATGGATAGATAAATAAAGGATTCTCAGATTATGACTCATAGAAAAACATCAGGAAGAGGCTGAGTCCATAATTAATTCTTGGGTACACGGATCTCATGTTAGTGCCCAAAGTCTTTCTGGTTATACATCACACCTCTCATGGTAAAATTATGTCCTGAGCCTGGCTGTTCCTGAGCTTTCCCACCAAAGCAGCCTTTGTTCTAATTCTTTCTCTCTAGAGAGTAATTCCTAACTCTTTTATCTCTTGAAGAGAGTTAACAAGCAGCTTTTGCCAATGAGTCACCAGGCCTCTAGACAGAGCTCTAATGACTGCTAACAGGTGTCAAGAAAACTGCTCCGAATAAGAAAACAACTATGCGGTTGCTGGAAAATTGGTACAGTTTTTTTATAATGCAGCCAAGGCCTGTGCATGTGTATATTTCTTTGCATGCTGATTTCACTTTATTTTTTACCCGATCCTGTGAATGCTAAACAACTGATATCAACAGGAACTGATAGGTACTCAGCATCTCCAGGCCCGGGCGCACATAGTCGAGGTCCAGGTGACGACACCGCTGAAATTCCATACAGTACTATGTAGTTGATCTCATTGCTTTCCGGATCGCTTACTGGCCACAACCAGCCCCTTGTGTTATTAAGTACATTTGTTTTATATTTGCATTGTTTGACACAGAACAACTATATACAGTATCTGGCACACTGTCATGTATAATCAAGAGATAATGTCAGTGGAATTGCACGTTGTCACATGATAACAGTTTCCTGCTGCTAGAAAAATGCCAAAGTGAGGCCGAGGCATTTATGGAAAATAAACGTCAAGTCAAAACTGAGATGTTTATTTAAAAAACAAGAGACATGGATCTTGTGGCAGCATTCCTCTGTGTCTATATTCCTCTAATAACAGAGGTCTGGTGTAGATACAGTCAAACGACAGTTTCTTACTGGGACAGAACGGAGAGGGTGAAGTCTGATTGCTTTGTATAAAGACTTGTCAGGCTGTTTCTGATTTGCTTTTCTTCTATCAGATTTTAGTGAAAATGTTTAGATAATCAACTGGAAATAGTTTATCAGATGCATGATGAGTTTACAAAGGGATTTACGGGGAGAGAAAAGAAGAGTAAGTGACAACAGACATGTTTAGTTTGTCTTTCATAAATCGTATTCTCCAGAGCAGTAAGACAGACAATAAGGGCCACAGGCCCAGGTCACTGAAATAGAAGGAAGTCTTTCCATTATTCATTGTGTGTAGGATCAGGCCCTAAAGGAAAAAACAATCTGTGCCTAAAATGACATCCTAGACTTCCTGATAACAGATGGAGTTTTACTACTGATCCCAGTGAATGCATGATTGGGTCCACTGTGCAAAATATATATGTTAAAATACAAGATTACTAAAGCCTTGATTGTGCTATTCAGGCAGGACATCATGGGGCATAGACAGCCCAGATGGAGAAGTGAAATCATTCTACTCAAATCTACTGTACATTAGCATGTGGGCTTGGCATAAACTGTTCTTGTGTACTTTCTTGTGATTCTTACTACATTAAACTTAGTTTTGTATCCATTTACAAAGCTCACAGTGGTCAGCTTTCCTGGAGAATGAACAAAGTGAAGGGTATTTAAGTTACTAGTTACCAACGGGTGGGATGGGATGATGAGGCAAGATGGGATGATATATATAAGAGATAGTAAATATTCAACTAGTCCATCCTACAGACATTGGAGCTTATATGCATTTATTAGGGTTTTCTCAAACTTAAATATAAAGGTCTAAGCCAGGGGTAGGCAATGTTTTTGGCCAGAGTGCAAAAACCCCACAATGTCTACCTTGGAAGGTGCCAGAGTGCTGAAATATCAGAAAAACAAAATGAGGGAGGGGTTGTACATGGCAGGATGCACCGCATATTAGTATATTTAATAATCATAAATGTTGCCTTTGTTGTTGTGTATTCCTTTTTTGTTGAGCATGTTGCACTGAGAGAGAAAAAAGAGACAAATAAGACAGAGGAGAGAGAGAAAGGAGAGCAGAGAACCAGACACACACACACGCACGCACGCACGCAGAGAACCATGTGCACAAACACAGAGAACCAGAACACACCCATAACAGACACATGCACACACACGTCCAGAACCAGACACCTGTGTGCACACACAGATGCACAGGACCAGACAGAGGCAGATGCACAGGCACACGGAGCTGGGCCTCCTGGGCCACTGGTGTGGTGCTAATGCTGGAGCCCAGAGCAGATGTTTGCAGCCTCCCAAATGCAGCCAGCCCAGGCTCTGGGCAGCTGCTGCCAATCACAGCAGGGCTTGCAGCCACCCAGCCACTTGCTGGGAGCATCCTGGGCTTTGTGGCTGGCAGCAGCTGCCTAGAGCCCAGGCTGGCGGTGGCATGCCGAGCAAAATGGCCTTGGGTGCTGTGCTCAGCACACGTGCCGGGGGTTGCTAACACCCTGGTCTGAGCAAAGAGAATTCTACTGCTTTCTTGGCAATCTAGTAGATTTGACC
Organism: Caiman crocodilus; assembly: GCA_030014935.1. Classification (NCBI taxonomy): domain Eukaryota; kingdom Metazoa; phylum Chordata; order Crocodylia; family Alligatoridae; genus Caiman; species Caiman crocodilus. Next base: position 17,965,577 of record JAGPOW010002742.1, on the reverse strand, counting down.
TTCAGGAAACTGTTTCTGATAATCATACTGAACTTTCCTTTTCATCACATTATCTCTCATTAGGTCTCTTCGTATAATTCATCTATTCTAAATAATTCCTTTCCCACTCACTCCTTGGTATTTTTTTTTTATCCTTCACATATTTATACATTAGGGAATTATAAGGTCATTGCTTAGTTAAAATAGTCTCCTTGTTGCTTCTCATATATTAATCTCAAGTTCCCTTTATTAGCTGATATTGATCTTCTCTGAACCTCATCTACTATATCATTATCTTTTCAATAGTGAAGTGCACAGACCTAAACATATTTCTCCTGATTTTGTGCTCACTTGCAGCAGAGAAGCCAGGAGCAAACCAATAGAGATATACTGTTGGAAACCTAGTGTAACTGGCTGCGTCTACACAAGACACTAACTGTGCAGTAGCATCATGTGGCAGGAAGCATGATGCGCAGTCATCATCACAAAAAAGTCATTCCTGGGTGTGACTGCACAGTAGCTCTGGTTACTGCACAGTTGTCTAGTACTTGTTTATATACTGCAACTGTACATCCAGCATCTTGTGTAGACACAGCCACTGAGAAGACTTGAATCCGGTCCATCATTACCAAGTCTTGTGATTTCCTTGGGGGTAGAGCTGTCCAGCAGATAATAATTTCATTCTGTGACAACCTTAAAGGAGTCACAATTAAACCTTTAGAATATGTCCACAAAAGTAATTTTGCTGAAGAATCTTTTTTTTCTATAAAAACCTGAGCTGTCTCTTTAAGTTTGGTCCGTCTGTCAGTCTCTTTCTCTCTCCTTTTTTTCTCTTTGTCTCTCACTCTTTCTTTCTCTGCCCCCCATTCAGAAGTGTCAGGACAGCCCTAAAAAGACTTCCCCAACAAAATCTTTGTTCAGTTTCCACAAAACCATGTGTTTAGACAAAAGTTCATTATGTCAAAATGTTCTGACCAGCTGTACCCACAAGTACTGGAATTTTGTTCATGGCTAGAGAAAGACTGGCAGGTGGGAATTTCGGCCCTCCTTGAGAGGAGGACACTGTTATTCTTAAGGGCTGTTACAGGACTGTGGGAGAGCCATTGGCTCCGACAGTTCTGGATCCTGCATGATCTGGAGAACTGGTTTGGATAAGCAGGGCTACAAATTCAGAAACAGAGAAGGGACAACAGAGGTCTGGCTGGATGAAAAGGCACTCTGTCTCTCTTCCTAGTGAAAAGACACTTAGGTAGCTGTGCATACTGACATAGGTACTAGGTGAGGGTATTAACTTAAGAAGCTAGACCTACCAGACCATCCTCACAGGCTGCTTAGCGGGGGAAAGAATAAATCAATTAACATGCTGAGGTCTGAGGGAGAGCTGGAAACCCGGCACCAACCGGCAGCCAGAGAGAGCTCCTGCAGCCAGCTGGGTTGGAAACACATTACTTAATACACTGGGAAATCTGGCAACAACACCCAGCAAGTCACTCAAAGTCCCACAGTCTAGTCATTCCAAGCCTTTTCTTAGGTAAAGCCACTAAAAGCCACAGATTGTCAGAACTAATCCTGCCATCACTGAGCTAAAACTTTTACTGGTTTTAATAGGTTCAGGATCAAGCCAATAAAGAGGATCTGCTCCTGCCCACCTCCATGGTGTGCATCATGCAAACTCACACAGTGTGAACTTGAATCTAATAATATTCAGCATCTCTTTGCACTCCCTTAGCATTGCTTCTGTCTGTGCCGATGCAAATACCACACCCATACTTCAGCCCCTTCTTCTCCCTCGGTTCCACCTTCCTATTTATTTTACTTGTTGAGCAGTCAGCATTATGATACACAGTTGTACACAACAAAGGCCTGATGCTGCAAGCCATTGTCTGTGGGTAGTCATGTGCCTGCTTGAAGCCTGCTTGAAGTCTGTGGGACTCTGTATAGAGCAGTGCAAAGGATCTGGGTCTAAAACCCTACGCAGAAGCCCTTGCAGTCCCTGACACATTCCAGCTCTGAAGTTTGTTTCAACTCAGCCTCTCCAGTGCAATACGATTTGGAATTCCTTCTGGGTCCATCTGTTATCCTCTGTGGGTGTGTTGGATAACCAATCTATTCTAATTAGTATTGAAGCTTCTTGTTAAAAAAAAAAATAACTTCCAGGAAAAAATAGATTACTGCTTCAATAAAAAATGTGACCTGGAGCACAGGCAGGAACAATCCATTTCAGACTTTGGAACTCACTCCTCTTGACCTGACATCCTTAAATAATTTGGGCACAAAGAGGTGCTAGCAAAACCACATTCAAATGCACAAAAATCAGGAAACTTAGAGTTAAAGGTGATCTGCAGAGGTGTCGTTTGGAAGATGAGTTAACCCTACAGTTATCAGCTGCATGCACACAGGGATGCTCAGCAGATAAATTCTTCAGCTAACCTTTGGTTCTTCCCTTTTAGACAACCCCAAAGTCAGGCCGGTTCCAGCTCTGACATGACATTGCAGAATTATGCTTGTGGTGACAGGAAAATTATTCTAGGCCTCCTGATTAATTATGTAGCCTTGGGCAATTCACTTAACTTCTCTGGCCCTTAAACTTGGAGCTCCTTCAAAGACAGGGAGATAATCAAGGGGTTACAATCCCAAGTTAATTTTATTAGGTAAAGACCTTAATTCAGTAAAAATACCCTGGGGATGACAGATGGATAGAAATGCAGGAAAAGTGTCCAAAGGTGTGATTTGTACCCCTCACAACTGCCTGTATGATCTTGGGCAAGTCACTAAAGGTTGGATTTTCTAAACTATCCACAATCTTGAGATGTCTCCATTTTTTGAGAAGATCCAGCCAGCAGGACTTCAGGAAGCCCCTAAAATGATATACTTGATATGTTGAATACCTCTCTGTCCTGGCTTGTGCGGGCAACCAAGGCTTAGCTGTAGGATAAATTGTCAAATAACAAAATCTTTTGCAAGTCACATTTATAGTAGTTCACTGTAGAAGTCCACTCTTATCTGGCTCTGTGTTGGTTCCTTCTGGTAGAAACTCAGGACTGATAGACAGGATAGATTCCTGTTCCTGCGGGGATCACAGCTGAGGATTGACTGACAACCTCCTGACAAATATCGTCAGACCCTTTCCTTAGTTGGTTCAGCCACAATCCACACCATGCAATGTTCACATAGTTCTTCAAGGTGAGGAGCATCCACCTCTCCCTGTCCAAGAGAGTCACTTCATGCATGGGAGGGCTGAGCTCTGTAGGCTCAGACTTCTTCTTCTCATGTCTCTACATCACATGTAACCAATTTTTTTACACATGCTTGTGCTTGTTTGTTGTATTTTGCAAGCTCTTGCATTGCACATGTGCCTTCAAGCAGTGGGCATTGCAGCAGGCATTGCCTAGTCTGAAGGTCTGTGACAGTCACAGGTGGTCAAACCAATGTTATAGCCCCACTTCTTCATTAGTTCCTGGGAACGTGCGACTCTGGTACATAGGAAGTTGAGACATCGCCACCTTTGCCACTGTTCGTCAGCCTCTCGGTGGTAAGGACTCAGCTGCTGGAATGTACGTTTTTTCCCTGTCCACTATTTTCTTCAGCCTCTCGTTCCACATCTGTAGTTGTGTCTTACTGAGTGTGGCATCAAGAGTGTGGGCACTGATGAGAAAGCTCCTGCATGACTTCAGACATTTGTGCACTGTGGGATGGTCATACATCGCATCTCCAGTTTGTCTCCATCGTTCTATCCCGCTGGCTCAGACTGGAAAAGATCAAGTAGTGAAGCAAAGTTCACTAGGGAATAGTTTAAGCAGCAGGTCCAAACTGATGGAGCCTGTAATCAGGGTTAAACAAACAGTATGTAAATAAACACATAATTCACTCCGGGGTTGCAACCTTGTATACCCAGTCTGAGCCCGGCAGAGAGTGGGAAGGTCAAGCCGGAACAGTGATACAGCCTTTGCAGAATAAATATATGTGGGAAAAAAGGATTCCCTCTTATTGCTTCCAGCCAGTGTGAGATGGGGTATTGATGTAAGCCCCGGGCATGGATGTAATCCTGTGATACTAAAAAGCAAAGGGGAGAGGACTCATTTTCATTTCTCTTTGCCAGTACAAAGACAATTTAAAGTAAGAGTAAATAAGCCTTACATCCATCTAAGGCCATGCCTGATAACAGAGCAGCGTGAAGGGCTGCACATGTAAATAAGAGTCAAGCCCAGGTGTTTTAAGCTGTTTCAGTGGATGTCGCTATGCAAAGGGCTGCAATCCTTGTACAGTCCCTTATGCAGCTATGCTGTCACCGGAGCAACACATTTACTGCACATGGAAACTTTTTATGGCTATTAACAAATGATAATGTTGCACCTCAAACGTCTGTAACTATCGATGGGGTTTGGCCGGGGCGGGTAAAAGTTCTGAGCTGCACATTACGGCTGGGATAACAGGCACAGAAAGATTTGTCCAGCAGAAGCCAAGTCCTCTGACTCCCAGCCTTAGGAATGACACAGTGGCCAAATCTGGAACCCCCGGGGAAGCCAGAACAAACAGGACTTTTGATGGGGAGATACGCAGGGCTTGGGAAGCACGGATCCATCCCGCACCAGGCAGCGTACACTTGCACAGTTGTCGATATTGCCTACAGGCCATAGCAACTGTTGCTGGCTTCCAGTGCAGAGGTTTTAAATCCAGCACGTGCAGCGAGATCCCCTGCCCCATCCCCGCGGGCTGTGGTGAGAGCGGGGATGCAGAATCCCCCTGCGCCGCCTGCTGCCTCTTGGTCACTGCTCCCTGCCGAACAGCAGGGCTGGGGCAGGCCTAAAGCCCCCTTGATACATCTGTCTCTGCTGGGCGAACTTCTTCCCCCCTTCTCCTCCTTGCGCCTTGGCAAGGAAACAAATGCAACTATTCGAGGAAGACGAAAGGCGCTCTGTTTTTAGTGCAGAATGTCACTTTCTGGCCCAATAAGGCTGGGCATGTCACAGGCATCTCCACCCTCAAGGTACCCAGCAGGCAGACAAGGCTCTTCGGGTGAATCCAGTTATCTTCCATTAGACCAACTCAGTAGTTGGAACAACATTTTCTTAGCAAGCTTTCGGGTTTAAACACCCTTTGTCAGGCTGAGGAAGCGTGTGCTCTTCCAGCAGGCATCAAACGCCAGAATGGGCTTTCTGGGCTCGGAAATTAAACACTAAAACGGGCTTTACCTGCTCATGTCCGCACAGCCTAAGACCCACAGAGGAGGACAAGCCGAAGAGCGCGAACCCGGCGCAGCGTTTAGGGGCAGTGATGCCAGCAGCTGCCCTGGGCCCTCGGCAAGCGGCGGGGGCCCCCAGGACGCCTGCCCTCCACTCCCTCACCCCACGGAGGGCGTTTGTGGCCGGGAGCGTTGCAATTAAGAACTTTTTTTATTTATTTTAATTTTTTTGCACAAATCTGGCGGGTCTCAGCAAAGACACCGCCCGCGCCCCGTGCCCCGTGCAATCCCCCCCGACCGGTGCCGTGGCGGGGGGCCGCCCACGTGCGGGCGCCGCGGGGGTGTGTCCGTGCCGCGCGCCCATTGGCCGCCGAGCAGTGACGCGCGGCACGGGGGTGTCCCAGCGCGGGAGCCGCGGGAGCGCACAACCATGCTGCAGCCCGGCCGCGGCGGCCGCTCCGCTCCGGCTCCGGCTCCGGCTCCGGCTCCGGCTGCTGCAGGGCGGGCGCCCCGGCTGGTCTTCATGCCTCCGGCGCGGCTGCCCTGAGCGGACAGCATGGGCGATGGCTGGCTGCCCCCGGACTGCCAGCCGCACAACAGATCCGGCTCGCCGCCCCCCGCGTCCCCCGGCAGCGCCTCCCCGCCGCCGTCCTTGCCCAGCGGCCGGCACGAGCTGCTGTCGCAGCAGTGGACGGCGGGCATGGGCCTGCTGATGGTGCTGGTGGTGCTGCTCATCGTGGCGGGCAACGTGCTGGTGATCGCGGCCATCCGGCGCACGCAGCGGCTGCAGACCCTGACCAACCTGTTCATCACCTCGCTGGCCTGCGCCGACCTGGTGATGGGCTTGCTGGTGGTGCCCTTCGGGGCCACGCAGGTGGTGCAGGGCCGCTGGGTCTGGGGCTCCTTCCTGTGCGAGTGCTGGACCTCGCTGGACGTGCTGTGCGTGACGGCCAGCATCGAGACCCTGTGCGTTATCGCCATCGACCGCTACTTGGCCATCACCTGCCAGGCTCTGGATTGCTACCAGGACCCTGGCTGCTGCGACTTCGTCACCAACAGGGCCTACGCCATCGCCTCCTCCATCATCTCCTTCTACATCCCTCTGCTCATCATGATCTTTGTCTACATCAGGGTGTACAGAGAGGCCAAGGAGCAGATCAAGAAGATCGACCGATGCGAGGGTAGGTTCTACAACAACCACCACCACCAGCCTCCTGCCCAGGGCCACTCTCACCACCAGCCCATACTGGGCAACGGCAGGGCCAGCAAGAGGAAGAGCTCCCGGATCATGGCCATGAGGGAGCAGAAAGCCCTCAAGACCTTGGGCATCATCATGGGAATCTTCACTCTGTGCTGGCTTCCTTTCTTCCTGGTCAACGTGGTCAACGTCTTCAACAGGGACCTGGTGCCAGACCAGCTCTTTGTCTTCTTCAACTGGCTGGGATATGCCAACTCTGCTTTCAACCCCATCATCTACTGCCGCAGCCCTGACTTCCGCAAGGCTTTCAAGAGGCTGCTTTGCTGCCCCAGGAAAGCTGACAGGAGGCTGCACGCCAGCGGTGAGGAGCTCTCCCGGTTCCCAGGGAGTTTCATCAATACTTTGGGCACCCCCGAGCGCAGCCTAGGAGGGATGTGGTCCGACTGCAATGGGGGTACGCAGGGAGGCAGCGACTCCAGCCTGGAGGAGAGGAATAGCAAAACCTCCTATTCGGAATCCAAGGTATAAGGACGGTGGGGGGTGGCACTGGGGGACACCCTGGACACTGAGCACGAAGAAAGCCAGCCAGGGAATAAGTGAGAGGAAAAAAATATCAGGAGTCTGGTTAAGCAAACAAACAGCAAACAAAACCAACCTCTGTCTCACTGGGGAGAAAATCTGTGTTTACTTAAGACTAAAAGCAGGTGAACTTGTATGCAACATACCTCATCTGATGTTAGAGGAAGCCACTGACCGCTGAACAAAGGAAATTGAAAGCTGTCGCAAGCTCATTTTTTTTGTATTTTCTAACAGGGAGTTAGGTGGCAACAGGCATTTTGAAAGGGAATAAGAAAATATCCTTTACTCAGTTAAGCTGCTCTAAGAGCTGCACTCGTAGTAGAGCCCGATCCTGAAGTATTGGGAGTTTAGCCACTGACTTCCCTGTAGCCAGGATCACGCTGTATTTAACCTTGCTTTCAAGCTGAGGGCTATAAACTCTCCCTGCCCCTACTCTTGGTGGCTGCCGTTCTTGTTTCACACACAGATAACAAAGCAATCTGATTTTGACAAGTGCTGCCTGCACACGGCTCTGTTGAAGTTAGTCGGAGCTGCAGGTGATCAGCACCTTTTGCAGATCAGGCTTAACAGTCCTTTATAAAAGTGTGTCTGCATCTGGCAAGTTTTATTTTAAACTTCAGGTAGCTGTGTTCCCCTGTTATTTAAAGTAAAGATGAAGGGAAAAAAATAACTAATGAAGAATATTGATATACTTGTATTTTGAACAAGAGCTTTTCTGATTTTTATCTTCTGCATCAGCAACCAGTTGACTTCGTATGCTTATCTTTTCTTGCCAGACAATACCAATCAGGCTGAGAAACTTTCTACCTCAAACTGTGCATATTGTACAGGGGAATAAAAAGACATGTTTATATTAAACAGCTTATTTATGTATCGATATTATTATTTTCTAAATAGAGGCAGTGAGCCTTCTGCAATTTGTTCATTGTAATTGAAGATGAACAGTAAAAAAATAAATCCTGGCAACAAAAAAAATTTACTGCACATAAAAAAAATGGCGGCAGAGCCATTTTTGCACAGTGTTAAGAATCATAAAATTAATTGAAGATGTTCCTTGCACAAAAAGAATAAATAAAACGGGGGTTCAAATATCATCAAACCTGAAAAAAATTCTTTCTGCTCTTGTCTAATATGTTACATTTCTATTGAGAGAGTGACTTTTTATATTATTTTATCAAGGTACTGTAAATGCATCCGTATTATAAATTAAAATATCTTAAGGGTCTTTTATTATTATTTTAATATTTTACGTCCAAGTGCCCACGTGAATCTGCTGTTATTTTAGCACTTGCGTGTCATTTCCATTTTTCTCCTGTGTGTGTTTTATAAGGTATTTATACTCTGGTGCAATTTACTACTGTGTAAGTAATTGGTCTATGTGCAATAAATAGCATTGCAGCACAAACAAGCATATATGTACAGTGTGTCTCTATAGGTTCTGAAACAGTACCCAGCTATAATGGGAAGAACAGTTTTGTTTTTCTCAAAATATGGATCAAATTACCGATACTCTCCCACCTAATGGCTTTTCCTGACAAAATATTGTTTAAAAAAAAAGTGTTCTAGACCAAATAAGGTTGTGTTTTCTGTTGCGTTAAGGGCTGTGGACTTCCCTCAAAAATTAATGGCCAAAGACAAGGTGTTTCCAGCCTGATAATAAACACAGTCATTTTCTTTAGCCTGTTGGCTCTCCTGATCTTTTTGTTGAATTAGTAGACCAGGAGTCAGGGGATTTATTATTGAAAAATAGAATAAAATGGTTTTGTATTGGATTTGAAAACTGAAAACTGTTGCTAATAGATTATACAGGGGCTCTCTCATGGTGAAATCAATGATACTCTTAAAATAACTTCACTGGATGCAGACAGAGCTTGAAGTCCATATTCAGCAAAGCCAGCTCTTTCCCACTGAAATCGTTGGGAATCTACGCTGATTTCAGTAAAAGGGAGATTATGCCCTGTATCGGGAGATGTAATAAGAAGTTTGTGATCCCTTGAAAAAATATGCCAGGCTTTCATTCTACATTACTGAAAAAAGTGTCTTCAGAAAATAGTACTACGAATTTGATCCCTTCATTTCTTGATATCAATTAAAGCTAAAGGCAGTTGTCATTGACTTTAATGGGTGCAAGATCAGGCCCTGTAAAGTGCTTTTCACACTGCGTATCAGTTCCGCACAAAACCCCAGTCACATATCTATAGATTAAAGAACTAATTATATAGCGAGGAAAAACAATATGGCACTCGGTAGCAATCTATTTTCCCTAGCTATAGATTCTTTTAGGGCTGGATCCTGTTACTCTCACACACACTGTGCAGTGCCCTGCTGACACAGGTACCCCCGTGGACTCCAAACAAACCACGATGAAAGAAGTGCCGAGAGGGCATGGGTGGCAGACTCTAATCCTTAATGCAAATCCTGAATGTAGAACTCCGTGACAAAACCATCTCCCATTATTGTCATGAAGGTATGTTTTATTATGATGGATTCAGAGAATTTTTCATGACTGCAACTTGTCATGGCATATAAAGCACCAAAGAGCTAGACGGCTGGGTATCGTAAAATACCTCCTTGATGTCATGCACAGAATAAAAGTGAAGCCATTTTTAGCTTTATTATACTCAAAAATATAGTTGAGTTAGAAATCATGTCCCAGTGAGAAGACTTCTGAAAGTCAGTTCTGCAAGAAATAGGCCAAGCTTTCTCTTAAATAAACAGTTTACATCATTTTTAAAAGCTAAAGATTTTTCAATGCTGTTTTTAACATTACATTTTAGGGATAAAAACATAGAGACTTTTTTTACACATAACCAAATTGAAAGGTCCTTTGAAGTCACTGGTTGTTTTGCCATTGGTTGCACTGGGGTTAGGGTTTGAACTGCAGTTAATTATTTCTGCTCCAATAGAAGTGAAATAGGCTTCCTAAATGCCAAGGTGAAGCCAGGGCAGTTGCCAAATGAAACATGTTCCATCAGTCTTCTAACGACATGCACTTTTAAAAGCCAGGATCTAATTCTGCCCTTAGTTACACCCTGCAATTTCAGCAAAGTCAGCTGAATTGCAAGAGTGTAACAATCAAGGGCAAAATTTGAGTCCAGCTGTCTGATAGCCACGTTGATTTTATGTGCATCATGTACAACAGTGTGTTTAGTGTACATATGATGGATAGGAGTAGAGTGACTATTTGCTCCTCTTTCCTTGTAGAAAGTCACAGGCAAACGTTAAGCATGTGAGTGGTCCCATTGAAATCAGTGGGGCTACTCACACGCCCAATTTAAGCATGTGAAATGTTTTGTTAAAGTGGAGTCTTCGGTGACACATTTAGGACCAAAACTTGTTCAGATTACTCTTATTAGCAACAGCATGGGACCGTCTTCATCTGTTGTGTGATTAAAGGCAGTAGAGTTCCAAAAAAAACTACCTTGCTGATTGATTACAGGGGGATCAGCTGCAAGAATAAATTAATCAGTTATTGTTGCGTTTTAGCCAACCAGAAATGGCCCAATGGAAAGACTATTTATAGGTATATTTACTGGGTTATTTAAAATAGGATGGTCTTGATATTGATGGATGTTTACATATTTAAATCTTCAGTAATCAATAAAGATATTCCATCCAGCAGTGTGAATGGCCAGTACCAGCTTAACTTAGTGCAGTATAAAAAAAAGCAGTGGCATGATAACCTTACAGATAAAAAAGACATATGGCATACATGTGTGGAAAGAAGGAGAGACTATTGGCTAGCAGTGCCTTATGGATCTCTTTCTTAGTACAGACTGTTCTTAGTTTTGAAGAAGTACACTCTAAGAAGAGTTACAGGACAGCTGAAATACTCTGCAGGCATTGAGTCAAAACCTCCATGATGAATATATTTTTGAGGAAAACCAGACAGGGATTAACAATTGGAGCTGCAGTACAAATAGTAGACATGCAGCTATACACGCATGCACACACACTGTCACCGAAAGGTAAAGTAACATAGAAGAACGCCAATCTGAAGGGGAAGGAAATGCAAGCAGAACAGAAACTGCTATTGGGATACATGCTGTATCTGTTAGGACCAATGTTTCCAGCTGCGGTGTTTAACCTTTAAGCACTTAACAGGAAAGGGCTTGGTTTTCAGCCACTATAACCTCTATTAACTTAAATGGAATTTCATCACTTGTTGGATCACTTCTCCACAGAGCCTAAATATAAGTCTCGCAGTATAAAGTTAGATAAGGTAGTTTGAACACGTGAATCTAAATGTACCTGCTGTATCCAGGTAGAAAGCCTAAGATAATGATGTCCTGTAATTTGTGTCCATCTGGAGGAAACTTAAGAGAGAGGTGTATTTGGTAAAGATATTTGGGCGCCTGAAGATGCAGATATGTGCCTACTGATATTTTCCGAGTGCCCAGGCATCCATGGGAGTTAGGTGCATTCTTGAAAATACCACTCTATATCTTCATTTTTAGGCAAATAAATTCCTTTAAAGTGCCCAAATTGTGATTCATGAATTGCATGTAGATCTGGTAACAAAAAACATTTGTTGGCATTGACTGCTATTAAATTTTACATAGGAAACTCAGCCTACAATGCTGACAAACTGATCTCGATGCAGTATGCAAACAATATGAGAAAACTGGTAGTTTGTTTTTTGATAGAGTGCACTATTTCTTCTGCAAACGGTTTCTTGGCTGGCATGTAAGTGTTTTCAAATATAAGGATAACTTCCTTATCTTGGGTCTTTTTTCAGGCCTTATCTGAAATTGAAATGTTATTAATAACTTTTTAAGTGTCTATTTTGCAACCCTTCCTTGTCATGCTCACTTTCCTAATTTATTGTAATTTCCTATCTGGTCCGGTGTACTTATTTCCTCTCTGTAATACATCAAGTTGCGGGAATGGAAACTGTGCAACCATGAACTAACAGTACAGACATACTTCAAGCCAAATTCTGTCTTTAGTTGCACTCTTGCAATGCTACTAAAACCAGAATTTGGCCCTTATAATCTAATCTTTTTATGAGAGTTACTAAGCAGTGGCTCCAGAAAAATCCATTGTCACCAGTAGTGACCTTTGCTAATGAAGCTGGAGCAATTAGTCCCATTAAAAGCTGTCAAGGAAAATGCTAACTGCTAAACAACAGTTAATGTTGTATAACTAAAATAATGAATGTTTTGTTTGTTGGTCTGTGTTAGGTGATGTATTGGGAAATAATTATCCTTTGACTAGCAGCCAGCTTTGTACTAATCAGAAAGGAGACATGTTCTGTTTGAAGGATTATACCTAAAAATAGTTTCTGCAGTCACATCAGCAACTGGAATGAAGTAAATTCCCATGGACAGATACACACTCCACATTATTTCAGTTCCACTCCTAAAAAGTCACAGTTCAGGTTAAACCAAGGGTGGGCAAAATATGGCCCACGGGCCAGATACAGCCTGCCAGGCCATTCTGTCCAGCCCGTGGGACCCCTAAAAAATTTAGAAAATTAATATCTATTTGCCCCTGGCTCCTGTCAAAGATGACAGGAGCCAGGGGCAGCAGGACCCAGGGGAAGCCCTAGCAGGTTCCTGCAACAGCAAGGCCCACCTGGCCCCGCCCCCCCAGCCAGAAGCCCCTGCCTAGCAGAGGCTTCTGGCCTGGGACTGTGGGACTGTTCGCGCCTCCCTGCACCGAAGCAGGAATTTTAGGTAAGAAGGCAGGCAGGGAGCCCTGTTAGGACCGTGAGGATTGACCCAGTCCTTGGTGCCAGGCCAGCTCCTGCTGAGCCCCACGGTCCAGCCAGGCAGCTGGGAGTCACATGGTGCCAGAGTGGGTGACAGGCAGGTGGGAAATTCGGGAAAGCCATCGTGGGGGCAGGAGGGAGTGGAAGCAAGTGGGCCTGGAGGGCTTGCGTGGTATCCTGGGGCCAGCACCTGCAGGGCCCAGAATGGGGCAGCAGGAGTGCAGGGCATGGGCTGGCAGGGGTCTGTGGAGCCAGGCTGGGCTGTGCCAGCAGGGAGAGGGGGGAGCTGGCTGGGTTCCATAAAGCCCCTGCCTGCTGGGCTGACCCTGGGACACCAGCACAGGCCCCGCGCTCCTGCCCGGCTGTCACTGGCTCCTGTGTACCCGCTTGCTCCATCCCCCTGCACCAGCCCCATGGTACAGGTGGGGCAAGTGCACGCAGCCCCGATGCCATGCTCACCCATCTGGGCTGAGTGGTGGGGGCATGGAACAAACCAGCGCTCAGCTCAGGAGAAAAGGGGCCCCTCCACCTCCCTGCAGCCAGCGCGTCCTGGTGCAGCCACCCGGACCTGTCCTGTGTCTCCACTGCATCACCGCTGCCAGCAGAGAGCAGGCATAGGCAGCCTCACGTGGGCACCATGGAGCACCAGTGGCGGGAGACGGGGTGCCACTTCTCTCCTGCACTGAGCACCAGTTTGTCCCATGCTGCAGCTGCTCAGCTTGGGCCCCACACCAGGGGGAAGTGGCAGCGAGCAGGAGCATGGGGCTGCACCGGTGACCCGGGGCCAGGAGCGCAGTGTCCAGGCTTGGAGGAGCTCTGGTGCTCCTGTGCAGGGGGGCTGTGGGCAAACCCTCCCTCTCCACCCAAGCTACAGCCCTCCCCAGCCACCCTCCCCTCAAACATGCCCCCCTCAAAACCCACAATATACAAGAGTAGGATTTAGGGTTTCATTTTAAGCTATGATACTATCACCTCCATGTGCACTACACACACACATGTAAATCAGGATAACAATATATTTTGAAATGACATTAATGAATGTTGTAGTAGACGTTTGATTTTTAGAATAGAATTTGGTGTTTTTCTGGTTCTGAGATGGCAAACCCCCTTGCTGGAAGGAGTACTTCTGGGGGGCCAGGGCAGGGACTTCTGGTGGCAAAGGTCAGGTGTTAAGGGGTGGGACTTCTGGTCCCAAGATGACAACCAGGGGGCAGGGCACCTGTCAAGGGGCGGGGCTACCCTCAGGTGGCCCTCAGTGGCTTGCCAAAACTCTGTAAGTGGCCCTCTTCCCAAAATAATTGCCTGCACCGGGTTAAACTGCATTTGAGTGTGTCAAAAAATAGAAATGTGAGTTTCTGAAGAAGTGTAATGTTAAGCACACTCTCCCATAGGATTACTGCTGGTATCACCACTAATTCACGTTCAGAGTTTGCCAAATTCAAAACAACTAAGGAGGAAGTAAGTGTTCTTTGTCTTTAAGTAAATAATCAAGTATAATTTAAGATCAGCAATAGTTGTCCTAATTACCTTACACAAGAAACCTTTATTTTAAAAATAAAAGCTGTAATTTCTATCCATCTGACTGAAAAATACAACAGGCTGTTGACTCACCCAGTTCACAAACTTCTGGCTGCCAAATTATGTAACTGTGAGTGAGGGCGACAAAGTATCAACAAGGTATGAGGCAACAGAACTGGAGAACAATCATCTCCATCAACAGGAATAGAAATCAAGATAGCAGTGGACTGGATATTCGATTTTCCTTCCATGACAACAACCCTTCTGGAAAAAGTAGAAACTTCTAATGAACAAATAGGACGCACCATAGAGATCAAATGGGCTCCTATAGAAAGGATTTACAGAAGCTAAAGACTATTACAGCAAATTATATCCTCACAACAGACATTGGTAAGGCTGGCCAAAATGCTTAACAGAAAAGTTATCATTCTTTACAGAACTTTCCCATAAGGAGCTAAACAGTTGAAACCAAGCCCTGCTTTTCAGAAATGAAGGGACTGCTAAAGAGTTCCTTAACTCTACTAATTAGGGAATAAAAAGATTCTGATCTGGTGTAAAGCAGCTTAACTCCATTGACTGCCATGGAGTTATTCCAGTGTCCACATCAGCCGAGGTTCCAGTCATTGGCTTTTAGTTTGGAAACGTACCTCTCTTTAACAATTCATTTTGGTTCTTAAATGAACTCGAACAGCACCGGCAATTGCACTTCTTCAACCGTTAGGCTCTCATCATAACTGCTGTGAGCATACACATTATCTTCATTAAGCAAACTGTTTAAACAAAGCCTTTAGTTTCCACTGCCTCAGAATATTTACACTGTTCTTTCTAAAAGTAAGAGAGACTCACTGTTATGCAACTGAAGGAGGTCTTTCTGTTGAGTTTCCTGGGATTTGGAAAGCATCCTCAAACTCAACCCAGTTCTGAAACCATGCCTCACTTTTTGCACAGTCTTGCTAAAGTCAATGAGCCTGATTCACCTTCGCCCATTCACCCTGTGCTGCCGTTTAGCCCTCTTCAACGTGGATGTAAAAACACCACTGCCCGTGAGAAGCAAATTCTGATGAAAATAGCTAAGTATCCGCGTTTGTTGGTACTACTCACGTAAGTAATTGCTACTTGCATCTATAAATAGTAGAATTGGGCCTGCTGCATAAAAAATTGTACGCCGGTTAGATGATTCATGTAAACTGTCACAGATTTCCCCGTTACACATTATTTAACTGAATTCAGCACACATATTAACTTAAAAAACCAACCTTCTGTCTCATTATTGGGCCAAAGTGCTTCTACTTAGGATTATAACTCATTATTGTGTGTATTACCATAATACTTAAAAGTTCCAGGTTTATGGACAGGTTGAGGCAGCAGAGTCTGAGTTGGGATCTGAATGGACCCAATATTTGGGGAATCTATAGATCCACCAATTTGCTGTGAGTTCATTAATAATAATGTATATTGTATATAATGTATATAAATTTAATTAGAGATTAACTACATATATTGAACTGTCAGTCTACACAGCATATTACAAAACAAGTAAGAAGGAGACATGACTCCAGAGTTTGCAGTGTAACGGAAAAATCAGCAGCAAAATTCACTGGGCTCTCTCTACTTATCCTCTTGCTGTCACAGCGGTATTTGTACATTTTATCGAGAAGGTTCATTCATTCATTCGATTTATATGCTACTCTAGGACAATTTTTTCCTTCTCATCTATTGTAATGAATCCAAGCCTACAGTTCTTAGTGAGATCAGAAAGAGGTCAGGTGCTCAACCTGCATAGTAAATCCCACTAGGACATCAATCTGCTTCACTAGCATACCTTTGAAAATCCAGCCTTTCAGGTCCTAAAAATCAGATTTTCAAAGAGTTTAGACACAGGACTCCTTTGAAATCAAGGTGAATTAGATACCTAAATTCTTTTAAAATTCTGGCCCTACGTCTTATTAAAAAGCACTGGCACATAGACTCCTCAGGGCCTAAAACTCTTGAAAATGGCTTCCAAGTAACTGAAGGCCAAAACTGCAAAGGTGTTTTGGTGTATTATACTAAAAGGACAATCCAGGCCCCAGTGAGTTTATGCTCTACAGATGATGGATTTAAAAAAAATGTTTCAGCTAAATGCTAAGAGTTATTGAGGCAATCACTCTTGGATAGCAGCAAGTATTCTATTAATTTACCTTTAAGATACATTAAAGGTCCTGTGTAGTGCACGGCTAGTCACCGGGAATCACAGTTGGCTCAGTTCATGTTAAAGAAATTATTTCTGCTCAGTCTTTTGAGTCTAGTGATGTTCATTCTGTGTTGGTTTCTTGGGGCCAGGGTGTCACAAAATTGTAGGAAAAACAGTGAAAATGGCTAACAACAATAGACTTTCCATGTTGTCCACATCAAAATAGTTTTTGCTAACAAGGAATTCAGACAAAGACAAGACTTCCTGGCCTGGAGCTGTGTACAACACTTTAGCTGAGTGTGTCCAAATACATATAAGGGACCCAGTTTTCCTGAGAGTCCCTGAGAGCTCTTATTATATCTCTGATGTTTGCCTGGGCCTGTACTAACCACACTCCTATTGAAAAAGGGAGCAGTGTTAGGGCCACTTCCCAGAGTCAGTTTTGTCTGCAAAATACACACGTGACTCAGATGCACTCCCTGCAGCTCCCTTTTGAGGGTGTATAATGCACTCTCCCTCTGACACACATGCCAGCTTCATTCCATCAGCTGGTGTGAACTGGAGCCATGTCACCCATCCACAGCTCCTCTGCAATGCCTGACTGATTCCAGTTGCACCAACACTTGCCGTCTAGTTCCTTCAACTGTGCTCCTAATGGCAGGTCTGTACTAAACCAGTCAATGCATAACATGTAAAACTTCCATTTAACCGTATTAATTGTTATTTGGACTAGATCCTCCAATGTGTAACAATTAGTGTATATACTGTAATACACAATCATTACACTGTTTCTAATCCTCAGTAATGTGTTTTAAAGCACTGCATGAGCTGTCATTTAACAAAATCTAGCCATAAACTCAAGACCCTGCATAGGAGGATTAATGCACAGGCCAGCGAGGCCTGGGTCCAGGGACCCCTGCCAGTCAGAGGCCCCGCTTGCAGCTCACTTCTCATTGGCAGGGAAGCAAAAGCCACAGCTTTAAACCTGAAGCCATTTTTGTCTACTGGCTGGTGGGCAGCAAGGAGCTGGGCCCCCAGGACCCCTCAGCCAATCAGTGGCAGAGAGGCAAAAATGATGCCAAGTTTAAAGCTGTGGTTTTCGCTTCCCTGCCAAGGAGTGAGCTGCAAGCTCGGCCCCTCCACCAATCAGCGCTGACGGGCATGCGTGGAAAGCTGCAAAACAAAAAGTGCTGTCGTGCATGTGGCCAGGAGCACAGCTAGGCAGCCAGCACCCTGCAGGCCAGTCTAATGGGGAGGAAGGGCAAATGGAGACCCCCACAGTGAGGGAGGGAGTGGGGCTGAGGTTGGAGCTGCGGTTGGGGCAGGGGCAGGAGGTGCCCAACCAGGGCAGTAAATGTGACCCTGCAGCCAGAAGCAGGATAGAGCTGCAGGCAGCTCCTCCAAAGGGTGCAGGGGGGGGACAGCCCCTCACTGCTGTGCGCACCCCCAGAGGAAGCATGGAGGGCATGTGCCCCCTGAATTTGTGCATGGGGTAAGGGCGGGCTACCCTCTGTGGGCTTGGGGCCAGGGGCTTTGCTGGCCTCCTCCTGGCAGGGGAGCTGGGCTGGGGCTAGGCTCAGGGTGGGCTCAGCTGTGCGGGGCAGGCAGCGGCACTGGAAGGGGTGGCTCTAGGGGGAGGGCTATGGGGAATTTTGGGTTGCCCATAGCTCCGCAACCCCCACCCTCCTCCAGCACCACCCTTGGTCAGGGCAGTCCACATGGGGCTGTCAAAGGAGAGGCAGCTGGGTAGCATCTGCCTCTGACCATGCCCCTGCCTCACTCTCTGCCACACTGTGGGGGCCTGCATCTGCCCCCCATACCTCTTTCCTCCCCAACACCCCTTCTCCCCCACAGACTTACTGGCAGGATGCTGCTCTCTAAGCTGCCTGGCTGCATTCCTAGCTGGGTGCATGCAACATTTATCAGTGACATTTATCACTGATTTGTCATTTATCAGCTGCACCAGCCAAGAAAAGCCAAAAGCCAGTAATGTTAACTTTTCTTTATCAGTGCTGATCTAATATGCAACTGGTATATCAGTGCATCTCTAGAAGGGGCCCCCAATTTTGTGTTTGTCCAGGGCCCTAATAAATCTTAATCTGCCTTTGGGGTTCTGATTGCCAAAGAATCACATGAAACCAGCTACAGAGGTATATCCCAGGCCAGCTCTGCCTCAAAGCAAAGTTTACTTTATCCTTCAGTTGAAGCAGGATCACACTCAACAGGTAGCAGAACCTATTGAACGTCTCAGTCCTGCAGGCCCAGATCCAGCCTCACCCGGCATATATGTTCTGAACAACACAGGCTGCAGGAAGTAGCTGATACTGTCCTTGTAGCATGCAGTGCCCCCCATCCTCCATTCCCAGGATTGTAGTCCTGGAAGACAAATGATACATCCACATATCTGCATCAGGGGACTGTAGATCATCCTGCTGTGGGGGAGCTCATTCTCCTTCACTGGGGTTGCATAGCCTGCCAAGACTACTCCATTCTCCCTGCAGCTCCATGACACATAAGTGGCTTTGAGTGTTGGGTGGTCTAGGAAGATGCTTTCTACTCTGCATCATCCTTGCTATTTTGGAGCATAAGAAACAAATCATAATAAGTCTGTCCAGTCAACAGGAAGACCTCCACTCCAGTGATACTTGTGCTATAAGGCTGTATCATCACAGGATCTTGGAATGGGCAGAGGGACAACTACCTCTCACCCAGTCATTTTGTGGGGGTAAGGTTACTTTTATGAAGTGCATCCTTTTCATTCATTTTCCCAGTTAATCCATTAAACAGCTTCAGGGTTTGGGAGAAATTAATACTTGCACATTTTTTCCTAGCTGGCTGGCACGGAATCACCTGAAGAAGAATTTGTCCTTATGAAAGGGTGATTGAGGTAGGCAGAATCACAGGGTGCATATAGACATTAATCGAGTCTGCTCTGTGTTCTAACTAGAACGTTTTAGCGTCACCTTGGAGTCACCCCCCACATTTCAAAATGGCTACGGGGGTGCTTTATCTAAAGCTTATCAAATGGCCTTTAGTTAAAGGGCCCCCTGTGGACATTTTGAAATGCAGCAGAGCTTAATATACATGTCCATGAGCTGCTTTAATTAGGGTGGTTGTCTGGAAACCAGTCCAATTAAAATGCCCTAAGGCCAGCTCTATAACAGCTGAGGAACTTACCCATTTACTCTGGTCCTGGAGAGGGCACAGTTAAGAGAGGAAGGCATTTGCCAAGCTATGCCTATAATTTAGGATTAATAGAACAACTACTGTTTATTAGAAAGGAGAATATTTCCTCTTGGATTAGTGCAGCTACTTCAGGAGAAGTCTCACAAGGCTTCCATTGTTTAATAGCTGTGGAAACCCAAGAGGGTATTTTGTTTTGCTTGTTCTAGTCTTTCCTTAGATAGTCATTTGGGAGCCATCGCTTCAGATGTCAATGACCTCATCCTGTTGTTTCATGGGTCAAAACCAGGTCTGGATTTGCTCTTGATAATGACAGCCTCACTTAAGAACAGACAAATTGCTCTACTGCATCTGACCACAGGTCCATCTAGCTCAGTATCCTGTACCTTACAGTGGCCCAGACCAGATACTAAGGAACAGAACATTTATCCAGGGCCTATATTCTGCCTCTCTCCCCTTGTATCTTCCAGCATTTAAAAGACTAGGAAGTCCTCTTTTGAAGGTAGCATGCTTAATATAAGGAGTTATGATGTAACACATAAGTACTGCTCTGGGATTCAGGAGAAGTGTTTCACTCCTGGCTAAGAAAATAACCTGCTTCATGATTTGGGACACAGCACATCATTTCTCTATTTCTCTTTGGCCACCTTGGGTGTATCCATTGAACGTGTACATGCATTATGTGACACTGCAAACCTGTCCACAGCACTGGACACATCACACATGCAGGTGTTCGCTGCACTGCTAATTTGCAGCATGGGGCTGGGGGGATTGACACTCTGAGATCCCAATGTCAGAAAAACCCACAGAAGAAAAAAGTAGGGTGGCATATGTGGCAGCAGTGTGTACTACCTGAAACCAGAACCTGGCCAGCCAGAGCTCACTCCAGCTGCCATCCAGGCTCTGTGCTGCTGGGTCGCTACTGCTGGAGCCCTGGGGCCCCAGGTAAGGCTACTAGAGCCACCCCAGGTGCTGGCGCCAGCCTCCCCGTCCCCCCTGAGGCAATGTGCCACTCGCCAGAGCCTGCATGCACAGGCATTCCCCACAGACAGTGTGCTGATTCTCCCCAAGGAAATGCACATGCCTGCATCTCTGGATCTGACCCTAGTCTGTTTAAACTGACAAATTTCTCTTTAGTCTAGGGCTTGGGAGACCTGCGTTCCATTCCTTGCTCTACTGTCTACAGTCTGTCTGTGTACACTTAGGCACGTCCCTTGCCAACCTATGCTAATCCAGCTGATAGCACCTGTGTGCCAGTTACTAACTCTGTTCAATTACTAGGGCTACCTATAATAATGAACAAATTCTCTGGGCATGACTATACTGTAGTCTCTACAATCACTAGAGCTTATGGAGACACATTTATGCTGCCCTTGAATTAGCTGGCACTGGTACTGCTAGAAGCATCATTCCAGTAGTGTGAAACTCAGCATGGGCTAATGTCTTGAGGATACTTAACTTCTCAGGCAGGCTTTGCAATCGGCACCAAGTCTTGTGCTGCCCTAGCTACACTTTGGGTGTGTCTACATGTGCACATTTACTGCACAGTAAATGAAATTACTTCACAGCACAGGCACATGTCTACACATACACGCCTGTATCATGCAGGTATCAAATTTATACCCAATTAGTTTCTGCGCAGTAATGCACATGTAGACTTCTTAGTGCACAGTAACACTTTAGCCTCAAGTCAATCCACACAGCGTTAACGTGCTTTAACATCTTCATGTGTAGATGCCAGCCTATTCCTACTTAATTACACAGTTACTATGCAATAGATTTAAGCCAGTGTAAATGCACATGTTAAGAACAGGTGTTCTATTATCAGTACCTGAACTGAAAAGTATAGACAAGGAACAGGCATTGCATTTGTCCCTGGACAAGTTGTACCTGTGTTTGTCCTAGAGCAGAAATATCCTGCATTTGGTATGCATACACATCATCCGTCTAGTTTAATGAGTCACTGAATGCACTGCCAGTTTTCTGCCATGGATTCAATAGTGCAATCCTGGGGTAACCATTCAGATGCACTTTGTGATGTCCCAGGATAAGTTGTTTGTACTTACACCACAAACATTTTTAGGATTTATCCCAAGACAATGGACATGGATGTCTGAATGATTGCCTTTGTCCCTGGATAAAATGGTTTGTCCTAGGACAAATGCAACATCTGTCTGTGGCCTTAAAGCAAGTTCAGAGGCAGCGGAGTGCTTTTGAACTAAAACGCATCGAACCTGTTACAACACGCCAGATCTCTGGCGCATCAAATGTATGTGCTCCTCACTGTCCTATTGGGGGCATACAATTACCTAAGATAGATTGTAGGGGTTTTTAGAGCAGGCAGTGTATCTTTCTCTGCATGTGTTTATAAATACCCAGCACAAGTCAATAGGGCTTCTACACACTATTGTAGCACAGATAATATCTAGTACTAACTCAGACAACAGACACACATCATAGGGTGTGCCTATTACAGCTTTTTTCCTGTTCTAACGGGAGTTCGCTGCCAATTAAGTCAAGGTAGCTAACATGTCTGTAAATGTTAGTTTAGATATCCCACAAAAGCTGGGCTCTCTGGTAAAATGTAAACAATAGCAGAGTGTTACTTAACTACCGTGAGTTAACTGGCAATCAGGTAACTCTGATTAAACCAGGAGCAAAATCTAGACTCTGGCAAGATCCTCAGAATATTGCATTATTCTTAGCATACCTTCACAACGGTCTTTCACCATTTAAAAAAAATCTTGCAGCTCCAACTCAGGCAAAGCCTCCATGGAAACAATTGGGCCAAATTCTGCATAGCAGAATTATGAGTCCAGCAAATTCAAAAGCAAATCTAAACAGCACTTGACCCAGTAGAAATGCTGAGTAAATAGAAAGTGAGGAAGAAGCATAGTTCAAGTGACCTCGGGGGATCTGAGCTCTGTTCCCTCCTCTGCCACTGAGGTGGGCCAGTCACCAGCCATCTGTGTGCACCTAGAACAGTGATTCTCAATGTTTTTAGACTCAAGGCACCCCTCAGTAGATGAACGGCACCTCTTGGAAAATGCCAGCTCATCGTTTTCACACATTTTTGACTTCAGAAAAATAATAGAGCAAATCTTCTGTTGCAAGGAATTCAGAAAGACCACAACAGGTCAGAATATTTTTGACACTGTGAATTCATATTTGAAATCTCTGGGCTTATCTTGTTAATTGTATTTGCACACGTATCAGTGCTAATGTTGCCTGGCATCCCACCGCACCCTTGAAAGGAACTCAGGGCACCCCAGGGTATCACAGCACCCTGGCCGAGAGTCACTGACCTAGAAAGTGAAAAAAATTGTAGTGACTTGTAAAAAGTGCTTTGAGACCCAGAGACAAAAAGCACTATTTAAGTGCCTAGATAATCATTACTTAAATAATAATCGCTTAATGGAAAACATTGGGTAAAGAATCAACAACGTTTATGGATGACACCGCTGCTGAAATTGAAGAGTTGTATTATCTGGTTGTATTAACAGGTCGCTATCCTTCAGTCTCTAAAAGGGGTCATGAGAAACAATGCTAAAGTATATTGAAAGCAATAACCAATGTAAAACTTTGAGAACTATTTGCACCTGACATTAGTAGGTTTTACAAAAAGGCTTACTGTAGATGATAGTCCCGATGCACACATTAAATTTTTTAACAATAGGTAAACAATTCAGGTTTAAAATTCTGTATCATTTGGGAAAGACCCCTGTTATAAACACTTAGTCATGAGTAAAAAATGTAGTGATCAAAGTCTAAAATGTTAATTGTGCATTACTACTTTTAAAATACTATGACTTATACAACAGTTCTATCAGTAAACAATTTTTAATAAATGTCCTCTTCGGGAGCCAGATGTATCCCATTTTTATGTGTTCATAAGTAATATATCTTCATTCTAAAGCTGTCTGGGTTTCATTCAAATGCTTTTTAATTTTGGAAAGCCTGTTTCAGCTTTTGCATGTCGTAGAATTTCTTTGTCTTTCCATTAGAAGGCGCCTCATAAATTAAATGTTTGATATTGTCAAATGCATGCCATTAACACTCGAGATATCTTATCCTCCCAGTGGCCTCTGCAGAGTCTATCACAAGGCCTGACTCCCCTGATAAAGCCCCTGGAAGTAGAACAATGATTCTTTGAACTCATCATGACCTCTATTCTTCAATTTTAAGCTGTACAACTAGCCATTTTCTCTTTGTGCAAGTTGTGTTTGAAATTCCAGTCCTTTTAAAACTCAAATTCCAAACAGTTTTTATTTAAAAAAAAAATCCGTGGGGAAATTAAAATTCTTCCCTGAGAAGAAAGAGGTGCCTTTAGCTGTGGCAATAAAGAAAATGGGTAGACCAAATGGCAATGTTCAATGACATAGTTAGTGTCAAGAAAGCAAGCAAGCAGCAAACTAAATTTTGTGTCTATATTTTCCCTTCATTGAAAACATACAGAAGTAACAGCTTTCCCTTGCTTTCTACTTTCATTCTTTAGAGTATGGGCGAGTTAAGAAAATGCGGATGACCCTTATGCTTCCATTTCCATGTTTCCTTCTCACTAGCAGTAGGATTTCTATCCTGGTACGCGAAGCTTTATTTCCACTTCTTCTCCTGTGACCTTGGCATCACAGGATGCCAGATTGGGTAGCAGTGATTTCACTCAGATTGGCTGAGGAAAGTTTGCCAGCCTACCTCTCAGAGCATTGTGATAATAAATAATGTCCTCCTCTGTAATCTTTATTATAGTTTAGATAGCAGCACTCCATATTTAAAGTTGAAGCTCATCGCCATTTATGAGCTCAATTTTCCATCCTTGCTTCCTACAAAAAATAGCTTTATCTGCCACACCTGAAACTAAGGTAACAGTATGCTAGGCAATTAAAAAAAATCAGAAAAGCCTTTCTGGCTTGTGGGGAGGGGAGCCTTGTTCTCACAACTCTCATATGATTTGGCCTTCAAACACCAACCTAGTCAAAAATGATACTTAGTGCTTTTTTTTTTTTAAGACTAGCCAGGAGCTGGTGTTAGTGGAGAAATTATTGTGAGGATGCGTTTTCTAACATTAACACCAAGTAAAGACAGGTAAGAAATACTTAATTAGGGACTCATTAGGGCTAGGGAATAAATGGAAGGCGTAGGGGGTTCAGAAGGGAAATGGAAGAGTTTAAGAGCATCAGGACAGATGGCACTGGCCCTCTTGCCTAAGAGACAGTAACTGAAGGGATCTTTGCTGTTTTCTAATTTGTTTTGGACCAGGCTGAAACTACAACCCTGATTCTATATATTGACCAAGGAGGAGTAACAACCTATCCATCCTGAATGTTCCTGACAGTGGCAGGCCGTATTATTTTGTCTTCTTGTCTCTCCTTGTTTGCGGAAGGAAATTTAAAATATCATTTGACTTACCTAATCTATCCATGGATGAGAGATAAGGGTGAATCTTAAAGGGCAGAAGTCTCTTCTGAAATCAGTGGACTGAGAAGGAGATGGGCTTGTGGTATGGAGCAGGAGTCCGAGAGCTGGACCAACCAGTACCCGATGTAATCCTTGTAATCCCTGTAAATCTATAGGAGATGTATATTGCCTCAGCTCCAGTTTTGGTTATGAATATTATATTCTTGGGTGGACCCTTAGGAAAGCCACTTTGGCAGTCCCTATATCTGAGGTTAGAAGCTGGCAGATCTTGCCATCATTTTTTGGTATTGTAGATAACTGAAGAAGCTTTTACTTCAAAATAAGGGTTTGATTCCACAGACGTGGTAAAATTTTACTACATGAGCTTCACAACAATATAATACGGGGTGTAATTTGGCCCCACGGGCCAGATTAATCACACAAGGCAGCCCTGTGGGCCAGATCAGGGCCACAGACTTCCCCACCCTGCATGCTAGATCCAGCACCCCCAGTATTGACTCCTGCCAGTCTGGGACCACGCTACATGTGGTGCCTGCTCTGGCTAGCTCAGGATGCAAACAGCACATGGTGCCCGCTCCAACCAGTCCAGAGCAGATGCTGCATGCAGTGTGGGTCCAGGACTGGCTGGAGTGGGTGCTGTGTGTGGCACGGTCCTGGGCTGGCCAGAGCAGGGCCTGCATTCAGCACAGTCCCAACCCAACTGGAGCTGGCATTGCAGGTGCTGGATCCAGCATGTGTGAAGAGGTGCTGGACTAGCTCCATGCAGGGCTAGCATGGGGGGGTTGGATTATGCAGTTCCATGGGCCAAATCCAGCCCATAGGCCACATCTGTGGCATCCTTGATATAGTGCATCATTTCCACTCCCTTTGGTGGTACAGTTATATTGGTGTAAAGGTACTTTTACTGTTATAGTGAAGGTGTATAGAATGAGAAGCACCAGCTTGATTATTGATTAAATCCAAAAGAGCCAATAAAGCTAGCTAGTTCAGTTAAAGTTGCATAGACAAGTAAAGGTAAAGTTGTAAATAAAGCCGTGCAGACAAGTAAAGTTGGGTAGACAAGTAAAGGCAAATTTCAAAGCATTGTCAGACACACTTCATCTACAGAGCAGCAATCTATTCTTGTTAAAGCAGAACTAAATTGTAACTGCTACTGGCCCTTTTGAGCTCAGCACTGAGATTTGTTGCCTGACTCCTAGCACAGGCCCCTCTGCATGTCCTGGTCTGATGAGGGATAGACCAAGAATTGCCATTGCTCCACAGGAATTCTCTTCTGCTATTTCCAGCCAGCCCTTCTTTTCAGATCAGATACATTTCTGAAGCTTATCTGCATGAATATTTGGCTGCTTAGTCGAACAGAACAAAAACTCATCAAACCTTTTGAGGTCCATCCATCATTAGTCTTATCTTATGCATGTCACCAAAGGACTCCTGGCCATTGCAATGTTAATCCTTCCCACATGTGGAACTAAGATCTCCCAAACAAATTTTCCATATTCGCTCTATTTCTGTCTGCTTTACGGCATAAATTCAAAGTAATCTGTTTGGCCTTCTGCCACTTAAACGACAGTATTTGTATCCACAGAGGAGTGGCAGGTCTGACTTGAAACATGATTTACAAGCTAAAACCTGACAGACTGTATATGTGATATTATATCGTTGCCAGTCTTCTCCATTCAGTAGATATAGAAATGTAGCCATCTGGGTTACAGCCATAGATATGACCTTACCAGAAAGCAGTATCTACTTGGCTCCAAAAAGAGATAATGTTTGTCTTTAAAAAGTGATATTAAAGCAGGCTGAATAGCTGAATCTAGCGTCCTATAACTGAGGTTCAAAGACTGATCTCTTTAGGCCTAACATATGGAAAATTCTTTAGTAGAAATTTAGAGACATTTTAAAAATAGTGTGATTTTAGTTAGGCCTCATGAAACTATCTCAAATAGAAAGTATGAAGGGAATGTGGTACTCTAATCAGATGTGAAAAACTGGGGAGGGGGTGTTAATAGTCCCAGCCTTAAAAGAACATGACTCTTTGCAGAAGGCAGGTGCTCAGTGTTTCCTGACAATCAGGCCCTGTCTCTCTCTGAAAACCTTAGCTGACGTTACGGCCCAAGAAGCTGATATATCCCCTTGTCTTCTGTGTCACATACAGAAAGAATGGAGAACTTACTGGCAGGGAGACCAACTTTAGCAGCTTCGTGTTTTACACTTACCCCTGTTTCTTGGCCATGTAAAGTGATTGCATAATTACTCAAGTGCAGAATTCATACAATACATCATTCAGTCATATCAAAAGAATATTTTCAATGTTGTGTACTTAGTCTTGGAGCTGCAGCACCTCTCTTTCTTTCTTTGAAGTTGAACTGGCACAAAAAATAATCTACAATCCAACAATCCAGCCCAAGTTGTTGCCAGAAACAACAGACCAAAGACATGCAAAAAGGCCACCAATGTATAGTATAACCAGGTTATGCTGGAGGGCTAAATGGTTCAGTGTCTGGTAGTTCAAAACATGCACAAGCTGGCTGATAATGGTTCAAAGTTACAACGTTGGTACTACTGTTAGGATGTAGCAACCCAGTTAAGGTTGACCCTCTATAACATAATCATCAAGGTGATTTTTTATGAACACCAGCATTTTCTAGACATCGTCCTCCACAAAAAACAGCCAGTGGGCCAGATTCATATTTAAATGTCTGCTTTTATGTGGTATAATTATATTTTTATTGGAAGGGTACCTACCTCTCTCATTTACAGTGATGAATTGGACCCAATATAATTCTAATTAAATTACTCTTCCTCTATTGTCATGTGCGAATAAGCTATTTATAAATCCCATTGCTCTGTCTGTATTCATAACATGTCAATTTCAATGTTTCAGATGAAGTCTTGGATGGAACGTAATCTTCCACTGTTGACAGATGAGATAAATATACTTTGTTCCTGTAAAACCCAATATTGAAATGGTTTGAGAAGTTCATTATAAGCTAAGGGACTATTTTACATTCCCTGCTGCCTCATTTGTGATTGTTTGTCCTTAGTGTTCAAGTATTTAGTTTAATGTTACATTCCAGTATAGAAATAATATTCTGTTACTATAGTAGTTGGTTGCTGAAACCCTCCATTTGTGCCTCCAGCAGAGAGTGATGTGGCAGCTGAGAACTGGAGTAAAGTCTAGGTCTCCCTGAGACTGCCACAGAGCTTGGACAAATGCCTTCACCTCCCTGTATCTTATTTTCCATACCTGTAGAAGAAAACAGATCAGCACACCTACCTTGACCCTAGAAACCCAGAGGACAAAAGACAACTACCTCACCTAGGAGCATTATGGAGCAATTTTGAATGGGGGAACAAAGGGAGAGACACCCCTTTTTAAAAGCACAGACTCTATATCACTCCTAGCTCTGGTACTGCTTTGGTATTTGATCTTAATAGGTTACATACCAGTCCAACTGTTGCACTGGAGAACTGTGTTAATGTAATTCGCTGAGTACTGCTTCTACTCTCCTTCTTCCCAGTGCCCAGGTTGTGGCTGTTACATTCCACAGCTAGAAAGCCTCAGCTCCTAGGGGCGCAGACAGAAGTGACACTTGTCACCTGATCCGGCCACAGAAAGCAGCCTATAGCTGTGACCAAACACAAGTGCACAGCTGCAGACTGCTTCAAAAATGACCGATCGGGTGAAAAACTGAATCTTCATTGCATGAGGGCTCAGACGAAGATGTTTCAAAACAGAGCATATTCTGTAACTTGGGTCTCCGCTGCCTCCCAGCCTGTTGCTGTTTTCAGAATGGGAGGGGAGAAAGAGAGCAGAGGGAGTTTGGGCTAGGATTTTTTCGGCCCCCACTGGATGGTGGAGTGGGTGTACTGGAGCCCCCCTGAGGCATTCTCAGTTACAGCGGGGAGCTGCACTTCTGTCTCTGCCCCTAGTGTAAGCTGCAGCGACTCTTGTCCTCAGGACTGGCTGTTTCATTATCTCTGAGAAAGTCTCATGGATTTTCCATAAGAATGCAGATGATTGCTGGCTATCAGTGATGCTCTCAGCCAGCTTAATATTGCAAAGTTAAGACTTACTGTTGTAAGTGATATTGTTAACTAGTAGATCTTGGAAGCTGAGCTATCCTCCAGCATAAAGGTGGTCTCATATAGATGCCTGATTAGTGGGCAAAGTGGGAAGGATTTCACTTGCTGAAACATAAATACCCAAAACACATCAATCCTTCCTATTACACTTTGATCACCATGTTCAGACTGTAGAGCAAGAAGGCCTCCAAGAGACAACCTACCAATAGCACATGCTTGAGACTTGCATGTATTGGTACCAGTAACCAAGATGGTCAGGCTTCGAGGGGTGGAGGGAGTTCTGGCAAAGCAGCAAGAATAGACAGAGCAATAAGAGAGAGTAGGGGTCATTGGAGCAGGGGTTTGCCACACGGGTCTCTTAGCAAAAGGCACCTCAATGATTACAACAAGAGCAGACTGGAGAAGGTCACCCTGATCAGCCAGCTCATCATAGGATCTTTGGTGGGAACAGGTGCTGTGAGATAATCCTACTGTTTTTCTTGGTCATGGTCCATTTTTACCATCAAGATTAAGCAAACAGGATACTACCTCAGTGAATGATTCATGAGGCCGTTACCAGTGATGCATGTATCTATGCGCACTTGACTATAATGTAGACTCTTTCTCTGTTTAACAATCTGCTTTAATTTTGTCAGCAGAGATCTTCTTAAGCAATGAACAAGTTTTCTATCTGATTCATCCCCTTCATATACCTATTAATACTGGAATGAGTAGCTCATAAGGAAGGAAATGTGGATGCACTTAAGATGAAAACCCATGCTGTACACAGTTTTGTATTAATATAGGATAGAAGGAGCACTTTCATAAATATCCGGCATCCTTGTCCATTGCGGAAGTCACGGTTTGAAAAGCATTTGAAGCGCATCTGCTAATATGGCAAGATTAACCTGAGTTGCAGAAGGGGCACAAAACATCTAGAAATTGCCAGTCTGCAGAATTGTAAGGCTGGTGCTGAACTTGTTCGTAGCCAAACGTTCTTGGCCACAAAGGTTAGCTTCATGCTGAATGCTGAACTTTAAAGCTGAAACTG
Organism: Caiman crocodilus; assembly: GCA_030014935.1. Classification (NCBI taxonomy): domain Eukaryota; kingdom Metazoa; phylum Chordata; order Crocodylia; family Alligatoridae; genus Caiman; species Caiman crocodilus. Next base: position 17,935,521 of record JAGPOW010002742.1, on the reverse strand, counting down.
ATGGGGCTGATAGTGTACTATCCTGTTTTGGTTTGGTGAAAGTTCAGGCTTGTTCCCTATCATGGACTTTAACGCATTTTATCCTAAATTTCTCATTCCTTGACAGACTACTGTACTGTCTAGTAGATACCATACCGAAATGCTCTAATAACAATATTCCTTGTTGCTCAAAGTAAATAACTATACCGCATTTGTCTTAGCTGTAAAGCTTAGACTCACCCAAACAATTCTTCTTCCATTAGTGAGAGGAGGAATCATAAGTATCCTCATATCAACAGTATCTTTATTCTGAAATAAGACCGCTCATTCCCTTTTAAACAGTTTCTTTATGCTCAGAACTTGGTTCTTGTCTACATACAGCAGCATCAAAATGATCATGAATTAGTGAAACATTGCTTCATGAGACACTGATTTTGCAACCATCTCAGAACCTAAACTTGTATGAAAAATAGCTGTAGCTGCCCTCAAAAAAGAAGAAATGGAATATAGTTTCATAGGCTAATGTCAGCCTGTAGAGGACTAAAGAATGGACAGGTTCAGTTAGATTAGGGGGTTGCAATGCTTTGAGCTTGCACTAATGCTGATAAGGCAGTTTCCAAGAAACTGCCCATCCCTTAAGTAGTAGAAACTGTCTTTTCACGGGTCAATAACCTTCTGTAGATTGAGCCTTGTTGCTGTCTTACAAACAAGACAAGTCAAAGTGAAACTTAATTGAGGGGTATTTTAAGAAGGAAGAGAGGAAATTTAGAGTCAAGCACTAGAGCTGGAGATGTAAGTCAGTAAACTTACAAAGACATTTTTAGACATCTGTCCCTTTGTGAATCTAATGAAGCTTAATTCTGCACTAGAAAACAATTCCTAGGTGCAGTTTTGCTGTTCTATTAAATTTCAGTTTTATGACTATAGATGTGCTGTCATTGATCTAAGTGCCCGACTTGAAACCTTCTAAAACTAGTAGTTTTTTCATCTCAATCCAGAACCAGCGACTTATGGAAGAATCCTGACTCCTTCTGTCTACATAGTTCTCAGACAGGCATTTATCTCAGATGTGTGACCACAATACCTAACACCAATTACACTGCTGGTTGGTAGGCTTAAGTCCCAAATGCTAGGTGCGTCTACACATGCATTAATATGCCTTTTCTAATGCACATTAAATTTAGTAGTTCTAATTAAGGTAGTAAAAATTAATGCATATTAGGCTCCACTAATGTGCAGTAGCACACTCGTGCACGTTTTTAGTGATGTTTAATGCACAATAGACTATTGTACTGTGCGTTAGTGCGATGTCATGGTTTTTTACATGACAGTTTAATGCATAGTAAAATAGTCTACTGCACATTAAAGTACACATGTAGATGTGCCCATTATGAACAAATTACTCCAGAAGGTGGTTACTATGAAAAATATGAGCAATGTAGTCCTTTTATTGCTTATGCTCAGTCTACTCTGTGGTACCTATATGGCCTGATATAACCATATCTGAGTACCTCACAACAGTAAATCTTAGCCTTGCAACATTCTTACAGGTAGTAATTGTCTCTCTCATCTTGCAGTTAACTGAAGCCTGAAGACTAAATGGCTTATCTGTCTATCCCAGGGAGTCGAGAGGCATTTGAACCCAGACCTTTTGAGTCCCATACTAGCACTCAGCCATCCCTTCTATCTATACATACCTCCTACTAAAATGGCAAGATTTTAGCAGAAGAGAGTCTGAGGGTAAAAACAGATATTTTCCCCAGTGGATGATTGTCCTGGGCTTTGACTGGCACCCAATGATGAATGGGGCGTATACCCATTTATGCCAGAACAGGAGATGCCTTGCTATTTGGGAGCGTGTTGCCTTGGCTTGGCTCCCTCTTTGTTCAGGTGCCAAGGTATATTGAGCGATATGTCCACGAGACATTTCCCTCAGCTTGACCACCACACCTTGATCTTAAGTAAAAAAGAGGGTCCTGGGATGGTACAGACAACCTGTGGGCATACTCTTGTCATAGGTGCTTTTTGGGGCTCCTCCTCCCCTACACCCTGTCCACTCGCCAACTGAAGCCCGATTGTCATCAGGTTTCCTGCCCCTAGCTGGGCATGGTCAGATGCCCCTGGCCCTTTTAGATTTGGGGGGTTGCCAGACCCATAAGCAATTCTGGGGATCTATTGTTCACCTTTGAGGGTGTTCGATTCAGCTAGCCTTAACCCAGGCACTTTTTTTTAATCAATTAATGCCATTTGTAATTAATTCGTGAGAGTTCTTAAATTCACAAAGTTCCAAATTGATTCATAGGCTCACATAAATAAACAAATAAAATACATAATTAATTTGCCAGGTTACTAAAATAAATCAAGTTCAGAATTAATTCTTAATGGGTGGCAGTCAGGCACTTCTCCCCAGTCAATTCTGGGATGCTCAGCCATCCTGGCTTCAATTCATTCTCCCATCTGAATCAAATATTTGAAGCCTTACTCTCTTACAGAGACAGGACTCCTCATCCACATCAAATGGCCTCCAGCCTTCCAAAAATGAACACTGACTGAGTTGTGAAAGAACAACAAAAGAAAAACTTAAGGAATCGACAGCGACTTCACTATGACCGGGTGCTTGGCTTCAGCTGCTGCTGTGCTCACATGCTCTGTATTTCAGCATCAGGGTGTTGAGGCCCATGAAGAGCCTTCCTCCAGGCAACCCTGGGTTGCCAGGTGGCTGGAGACCCCTCCAGGTTTCCAGACTGGGGAACCAGTTTGGTTTCTTACCCCTCTCATTGTTCAGGAGTTGGATGCAACTGTGTTATTCTGATCTCCTCCGCCGCTTAGCTCTGCTTGCATTTATCTAACTGGCTATGGGTGCAGCTCTATGACATCACATCCTGTGTGCCTCCCTCAGCCTCAATAAACAGGTGCTCATAAATCATGGCAATAGTGCCGCTCACTGTTCCACTTTCACCAGCTCCACACCTGCAGGTAAGTACTGGCCATTTCCTGCCCTCACTGAGCAGTCTATTATGTTTCTCTGGGCTCCTGCTGCACCTCCCGGGGCCCTCCCACATCAGGACTGGCACATGTGGACAGGGAGAGGGGACAATCATGCAGGCAGGAAGAGGTCACACAGGAAGTTTGTGTGGCAACTAACTTAAATTAACCACTATTGCCCCAAGGCAGAGTGTTAATTTGAATAGTTCAAAGATACTTAACCTGAGACACTGGGCTTATTCATCTGTAGGATCCCAGGATAGAAGGCTTTGTCCTGGGAGAAATCCAATGTCTGTTTCTAGCCTCAGATTGCAAACTCCCTTCTGTTCTGTTCGCTACCTTTCACCACACTAGACTTGGTCTACAAAACAAAACACATGGAATGAGTTAAGCAATGTTTTCCATAATATCGCACAACTCTGCTAGCAAAAAGCTCGGTGCGGTTCTAGTTAGTTTAAATCAACCGTATCTTGATGCGCTAATTCACTTGTTTAGTTACCTGGTTACATGGAGACAGATCTTTAATTACATCCATTCTGCAGGTGTACAAGTTGACACAACAAACCATGATAGTGGTTCTGAGTCCCCAGAGCCTGTGATGTAAACATTGCCGTTCCTTCTTAAGAAATTCTTATGAGCTGTTTTGTAAGCATATTTGCTTAATTTCTAAACCATGTGCTATTTACCATAATAGGCCTTCAGGTTCCATTTATATTCTAATTGTATAGATGTCAGAGACTTTGAATGTAACAATCATAGTGTCTTTCATCAACTGACATGAAGAGAAACGAGCCTGGTTTAATGGCACTAATAGTAGTATTAGACTGCAGTTTACGGGAGCTTTCTCATTGACTTATCATCATGTACATCTCTGCCAGTGCTTCAAAAAACCATGGACCATACTAGCAGTTCTTAGATTCCATAGATGTCATAGACGTTAGGGCTGGAAGGGACCTTGAAGATCATCAAGTCCTGCCCCCTGCCCAGTATTTACTGAGAAATACATTCAGAACTGTTAAGTGCGCACACATTAGTGTTTGCAGGACTGACTCCTTGTGTAACACATGTACTGTGCTTTGTCCCAGTCTACTGACTGCTGTAGCTTTTGAGTTAAGGGACTTGACCTCTCCATTTTAGACAGCAAAGGCTCCCGGTCCTAAGACCTGGAGATCTCAGGGTTCAGTTCCTGCTGATCATGCAAAGGAGTTTTATTGTGTTGCATGGTATGCCCTTCAGGGTAGGATCCAGTTGTTTTCACTTGGCACATTCCTGAGTGCTACAGAAATAATATACCTCAATATAGGATTTTGCTATTGAGTAGCATAGACTTTCCTGCGCTCTGGCAGGTCTCTGGAAGGTCACCTAGTCTAGCCACCTGCAGTGAGTCAGGAATTTACTGTCCAGCTTTTCAACGCCCCATGAAGATGCTGGAAGGACTCCAACTCACTTAAATAGGACTTGACTCATACCCCACATGAGCAAAACAAAACATGTTTCTGCATATTCAAAATATTATAGAAAATGTAGCATTCATGCACAAAACCCACGGTTCAGATTTCATCAAGCAAAACTCTTTCATTTTAAGAAAGGAGAAACATTACTTAAGGCCTGGCCCAAATTAACATTTTTGCTTCCCCCTAAAAAATGTAACTTCCCATAAACAAATCCATTTCTCAGAGTCTGGCATGAAATCAGGCAACTAATACCAGCAAACTTGGACTCTTCTTTTATTTTATTCATGTATGTATTTGTACTCTTTTGGAAGAACAGGTTGTTTTTTTCTGTTGTAATTCAAATCTGGGCTGAGCCTTTGTAGAGTCAAGATTGACCCAAAACAAATATTTATGGCCAAATTACAAATGTTAGGAGGCAAGGCTTTCTGACTGATATACCAGGGGACATTTTTTTAAATACAGTGGCAATTCCAGGGCAACTGTAGTGTTCAGTACCTCTGGGGAACAGGCAATACTCCACAAAGCTTTCCTGCAGGGTTTCATCCTGTGAAATGCTGAACATCTGATATTTTGAGGCAGAGCTCTACTCTAGGCTGAGAAGCAATACATGGTTCCTATCATTGTCATTTGGGGCTTGAATCTGTGCCAACACAGATATAGGAAGACTGAAAGAACTAGGCTTCAGCATGGGAAGATTTAGGTTACAGATTGGAACAGACTACCTAGAGGAATTGTGGATTTTTCATCCTTGCAAGTTTCCAACAACAGGTTAGATGGACACTTGGCTAGGATGATTTGATTAGAAATGATCTTACCTTAAACACTTCACAGAGCACAGACCTGGACAAAATGACCTTGTGAGGACCCTTTCTAGCTCTACTTTCCTATGATCATTAGTTAAATGCCGTGGAGTTTAGCAGTACGAGAATTTAGCCCTCCACTTTGTGGGACTGAGCCCCCTGTTAGCAGAGAAAGGCTATGCATGCTGGCATATGTAAGCCTTCAAGGGAAAGGAATTCACACAGGTATTAACAATCAATTTGTAATGCAGCTCTTGAAGCTGGTTTTTGATGTTGTGAAGCATGCATTGAAAAGTGAATGGATTTCATGGATAGGCTTTTTTGTTTTCTTTAAACTCTCTTCAATATTCAAATCAGACTAATGCTACCGAGACTGAAAGTTTCTCATTTATTGAACAGCAAAGACAACAGCTTTTCCACTGGTCACTAGAATTTGGCTTTCCTTCTGATTAGGAGGCACAACATATAGGGTAAAAGTACAGTTCAGCCGTATCCGCTGTACATTCCTTGGGTTGGGGATTTGCGTGGGGGGGGGGACCCCCCAACGGGGGGGGGGCCTGGGGTCCTGGCCCGGGGGGGGGGGTTGGGGCCAAGGCAGGTTGGCAGTATCGGGGGGGACGGCCTGGAAGATTGGGGTTCTGGCATGGGGGGGGGGACACAGAGCAGGGACTCTAATACAGAGAGATGGCAGCAGATCTGTACTGCTACCCAGAGCACCCACAGGTGACGGATAGTGGAATGACCTTCAAGGCAGGTTAGCTGCCAAATAAGCAACTTTGACAAATTTGTAACTTTTATGAATAAGCAGTCACAGACCAAGAAACGGCATTACCACCAGGATGTGGTGAGGACAGCAGATGGCAATGATTTCCTTCCTGAAAAGCTACATATGTCCTTTGACAGCACTGTGACATGGTAAGTATAGGTGACCATTGTAATAAGCCTGTCCAGCCCCCAGCCATGGGTCTACAAGTCCTCAACAGTGGAGTAGGCAGAAGATGTTAGAATCTCAACAGCTGTAAAGGCGGATGAAGGCTACGAAGCAACGAGATCTCCAATTGTCTTGGCCTCCTTGCCATTGGATCACTGTCCCATTCTGTCAAGAACCATGTGGAAGCTGATGTGCAGCAGCTTCTGCACAATAAAAGAAACCATTCACAGGCATCTTCCATGAAAATGGCTTTTCACGCCCTTTGGCAACCAGCTAGTGACAGCGGGAGGAGGATTGTGATCATCTGGAAGCTGCTAGTCACGGACTGGAACGAAGGCAGCATTACAAGAGGTTATTTAGCCCTTGGATGAAGCAGGAGTGCAATTCGGCAACAGTAACTGTGACTGAGCAGTGCTCTTCAGGATCTGCTCTGCTCACTCCACATGAGGAAGGGGCCAGAAAAAGTGTCCTAAACACAGTCTGCCTACCTTTCGTCTTGACTGGATAACTACATCTAGTGGGATCACTTTTACTGTGGTCAAAATCAATGAAGATACTGAATCAGTTTTGCAACCTGAAACATCAGGACCCTCAGGGATAATCCTAATAGTGAATGCCCAGAGCCCCACACCATAAGTGTGGCTTGAGAACTCAGGCAACACAGTATTGACATTGCTGCACTAAGCAAGGCCCAGTGAGTGGGAGATGGACGACTCAGAGAACAAAGAGGTGGCTATGCCCGCTTCGAGACGGGTAAGCAAGAAGGAGAACGCCAACTTCATGGAGTTGGCTTTGCTGTTAAGAGTGAACTCATACACAAATGCAATGAATTCCCTATCAGAATAACTAATTGCCCCATGATGCTCTGTCTTAAGTTGGCAGGGGCCAATATGCCACTGTCATCAGAACATATGCCCCAACTCTTGATGCTGTCAATGAAACCAAGAAGGAATTCTACACTAACCTTGACCAAGTCCTTTCTGACATTCTGGAGGGAGACAGACTTATTTTGCTCGGCAATTTCAATGCGAGAGTCAGAAAACACTCGAACCTCTGGAACAGAAATATCGTCAGAGAAGGAGCAGGAAAGGTCAGCTCTAACAGCATCTTGCTCTTGATTAAATGTGCAGAACATGGACTCATCATCACCAACACCCTGTTCCACCAGAAAAACAGGTACAAGACATCATGGCAGCACCCACAATCTAAGCACTAGTACTTGATTGGCTATGCCATTTTTTGTGCCCAGGGTCATAAAGATGTCTGCATTACCCACATTGTGCTAGGAGCTGATGATTGCTGGGCTGATCACCAACTCATCTGCTCAATGTCACTCAAACTGGTTTCCAAAGGACAGCTGCAGCAGAAGCAATGCCAGTGAAAGAGCAACATCAAAGGACTCAAGAGCCCAATCAAGTGAGACCAGTTTCACCAATGCCTCAACAAAAAACTGGTGAATTCCAGTCAACAACAGTGGGAGAATGTCAGCAGCACTGTGGTGTCCTCGAGTCCACCATCATCAACACCCATAAAGAAACACTTGGATTCTCTACCAGGAAACATCAAGACTGGTTTAATGAAAATGACTGGGAGATCCAAGAGTTGATTGGCCTTTTGTTCTTAACAGAATTACTTCAGTTCCTAGCGATAGAAGTTGAATCACCAACAAGCCAAGGCAGAGATCCAAAGAAGGACCCCGTGATATAAAGAAAAGATGATGGGATAACAAGGTAAAGGGGATTCAACAACTTGCTGACATCCACAATATGCACATTTTTTTCAGAGCCATCAAAGCCATCTACAGTTTGAGAATTCAGGGACCAACCCACTTGAGACCTAAGAATTGAGGAGACCTGATCAAGGAAACGAGAGCTATCCATGCCCATTGGGAGGAGCATCTTGAAGACCTTCTCAATCAAACTCCGTTGTTGGCAAGAGTATTCTCAACTCCATCCCACAACACCCAGTTAGAGACCATCTCAGAAGCCCTGCAACCCTTGACAAAACCATCAAGGAGATGAAGAATGACAAGACATCTAGAGCTGATGGAGTCCCCACTGAAATCTTCAAGCAGGGAGGCCTCACATCACAGCTCTATGCCCCCATCTTCAGGATCTGGAATGATAAGGAAATCCCAGGTGACCTCAAGGGTGCCACAATCATGACAATCTTCAAGAAGGGAGAGAGATCCAACTGTGGAAGTTACAAAGGGATCACCTTGCTGACCACCACAGGCAAGATCACTGTGAGAATCCTCCTGAACCATCTTCTGCCACTTGCTAAAGAGCTCCTCCCAGAATCGCAGCGTGGATTTAGGGCATCAAGAGGCACAACTTCACTGATCTTCACTGCTCACCAGCTACAGGATAAATGCTGGGAACAACATGAACCTCTCTATATGGCCTTCTTTGACCTCACCAAAGCCTTGGACTCTTAACCAAGAAGCTCTGTGGAGGATCCTTCTGAAGTACAAATGCCCACCGAAATTCATCACCATTCTTTGCCTGCTCCAAGACGGTACACGAGTGGTGGTTCTCAGTAAAGGATATCATAGATTCCTTTGAGGTTAAGACAGGAGTTAAGTAAGGCTGCATCGTCGCTCAGACACTCTATTTAATATTCCTAGTGTTCCACATTCTGAGTTTTTATTTTAAAAAAAAATCCGGGAACTTTTCAGGGTTTATCTTTGAAACATAAAAACTGGGATGAAATCAGGGTAAAAGGAAGAAAGAGAAAAAAATGGTTTAAACTGGGGAAAAATCAGTGGTGAAGGAGAGAGGAAGGGAGTAAGGCTGGGACTAGGGAAGGGGGAGGGGGAGGGCTGTGGCACAGCCTATCAGCTGGTCCCAGGGCTGCAGCAGAGAGCAAAGCAGGGGGAGCTGTCAGTGGGTGCAGGGCACGGGGCGCAGCTCTTGTTGCTAAATGCCCCCTGGGAGGGCTAAATGCCCCCTGGGAGGGCTGCAGGCTGGGGAGCTGTAACAGGCTCTTCCTGCGGGGGCATGTTCCCCTGGATCTGTGCACAGGACAAAAGCAGGCTGCCGCCCGCTCCAAGCACCGAGAAGAGCCTGGAGCTGCTGCTGGCCCCAGGCTCTTCCCTGTGCTCTGGGTAGGTGGCAGCCTGCTGCCACTGCAGACTGGGGCCAGCAGCTGCACCAGGCTCTTCCCGGTGCTTGGGGTGGGCAGCAGAACCGGGAGGAGCAGACCCAACCCCAGACCTGGCACCAGCACCTGCCGCCCTGCCCAGGGTCAGAGCCAGAAACCCTGTGACCCTGGGCAGTGGCTCCTGCCCTGCGGGCCCGTACCAAGTGCCCGGGTGCAGCCTCCTGCCGCTGGAAGCAGGGCCGGGCTCTCCCACCTACCTCCCCGCGAGCAGGGCTTGCAGTTCCCAGGGATTTGAACTGAAAAATGGGTGTAAATCAGTAAAAACCAAATGACTTAAAAGAAAATCAGGGAATTTATCAGTGCAAATCAGTAAAAACTGAGAATGCGGAACACTAAATATCCCTTACCACAATGCTACTACATCTGACCACCAACAAACTTCCAGTCAGAGTGAAGCTGAACTACTGAATGGCTGGTAAGATGTTTAATCTCAGCCAGTTCTGGGCCAAACCCAAGATCACTTCAACTTCAATCATCAGGCTCCAGTATGATGATGATGCTGTAGAGTGTACTCACTTAGAAGCAGAGCGTCAGGCAATTGTCAATGTCTTTACCAAGGCATACAAGAAAATGGGACTGACACTTAGTATTCAGAAGACTAAGGTCCTCTTAATGAGCAGTCCCCAGCTTCAGTAATTCAGATTTATGGTGACACTCTGAAGAACATCGAGTATTTCCCAGACCTCAGAAGTCATCTCTCACAAAAGGCTGACATCAACGAAGAAATCCCTCATTGCCTTAAAAGTGCAGGTGCATCCTTCCAGTGCCTAAGGGGATGGGTGTTCACAGATGGCAACATCAGATCCAAAACTAAGCTTGTGGTTTATCAAGCAGCCATGATCCCTACCTTGCTGCACAGAGCTGAGATACAGATAACATACAGGGGCCACCTCAAGTCTCTGGAGAAGTACTGTCAATGCTGCCTGCAGAAGATCCTTTGACTTCATTGGGAATATAGATGTACCAACATTAGCCTCCTCTCACAAGCAAACACAAGCATCGAGGTGATGATCATCTGACATCAACTTCTCTAGACTGGCCACGTCATCTGGATGTCCAGCTCCAGAAGCAAGTTTTATTCTCCCAGCTCAGTCAAGGCATATGTCCAAGAGGACGGTGGAGAAAACACTTCAAGGATCTCCTCAAGACCAACTTGAAAAAATGCAACATTGACATGAACTTGTGGCCCAGGACCACCCCAAATGGAGGAAGAGTCTGTTGCAAGGATCTTGGTAGTTTAAAGCCTTAAAACAGCAACAGGAGTTGGAAAAGCAGGAGCAGCAGAAACACCCTGTTGCCAGCCAAATCAAGAATCTAGAGCTGCCCACTCACATGAAAACACATGCCCAAGTTGCAACAAAGTCTGTTGATCCCTTATCAGCCTTGTCAGCCATCTACAGATAAAGCACTCATGGAAGACAGTCATCCTTGACTGCAAGGGATTGCCAATACATACATTCTTTGGCTTGTCTGGGAGTACTCAGAAGACTGTCAGTATGTATCAATATATATTTTGATGATGTCAAGATTATCTCATTTACTGTGTTCCACCAAGTGGCACTTCTAGAAGCCCTTCCATCTTTTGAGCTGTTCTGAAGCACTTTTTTTGACTGATAAACTAAGGCTTACCTTCTGAGCATGATTAAGGGTCACAGCCAACTGTTTGAAACTCTAAAGCAAGATTTAATTGCAAGCAGAATGAATCACCAGGATCACAAACAGTTTATGGAGATTCACAGACAGAATCTCTGCCTTTTTCCCATGTAGTCCTGTGCCTTGGTCACAAGACCACCCTCCTTTCCTGTAACAAATGTGCTAAATCTAATTTAAACTTTGCTTGACAACCCATCCAACTCACTCAATGGATTCACAAATCATCTAATGTCCTGAGACCACATTAGTTCTGAGCAGGAGACTAGGGTAAGACAGGGGGCTATCAGAAAGCAGGAAAGTGTCAGCATATCTTGTCTCTAATAGGCACTGATTGCAGAATACGGTCCACCCAATAGGATTTCACTGGTTTCAGCGTTTCCTGATTTTTTTTCTAACTAGCATTGGGATGAGTAGGGCTCCTGCAGCTGAGCCGATGTTGTATTGTAAAAATTAAATAAACAAGTGTTCATTTGAGGAAATGCAATTGAGATAATGGCTCATTCCTTCTGTGCGCTGGACAGTGCTTCACAAGAACCTGCTATGTGCTAAGGAATAACAAGAATAAGATGTGGCTTGTCTGCCTTCCAAATGCTGCTTTACTCACTTGATAGGTTTGGAATGAGCTCTATGAATCAGCCCACAAAAAGTAATGATGTGTGAACACTCACTCTAATTTTTTACTTTATTTTGGAAGGTGCAGAACAATTTGCAGTGCATGCTAACTCTCTAGCACCATATGAGGCAAGCTACTATTTTTAAACTGAGATGTTGAGTCCATTTGAGACTCTATTACTTAGGCATTTTAAACAAGCAAAAAATCAAGAGGGCCCAAAGTATGGAAAAATGTAATGATAATTTTTAATGCATTTGATTCAGCAACTTCAGTGACTTGACTACAACTATCTCGAAGCTACAGTATTCTGCAAACCTGTTTCTAACAAAAGGGCTATAACTTCTTATAAAATGCTGTGGGTTGCTTGATCTTGATGTGTCTACGAATCATAAGTTCATTGCAACTTTGTAACCTTTGCATCAGGACAAGACTGAAAAACTTCCTCTTTGCTCACAAAAGCCTGCTCCCATTTGAGCTAAAGCTCTCAAATGAGACAGTCACAAAACACTGACATGTGGAAACAAAACCCGAAACCCCATGTTTTTCTGGAAGCAGCAGCCTGTTACTTTGACCCAGCTCTGCAGCATCTGTATAGATCGGATGCTTCAGCAGAGCTTTTTGGTGCTCTTACCTAAAGCTGATTCAATCGCCTATTAGATAAAAGCACCACAAAAGGCCCACTAAAACACCCAATCTATACAGATGTTAGGAAGGCTGGGTGCAACTTCTGGATGTGCGCTGGGCTTGGCATGGGAACATACTGAGTTTTAAGTAAAACGCTGTTGGGGGGGAGGGTCCCCAATTGCAAGCAGCCACAATGGCTAAAATAAGATACCCAGAATCTTAAGGTCCACTTCGAAAGACATGACAGGCCCAAACTTGCTCCCACTAACAGTGAAAAAATAATAATGAGGTTGGTTAGTTAATTGAGTCCATGTTGGGCCTGGCAAGGCTAGAGTACCATGTGAAATGACTATACTACCTGCCTCCTGATAGAGTTTGACTCTACTTCTGCTAGGAATATTTCTGTACCATTTCCCCAGTGATGGACAACAGCTTGCTTAACTTCCACAGTGTACTGGTGTGAATGATATTTTTTCTGTTTTATTGAAATGGTCTGTGGAACCATGGAGTAAAAACACACTAGAGATAGAAATATCCTATTTGGTAGTATGAACCTGGCCTTACCTGAACCTTTTTATTTTATATATCTGAAATCTCCATCAACTCTCTGTAAATGTGGCTATTGATTAGCCTCCATTTGAGGATTAATCGTAGCCATATACTGTCCTGGATATAGTTAATGAATGGTAATTGAGAGCAAATCTGTCCCATGCATATTCCCTTGGATAATTGCATTTAGCTCCTTTGATCAGTGCTGAAAAGAATTAAAAGAAAACAAACTCAGATCCACGTGACGGGGTAGCTGACAACTAGAGTCCTGTTGCTGCTGAAGAGTAACTAGTCTGGTATTCTGCTTCTGGAGCTGAAGCATAACTAGGTTTGTCCTTTGACAATATGGAATGATTTAGTTAATTAACAAAGAGTTCCAGAGATGGTCTGGCTTTTTGTAAGGCCTCATTCAGGATTTGGTTTTGCAAGACAAGGAGTCGGTTTAGACTTGGACGCTTGCTTATAGCACTCTTCCAACGTTTGATGAACAGTTTCTGGGGATATGATGACTAAAGAGCTCCAGTTAATCCCTCTTCAAATTCTAGGACACAAAAGACATAAGGCCCACGTTGCCTTCCCACACTACCCCAAATCACATGTGGCTCCCTTGAGGTAACTGGAGTTCCACCCGTGTGTCAGGACAATCTGCCCCAAAGAGCAAGCTGAGCAAGTCTTCTCTTACTAACACCATGCAGCCACTTTTGTTTCCTATTGCAGAAGCAAAGGAAATACTATAAATACAGTCTCTTGCAACAGCACAGTACAATAAATATATAAACTTCCTCCAGACACACTGAAAATAAATGCATTACAAGGATAAAAAAAAAAAAATATGATGCGTTTAAAATACAGTAAGCTTATGTTTCGAAAATCCTGCAGATGGCTGCATCACAATGAGCTTCTACCTAGATCTTCTTTCTTCTGGAAAAAAAACCCAAAACAAGTATCTTTAACTTCTATAAAGCCTGACCTGTTTTATGGCTACTAAAATCCATAGGACTCTTCCCACCAAGTATAGATAATTGATACTCAGTTTTGTGGTTAAACTGAACCCTAATGCTCCTGAATTCACTCCATGGAGCACACTGAATCAGATACAAAAGGTTGATTGCCACATACATCATTGGGCACTAGGCCTGTGCGAAGCGACAAGTATTTGCTTTGGATTCAGATTTGGCCAATTCAGAGGGACAGTGATTCGATTCGGTGACTCGAATAACTGTCCCAATTTGATTTAGCCAATTCGGATCTGAAGATTTGGCATTGATTTGGCAATTCAGCCATAGACTAAACAGGCAGCAGTCCTCACCACACTGGACACAGCTGCCTCCAGTTAGTAAGTCTGTTGTGGTGGGGGCAGAGAGGGGAGAGAAGGGGCATGGTGGGGGCAGATCAATGCCCCCCACAATGAGGGAGAGCTTGGAGCTGGGGCTGGGACAAGCTGTCCAACTGGGGGGGGGGAGGGCCGGGGAAAGACTCCCACCACTGCATGCTGCCACACACTGCTGGTCCAAAAGGGCATGGAAGTAGGCACGTGCCCCTGATCTGCATGGGATGGGCCGGGCCGGGCTGTGCTCCAGACAGACAGCAGAAGGTGCTGGGAGCAGGGACTATACTCTTTTGCTGCTCGCCCACCTCCCCACGCCTCCCGAACAAGCTACAGCTTCGCCCCAACTGGGCGAGCAGCAGTAGGGTATGGAGGTGGGCATGTGCACCTGGATTGTGGAGGGGCCAGCGGCAGGGGTATGGGGAATTTTAGGGTGGCTGCAGCCCCAAAGCCCCTGCTCCACCGCGCTCTGTGGGATGGGCAGAGCCAGAGCTGCTCTCTGGGCTGCAGCTGGGGAGCACAGCCCGGAGACGGATGGCTGGGGTGCAGCCTGGCCCAGCATGCCTCACAGATCCAGGGACACACGCCTGCTCCCATGCTCTTCCGGACTGGCGGCACACAGTGGCAGGAGCTCCCTTCCCCAAGTCCCATGGCCTGGCCCCGGCTGGGCAGCTTGTCCCAGCTTCAGCCCCAATCCCTCCCTCATTGTGCGGTGTTGATCTGACCCCCCTCCGTCACAATCAGGGCGGCTAGGATTTGGAACCAGCTTCCAAGGGCAGGGGGTCTGACTAGACGATCTGCAAGGTCCCTTCTGACCCTACATCTATGAATCTGTGAAAATTGGTCTCCTGATTCAATTTGGCTTCAGAGATTCGGCCGCCAAATCTGGCCGAATTGCCTCTGAATTGAACCAGCTACCAAAACTTCTCACAGCCCTATTGGGCACTGAAAAACATTGTGAGGAGAGACTGTAATACAGATCCACTGAAGTCAGTAGAAAAACCTGTTGTTGGCATCAGCCTAGGAGTTTTGCCAAGTAGAGCTCTGGTGTGTGAGCTAACTTGAGAGGTTTGAGTCTCACATTCAGATTTGGGATTGCAGAGAAAGGGTGCGTTTCTGAGCTTTGGGAGATCTGCCATCTCATGCATCATCTGAGCATGGATTATTTCAAAATCTTCTGACTCAAGCCACAAAGTCACTAGAGGAGCAAGAAAGAATATTTCACTGGTCATGTATACATAAGACACTGACTGCACACTTGTCACTGCGCAATCGTTTAGTACTTGCAAACCGCATGGCTTTTTGGTGATGCTGACTGTGCAGTAGTAACACACACAGTCAGCATCACCAGAAAGCCCTGCGGTTACTACTGCACAATAGCATTGCATCACAGTTCATGCAGTGCAACGCTACTGCACAGTAGTAACGAGCTACTGCACAGTAAGCATCTTGTGTAGATGCAGCCACTGAATACCAGATGGATGCATGATGCAGAACATTTTTCTTTCTTTCTAATGTGGTTTTTATGAGAAAACAGAGCTTTGTTGAAGGCAGGATCTTGAACTTGATGGATCCGTCAAGGCAAATGCCTTCTCCCTCTATAGTCTCTAGACTAGATCAGTTGGATACAAGACACTGTTTCACATTTTATGTACAGTTATTCCAGTCTTGTATCTGAAATGCCATGGATGCAAAAGGAATAACTCTCAGTGCTGCCGGAATTTATGTAGATATGAATTAATCGGGATAAGTCCTTATTGACTTGGACCTCAGAATTGCACTGGTAACACTTAGCCCTGGAGCTGTATTGAGTCTACATAGTAAAGCTGCAACACTTAAGCGCAATGAGGTAACAGAAGTAACAAAGAGATTAGAACCGGAATAAAGCAACCTCCAGATCATAACCAGTCACAGGGCTGGTCTGCCGGCCCTGCTTAAAACTGCAGTGGGACAGTTGTGTTGTAAGTCCCTAAAGTGATTCTGTCCTTGGCTTTGGCAACTGAAGTCCAGGATGTGATGTTTTGGTAAACTTGCCTGTAATAAAAGTAGGTTTTGAAAGCATCACATGGTCTAGTCTCCAGTGTGATCTCCAAAAGTGGAAAGATGCGACGTGCAGAGATGAAGCAAAGGCTTTATAGCCAGTTGCTGCTTCTGTTTGTTGCAGCATAGCACAAACTGTTTCCTGCCTGTCTGGGGCAGGAAATGCAGATTAATATGCAGATTAACTCTTTGCCATTCAGGCTATTTAACAACGCCTACAAGTGGTAAGAGCATACTAAGAGCTGTCCTGCAGGGTAAATTAGCCTACACTAAGCTGCATGCTGGACAGTTAAAATATTACCAGCATCCACACTAGCTAATTTAAGCTATCTCTGCCTCAGTGACTGGACCACAGACATCCTGTTAGATATAGCAGCTTACAAGTTCTTTAACTACTATGTTGGACACTGCTAATATAGACATCACCTTTTAACAGGTCTCTGTAGTTGGCATCCAGAAGGGGGGTGAGCAGTGAAAAGAGATGATTTCCACCGCCCCGGCTAGGATGCCTCCTGACAGCTACTAGAGAACAATAGGGTTTGTGGTGGCTTCTGAGACCAAATATACGTAAGTAAAAAATACAAAAGCACCTGCATTGCAAAGCACTTTGGTTTATCATAATCTGCTGCTTTCATCAGCGTATGGTTTTGTTCACATAATGCAACAGAAAGAAATGAGAAGTGGGGTTCAATTGTTACCAGTGAATTTTAAATTATCTTAAAGGCACATGTACTCTTGCTCCTGCCTTTGGTCAGTTAAGATGGATAGGTCCCACTGGTGGACCAGTAGAACACTGGAAATGAAGTCATCTCCGGCTGCCTTTCCTGTCTTGGCTCTCTGAAGCTTTTAATATAATATATAAGCTACTTCTTAGCTCCTTGTGGTTTGGATTTGCTTTATCAGCGCTTGTTCTTGCTCTGTCACCTGATTTTCCCCCCTCCTTTTTTTGTTCTGACAGTGAGCCCTTGACAGTAAGCACTTTTGCATCCTTGCAGTGCTCCGATTCCTCCTGACGCTCACCAGGACTCCAATAGGGAATGACTGCTCAGCTGGCAGGTAAAAGTTTGGAGCAGCGGACAGGTGCTGGTTGCATGCTCAGTGCAGCGCAGCCCAGACAGGTGCTGTAGTCTTTGTCTTAAGTACTTGACCTACTTATGGATGTTATTGTAATGTCCTGAGCATTTCTCCCTCCAGAGCTTGAATTCAGCTTTGGAGCCAGTCTCACCTTCTGCTACTTCAAGCAGTGTCTTGGTGTGCCGCTGAGGGGTCAGAGCACTTTGCAAATACATGGAAGAGCTGAGCCTGCTCCCGCAGAAAGCTGGTTGCTGACTTTAAAGCCAGCAGCATTGGGCCCAAAGTGCAGATATGATCATGTTTTGAAGGAGATAAGTACCTTCAGACAACGCACAACACATTTCTTATTAAAATCTCCAGCAGTATCTGAGCTATTGTAGGGGAAGTTCAGAAAATGCTGCAGATTTTTGATCGACTGGAGGTCAGAAGACTTGCATGTCAAGTTCTTGCACGCTCAGCTGAAATGCCTGTTTTGCTCAAGAAAATGTCTAGATACAGTTCACAATGGTTAGCAAATGCCAATTCAAATAAGTCTGAATACACAGTGGTGCAATGCCTGACAAGTCCTCTCTACCACACAGAGCTTGTTTTAATACCTATGTCCATAGCTTGAGTAAATTGATTATAACACTTTGTTTTTCCTCCTACCTGAAGGAAAATGTTCTGAAAATGCAAATCAAAAACATTTTGTGACTCCCAGCTGCTTCCTCATCTGCATAAATGAAGGAGACTCATGGCTACCACTGAGAAACTAAAGTTAGACTGCTATGGTCTTATTTAGACACCTGAATAAGTGGCCTGACTTTCTAAAGTACCTATGACCCACTAACTCATTATATAATACCAAGCTCTTATCACTCTCTAGGCACAGATCTCAAAACAGTGGACAAAGGAAGCAAGCATTTAGCTGTATTTTAGAAACAGAAAAATCAAGACATGGAGAAGGGAAGTGACTGACTGCCCTTTGACTTTATACCTGCATTCAGGAATCTTGGGCAAAAACTCCATGTTCAAGGCATCTCTAGTATTGGGTCTGTAGCATAGTACAGGGGAGGGTGAGTGCTGTAGATGAAGCATGGGCTGTGCGACTTAGAAGACCTGAGTTTTGCCACAGACTTCATTTCCAACATGGTACAAGCTCTTTTCTGTGTCTCTTTTCTCCTCTGAATGATGGGCATGATTATTGTGTAGGAAGCCTTGGTTCACTCTTGGTTTGTACAAGACCTCTAAAAGCATGAAATGGGAGCTGTCGATACTTGAGCTCAGTTATCACCATGTGGCCTAGATTCTCTTTATGTTAGCAGGAACTATGATGTGGATGTAAACATCTTGCACTGTGCATGCATTTCTCTTCTGCCCCACTTACATACTGTATCATGTGACACTCATCTGGCCTGAAATGCAGAAGAACTTTGTGAAGCAAGAGAAAGAAATATCACTATCTGACTTGATGTGGCTCTCACAACAAAGAGGTGCAAGTACGGTAAATGTATCAGCCCATTCCAGCAAGGGCATCATATTACCTTCCTTGACGTTTAGCGTAAATACAAAAGGGGTCCAAGCCCCTTGGAGTTCAGCCATATAAGCAAATCCATTTCCTTATGAGGAGCTCTGGCTTATGACTTGAGCCCATCCCTAGTGGAACTGGGTGAGTCTCTGTTCTATTCGGCATATCAGCCGCCTCCTGGAAGAGCAAGGGACAGAAGAGTAGACAGGACACTTCAGTCTGAACTACATTTCTGGGCTGGCTTGTCCTACAGCAACAAAAGCCACTCTTTTTGCACAGCAATGTAGGAGTGCACTACTTCACTTTCTTTAAAGGGGCGCTGAGCTTGATCCCTCCCTTTACTGCCTGTTAGCAAGGCTCTGTTTAGTCGCTGTAGTCTTCTGGCTGCCAGTTGTTTGGTCTTCATCCAGCCCTGTTCACAAAGCTGAGCTGGCTTAACAAAAGTGTGCAGCTTTGTGTGCTGATCAAACTCAACTAGTGCATACCTGAGTGAGTATAAATCTGGCTCACTTTTGTTTTACTTACATAAGTAAACTTACAAGGGAAGGGGCAAGGTAAACCGATTATAACCAGATTTAAACTCGCCTGGATGTGTCTACATGCATGTGTCCCAGCTCGGCTTATCTGGTTTTAAATTGATCGCAGTGAACCTGCAGCTGCCTTAGCCCTGTTTGGTAGATTAGGTTGAAAGTGGAGCATTTTACTCTTTCGTGGAAACTGCAGCTCTTTGCAAACGTGACATTTGTTCCAATTCTGAATAAAAACTAAAGCCTCTGCAAAGCAGGCTGCAAATCAGTGTTGGAACTAAGAGAACACATCATGTTAATCATGTTGAAGCAATGTCAGTGGAATGATTTAAACCCAGCAAGTAGGAAGCTTTGGTCACTATTCACTAAAAGCGGTACACTAGGGAGGAGGGGAAGGGAGAATGCCTAAATTAGCTAATAAAAATGCTGCAGAGGGGGTTGCGCCGTAAATCTTGCCAGGCACCTGTACCTGTAGTCCTATATCAGATCAAGATTCAGCCTGAAATCCTCTCCCAGAGGTGATTTCTTATAAGTAATATCTTTTAAAACTGAAGCAAGGATCCAGCTATTTAAAGCACAGCTGGTGTTGTTGCTGCCTGCTTTATGCAACAAGCCCAGAGCACTGCCCAGGATGTGGGAGGCCTGGTTTCTATGCCCTCCTCAGTCTGAAGGGATTCAAATCCACATCTCTCCCTTGTAGCCCTAATTATCAGGCAAGAGGCTGCTTCTCCTGTTTGAAGCTGAGACATTTGAGCCAAGATTCCTTGGGCAAGACAGCGGACATAAGAGTATGATTCTGTAACCCTGTGCGCAAGGCAGTCTTCAGGGAAAGAAATTACACATAAACCAGTATCAGTGATCAGAAACCAGTTCAAATCCGTAACACAACAGAAGTTCAGTGCACATAGACCACTTTCAAAATGGCCAAAACCAGTTTAAGATAAACCTGGATGGACATAACATCAGACTTCACTGACTTAAGTTAGGTCAGTCTATTGAACTTCTGTTCCAGGCCCCCTCCAGATGCAAGTTAACTCACAGTCCCCCAGCATCCCAGGATGCTTTGCACCTCCTCCACCAGCCTCCATTCTCAGGGCAGGAGAGGTGGCCTTGACCCAAACTGTCTGCTCCAGCTAAGCAGGGAGGCAAGCTCCAGCACCCCCTGGTTTCTGGCCTGGGCCACTGTAGGCATGTGGCTGCATTTCTGAAATGAAAAGTGAATGTCTGTTCACTTGCTTATCAGTTTAATCCACACAGCCTAGATTAACCTGTGAAGAGTGAATTGATTCAGCCTTGGACTTTGTGACTGTCTGTACTCAGCCCAGGAGAGAGAAGGTCTCTGCTCTAATCCCTGTTCCCAGGACTGGGAGGATGCCAGCCAGCTAGCCTCACACTGAAGCACCCTCGTGCCCCAGCTAGACCCTCCGCAGCACATTGAACCGGGTCAGGACAGCCTCAGGCTGGCATGCTCACCCCCCAGACCCTCTGCCAGCTGGGGCTGCTCCAATACAGCTCAATGTGCTGTGGTCCTGGGCACATGTGTAAACATGGCACCCAGGAGCAATAAACTCCGGTGCAATATACTGCTAACATGCTATTAACATGCGCATGTAGATACAAGTAACTGCTTAATTCCTGGTCATCATTGCCCTTCAGTATTTTAGAACTA
>JAGPOW010002742.1:17881480-17907212 GCA_030014935.1 Caiman crocodilus | reverse complement strand
CATCTTCTGGATGCTCTCCGTGACGTCCCGAACCTGCGCTCCAGGCAGGCAGCAGACCTCTCGGCCCAAGGGGTCAGGACGGCAGATGGGATGCTCCGTACCCCTCAGGATGGAGTCCCCAATGACCAGGACATGACGCTTGCTCCTCTTCTGGGATCTCTTCTTCTTTTCCCCCTGCGTTGAAGGTGCATGAACAGCCCCTTGAGGGGGGTTCTCCTCAGCAGTCTCCTCCAGGGCGGCCAGGGCTGCATACCTGTTCCCAAGCGGCACCCCAGGTACAGGCTCCGCAGCAGCACGGGCTGCCCTGGGTCCAGGGGGAACTTGCTGCCACCGACAAGTCACTCTTCTGGGTCTGGGGGGCTCCTCAGTAGGTTTCTAGCCCTGCAGAGAGCAGAAATACATGTCAGGTTCATCCTCTGCCTCCCGGATCCCCCGCAGCCTGCTCACCTCTGCCTGGAGCTCCCGCAGCCGCCCCTCCAGGGCCTGAAGCTGGCCACAAGAGGGGCAGCCAGGGGACATCCCAGGCATCCCCCCTACCCCCGGACCCCCGCCCAGCCAGCATCCCCAGCCAGGATGGGGGAGGTGGACAGGGGGCCCCCCAGGGGCCCGGTCTGGGTGGCAGCCTCAGAGGTGTGCTGGGGCAGCACCAGGGAAGAGGGAGAGGGAGGGTCTCTACATTTCACCATGTTCCCAGAAAAAGTGGAAAAAGTGGTCTTCCCGCTGTCTTGCTCTTCCCTTCCTCCTGCTCTCCGCCTGCGAACGCCGGCGCACCCTTGCAGAGCGCGCCTGTTCGCACGCGGCTCCCTGCCGGGTCAGCTATAAGCAGTCCGGGAGGCTCCCCCCTGGACCAACTCCAGCTGTCAGCACAGCCTCACTCACCACTTCGCCGCCGCCACTGTCGCTGCTCCTCTGTTGCTGCTCCTTTGCTCAGCGAGGGCTCACGTGTGGCTGAGACCACACAGGAACCCTATCAGGAGGTTTCAGAACCCTATCTCATCTTACCCCTAGCTCAAGGGAAGAACATCCCTATCTAAATCAACCCATACAAGTATTCATCTATGCCTAAAACCAAAAAGAACAACACTGTTGCACAACTACAAGGCACATTGCCCCCAAAAACCAATGCATTAACCTACCACCGGTAAAGCAGGGGGATGAGGGCACTGTCAATGACTCGCTGCTGCTAGGGTAAATACACTTGAGAGATCCTCTGCTTGCAAGGCAGTGATCTTCAAAGGCTTTTGAGCTACAACTTGGGGGAAAAAAAGATACAGAGTTTTGGTTTGGGTCCATCCCTAGGATGAAATAAAGAGGCCTAAAAGCTGAAGGTAAAGGTGGCAGAACCTTCTGTGAAAGTCCTATTGCATTGTTAAATCCATCTTGCTTGTAATACTGGATTAGCTTGTGTCCCGTACAGACTAATGCTTATGCCAGGGGTTCTCAACCTTTTTAGATGATTCAAGGCATCATCTAAAAAGGAAAAAGGCACCCTTCAGAAAATGACAGCACTTAATGTCACACTTCCTTTTTACTACAGAGAAGCATTAGGGCAGTTTTTCTGTTGCAAAGAACTAAAAAAGACAGTAACTATGGAATACTCCGAAATTTCTGGATTCCTCTTGTGACTTGTGTTTGTAAACCTAACACTGCTAACATTGCATGGCATCCCATGGCACCCTTGAAAGATCTCCTGGCTGGTATGGCACCCTAGGAGAGAATCGCCAATTTACACTTTCTAGCAAGCATGATTCAATTGCTTCTGTGCAGCAGAGCCTGCACCTCTGCAAGGGCAAAAGATAAGACCAACGGTTGTACCATGTGCTAGCAAACCAGGAGATATGGGTTCTCTTCCCAGCTTTGCTTTGAGTATCCTGTATAACTTAACTTTGTTAAGTTTGTCACTTAACTCCTGCCCCTCAGTTACCCCTCCTTTAAAAGGCAAGCAACTTGTCTGTGTCTGTAGGGAGGTTGCAAGGT
Organism: Caiman crocodilus; assembly: GCA_030014935.1. Lineage (NCBI taxonomy): Eukaryota > Metazoa > Chordata > Crocodylia > Alligatoridae > Caiman > Caiman crocodilus. The sequence goes on along the minus strand of JAGPOW010002742.1, from coordinate 17,905,235 downwards.
TTAATTCACTGCCAGTTGGAAAATGCTGAGATTCCCCTTTAACAACATAGCAGCAACCCTATCTTTCAAGAAATATTCTTTTTTTTCCATCACTTACTCTGACTTACATTTCCGGCCATTTGGAACAGCTTTATCTCAGTTGAAACCCTCTGCAGTGCAATGCACCCCTGCCGGGACACATATTCCAGGCCTGCTCAGAGGAATACAATTCGTCCCCCCAGCCCCAGGCAGTGCATCTATGAGCTCTCGTATTAAAGAGCTTTTCCATCCCAAGCAGTGGCCCTGCAGCTGCAACAGGCCATTTGGAACACCTTTAAGTCAGAGCAATTAATGAAAACCAGCTTAGACCTTAAAGGATTTGCTGTTCAAGAACATTCAAGCAGTCAGAATACCCCAGTCTGGAAAGAAATGAGATCAGACCAAGGACAATAACAGAGCCAATAAAAAGGGGCCAACTATATTGTGGCTGGAGTGGGAATCAATATTGGATCTCTGCACAGGGCCTCCGCTGATCTAGATAAACCAGCTGTGATGCAACCCTTCCTATGGACATGCTGTACACAAAGCCCGGTTTTATCAGATCATAGTAGGAGCATAGTGGAGGCAAGATCCTCACTCACTCTAAGCCTGCCTTTCCAAAGAGCCCTATGCCTAGAAAAGGTCTCTGCTTTCTCTCGGGGCCACACTACCAGTGCTTTTCTTGCGGTCTGCAGCTTGCTCGCTCTGGCACGCATCCCTCTCCACCAATGAGTTCCAGCCCCTGTTGCAGGGGTTTCCACTGTTTCAGCTATTTCTAACGAAAAGGAACATTTGATTATTTCTCCCTTTAGTCTGAATAGAAAGCAAGTAGCTCAACTCTCACGTTTGTAGAATTCGAGGCTGTGAGGGACCCCGAGGTAATCTAATCCCACCCCCCACCCAAATGCAGGAGTCATTGCCATTTCTAAACCAAAATGAGACTCTAACCCGTGACTTCACCCACCCCAAGGAAACAACTCATCACTGGCTGCTGCTGAATCTGCCAAAAGCTTTTAGTAGTGTTGGCTGCCCTTTGATCGAAGACATACTCTAACCCATGTAAATTCCAGCACAAGGTACCACGTTTCAGAAAGCACATTGCCATCTAAATGGCTTATTTTCAGATTTAAAGAGATAAATTAATCCATGTCAAATCAGCTGAATTGTGCATTGCGGTCAGAGAGCAGCCTTGGAAGACAGAAATGAAAGCCCCTAGCAAAGGAAATAGCTTAACATTATTCTCATGAAAAAATGTGATTTGGTAGCTTTGCTTCTGGCTTATTGACAAATCCATCACTTCTCAAACTTCACCCATTCCACAAGGAAGGAAAACTTAATTTAAACTGAACATTTCTTCAGGAAGTGGTTCAATGGCTCATCTACAGTTGTCAAAAGCCAAATCAGCTCAACTATTTATCCATGTCTTTCTCCTTTCCTGTGCTACGCGTGTGCATGAAGCTCTTCTGCTTGTACATCTGCCTCCTGTTCGGTCAGACTCTGAATGCCAAATTCTCAGGATTGCATGCGACGGCTTTCCTAAATCACTTCTACAGTGCAGACAAGCCCTCAATAACTAATGTCCAAGTTAAAGGCTGACCACTGATCCAGAGGGGAAGCGTCTTGCATTGCATTCCCAGTCCAACCATTGTGCTCATCAAGCTTCTTGTCGATAGAGTAAGGAGAGAATTCGGGTTAGACTGTCCAGACTCCCCATCCATTTGAATATGTTAATGTTTTTTCTTTTAAAAGAGTCTCGCAGACTGCACTGGAACTTCAGACATCTTTGCACATGGTCCAGGATAAGTGGAAAAGAGGGAGGTTAATTAAAGCTGCTCTCTCTTTCTCTCGAGCCACTCTAATTCAAATGCCCACAGCATCTCATGTATTTAGTATCCCGCGCTTCAAAACAGTGGTGGGGCGCTGTAACTAAAGCACGTTCGACACGCTTTAGTTAGAGCACCCCCATTGCCGTTTTGAAATGTGACGCCAAGGCTGCTGGAACATTTTAATTTGAATGCTCCAACAAACTAATTGAGCCTACTTGATTAATCAAGCCTGCTTGATCAAGTCTACTCTGAAGCGTCCTAATTAAAGCAGGCATTGGACATGTGCATAGGTGCGCTTCAGGAATACGTCCTATACCTGCAGACCAGAACTTAGGCAGCTGTCTCAGGTGTTCTCTTTCACTTAGTTTTCAGCATGTGGGCACTCTCATTAAACATCCATGGCAGATTTAATTACCTTTCAAAGGTGACGGCTAAAAGGCTGCCCAAATTCATGGCACTCAGAACAGGATGCTCAGGGACACAGTAAACAGAACATTTAGCAGTTACACAGTAGCCGAGTATAATTTATTCAGATAAACAAGGCTATCTGGAATAATTCACTTCCCACCACCCAACCCCCCACATCCTCCCAACATGCCTGCTTCAAGATTTTTTTTCATGCATTAGTGAATAGAGTGACCTAACAATTCAGACTATGCCAGCTTTTGAGGCTCATAATAATGTTTTAACCCTGTTACTTTGGGGTCAAATTGCAGGGTTCTGGATTTATTCCCCAATAGCTTTGATATTACATTGCCAGTTTAAGCACAAATAAGTATACTGCTTTATACCTTTTAAACACTCTCCATTAAACACAACTGTAAAATCTCTTATAAAGTAGGAATATATTTGCATTATCACTTCCCATCTGTAAAATAGGGATCATACACAGCAACTGGCAGAGGTAAGATTACTACCTGGAGATCTTTACTTCCTTGCCAGGTCTCAGTGAAGTTGCTGCTGTTTCCTTGCAGAGCCAGTGGAAGAGAGTTGGTCTGTCTCTCAAATCTGCAGCTACATTGCCAGCTTTGCTCGTGCCATGCCTGTTACTGGTGGAGGGGATGGAAGACACGATAGATAAACAAGTTCTGTTTGCTCGGGACAAGTCTGTCGAGCCAACAGTAAGAAAACATCCCAAGGGCCCTTTATCCAGTTCTCATGAAGAAAGAAGTCTGCAATTAGTTTCAGTAAGAACAGAAACAGCACCCCACCTCCATTTTTCTTAGCGCCACTTCACCCTGCAATCTATGGAAACGGAGCTTGTATATTGCTAATAAACCTATAATAAGACACAAGCACTCCGTCCGCGTTCCTCATCACCAGCCCGTGCAGGTAGCTCTGTCTGTCAAGGTCAGACAGAGGCCCAGATCGGCTCTCTAGAAGCTCAGCTGGCCCTGCCAGGCTTGCTCCGACAGGGTTTAGGAATCGCCAAAGGAAACAGATACTCCAAGATGCCATTTTGCACTAACCTAAGTGTCTCAGTTTTTCTGTTCTAATATTACAGTTAAAAGGGACATAGGCACAACTTACACTGAATTCAGCATCTGTCAAGCACAGGGGCATAACTACAAAGAGTGCAAAAGGTGTGACCTGCTACTGGGCATATTGTATTTTCTCTATGCAATATGCATTTTTAAATGAGTTTTAAAACACTTATGGTACTAATTACAGCAGCCCATGATCCTCTACAGTGCTTGTCTTCCTACAGTTACAGCAGGAAGAATTCTGCTTCCAATTTCTGAAGGCTCAAGTACAATATAGCTCAAACACAATCTTGATGTCTCTTGGTGTTGCTGCTAGATAGTAAGAGTTCATCTGCAGTGTACAAAGGCATACTGCCATCTTTCGTTTATATAGTGCAACAGAAAAAATACATCTAGTAGCAGGAGTTGCCATAGCCACTGATTTCAGTACAACCATTAATGAGAAATGTGTGGGTCAATAGCCTGTAGTCTAATCTTCCCAGATAGACATGCCTCAACTGTGCATGGAGTTGGATGTACCTGGATGACAGAGTTGCAGGGACAGGTCATCAGAAAGCGCTGACTGGTCATCGATACAAACACGTTTGTGGTTTGGCTTCCAATTTTGCTCATTAGATCTTACATTCTTTGTTCCAAGGGAAGAAGTGAGGCAGGATAACTAAAATTACCAGCCAATTCTGACAGTAAAAATAACTGCTAATTAACATGCACACGCATATGCATAAGCCGCCTCACCTTATATCTACTTCTGTTAAACAGGGCTACTCTAGAGTAAGGTACTACACCAGGTGCAAAGAGAAATGGTAAACTCTGGTGATAAACAAACATCAGCACTGGGTGCATGTGTCTAGCTTTATCCCTTAGGACAAAGTGATTTATCCAAGCCCCTGTGGGTTATCAAGTGCCATTTCAGACCAGGTCTTACCAGGGGCACCATGTGGTACAGCACAGAGACCCCTGTGCTAGCTCAGGTATTGGAAACACTCAAGCCATGGTAGCCAGGAGCTTTGTGTAGGCTAATTTATAGTACCACTGTACCACAGTGGGGAGTGCAGACATAACCCAAAGTCTGCCTACTAGTTGTTTAAACGTATATCAAGCAGGACATATCCAAAAACAAGCATTCACACGTCTGTTTATTATTTCAAAAGTACAATATATACATAATGTATAGTGAGGTTTTAAACTTCATTTATACAGAAACAAATATCTACAAAGTTAATTAAATCAATAGTCACTATGTGTATATTCATACAACATACATACATATATTGGAAGATTAAACATAGTTTTACCATCAGAACACAAAATGGGTAAGTAAATAACCCCTTCCATTTTGGAAAACACCTAATACCACTCTCCACCATCTGTGACTTAGCTGGAAATTCTTTATTTGGCGAAGTTTTCAACTCTTCGACAGGCCTGGAAAGTCTGATTTTTAGTGCCACCTATTGGTAAGAAATCAGAGCTGTGCAATAGTAAAAGGAAAGTTCTGAAGAGGAGCCTCTTCCCCACACCGTGAACACGGCCTGTACCTTTGTGAACCTCCTCGCACAGCATGGTGGCTTATACAGGTAGAGATTTAACAGTTAAGATCAAATGGGAAGTTGAGGTCTGAATTCTCCAGTAGGAACACAGCAAGAACAATTATGATGCAACACAAACATGTTTAAAAGGTTGACGCTTTGAACAGACCTGGACTGGAACACCTTTGGGGAATGTACGCCAGATCTCACTGCTTTCAGAAGTCTATGTGAAGTAAGAGTCTTAAGCACACTTCTCTATTAAGTGGGTATAATAAGAAAACCATCACCAGGGTCTAGGATATACAGGGGACCCACTAGCTTTTTAGAACATATTTGAGGCCTTTCCATGACGGAGAAAGGTCAGCAGTTTCTGTAGGAAGTGCGGCCTGTACTTCCAGGTGTGGGATATACACATTACAAAAGAATGATATATTCAGAAGTGGGTGAAGCATTCTGTAGGACGTAAATAGCCAAAGGCTTCTGGCCTAGACTCCTATTTTCAAGAAGAGCCTTCAACATTGTGTGTCCCACTTTAGTAATTTTCAATGAGAAATGGACAGTCGTTTCAGACTCTTGAAAATAGAAGCCTCAACTTACTTGGGACACTTAGGTTTAAAATGCATAATAGTTTTAAGATTATTACTTAATAAGAATAAATTTATCCTACTTCCTCTTCTTACAGAAGTATACCTCAAAACCTTGTAATGTAAACCATTACGTTCCTGAAGAAAGGATTAAGCAGAACCACTGATGCATAGGACTTGGGGGCTGGCTATCTATAGTCATGTCTTTCCTCTGTGATTTAAACTATTCCCTTAAAGCAGCAGTGTTCTTGTTTCAACTCTTTTTTATAGGATGCATTCATGTTCCTTGAACCAAGTGAAGCCATCTATCTGACTCTTGCTCCGTACCCTGAAAACAAAAGCAGTCACTGACAATGTTCATAAGGATAACACATTTTTCCAGTCATTAGCATCTTCTTGCATAAGAGAAAACAGACATGAGTACAGTCAAGAAAAACTTCTTATGTAAGACCAAAGATGTGCCTATGTGAAGATGTCAAGCCTTAAAACGGTTCCCCTCTGTGGCTTTATTTCTAACATCTTGGTCTATTTAAATTGAAGGTGGTGAATGAGAGGAGGTTTTGGCTGCTTATGCAAACGACATACACAAGCAAAGATAAAAAACCCCTAGAATTGCAGAGTCACAGCCAGAAAGCAGCATTTTTAAGCAAGACAAAAGAATAACTAGTGTGCTAAAATAATTTAAGACGTGTAATGGAGTGATGTCAAGAAGCACTACAAAGAATTTCCGCACTATCATTGCACTTATCCCATCTGCATCACATTTCTTCATTTATATTAAACAGCTGAAGAACATACATTAAACAGTTATAGGTACATTATGGAGTGAGCTTATTTCCAAAATCTAAAATATGGGAATCAGTTTAATACAGGAAAATAAGCCAAACAGGCATATAAGTATAAAAATGCAAAACAAACAAGAGCTAAAGCTTTGTTTGGACACACAACCTTTATTCCTGAATACTGTCTCAGGGGGCCTAAAATTCAGTTATACAAACTTACCTTGCCCCTCAGGCAATATCCTGGCATTCTTGAACGAAATAGTAAAACTCACTGATTTCATAATGAGCCAGGATTTCACCTCAGGAGGCTAAGCTTTCACTGTGCCATACCCACTTTCCCATCAAACATTCAGAGTGTGGACAGACAACGCACAGCAAGTTCAAAAGGGAATAGGGACTTACTGGCTATTCTGGGATAATTAGCCATTTGTCTGCACTTACTCTGCAGTAAGCACAAGTTAAATCAGGGAAACTTAAACCTGTTTTGTTCCAAGGTAAGTTTCTCCAGTATAACATTCACTTACTGTGGAGTAAGAGTGGACAACGTTACCGTATGCCAGCTGCTCCAGGGGAAGTCGCTGCCCTCTTTGCCTTGCTGTCCTGAACAGTTTGCCTGTATACCCGCAGCAGACAGTCCCGAGGCTGGGCTGGCTAAGGGTCACAACAAAATTGCAGAACTGCTCTCACTGCCCCTGGAATTTGGGAAAGACAACATCCCCCAGCATTAAAGGTTGAGGGGCCACATGACCCTCTCCTTACTGGAAATCATTAGCCCTTTACTACCTCTACTGTTGGGGAGTAAAAACGCCAGCTACTCAGGAGCAACCCTAAACAACACGCTGAGCCTGATCTTGTAAATATGTTCGTGCATGCTCATCTCTAACCAGCCGGGCAGTCTCGCTGACTGATTCACATCGATCAAACCAAGTACTTTGGGGTAAAATCTTCTACTGCTTAAGTGACACTGAGGCTTCTGAAAATGGAAGTTAGGTGCCACTTAGATGCTTTAGTAAATTTTCCCCTGTGTTTTGACACAACCAGAGATCAATTTTGCAAATGACACAAGTGGGGAGGAGGGTAGAAAATTTGGGTTTGTTTTTCATCATTAAAAAAAGCTGTCCTTTCAAATTTAAATCACTAATATGTAAAGTGTTTTTATTATACATGAGCACTAAGTGCAAATATGTAATACAGTATATACTTCATATATTTATACGACGAACTGGTCTGGCTCTGAATTTTGATCAAGCAAGCACTACATGTACAAAAATATACATTTTCTGCAGGAGTGGAGCTACTCCAGTCCAGGTAAATTACTTTTCCTGATGCTAAGCTGCATGAGTATAGCATTGAGACTCAACTTTTAAAGTTGTCACTGCAGGGCTAGCTTCCCATCACCCTGTCAAAGCAGGATGGAGGTATCCCCTGGAATCTTACCCCGTGTCATTTTGACAGTTTAATACTTCACACATCAGTAAAGTTCAAGATCTGACACAGATTTCTGAACTGCAATTACAGTTCAGCCAATAAGCTGCAACTCACCACTTAACACACACCTCATGTCTCACCTCGCTCTTACTGGCTGGCCTATACTTATAACTAATGTGACAAACAATGTGCGCAGAATTTTTTTTTAATTAATTGGTTATCTTGGACTGGGGGAGGGAAGATTTGATACACATAGCAAACAACCCCTACTTTAAAAAATATGCTAATTATACTGAAGGTCTGGAAAAACTTATTTTATAAAACTAAATTACCTGAGTTCAAAATTATTTAAATGTATACACCTAACCATTTGTGCAATCTGAGTTTATATCAACAAAACTTGCCAAATAACTGCAGCAGAAACAAAAGTTTTTCATTCTTCAATTTCTAGCTGGCTTTAAAAAAAGCAAGAAGCAGGTCAATTCATTTTAAAATTCCCAAGCTATTAAACTTTTTTTCCAAATGGTAATTTATGGAATACCATGTCCTTAATTTAAAAAACAAAACCAAAAAACCCCACAAAGCTTTAGAACAAAACCTCTCTCATGCATATATTAAAACTACTTAATCAACTTAAATATCAGAAACATTTATAGGGGGTAGGGAAGCATCTGTCTGAAAGCCCTTGAAGCTCAGCAGCATTGGATCTGTCCAACAGCAAAAAAAAAAAAATAAATATATCAGTTTAATTTTTTTGAAGCTCCATTATTAGCAGACTATTTAATTGCACAGGGCAGAAATTAAAATCTCATTGAAACTTAGTCTACATGCAGTATACACCGCAAAGCATTTGGATGTCGTTTCAGAGCACAGTTCAACAGAAGAACGTAGTGTATAGTGAAGCTCAGCAATGCCTTTGGCAAACATCAAACAGGCAAAACAAGCCGAGTCTACAGACCCTTTCTCTTGAGAAAGTGAACAGCTTGCATACTTAAAAGCTTTGCAAGATGGATCTCTGAACTGTTGCGCGCTCAATTTCCAGGAGAAGCTTAAGCTGACAGCCTGTAGCACCTGCCTTTTCTGCATCTTTGTTCTGGTCTTTCCATAAAAGCTTTAGTTACGTTTGCTTCATCCTCCGTTCCAGTTCATGCTGGTGTTTAATGAGCCGTTCTATTTCTGTTCCAAGCGTCTGAAGGTTCTCCTGTGAAGAAAGGATAGGGAAAGAAAGGCAAACATTAGTGAGCGTAATACTTGCTCGCAAATTTAAAAATTACTATTTAAAACAAAGTTAAAGACTTGGGTTTATTGCTCTCTGAAAATGCACTGTGTGCGCCTGACATGGAAAAGTTGGAAGAGTAAAGCCCACGTCAATAATGAATCCGATGCCAGGGAGGATAAAGTCGTTTCCTCAGATTTCAAGTTCCACTAGGCTTCTCTAGAAGTTGTTGCTTCAGTTCAAAGCTCAAATTAATAAACGTGTAAAAACACACTTATGAAATAAGACAGGCAGCGCTTTCAAGATGCATTACCTACTAGGCTCAAAACCGACTAGTAAGACGCATACACATTCTTCATAGTTATGCATATAAAATTAAAATGCTGACCTGCACAGAAATCAGGTGGCATGACCTATCTGAGTATACTTTCTCTGCCCTTCAGTGCTGTCTCGTTTGGTAGTCTGCATCTATTTAAGGCAGTTGGTATTAGAGAACTGCAAAGGCAGACTGAACGAAAGGCCCAGGTACTCACTTTTAGTGTTATGTTCTTCAGTAAAGTATCCTCTAGCACAGCCTGGAGTTTCCTGTTGATCTCTAAAGAGAGTTCTAATGTGAGCCCGCTGTCGGCAGGATGAGATGTGTACAAAGACGCCATGATCCCACCACGCCTGCTCAAATGAACTTTGTTGAAGTCAGAGGCCTCTGAGGACAAGGTTCCAGCTTCTTCTCGCAGAATGTAACTCTGAATAATCCTGGAAAAAAAAAAAAAAATGAGGATAGGTATCACAATGCATTGCAACTGCAGAGACTGACTTCTCCTCCAAATATTAGCTTGTTTCAGGGAGACAAACTATATTTAGGTAGAAGAAAATGACGTCACTGTAAACCTGATGAGCAAAACCATGGTTGATATAAGTGCCCCAGCTTAGAAAGGTGTTTCAGATGAGGGGAAGGACTTTGACAACGAAGCTCATTTCTAGCTACAAATGCATCAACAGTGAATAAATCAGCCAATGTAACAGCTTGTAGGGCTCACCCATAGGAAGAAACTTGGGCAAAATCCTGTCCCTGACTGCAGTCACTAACAGATCTCCTACTGACTTACGTGGGGTCAGGATTCTGCCCCAAGCACTCCTGGTGACAAAACCCAAGCCCAGCACTGAAGGCTTTCACTTCAGCAAAGGACCAAAGAGCACACAAGATTTGTACTTTTAACTGTTCTTGGAGACATATTTGACTACGGTCTAAAGCAATTCCAGAAAGCATCTCTCTTCGTCAGCTTTATTTGCACAAAAAAACGACTAGAGGAGATGTGACAAAGCTTCCAAGCAGATAAACTGTCACAACCTGAATTCAACATTTACGTTACAGAACAACTCTTAGTAATACATTCCTACTGTTTTTCCACAGGATCATTACCTCATTCAGTGCAGGGGATGCACCTGTGCTGGGAAGGAATCAGAGCCGTGGAAAGGAGACTGCCTGGAAGATCTTTACATCAATGCTAGAAGGGGGAGCAGCAAATGATGCAGGGGATGACAGAAAGAGAAAGGATGGGCTCATGCTTAAATCAGTTATGTCCACCTGGAGATGCGGATTCTGCCCATGCCTCTGTTACACAGGTCAGTCACTTAAACTAAACTTTTCAAAGATGTTACCAATCGTTCGCGCCTTGTTTTCTAGTTCACAACTCGAGACCTGAGAGTTTGAATTTCAGCAGTGCTGAGAGCTCCTACCTGGCTGAGGTAAAAAAAGACTTGAAGCTCATTTTAGGTGTGCTACACGGTGTTGACTATTCTGAGAAAGTATGGATCTGGGGAAGACACCCAACCAGAAATCCTCGGTGCCTCTGTCTGCCACCTGCAAAATGATGAATACGATCCCACTCCCATCTCAGACATGCAGACATGTATCTTAAGTGTCAAGCACTCAGATATCGTAATGATACGTGCCCTAGGAAAACCCATAAGGAAATAGCAATAATTCTGTCTTCAGAGGACAGCGTGAATAGTGTACTCTAAATGGCCAGACACAGAACAACATACTGAGAACAAAACCTAGTAAGCAACTGTTCATTCACTAAGTTGCTATCCATTGGTTCAGAGAACAGTTTGCTCTGACTGAGATCAGGAATTACTGCCCTAAGGTTACTAAGTACACGTAATTAATACACAGAATCCCTACCGCAGAGAGCTTACGATTATTTAAGGCACCAATATAATAAATGGGTGTATTTCATAAGGGATCAATTTAACAGCAAAAAGCAATTCCCCAGAAAAAAGACAGCATATATGACTTCTTCCACTCTATGACCAGCTGAAACTGAACTGGGCAACCCCACAAGAAAAGCCTACCCTGCAAGTAGCACCATAACCAGAGCTTGGTATATCACACTCTTAAGTATATGCCTTTAGATCTGATATTCTGTTACAAATATATATAATCAAATATTATCTGTTATTTTTACTGTACACAAACACCCCCACTAGGAATTATGCAAGACTCTACATGCAAGGATTTTTGTGGGGGATATCTTTTATTGGACCAAGTGAATGGGTAGAATAGACCTAGGCAAGCATTCAGGTATAACAGTGGTTCACAAACCTGCAGAAATCCCAGCCCAATGAATTAAAAAAAGAGTAAATGAACCATGATAGCAATCCACAACCTCCTAGTTGGTCACTTTTTCTAGAACCGTTTTACAATAGTAAGGTAAAAACTATGATCTTTGAGGTACACTGTGGCTGCAGCCATCTTATCCTAACTTTTCTCTGTTTTAAGCCAATTAATTGTCTTGCATAAGATTCAAAGTCACAATGCAGCAACCAAGCACCAAAGACCATATGATTCCAGTGAGGTACATACTTGGTTTTTTTCCTGATTTCCTCCACCAGTTGCTTAATGTGATCCTCCATGAACTCCATCTTTTCATTTTTCCGAGCATGAGCCTTCTGTAGCCTGACTATCCTCTCAATCAGGATAGCCTTGTCCACTTCTGGGAAGTTATCCACAGCTACCGAAGAGCCAGTATTCTCAGGCGACCTATCTTCGTTGCTGCTTCGAGCATTAAGGGAGCCTGCCAATGCAGTCACGTGCTCATTAAAGAATTCCAGAGTAGTAAATAAAGTATTTCTGTTCCACTCACCTCCACATACACCATCCAATAAATCACTACCATTTGCAGCAGCCCCGGACTTTGATTAAATACTGTCTTCACAGAATGCTGATCTCATTTAGCAATTACTGGGTTTGCCTGTCCACTATATTCATATAGTTTTAATGCACCTGTTCAGAAAGTGGTAAAACTCCTTACGATGAGCAGTACTGTACTGCTGTAAAGGATATACTTATATCTCCGTATATGGATTACTGGTGTTATTGCCCCAGCAGGAGGGGCTGACTGGTTTTACCTTCATAAGGTTCTAAACTGATATAGTTAAAACTTTATGAAACTTCAGCGTAGACCAGCAAATCTCCAACACGAGTACCCCAAACTTAGCCTCTTCCTACTTAATGACAGAAGGGATCCTGAAAAGCTCAGAGGCAAGTTTAAAAACAGTGAGGAGAGTAAAAAGAAAAAGGCTCAATACTGCAAATCCACATGCTGACAGAACATGTAATTTTTTTTATATAATCAACCTAATTTAATACTATATCTGTTACTGATCAAATAAATTAATGCCTAGATCCTGAAGGCGAAAAATCATCTTTGTGCTAAAAATAATAAAACAATGTTCTGCATAAGTAAACTAGGCCTTTAAGTGGTGTAGGTTGTAGCCATGTTGGTCTAAGGACAAAGGCAGACAAGGTTCTTTGAGTGAATCTGACATCTTTTATTAGACCAACTTAAATAGTTGGAAAACTATTATTAAGCAAGCTTTCGGGTTCAAAAACCCTTTGTCAGGCTAAGGAAGTTTCTGCAGTTGATGTGTGCGCTCTTACTGGATGGAAGAGTAAACCAGCCCAGCCGTGAAGTTGTTACACATTTTTTGTGAAATAACTTTGCAACTTATCTTTTATTAGACCAACTGCCACTGGTCCTTGTTTTATCACGCCACTAACTGAATGTATGGTTGGGTCACACGCAGCTTAATATGCTTAACTGGTTATTCACAAAAAAGTAGGAGCTAGCTCTCATGGTTGTTGTTTAACTCTTGTAATCAAAGCATGTGGCTACACTTATAAATCGAGAGGCCTAGGTATTGTGTTCTCAGCCATAATAGTGAATGGCAGCGAATTTCACAGGTAAATTATGCAACAGGTAAAAACAAAGCTGTTTCAAACTGCACATATTTCCAGATACTTGTGGCAGGTACTGCACTTCTAAAGTCTATGTACCGAGAGACAAAAAAGGAAGGTGGGGGGGAAAGAGACAAGACAAGACGAGAAACCAAACTTTAAACAGACCTGAGGGCTTTCATCGGGCAAATGGGTGCAGTACTGTATCTCTGGGTATTTACAGGAGACTATTTTGTTAAAACAGTAAAAACTTCAAACCACTATTTAAGTTACCTGATGAGCTAGAACGACTTCCCATGCTGCTGACTTCTTTATCATAACTACCGTTTTCAATCTGTTCCAGTTTTCTTCGTGCTAACAGTAAAAGATAATGATGAGGGTTACCAAAATGATAAACCTTAACCCAACACAGTATATAGCTTCCAACTTTAGAGAAATTCAGGCATTTTTCAAAATACTAGTGCCTGAACCCTTCTGAGAAAAAGCAGGGTCTAACATTTATTAGTTTGTTCTGCCCCAGTTCTGGGTGAGAAAAGAATTCCATGTACTACACAGTCTTGGAACAATAACACATACTATTGATCCAACATGCCTTTTAAATAACTAATGAAGGACATAACACAGCTGTGTTCTATGGAAGCAGTGTTATCCTAGTTGTCATTGTTCCTGGTAGCTGACAGCCAAGTTTGTTCCTTCCAGGAGCTGGATGATGCTACAGTAAAAAAAGGGGAAAATTCATGAAGAGGAAAGGTTCATACACGCATACACAAGGGAAACAGAATTCCCTCTTGCACAATGTGAAGACGACACAAAAGCTGTGTTTCCATGCAAACTGCAAATGCACGCGCGATTATCATCAAACTGCATTCGGAACGGATGCAGTTCTGAACGATTAATGTTTTTCACTTACTTTACACACAAATTATTCACCAGTCTTCCTACAACCATAATTAAACTGATAAAGCTCTTTGATAAAAATCGAACAATAAATGCCACAAACAATCCCAGGTCCAGTAAGGGCTTAGGAAAACGTTGGCAGGTTCTGAACACACAATATAGCAGAATTCAGATAAACCAAATTTACCCAGAAGAATATCACAACTGGCATAACCAGGGAAGGTAAAAGTCCAAGAGTTTGTGTTTGAGATGGCTGTGTTACATGGGGTTTATTTACTTTAAGGCAAACCTATTTCAAATTATGCAATCATGATTTACTGTTGATGAGATGCAAACAGTGTTCTTCAGCAATGAATGGAGAGAGCCAGAACCCCTCTCTAACAGCATGATGGGGGAAGAGACCATATTAGCACACACACTACTGTTTGGATCTGGAAAAAATTTCAACCTTGCTGAAGTTGTTTGGTGAGATCTTTAAGATTTGCTGTGTGCTTCCGCTTTTGAGTAACCAGCTCATCCTTTAGTTCATCCACTTGGGTATTCAGCACTGTTAGCTCTTTCTGTCGAGACTCTAACTCCATCTGCAAGGCTAGGACCTCATGTCTGCGCAGCTCTTCCTCCTTCTGCAATTTGTTGGCCTGAATTTACAAATGTTAAAAAAAAAAAAAAAAAAAAAAAAGACAAATAAAAACCAGAAGTAACCATCTGCTTAACAGAAACAACACATTCACTTACACTGCACCTGCCTTCTAACCAAGGATCTTGCACTCTTTTATATCACAATTAATATCAACATCACCACTGTGGAAGGGTGCCATGACTAGGGTTACCGTACATCCATATTTTCCCCAAGCATGTCCTTTTTGGATGACCTGATCTCCGTCCAGGTGGTTGTCTGAAAGCTGAACCAGCGTCTGAGATTTTGCTCTGTTCCACTAGCAGGAGCAAGGGAAGGGCGATTGAAGACAGGGGGTACCACGTGCATGTCTGTGCTTGTGTCAGGGGGGCAGGTACCTGGTGGTGCTGGGGGAAGCTGTCCAGGTGTTGGGGCAGGGTAGGGGGGCGGTGGGGAGGCGCCTGCCCCACCAGCAAGGGAAGGGGGCTCTTCAGGAGCAGCAGGGAGCTCCGTGGCACCAGAGCTGGTGCTAGTACTTGGGGAGAGGCCGGAGATGCTACCGCAACCAGGGGAGGGTGGGAGGAGTGGCATGGCTAGGTCACCTGGAGCAGTAATGGAGCCCCAGCCCAGGAGGGGGGGAGGAGGGGTGTGCCCCATAGACCTCCCCTTCTCTTGCCTCCAGCCCACTCTAGGGCCACACTTACTCTCCCACTGCCACTTGCCATGCTCCAAGCTGGTTGGGACAGGAACAGCTGGGGGCCCCCTCCAGCAAGGCTGAGGGGATCAGGGGGCTGCAGGTAGGGAATAAGCAGCACTGGAAGGGCTGTGGGTAGGGAGTGCGAGGCACCAGCATGGCCTGGGGGGTTGGGAGTGAGACACACCAGTAGGGCCAGGGGTCTGCAGGATGGGAGTGGTATGTCCCCCTGACAGATGTCCTCTTTTCTGAAACTGGAAATATAGTAACCCTAGCCAGGGCAACATGTCAGCAACTGGAGCACCAAGGGAAACCGAGAGCCCTGACTTTTCATCCTCAATGCTTTTAGGGTGGTGCAAGGAATGGTCCCCAGTAGCAATTCCTCTGATCAAACATGTCAGGAAGAAATGGAAAACCTTATTTTGAGAGGGAACTAAAAGAGCTTCACTTGTTTAGCCAAGCAAGTCAAAGGCTGAGCGGATATACCATACTCTTTATAAACAGACTGAAAGTACACACTGAGGGTATACGGATGCAAAAGAGCTATTCCAGGACAGCTGGCACAGAACAAAAGGGTGTAAAGTGGCCACGGATAAATTTAGGCTGGAAATCAGGACTAGGTTTCTAAGCAACAAAGAGAAGCCTGATAAATGTATGACTGGAACAGCACAATATGGCTGCAGGGAACTAGACTCTATGACCAATGTTCTTCCGGTCTGAATGCCTGAAGACAAAAGGCAAGGCCTTAAAAGATTATAGTCTTCCACCACACAAGTAAATCCTTTTTCTTCCAAGCCTGGGCTGTCACTTGGAGGCACTTTGATTAACCACACAAATGGCATGGTTTAGATCACTAAACCACACTCTTGCCAGCCTAACTTAACTCCAGTTGTGTCTGTGCATACCTCCTTCCAGAATTAAATCATCTGTCCTAGCAAAAGCTGTCTCTACACCCAGGACCGATGTTTCATCTCTATCAATCCCCCTGCCCCTCAGCCAACATAACTATGCCAGTTGAAGTTCATTGTGCACACCAAGGTTAAACGAGGGACATTCAGAACCCAGTTTCACGGGCAAATCACATCATGTAAAATGCCAGATCAATGCAATTCATGACACTGAACTCACACTATGACTCCATTCACACAGCCCAGGTCATCACCCCTACAACTCTAGAGGACAGCGATGAGGAGGGGGGCACAACTTTGTGTTTGGAAGGGCAGAAAAATGGCTACATTCAGATCATGTTTTCAGTCTTTTATGTCCAACCACAAGGGTCAGAATATTCCATTTTCTTTTGAACAAAAGCCAAAATTCTATCCTCATTATGTAGCTGAAGAAGCTGGAGCCCCAAATCTGTACCTTAAACCAGTCCATATCAGATAACCTGTGATAACACTGTGCGCTGTACTCACCAGATCGTCTCTGGTCTGTCTCACATGTTCCAGCTGCCTCTGTAACTCTCTTTCACTGTAAGTGAGCTTATCGAGCTGGTTCTGCAACGAATTGTTTTCAGACTGAAGCTGTGCATTCTTACTGGTTAGTTTTTCAGTGAATACCAGTAGCTCAGACTCTCTTTTCCGACTGCCTTCAATGTCCTTTTGGAGATCAGTAATCAAGGAGTTCAGACTATCCACTTCTTCCTTCAGTGCATCGATCTCTTGTTCATCTCTGCCAAAACAATGATACAGTTTTTAAAGACTTTGCTTGAGTTTAAATAAACATGAATGAATTAAATGGCTTTCAGACTGCCAGTGAGCTACCAGTGCCCCCCAGTCATACTTGTGAGAACGGCCAGTAAAGATCAGGTAAATGCACTACCTGAACTTGCAAATTCAATTTACTAAGTGGTACAACCCTGACTGAGGTGCAGTTCCACGAAAGCAGCAGTTCCAAAGGGGCTCCATAAGCGAGGACCCCCTTGGAAGATATGAATCCAGTATAGAAAGCACAACTAATCCTGCCTAGTGTATCTCTGGCTAATCTTGTAGACTAGCAGGGTTTACATGCACATCTCTGCAAAAATATTTTCCAAACTTCCACAGTGATTTTTTGGAAAATATTAGTATGTGCAGAAATATTTCCTCACAGTGTACACAGACCTCTAATGTTATCTTGCTTTTTGTTATCATTCAGAGCATGCATCTAAATTCTGCCAAAATGGTTTATTACCACACATTCATTGAGGTTACATTTCTTCTAATATACCTGGATACAAAACAGACCAAAAAAAACCTCTTACGGATTGTAAAAGCATTATCTGTTCCTTATATTAAAGATGGGCTTATCTTTAGACTATTAACCTCCTTTGTGGTCAAGTAGTTCTCTTTATTCTAATCTGATTGAGGCTGTAGCTGACTGAAGTGGGAAGCTAGAACATTAAATTATGCTGTTTTCAAAGTGGACCGATCTATCACGGGCAAATGAAACTGGAGGAGTTTCAAATTCCAGTTAACCCCAAGGGGAAAAAAGTCACAGCAATAAATCATTCGGTCTCTAAAATGATTTGTTTCTGTTTATTTGATATAACGGGCCAGAAACCAAGTTCTCTCTCAAAAGGCAGAAAGATGCATTTTGTTAAAAGCTAAGACGACGATTCCCAATGTGTGGTACAGGTACCACCAGTGGTACACAGACAACCTGTCAGTGGTAGGCGTTAACTGATTTATTATAATTATAGGACAAAAATGTGCTGGTGGTACTTAAGGTTGAACTGAAAAATGTGCTGGTGATAATTAAGGTTGTATTGTTTTAAATTGGTGGTGCACAATCTGTCAGAGTTTGGGAACTGCTGAGCTAAAGTACTTCTAACAGTAGTAGCCACTTTTCTATACTGATTATATTTGACGTAAATAGAATCTTAATACATGGTTTACCAAAGATTAATGTTTAGGTGAATAAAATGGGTATTCAGCTGTCAGATGTTGTAGAGTCCAACTAGTCAAAAGACTGGCTATACACAACAGCTACTGCATGACCTAAAAGCACGACCTCTATTACTGATGTGCATGAGTACGCTACAAGGCAAACCTGTCTGTCTGGTTCCTAGGAAAAAATTTCCATCAGTTAGAAATATCTACTACATCTACAAAAATGTGGAAAAAAGAAATCACTCAGTGAAAACTCCCTCAATGTGAAAGAGTACTAAAGAGGCTGACATGGAGATAACCATCCAAAGATTTCTGCAGGGTGTAGTCAGTTCTCGCTCTGCTCCCAGGAGCTCCTCTCTGCACACCAGTGTGCTCTCTGAACGCAGTCCAGCTATAAAGGCAATTTGTGATATTTTCAACCCCACAAAAGCAAATCAAAGGATACAACATACAAGCCTATTAAGAATCCCAACAGAAGACTGGCAGCTAAGCCACATTATTAAACGATACCTACAGAAGGATTTTTTCTCTTCTTTGTGACATGTAAAGGCTGCCTGGAAGGGTTGTTTTGTTTTGTTTTCCTCCTAGAAAAATCAGTATCATCAGGTCTCCTCTTTTCTGCTCTTGCTAAAAGATTCACAAGGGAGGAGGCCTGTGAATTATATATTTATTGTCTGCTGAAGTCACAGTGTTGACCCTTTAGTGAAAGTTAATGCCCTAATTGTTTAACAGATGTTAATGAGAAGAGACCAAAACTCCCTCTCCCAATTGTTCTTTTGACATTTTTTCCACTTATTCTTCAGTAACACAGGGCCTTTTAAATTCAGCTACATAAAGATCCCCAGAAAGCCCCTCTGCCATTGCTGAAGCATGTTGTGTGCAAGGTCAAAAAGCAAAATAATTTCCATGCCCCGTTTAGACTCAGTCCCTCTTAGCAGAAGAACTAAGGGTGTTAATTCTCACTCTATTGAAAGAAATAAAAAAAGACAGTCTACAACATCCCACCTCACTTTTCAATAATCTAAATCACTTGCTCCAAACTCCTTCCTAATTTTGAAAATACAGCATAATTCTTACAATTCTTTACTGAAGCCTGCTCTTAGTCCCTCTTCCCTCAGAGGCCAAAATAATGCTCAGGGTGCCCCCACTGCTTTGGTTGGCACTGTATTCAGTATAGGACACTTACTGCTTTCTTTATCTTACATTTTCATCTATGCAGATACAGCCAACCATCCTTGCCTTAAAAAATTTGCCTACTGGTACCCTCAATCGAACTTCTCAGCTATTTTTATTACAATAACCCCATTCACAGCTCCACACCAGAGTCCTGATGTGGTACTGGCCCCAGCCTGAGGCTATGGGGTGGGGATAGTGCGGGGAACGAAAGAGGCTTTCCTGCCTGGAAATTTAAACCTTGTGCCAGGCAGCTCTGGCTAGGCTGTTGGGCATGGAGTTTAAAGTCCCTGGCGAGAAAGCTCTTCACCCCCCTTGCCCAGAGCCTCTGCCGTCCCACGTAACAGTCCAGCTAGAGCTGCCAGGCATGGGATTTAGACAGCTGATTGGCACCCCCTGGTCTGATTTGAGAAGGCTGAGGAGAGATGCAAGGTTTTCCAATATTAAAAAGCAGTTAAAAAATGATAAGTGATCAACTGTTTTCCTTTGCCCACTTGGTGAAAGATGAGCCGAAATAGGTTCAATATAAAATGAAAATAATTGAGACTGGGTATTAGATAAAATGTTTTTCCTTTGTGACTAGTGAACCACTGAAATAGGCTATTTGGGGACTTCCCTGCACTGGAAGTGGTGAGATTAGGCAGACATCTGGCAGGGGTGTTACTTGATTCCGTCTTACTGCAGGTATTGAACTAGATCGGGGTTCTCAAGTCCTGGGTTGGCTGCTGAACCGAAAGTGTCCGCGGACTGGCAAACCACATCTCCCCAGAGATGACGTACACTGCCCATTCCAAAGCAAACCGGCTCACTAGGACTGGAAGGGATCTTGAGTGATCATCTAGTTCAGGGGTTCTCAAAGTTTTTATGCTGTGGCCTGGCAAACCGCAGTGCGGAAGTGACCGCAGCTTGGCAAACCGCAGCCCAGTAGTCACAGCCGACCATGGCCAGAATTTCCAACCGGCAGACGGGTAAGCATACCCCCACCCACTGGGTGGAAGGGGTGGCCTCTCCACCCAGCTCTGGGGAGATGTGGCTTGCCAGTCCATGGACACTTTCGTGTCATATAAGGAACTGAAAACATTAAATTTGTGTACCCGAGGAAGGCCGACACATTGCTGAAATATTGTCCCATGGCAAATGAAAACTGCTTGCAAGTACTACAGGGATGTGTAGGTGGATTATTTGTGATGCTCATCAGCCTCCAGAACAGTTCAAATGTGTGAAAAGATAGTATTTGTTTGTGTTTCATTTTACATAAACCATATGGAAATATGATTATGCCCAGACACTGTTCTGGGATGTCCATAAGCCAAATTCTCCTCCAGCTTAGAGCAGAGGGTGTGGGGCAAGTCAACATTTGTTACAGTGCAGTTAAGGGAGCTTTGCCAGAACCAAAACTAGTTCAAGAGAAGAGAATCAGCCCTTCTGTTCCTTAAAAGCTCAGGATTTGATGTAGATAAATTCAAGATGCAACTTAGAGATGCAAATGAGCTCAATACTAGGTGAATGTTCTGAAAAAAAAAAAAAAATCACGTTAATGGATATAAATTAAGGTTTCCTTTAAGTGCTTCAATTCACCCATCACAATAAAAGAGCCTGATCCTCTCAGCTCAGCTGCCTCTTTCCTGACTCTTGAATCACATGAGCACTGAACAG
Organism: Caiman crocodilus; assembly: GCA_030014935.1. Lineage (NCBI taxonomy): Eukaryota > Metazoa > Chordata > Crocodylia > Alligatoridae > Caiman > Caiman crocodilus. The sequence continues at coordinate 17,884,225 of JAGPOW010002742.1, read as the reverse complement.
TTTCCCTGCATGGAAGCTGAACAGTCAGCTCCAGAATGCACACTTATTTTTATCCTGACAGGTCCCATTGTTATATGATCTATTATCTGTAATATTATCTCTCATCTGATCATCACAGTTCATCAACATAATGTTCTTGGGCACATTTAAATCATTCAGAAGTTTTACAAGGGGCTCTACTGGAACAAGATAGATTCCCTGAGGACACCCGAGTACAATACATACCAAGGCAGAAATATTTTTAAAACAAAAACATGCTGCAGATTTAAGGGAAGTCTGTTTTAAATCCACACTTTAATGTATACCTTTGATGTTGTTCCTGCAGCTGATCAACAATTTTCACTCTGTCCAGCAAATTCTGAATCTCAGCCTTCTGCCGATTAATTATTTCTTTGTACTTAGATAACTCATCATCTGTTCTCAACCTTTCATCCTCTAGACATTTCACCTAAATGTAGAAGATAAAAGAAACTATAAGCTTATTTTCTTAGCAAACTTCAGAGCTGGTAAGTTTTATATGGCAGTCTAAAGTTCTGATTAATTATTATAGTATAGTATTGCCTTCTTGGTTTTGAACATGAAGTGTACATATAATTGGATTCAAAAGCTAAATTAAATATTAATTTTAGTCATAAGAATATGAAGAAGCTGTAAACATTGGCTGCCTAAAAAGGACCAAATTAAATAAAATAAATAGGGGAAATACAACCTTTCCTAAAGTTTCATAACTGTACAAACATCAAGGAATCAAGCCTCCTTAACTTCGCCCTCTTCCTCCTATTAAAGCCAACATACATCATGCCCTCCCAACCCTTTTCTCCAAGGACTAGCCCTATGGGGTCTGCACTGCTCCTCTTCTAGCCAGGATCAGGATGAGTTATTTGGCAGTGGTCTATGGCCCTCATTGGCCTTCAAACAACACCCAAACACAGTTGAACTCTAATCCTTTGTGTAATTCTTCTGCCAGTTAGGACAAACTTTATTTGTTCTGCTTGTAAAGATACATATACTGCAGTTTTACATAAATATACACCACACAGATGGCAGCATCAGTCGTTTTCAAAACCTACTCAAGTACTCCTAACAGCTTTGCTGTAAAATGTGGCAAAGAAAAAAAGGGACAGCGAGAGGTACCAGCTCAATGACATTCCAAGAAACACTGGCTACATCAGCCATTCCTAAATAATGCAGCCCCTTGAACTCATCCTACAAAGTCCTCATTCTATAACATGTATGGTGAGAATACATGCAGTGACTGTTTCATCTATCTGATGTATTGCCAAAAGTTTTATACTCCATTTTCAACCTACGGCTACAACAATCTCTAGTTACCTTTGTTCTCAGTGTGCGCAGCTCATCCATGCCCTCTTTAAATGTTCTTTTCAAGTCCTCCAGTTCTTTGATTTTGGCATGATGTACCTGGTAAAGAAGGAGAGCATCACAATAAGCCTCAATCTGAGGCAGGAGCGTCTGTAAGGCAGCACTCTGTGCCACAAACCTAGAGTAGTGCTCTGTGCCTTCAGCCAGAAGGGCTGGGGTGGCAACAGGCAACATGGAGTAGCAGCAGCAGTAACAACCACCTTTGACACCTTTGAAACCAGATGCCTTAGTTTGGCCTTTTTGAGAGAATATTACGACTAAAGCAGCAAGTCTCTGCTGAGCAGGTGAGAACCAAGATTCCCTCCTAGATGCTTTTAGCCTTGCCAAATTTGTGATGGCAAAAGGCAACACCAAAACCCTTTCTTTAAACCATGGAGGCCCCATAGCTTCTCAAAAAAGCAATGGTCATTTCCCTCTAACTTGGTTCTTGGAAATGCTTGAATTGCCTTAGCTGGATCATCCCCCCCAAAAAGTGTAGACTGCAGCAGATACCTGGTATGCAGAATTCAGCCAGAGTAAATATTTGGCAAAGTTATAAGCAACTAAAAACAAATTCTAATCATGAAGAAGCACTGGGCAACTTGGAAGAGAGGCCTTGCTGCCTTTAAGCAACACAATGCGTTTACCTCCAACTGGTCAGACTTTTCCTGCATTTGTTTCTCCAGTTCTCCCTTTGTTACACGGAGCTTTGCATCCAACTCATTCGATTTAATTTCTTCCGACTCCTGCGGGAAAGCAAGAAACAAGCACACTTCATTTTAGGAGCATTAAAAAAAGCCACTCTTTGCCCATTTTATGGGCACGTTATTAATATCACCGACTGCAAATGGCTACATAGAAGCTTTGAGCCTTGCCCTCCAAAGCTGGCCTCAAAACTGGCCTCCCTATTTCTTTTCCATTCATACCTAATCTTTGTACCTGCATATAAAGTGACATGTCATCTCAGTGGTGCTATATACACAGTAATCTTTCACTTTATTACAAGTTACACAGAAAATAGAAAAATGAAATGCTAAACATGCTAAATTTCACCTCATAAGAAAACACGCCTACTTGGTACGTTTTTATCATTTCTTGGCAGTTTTTTCGTATCTGATCTGCTTCCTCTTTTGCTTGTGTTAACTTCGTTGTTGCATCCTTGAGTCGGTCTCTAGTTTCCTAGAAAAACAGAAGTGGATAATGGGGTTGAACCTGCCAAAGACGACAAAATTTTTAACTGAGGAAAATGTGGCTCTTTTCCAAATATTTTCAACTCCATGGTGACCAACTTCTCTCCAAATAGCAATGTATTTTGTTTGAACAACTGCAGCTATTGATGGAGACTGATAACGTGAAAACCCTTAGCTTTTGTTTAAAAAAAAAAAA
>JAGPOW010002742.1:17866667-17879938 GCA_030014935.1 Caiman crocodilus | reverse complement strand
AAAAGGTCTCTGGCAAGCGTAGAGGAACAAAAACCCACTCCAGATATATTCTGTTCTGTCCTTCCACAATTTCGCTTCTCAACTGGAAACTTCTTTAATCCACCTGTAGACAGCACAGTCTACAGATGGATTTAGGGACACATTGTAATCTTACTCCAGGACAGTGCTTTACTAACCTTGTGAGAATCCATTTCTGTTTTCAATTTGTTTTGGGCCCATTTGACTTTAATAACATGAGAGTTCATTTCTTCTTTCAGTTTTTCTATCTCTCTGCTCAATCTAGCAGTTTCGCCTTCCTAAAACCAAAACAGAACACAGGTATTATTTCGTAGACTTTGATCCTCCAGTGTTTATACAGCCATAGCACTCATGTATGATTAGTCTATTCTAAGTGCAGGCTGTCAACTTTAAGGCTATGATCCTGAAAGACGAACATAATGCTTTAGCCCCTAACTTGTAAATATTCAAATGTTTAGGCCGGAGCTCCCCTAGTGAGTGCGCATCCCTGTCTGCACACACTGCTGGTACATTTAGGGGCTATCAGGGGTGGCCTCTTCACTAGAGCCCCTTTGATTTAGATACAAGGAAACCGCTAGCAGACTGGTTTCCTTGGGGGCTGTCACGGTCCAGGAAAACCTAGATTTGCTGATCTTCTGAGAAGGCTGCAAAGGAGCAGTTTTATTCCTTCAGTAGACTGAGGGGACAGATGCAGGTTCCACGGAGCTAAAACCACAAGGTGCAAGAAGATACAACTAAATACTTCAGGACTGGTAAAAATCTTTTGTACAGAACTGATGGAATCCTTGCATAACTGGATACATAAAACAGATCAATACTGGAAAAAAGAAAATAGTCCATTGTAAACCACTCTATGGTTGTACTTCACATACTATTTATGCCAGCACAATAGTTAGCGTAAAACACTAACAAAGCACCGGCGTTTTATATGCAACTAAGTACATGTAGTGCAGGGTAACAGCAAATGCAGGCAAAAAAACAAAAACAAAAACAAAAAACACACTCCACACAAACCACTCCCTTTCCTATCAATAGCATGAATTGCCAAAGCATAGTTGCCATGACCTTAGACACCAATATCTACAAACCAACATGTCATAAAATACTCCGTGCATTATATTAGACTCCTAGCAACTTCAATGTTATTCCTGAATGGGCCAAGTTTATCTTACCCAAGGTGTTTACAGAAGCATGACAAAAGGGCTGCATAAACACTTCAAATCTTCAGGGCTGCTGTCACAGGTAAACCTGAAGTTAGACCTACCAGCTAAAGTTTCTTTTACAGGTTTGAGCAGGTCCCCGCCCTTTTATAGGCAGGAAAACCACTGAAATATACTTAAAAGGAGGCACCTGAAGCCATAATTTCCTCAAGTTTCAGTGAGCTTACTTTGACTTTTCTTTTCCAGTGAACAATGCGTGTTGTGACTGCTCACGCCACAAAACAACATTACGAACAAATCCACTAGGTTTAAAGGCGAGGTCAGCTATCAATGGCCCACGGGATGGATTTGTTCCACCAAGCAACTGTACCCCATCTCTCCTGGCCAGATATTGGCCGCGGTTCTCCAGTACAGTCGTGTTCCTCTGCTCCCGAGCCGTTCTGTTGCAGCACTGCCCACTGCTGTCCCAGCCCTCTCTGCCTTCTCTTTCGCACCCTCTTATCACAGCTGTTGTTTCTTTCACTACTAAAATCTGTTGCTAGCAGGATTTGGTGATGGCAGGAATTGGGTGGCAAGGGTAAAGTGCAGCAGCATTGGCAGCAGCTGCAGTAAGGGGCCATGAGAGCAGCTTCAGTAAGTGGCTTAGAGGGGCAGTGGCAGGAGCCACCTGTGAACCCAGCTACCTTCATTCAGCCTCCCACACCTTAAAGGTTGCTGACTTGTAGTGTAAAGCTATTATTAAACCTTTATTATTGGGTAGCTGGTACTTTAAAGGAGCCAGCATCTCTTGTTTCTCCTCTTTGTTCACAGTGAACAGAAACTGCTTAGACATAAGACTGTAGGAAACTTCACTGCACCTTTCTTCAGACATTTGTGTAAAATATTAAAAAAAGGCCTACCACTGCAGGATCTAAGCAGTTGGGGTGCAACCTGTTACTGGCCTCTAAAAATGAGTTCCAGGCTTTCCAAACTGGTCCTGAATAAATCCTGTTTCTTCGCTACTCACTACCTAAGCAAAATTTTTAAAAGCAATAAAACAGCGAGGACACCACAGAAAATCCTAAACGAGTTTCTGCAGTATTTAAACCCCTTCATCACGGCTTGTAGAAGCTGCCTACAAGGCAGGTTTCTCATGTTGTTGCCAAAGAAACTAGTGCATCCTACAGACCTCCATTCAGAGAATTATCTGAAGGAGTTTTGGGGAGATGACAATAGGAACAATAGTCTTTTTCCAAAAGAAAACTCTTTCATAAAATGAATCTTTTTACCAAGATGTGAATTCAGTAAAACACATTTCATTCCATAATTAGGTTAAGTGAGGTCCAGATTATTCACAGAGTACTTTTAATCAGTTCTTTAAGTCTTGTACAATATGCCTGGCATACCTTGGTTTCATAGAGCTGGTGCAGTCTTCCTTTTTCCTGAGAAAGCTGTTTGATTTTATTAGTGTGTTTTTCAATTTCTTTGTTTGCATCTCTCAGTCTTCTCTCAAGTATCTCCTTTTCTTTCCGGAGGTCTAATGATTCCTTTTCTCCTCGGACATATTTCATCACCATGGTTTCCTTTTCTTGGCGTGCTTCTTCACATTTCTTGTTTGCCTTTAAAATTGTTACTCTGATTCCGTTAATAATGCATTTTGCAGTTAGCATTGATAAGTGGGCAATACACATACACAGTACTCCATGCAGTAACTATCGCTGAAGGCGAGGATGCAGATATACATTTTCACTAGCAGGATCAGGCTGAATATCAGTGTAATTGTAATGCGTACACACAATATGCAGCCCTATGGTGGTGCATGTTATTCTACTCCAAGGAAAGGTAGCCCTAGGAAGATAAGTAGTACTTCTACACCAGTGCATGTTATTGGTATACAGGTAGCTCTACTCAATATTTGTAGGAACTGTCCACCTGGGCAGAGGTCGGACCCTTGTGGTTCCTTCCCTGCTATTCTATCCTGGAAGAAGAGCTTGCTCAAGTGCAAATATGCTGTCATAGCACCCCTGCCACCTAGCGGCAAGGTACTCTAATATTGCCTGCAGCAACTGGTCACCTGGAGAGCGCCAGACATCGGCCCATTCAGGCCACCAATGTAACTTACCCAGGTTTGTAATATTAGGTACATATCTTAAATGTCTGCAAGCCCACAGCTAAATATCTTATTTTAATGGCATAATCAGCAGACTGGTACAGCTTCAGTGTATTTGAGCATTCATAAAAATCAAAAACATACACACTTGATGCTTCCAAGTGAACATATTTTTGCAAATATATATTGTATTGCATATTATATCGTGCCAAATCTCTCCCCACGATGTTCTAAACAAGGTCTATTTAGTTGTCTGTTTAAAATCACAGAGATCTTATTTTCAAAAATGTACTAAATTTTCATAAGAACAGGAAGCAGAAATAGCATTCTAAAATTCATGCAATGTGGACAAAGCCCCTGATTTAGTGCAATATTAAGAGAAAAAGGATGACCTACCAGCAACAACAAATGAGGTTAAATGGTTAACCTGGAATTAGTCATTAAAGGGTACATTTTAATTGGTAAGAAAGGAAATCTGCTGACAACTCAAACCAATACAAAGTAGATTTAAATCAATGCAAATCATTTCACAGATAGGGAAACTAAAATAGCATTAATGGCCTGGATTTTGTATACGTAAACATACAGATGCTCTGCCTTTTCAAAGTCTAGGTGTCAAGGACTCTAGTAAAGGTTAAAGTGCATCTTGGAAATCTTGGGGAATCTATTCCTAACGCGACAAGGCCGCCAAACATTTCCAGGAAAACTGAATGAACGATTCAGTGATTAAAAATCATTCTAAGATACCTGGTCCATACGAAATGTCATCTCCTTATGCAATTGCTGGATAGCATTTTTGGCTGCGGCATCTTGGGTTATAAGCTTGTCTTTAGCAGCTTTAACTTCTTTATTAAGCTCTTCTATTTTTGCTTCTAACTGCAAAGCAAACATCATTGAGTAATCAGAGAAGAGACAATAAAAAAGATTTCAATCAAATTTTAGAAAGATAGGAACATTTCACCTAAATTAGGTGTTACAGCACTTTAAAACAACAAGGAAAATATTAGGGTAGAATAAATTACTATATGAAAAGGAAGAGGGATTTCGACTAATATCTCTCTGCTGATGGAGTCTATTGGCAAGGATAACAAAGGAGCAAAGATCTCTGAATTAGGCTCCATGTTCTAATCCAGCTGTTTAGGTTTGCACTAAAAGCAAGAATCAGACATATGACACCACAAATTCCATACATTTAAGATACACCTTGAATCATTGCCTAGCAAATAAAATATAACTGATGCATTTGTGCAAGCATGCACATATAATATCAGTTACTTCAGTTATAAACACACAGTACAGAACTGTATAGTTTTTCTCTGTTCAAAGAGAAAAGACTAAATTCTTTTCCAAAGACTGACTTCTATAAAAAGAGAGGGAGAGAATGAGAGAAGAAAAAGAGGCTTAATTTTTAAATGTCATAAATATTACAACTCTCGTTGCTGAAAAGTGCCATTTTAAACTGCAGTGTCAAGAGGTATTGGACTAAACTCATTAAAAAGTAATATTTTCTGAAATTGCCCCAAAATGTGAAACATTAAAGAGCTGGCTTAAATAACAAGGAACAGAATTCAAAGTAGCATGCTCACTTATCAGTACCACTTTCTGTTATGGCACATTTAAGTGAACTATCACAGCAAACTCATGATCCTCACACCATCAGACAGTGATAACAAGGAAATAAGAGCAAGGGACAAGTAAGCTGTCTGTTGCTTTAGGCAGGTGTATGTTTCAGTTTCTAACTTTTTTAATCCATCTTCTTTTCAACCCTCTGTCTAATAATATTCTGTATGTTAGAAAAACTGCAGATGTCCAGAAAGCAAATGAGGCTCCTGTAGTGTGATGCATTCTTCAAGCACTGGAGAACATGACTTTGCCACAGCACTTGAGAATGTCCAACAAATTGAGCAGAAAAAAGACATTAACAGACAGCTATCTGACATGACTGGGATGCTAACACTAACAGTAGTGTTGTATATTAAATTACTAATATAAAAAGTTAGTAGTTTGGGTATCATACCACACCACTACGACACATTCACAGTCTGTTTAAAAAAATCCATGCTGAAACAACAACAACAGCATTAACAGATAATCCCATTACAAGCACGCAGTGGCATCCAGGATGACACTCCCTTCTGCTTCATCACAAGGCTGCTGTCGCAAACCAATGAACAGCAGGAATGTTTTTCTCTTTCGCTGGTGATAGCTTAACAAGTGGAAATGTCTGCCATACAGTCCTCCGCTGTGTTGTAAAATATTCACTCAAATCAAATATACATTTTCAAGTGAATATTTTACAACATGGCAGAGGACTGTATGGTCACTACAGAGGACTAATATATATTAGTTGTAGACCTAAACAACATTTTGAAGAGTGTCTCTAAAATATATGTATATAGCAGTGATCATAATCTTTTACTAGTTATTTTCTTGGGTTTTCATTTCCTGGTTAGTTTAAATAGCAAAATACTAAAAAGGCAGATATTGCACAGGCCAAGAAATCTAACCACATTAAGACCTTCAGAGAAAATACTCCATTCAGCCTAAGTAAAATATTTGGTTCCAAAGGACAGAAAATCCATAATATGGTGAGATTTTACTATTGTTATCAATTATAAAAATGCTGTAAGACATTAACAGCTAAAGAAGTTCCAATTATAACTTAACTTTTCACTTCAAGATTGCTGCCTACTACTGAAAACAAAATATTTATACATTCTAAAGCAGAGAAGTCAAACTCATCTAGCCCCACAGAGCCATAACAATTAACACTGGCACCACTCATCCTGCCAAACAATTTCTGACCCCATAAAGAGACCAGCTTGCTGGATGGAATAACTCTATGGGTCATTTTTGACACCCCTGTACCATAGCATTTAAAAACTTAAATAAAATTTCTTGAAGTGTAGCTTAAAATGACATTGCAGAAAACTGACAGGAATATCTCTTTCAGGTCAATGCAGCATACGTCACATTCCCAACAGGGGTTTTATTCTTGTTTGATTATAAATTCTGGCTTCAGCAGTTACTGCAAAGAGGAAACTCAACTGTGTGCAGTACAGGGTCTAAGCAGGAATCTAAGGCACCAAAATTAAACACCGGAAACCCCAAGAAATACTGAATAGCTGAAACTCCCTTGGACTTCCAGGTGCTCAACACTTCACTAGTTTGAGCCCCAAAACTACTGAAAATAAAGACAGTATAAGCTTTCAGTAAACAGTTTCCTTAGTGTGGAAGGAGACAGCCTGAGCATTTACATAAACCTCATGTGAAATACTGGGCCTGTTTCCCCCGTGCATCTCAGTGCCAGGCAGAGGCTCTTATTTCCAGCATGTGGAAGACGTCAGACAGTCCTGTGCTAGCTGTACCTGTTTAATAATGTTGAGGTGCTGCTTCTCTGTCTCCGTTCGTTTTTTCAATTCGTCTTTCAAGTTGTCCTTTTCGGAACAAATTTCCAATATCAGTTCCTGATGCTTTTTGTTTTCCTTAATTAACCTGTATGCAACAAGGCAAAGGAGAATGAAACATGGAAACCCACAACTCGGGGGGAACTATGCTGTGCAGACGCGGTGCATTTTAGAACCCCATTAGAACTGCAGCCAGCCATAGCAATAAAGCTCTACAAAGAAAGGATCAAATAGGCGTGTTCAGTGTGAGGAGGACAAAAATAAGTGATCCCCAAAAAGCTAGGTACCTGTAAATTTTAACCTAGAATGAGCTGTGACAGCCTTCTATAAACACTTTTATGCAAGGTTTTTACAGCAACTGCTGGCAGAGCCTTATATACAAGGTGTTTATAAGGTCCTTGTGCAACTTTGAACTCTAATAGCTTTGGATATACACTTTGGATAGAAGCAAACTGTAAATGATGATTCAAAGTATAATTCATTAAGTTTTTACACAATACAGCTCAAATCTCTAGACTTCAACATAATGCCACCTTTCATGATGCATCGTTCAATATGATTTTCCAATTCACAGAAAACATTTTCCAGGTGTTGCTAAGTGATTTCATGAATTGCATTTGTGATCCTTACACTATGCATGGCTTACACTATGCTAAAATGAACTTTTAAATCATGCTTTCAATAGCTGTTTACAGTCTGAATATACATATGATAGAAGCAAAGTTATTAAGGTTTAAAGTTGCACAAGAACTTTATAAACACCGTGTCCAGTAAAGCACTTGATGCTTCACTCTCTGGCTGGTATGAATGTAAGCCAACAATTGCATATCACTGGGCAATGAAAACACTGGTAAAATATTGCTTTCTAGTCAGCTACACTGTTCCTGTCACTCTAGTTCCTGGGAACTTCCAACACATTCAGAAATGCCCAGCCACAATATAGATATCAATGCAAACACCGATATTACCTTGTTTTTACAGCACGGACAGAGCAGCAATTGGTTTGCTCACAAAGGAAACCTGTCCCAGCCAGAAACCAAATTGAGACTTTCAAAGCCATAACTGACTCTTACCCACGAGTAGCTTTCTTTTTACAACAGGTTCTTCTTTGCAGTAGGGCAAGCTGAAGGCTGAACAGCATATCTGGCTTGATCTTCATGGCCTCACACCACAGCGTTCCCGAATGGATGTGAAAGAAGGTTATAAACAACCGACTGGAGCAATATTTGCAGTATTATGGACCATCCCTTCTATAGTATTTAGGTACCTACCAGCACTCTCAGAAAGACCTCAGCAGGTTAAGTGACTACAGTTGGTATCAGTAGAAGTTCGGCACCTAGGCTTCACAAGGACGTTTTAAAATCCTATAGGCCATCCTCTGCATCGTCAGCCATCAAAATGTCTGTAACATTCTGGTTTTAAGCGACTTAGGGCACATCCACAAGTGTGCTTTACTGCAAGTTGACTAGTTAGCTCCGCAGCAAAGCATCACCATCTATCTACATGTGCGCCAGTATTAGGGTGCACTAGATTAATTAACTGCACCCTTAAATAGTAGCATCGGGAACAGTACTATCTTACGGCGCAGTTACTTACTGTACCGAAGTGCACGTGTAGATGGTGAGTGGGGTTGGCTGGGGCACCAGGGTGCAAAAGTACAGAGGTTGCCTGCTGCCCAGCCCCACACTTTAGCAGCCTCATGCCCCAGCCAGCCCCTCGGCTGCCGACACTGGTACCTGGAGCCCAGGCTGCTCTGCCCTGGATCAAACCGCTGCAGTCCCAGGTGCAGCATCTGCACATGCGCCCTAGATCACAGCAGTTTCAGCATTTACACATGCCATTAAGGTGCCATGATAAACACTGGCACAAACTAAGCCAGAGTTTATCAGTTGCCTTAATGGCACGTGTAGCTGCACCCTTAGGCTCCTAAATTACTCTGGCTTCCAGTGACTCTTTGAAACCTAAATTTCGGTTCTTTTCAAAATGCTAATCCAGTCTACATAAAACATGCATCGAATTACTACACCTTGGCTGAATACTGGCAGTGGGAAGAAATCAGACTATTTATATGCATTGACAGTCTCTATGTGTGAAATAGCAGCCCAGAATAAGACACCGTTTCTTTCTGCAAAGAAAAATATGGGAACCTCAGTGCAAAACAGAACTGAGCACTCAGTCTGGCAGCTGTTTCAAGGGGAATTCTACTGTATTACAGTTACCATTGGTATCCAATCCATCACAACTTCACATTTAAGGCAGCCCCAAACAAATAATTAGATTCTAGACATGGGAAATTATAAATCTGTTATAATTTTCATGTATAGAATCTAGTTAATGGAAGGTCAACTTAAAAATGAATCCCCACCCACTGCTGTGGTGGGAAAAATAGTAGTGGGGGGAAAGGGGTCAGACCGTCCTGCTGTCCCCCCATTGCTGCCTGCCTCCCCATACATCCCCCTGTCCCTTGCTTTCCTGTGCCTGTTCCTGCCTCCCACCCCCTGCTTCTGCTGTCTGCCCCCCTTTCCTTCTGCTGCAGCTCTGCTCCTCTGTGGCAGTCAGCAGCAGGATGGCCCCACACTGGCTCTAGCCCAACCTGGTCCCTGCCCACCTCCTCCTCCCCCTACAACCTGCCACTTGGCCCCCTCCAGTCTCCCCTAGCTGAGTGGTCCCTCCTCCACCAAACAAGCTATTCCAGCCTGGGGCCAAAGCTGGAGTTGAGCCACTGCCTCCCCAGGCTCATATTCAAATCCAAGATGAGGCTTTTCCCCCCTCCCACTCTCCCTGGCTGACTCAGGGGGAACCTCACCTTGGATTTGAGTAAATACGGTAATTTAATAACAGCTACATCAACTGAAGCCTGGTCCTAAGGGTACAGGGCAACAAGCACCCACAGAGCTTTTCATGTATTCTGTGTCAGGCTGTAGATGCCCACCTATAACCTAAATCTGACCCCAGCAATACAAAGTGCAGACCATTTCTGAGGCAGCATTGCAGTGATTCGGCAGACTGGAATCTTCGACCCCACCCAGAACGCCCTTTGGACCAGCTACCGCCCCGAGCAGTCTCCTGTCGTCACAGGCAGGCCCATTACGGGAGTAGCAAACAGCATGCCCTGCTCTTCTGGAAATGCAAGAGGGGGAAGTAAAGTAATGGTACTTGTCTCTCTAAGAAAATGACAGGCTCCCAGGGCAGGACACTGAGCTGCGGTAGTAACAGAGCTTACACAGTGAATGACTGCCCAGATAACACACAGGTTAAACCCAATCAACCTGTTTCTACACAATCCTTAGGAATTATGGCCATCCACACGCCCACCACTTCCAGCTCCCACTCCTCATTCCTTGTCATTGCTGCTTGTACAAAGTACATGAATCACAATCATGCTGTCGTGCTCTCTATTAAGTGTTTTCTAGGAGGGGTGAATTTGGTCTGGTTTTTGGTAGGGATTAATTGGCAATGTTATAAAATCTTCTCACAGAATGGGAATTTCTCAATAGAGGTTCTCTTTTCTTTTACATAGTTCTCCATTACATACCACAGTATATCCCATGAGAAGTAAACACCAAAAAGCCTAGACAGATTACAAAAACCCCTTGTGTTCAGCCCTGCCAGCAGGAATAAATTTAAAATTAGAGGAAACACTTTACAAATGATCAAATGCTTCTTATGCAATGAGAAAACATTAAGAACCGCAAAAATGAAAGCAAAAAAAAATCTACCAGTTACCTGAAAGAATCCACATTTAAACATTCTTCATCCTTTTAAATAGTTAACAATTCGACTATCAAAGTTTGTTGTGATAAATTTTATATTCAGAAACTTAAGTTTCAAAAGCTTTCCTGCATCACCCAGTAAAGTGCTAATTTATTTCTATACACTGACGTTTTAAGGACTCTACATTTAAAAAAGCCTTCAGTTTTCTGAAAACTGAACTGAAATGTCCTTTTCCAGCTTTCTGAAAAGCCACAGCCATCTCAAACTAGTATAGGAAGCTTCTAATTTTAAATGGCAATTTTCAACCTTTTTTTATTTGTGGACTCCTAAAACAAATTTCAAATGGAGGTGAGGACCCCCCCTTTGAACTGTAAGTGTGGGTGTACACTTACTTTTGATTGATCAGTCATCCTTCATGAACTCAGACATAGTAGCTAAGTACAGACAGTCAAAAAGCCTGAGGCTGAATTGATTCAACCTTTGCAGGTTAAGCCTAAATGGCATAGATTGAACTGATAAGCAAGTGAACAGACATTCACTTTTGATTCTGGAAATGCAGTGGTTCAGGCCCATGCACCGCAGTAGAGCAGATAGCTTGAGTGAAGCCTAGCCCACCCACCCTGCAAGGAAGGCAATTGCAGGGGAGATACAATTCCTCCTAGGATGCCAAGGGACCAAGTTAAATTGAAATTGGAAGGGATCTGGGACAAAAGTTCAATAAACCGTTTTAACCTAAATCAGTGAAGTCTGATACTACACCCATTCAGCTTGGTCTTAAACTGGTTTCAGCCATTTTGAAACCAGTTTATGAACATTAAATTTCTGTTGTGTTATAGATTTGAACTGGTTTCCAACCATTTATCCCAGTTTATATGTAATTTCTGTCCCTAATCAGTCTGTGGACCCCCAGGGGGGGTCTGCTGACCACAGGTTGAATACTGCTGTCTTAATAAATAGGATTTTCAATTAAATTTGAAGGAGGTAGAGTAAATAAAAGGTTTCATGGGATTGGTTCTCTCACACTTAACAAAACTTTCATTTCACCCCTCATCTGGAGGAATTAACTGGCATGCCAGGCTATCTGACTACGGATTCCAGATTAAGGATTAGCAAAATATCACACTTGACCAGAAGTTTGAGGTTTAAATACGCTGATGTACAAAAAATGTACAACATAAAATGTAAAAATAACTCAGCATTTACAGAGCATCTTTAAAGACCTCTTACATAAAGTCATAGTAATGTTAATAGCAACAAGATAGGAAACTGCACATGCCATTATGTCATAATTCCACAACAAACCACAACTGAGAAAATTGGTTATTCACACTTGTATCTGTGACGCAATTAGTCAGATACTCACTTCTTTATGCTTTGCTCCTGTTCCAGGTATTTGTCTTGCACACATTTGTCAAACATTGCCAGGGCCTGCTCCCCTTTCCTCATTCCGTTCGGGAGTTTGCGCTCTTTTGAAAAATCGGTGGCTATTAGTTCAGATTCGATTTCTTCCAACAAAGCCTCCTGCGATGAAGACTGCTGTATTGTGGAAATGAGCTTCTTTGTGCAGTCTGTATCGTAAGGGCTTTCTGAGTAAATTCTATCGCTAGATTTTTTTACAAAGTCAGATTCTGCTCTCAGCTCCTGCAATAACTCCATCAGGGACTGTTCTGTGCCATTCATTTTCGAAACCTGTCGTTCAAAATCCCCGCTGGGCAAGAGTTCGGGTTTCCCAGAGCCTTCCCCTTGTCTTTCAGGAGAAGTCTTAGCACAGCAGTCCCCACCTCCTCCGTGATCAGGTGAAGGCTGCTGTTGCTCCAGCGCTCCAGTTCTGGCCCCATCCCCCCTCATGTCAACAGCTGTGAAACCCTGGGCTGCTGGCAATGACTCAGATTCCCTTTCCAAGGTGGGATCCTCTTCCTCAGCAATGCTTGCACCATCCTTCCCGTCAGAAATTCTGTCAGCACTTCCATGCTGTGAAGAGCTGGGAGAGGCACTCTCCAAGGGTTGCAAAGTAACCCCCTCTATTACACTCTGCATGTCTGGCCTATGCACTTCCATCCTTTCCTTTCAGGAATCTGGAAAGAGAATGTAGACAGTGTTAATTTCAAAGAGATGGGATTAAAAAAATAAAATAAACCAACCTGAGAGACTGGGGAGAGAAAGATTCAAATGGAAATCAAAATGCAGGACAGGGTAGAAAGAGTTTGCTTCTGGCCAAGGTTTAACCAGGGTTTTTGCCCAGTTAAGCATTCTGTCTGCTGAATGGACATGCTACTGATTAAACTGAGTTTCAAGAGAGGATGGGAAGAATCAAAGTGCTATGATACTAACTACTGTTAATTAGTGTATTTTCCTACCTTCTAGTAACTCTTGCAGTCTGAAAGGTGAAACCATAGAGGTGACAGAGCTCAGCTCAGTGATTCTCAACAAGGGTGCCGCAGCATCCTGGGGTGCCTTGATCTCCTTTCAAGGGTGCCAATGTTATTAGCAGTGCTAGGTTTGCAACATGATTCACAGGATAAACCTAGAGATTTCAAATAGAAATCTATAGGTGTGGGCCAACTTCTTTGCAACAGAAAAATCCCTGCTCTGTTATTTTTTGATACTCAAAAAAAAAAAAAGTCAGTAAAACCTAAGAGCTGGCTTGTCGAGGGGTGTCTTGAGTCTAAAACGCTTAAGAAACACTGGTTTAGTTCCATTTAAAAAAAGAAATCAGAGTGGCTACTTTCAGACAAATAGCAAAAACCAGGGCTTCCATAGTAACTGATATGATAGTACACGAGTCCAAGTGCTGTTGGGAACAAGCACAAAGCAGGGAGATAATAATCATTCTGTGACGAATGGGATCACGTTCCAGCTACCACCCATAAACATTTTTTCCAG
>JAGPOW010002742.1:17823624-17843062 GCA_030014935.1 Caiman crocodilus | reverse complement strand
CCTGCCCGCAAAACCCGTGCTTGTCACAGATCACAGCTCTGCCCTGGCCCTGCACTGTCACTGCCCCAAGATCCCGGGGTCTCCCTGGCCCTGCCTGCCCATCTTGCTCCCAAACACTGCTCCACTCCAGCCCATGGCCCCATCCCACACAAGGAGTTTTGGTGTAAGGTGAGGGGGTGCTGACCCATCCTGTGACAGCTGAACAAACTCCCTATGTGGCCTGTAGGCCTAAAGAATTGCCCACCCTGGTCTAGAAGGTGCAATTCTACCCTGCCTTCTACTTCTCAGAAGCCAACCCATCACAACCTTTTCTTCTCAGGTCTTCCATAGAGCTAACAATGGACAGACCTTATAGTCTACTATCTAGACTATAGACAGTAGTCTAGACAGTAGACTGGACTACTGGAAAGACTGAGGAAAGAGAAGGATGGGGTATGGAACAGGAGACTACACTGAGGCTTAGGAAGTCTAGATTCAAATCCTGAGTTAGCAAATTTGCTCTGTGACTTTTGGCAAATCAATTAATCTACTCTGCCTCCCACGTTGCCACCCTTACAACATCCCCATCACAGGCCTGACAGTGATGTAGTTATGATGGTCATGTCTATACCTGTGCTCCTATAATACAGATCAAGTTCAAGTGCTCTTGGCAAAGGTTTAATCACACAGCACTGAAAGTACTTGTAGCTCATCTTCTCCAACGCAACTACTGTTGCACAGCTGCAAATGTATTGGTATGTTTTCAGGGGTAGATGCAGTTACAAAACCTGAGAGCAAGGAAAAAAATGAAATACCGTAGGCTGTACAGTAAGGACATGGGGAAAGGAAAGAGAGAAAATGACTGTAACCAGAAGACAAAGCAAGTTATTTTATGACAGTGCAAAAAGCATATAAAACATCTCAAAACAAAGTACTGTCTATTCTGAAGGCAAGATATTTTCACATTTTCAAAGCTGACATTCTGAGTTCATATGAAACGAGACTGATAACTGAAGTGACGACAGACTTTTAATGCTATTGGTACTATCAGACCAACTGGATTATCACAAAGTTATCAGAGCATCTTTGCTTGCTGCCGGCTGTGGAAAATGTTTGGCACCAGTGCCCAGGATTGTTGCCAGCTGTGGAGCATAGCCAATGCAGTTTAGGAGACACTGAAATGTATCTAAACATGCTCTGAGTGTGAGGGAATTTTTGAGGATTCAGTTGAAATCTAATATGTGAAGGAAAGGGGACAGATGGAGATTGAGACAAAAGTTCTTCACAGACATGTGGGATGGGAACAATTAGTCACTTGGACTCTCTACTGACACTCTATAGTGCAATAGTACCTGTGTGATTCCCAGGAGCACTGTGTACAGCAGATAATGGAGCTAATAACGAAGCCAAGGACATTTCCTTAGTGCTCATACATTTTATGACTGCTCTGGAGGGACAGTGAGATCAACACTGATATTTTTTCTAAGATTTCCTGGGACACATACTGCTGTGCATGACTAATGCATTGTGTAATCGATGCCCTGACAACTGGGTTCTTGTTGAAGATAACAGACAATGTGGCTTTATCTTCCAGGCTTGCAGATAGAGGACATACCAGAGCAGGGAAAAGTAGATGGTGCCATGAATTCTTTCCCTAATGTTTGGCTGGTCTTGCATAGCGCTGAAGGAGTTAATCGAGAGGAAGTGCTGAATCAGTTCAGAGAGAGTGCCAGCATGGGGCTGTATCTCACTACCCAGGCAGTTCTGCTGAGGCTCATAGGAGGAGTATGATTCCAACTACTTAATGAAACAAAGCCGCTTTTCCTTGTCCCCTGGTAAATAAAGGCACCGCCTTGCCTCAAAAATGCTGCTAAGATGGTCTGTCTGGGTCAAAACCCCCTTAGTAGGAATTTCTCTGGCATTTCTAGAGCTGCAGCAAGTGCTACAAGCACGTGCTACAAATATAACTGTGTGGTTTTAACTCCCCTGGGGTGGTTGAAAGTGCTCCTGGGCTCCACTGAGCTTCTTGGGCTTGTCTCTTCCTTGATGGAGAGCAAAGATACACAGGGCAGTCACTCCCTGTTGTCATCCCCCTCGCACACAATTTGAGGTCCCACTGTGGGACATCACTTAGAGTAAATTAGAATAATAGAATGACATGTTGGTAATCTATGCTTTCCTTTTTGACAGGAAAAATGGCATGGGGTTGTGCTTTGAGCCAAGAGAGGAGGAGGCGAGATGAGGGCAACACGCTGTTTATCCCTGGACTGACACATGGACAGGACTCGTGCAGTAACATTGACATGGCACCAGGTCAGAATACTTAAGGGAAGCAAGGCAGACACGGTTCTTTGGGTAAATCTAATATCTTTTATTAGACAGACTCAAATCGTTGGAAAAATTCTTCTTTGCAAGCGTGTAGGTACAAATACCCTTCGTCAGGCTGAGGAAGCATTTGCATCAGTCCATGCTCTTCCTGGATGGAAGGAGCAGTAAAGAAGCCAGAGGCTGGTCTGAATGCAAGAAAGCCACGAGCGAAGCAGCAACACCTCTAGGTACAAGCTGCAGGTCTATCTGTTTTCCCTTCTTAAGAGGACAGACCAGTGAGCCCTCTACTGCCCAGTACCGCTCAATGACATTGCAAAGAAATCCTTACCTCTCACTCTTCAAAGAATTAACAGTATTACATTTACACTATCATCTCCGGACATCTGCCAGCGAGATGAATGGGGATTGTCTGTCATCTACAGACTCACGCATAACATTTCCCTTCGTTCTTATTTCTGAGATATTTCTCTGTAACCACTTTAGTGACTCATTTAAAATAACCAAGCTGCTAAATTGCAGAACACAGCAGTAACTTGCAAAAGATGTTAATTCACCACACCCCCTCGTGCTACATCCTACCTGACTCTGGTTACGGCAAGTCCATCCGAGATAACAAGATTGTGAGGTTGTTTAGTGCCACAAGACAGGTCATTGTGAAAGGAAAGGGGAAATCTCCTTTTCATCCCCCACTCCCAGGTGCCGGGTGTACAACCTCGTGGTATTAGGGTTTTTGACTCTCTGATGTGATTTAACTTCAGCTAAATGGCAATGGATGGACGTGGACTCCTGATCATAAGGAATTAGGGGAGAGAGAGCAGGGTTCCTCTAGAAAAAATAGAAAATAAGCTCAGGAATGTACTTGGTAGCCACGTTGGTCTGAGACAAAAAGAAATACAAAAACTTTACAGGAAATAAGCTGCCATTTATGTTTCGGGGTCATAACTAGCATACATGTCAGAGGTCACACACTCTGTATGGGCAGCAAAGCAGGGCTGTCACTTTGCTAAAAAAAATAATCCCTTCTCACAGGCTTGATGTTTAGACCCTAATTTTGGCTGATGCAAATCGTTTGGGATGCGGTTGTGGATCCACCACGCAGATCCCTGCCCTGGGGGAGTCTGAACGAACCTGCAAAGCCAGGGAGCCACCTGGGATGGGCCAGTGGTGCCCTCACGGGGTCACCTGGGCTCTGGAAATCAGGCTGCAAACACGCTGGGGAAATCTGGTGTGAAACTCCAGCTGCAGGCTGCCCACTCAGACCAGGCCCGGGCCCCGCAGCACCGCGCACGTGGCGGGGAGAGAACTCGGTTGCTGAGCACACTGCGCACGCGCTGCGCCAAGCTCCGGCCGGCACGCACAAAAGGGGCGGAGCCTCCCCGCGCCGCAGGCCGGGCAGCTCTCGCGGGCACGTGGCGGTTGGGAGGTCTCGCGAGACTACGGCTCGGCCACGTGGCGCGGCCTCGTGGCGGGCTGGCAGTTGGTGAGCAGTCGTTGGGGGTAACGGCTCCTAGCTTTGTGGCGGGCTCTACCTCAAAATCGCTTTTTTGGTAAGAAGCCCCTCTTTTTGGTATTAAGAGGGGACCGCCCCTTAGCTCACATTATATAGGGAATAAAAGGGCTCTTTTAATTACAACAATACTTGGTTTTTTTAGTAAGAAATCCGTCTTTGTTATTATAAAATACTCTGGGATGCTCCAGTAGGTACAAAGCATAAGTGATTTGTGCAAATCATAAGCCTGGGGTGTCTGAACTTCAAAGCTCGATGCTTTCAGCGTGCAGCGCCTGTTATCGTAATAACTAATCTTTGTGAACAGAGTACTCGTCTGTAATGTGATCTTATAAAGCAAAAACATTTCCTATCAAACACGTCTGGGTTTGGTAGAAGCTTCTGCAGCCAGGGAGTTGCTGTCCTCATTGAGGGCTAAATGCATGGAAATGTATAGCTTAAAAAAAAATCAATTTTAAACCAAGCAAGTCTCCTATTGACATATCACAATAAAAAGCATGCTTACATGGGGGTATGGTTGCTGCAAGACTTTCCAGAGCATTTTGGGTAGGGATGCAACTGTGTAAAACTCTTAATCTCGAGTATGATTGTTTCTGAAACAAAATGCCTCAAAAAAAGCTAGTTAAAAAGTGTCCCGTGTAGCAATAAGTTTAGGACATTTGTAATGTTACAACAAAGTCACGTCTTGTACAGTAGGTTCCTTGATGCTTGCTGGTTTTCTGCACCTGTGGAGTTGTCACAGCAAATGAAGCTTTTGGTCCTACATTAAACCTGGATTTGCTTATGGGCAAGAAGATCTATTTTTTAGTCTGGCATTCCTTTAGCGACTCTTTGACCTATTGACATTAGGTTTCACATAATATAATTTTTATTTTTGATACTAAATATTTCTTGGAAGCTTCATACTTGAATTAGAGGCTGTGTTGTGAGAGAGAAACGCGAATGGTTTTGCACATGTTATCCACAACTGTGCTTCTTGGTTCTAGATTGGACTCATTCATGTAGTTGAGATATTTAATTGCTGGCTTACCAGCCCATCACAGCATAGTTTATTCACTTTAGGGCGCGTGTTTAATGTTGTTTTAGGAAAGATGAGCTAAAATAGTTTGGGCAGAAAGTAGTCAAGCTGCTGTTGCTCAGAAAATTGTTCCTTTGAAGTCCAAATAAGGAGTTTGCATTATAGTATTCATTGGTACTCACTTGCTTCTATTGTGATACTTCTTGGAAATCAGTAAATAATTTAACAGAGGGGTGTCAGATTTGTTTGGCTCCCTCTCCCCAGGCTGGATATGGACTGTGGGAATCCTTGTGGGCCAGATCCAGACTCTCCTCCAGAGTTAGGGTGAGCAGTAGTGGCATTAGTCCTTGCAGGTGATCAGCTGCTACGGTGACTCAGGGAGCCATAACACTGCTGTTGCTCACTTCCTTATTGCCAGACTGGCAGTGCGACTCGGTGCCTGGGAACTGGGTGATGGGGCAAAAGTGGGCCCCCCGACCCCTCTGTCAGCTCAGTGAGCTGCAAGAATTAACATTGCTGCAGCTGCTTGCCCTGCTCCTGATTCCTGGTCCCCACAGGAGCCCTGTAGGCTGTGTCTTACACTTGTAATTTATCACTCATAGTAACAGCATGGTACTTCTTTGCTGCACAGTTGTAGTGAACAGGAGCTTCTGGAAAGCAAATGCCAAAAATCCTTTTTAAACCAAAGGCTTGAATTGTTCTTCCTCCTGATATCCAGTTTAGATTTTGGGAAGGCTATTTTCTCAACGTACAGCATTTGAAAACCCCTCTCTGGCTTGTGAATAGAAGGGTGCATCATTTATTACATTAGGAAACCTTGTGCTGTTGAGCTTTCTGTAACTTAACAATGAGAGTCTGCTGACTTCTGTCCAGTGTTGCTACTCATTTTAGACTGCTTTGTTTAGTAAAGTGGCTGAAATGTTAAGTAAGAAAAATAAATCACTGTTTATATTTTAGGATAATAATTCATGGACTATTTTTATCATTAGGCTAATAATATTAAAATGTTTTTTATAGCAAGGCTGTATTTAAATATTTTAGAGTTGAATGCCATATCCAGTAAAAACATAGTTCTAACTCCCCCTCCTTCCCCCTCTCTCTCTCCAGGTTTATGTAATTAAGACTTTTGTGATATCGAGGAAGAATTTGGGTTAGATGTTTACAAGATGGCTCAACGGTTTCACAAAAAAAGCCAGGAGAACAAAATGCCAACTGAATCTTTAAGAAGCCCTTTCACTTATCCCAACTTCCTGTTGAAAAGCCCTGGCTTTGGAGGTAGCTACAGGTTACCCAACAGCAACTTCTTCTTTTGTGAGCAAACCAAACACTTTTTTGCTTGTCAGAACAGCTCAGGAAGTGCTAGCACTACTTCCACCATTGAAATGGCAAACAGCTTTAAACAGAAGGAGATTGGATCAGAAATAAGTTGCAGAATGCAAACAGGTGATGGAGCATACCCTTTCTTAAAATGGTTTCTGCAGCTATTTTTGTATCCATGTATATAACACATTCACACATATAGTTGAACTTTCAATCTAATATGAAAGTATACCACTCTGAATAAAACTGACATGAATAGCTGGTGAAAGGGAAATGCTGTATGCATGTATGTATAGACATACAAGATCTTGTACATAAATGTCTAATCAAGAAAAAAGCTTGTTAACCTACTATAACATTTAATACAGTCACTTCAGTTTTTATTTTTAATCACATTTTTTTATTTTATTTTTAAATGCTTGTTAGGTCTTCCATAGAATAACAAGGGTAACTGATATTGTACAGTCAACAGTATTATAAGAAAACTCTAAAATCAGTTATTTTGTATAAGCCAGTTAGCCGTCACGAATGACAGTTTTTCAGAGAGTGTCTCATCCACACCCCAGGGGCAAACAGTACCTACTCTGCCACCACTTCCCCTAGCATGTGATGTGGCAGCTCCCTCCTCCCTGCCCACCTCTGCCACCTCCCTGGAGCAGCCAGGCTCCCCACCCCCCAGCCCTGACAACAGCCACCACTGTGACCCTGCCTCTCTTTGCCTACACCCTTCCTGATCCCTTCTGTGCTGGCTGTTCTGGAGGGTGCTTCCACCAGGACCCTCAGCCCCCTTCCCTTCACACTCAGGCAGGGAGGCGGAGGAAAGCCCCGCTGCTTGGGCAGCTGAGGCATTTGCCATTGCCACAAACTTCCCCAGCAGTGGTGCAAAGTGGGGCCCACGCAGCCAATTGCTGCCTGCCCTCTTGGTGGCACATGCACAGTTGGCCAAAAGTGTTATAGACAAACAGGCAGACAAAGCCCTTTATTATAATAGAATTGAGTTAAGAAATATATTGGGTGTTACTTCCTGATGATAGAAGAGTTAGACCAGTTTGACATTTGTGACTTTTTAATCTTTAAGTTTTGTGAGATCAGATCCCCCTCCCCCTTTTTTGGTTCACATCTGTGTTTTTAATGCATATGATTCCTATTCTGTGCCATTTGCTGGGTGCATGGTGTACTTGTTTTGGTTCTATTTATTTGCTGAGCATCTTGTATTACGTAATACAATTGTCATGTCATAGCACAGTGACATGGAGGTTTTAATATCCATTGTGATGGCTGACTTGCATTAAATTGCAGAAGCAAAAGAAGTGGCTGTCACTTAAATTTCATATTACTTGTTTTGTAGCTTGACTGTTAAAACTGTTCCTGTTAGTATAATGAAATTATAATATCAAATGAACTCTTCTCTTTTTAGGAAATTCAGTGGGAACCACCAGCAGCAAAAATAGTCTGGAACCTTCAGCAGGGAAGGTAAAATCAGTGAGTTATTAACTCTTTACACCAAATATTTTGAATGGCACAAACCAAGAAACGAGCAGCATGTATTCCCTTCCCCTTCTGCTTTCTAGAGTTTCTATGATTTTGCTCTGTTTTCTGCTTTGCTGTATGAAATTGACCATTGATTCCCCACAGTTACTTGTAGACAAAGTTACTTAGAAAAGTATACACAGAGTATTCTCATTGATAATTAGAAATTTAAAGAGGCTGAATAGTTAACTGGCTTGTTGAAGGAAAAAAACTACTTTGTGATTCAGCACTGTCTTCATTGTAATTACAAGAAATATATAAATGATTAAAATCTCATATTTTTTTTCCTGATGTCTTGAATAAATGTTAGTTCTAAATTCCTTTTATTTCAAAGGTGGTGTTAGTAATATGTTAACAGCAAGAAACATAATTTAAAATAGGCAAAAACTTGAGGGATGTGCTTAATTTCCTTTGCCATCAGTATTTTTCATATGTAGCTTTCCTAAAGTTCTTTTGATGTTACAATTGGACAAAGATGAAAACTTTCTTAAAAGGTTTTGCTTAAAGGCCCCCCTCTTTTCCTGTAGGTATTTGTATTGATTACTGGCGAATGGGAAACGTGGCTGAAGTTCAGTTTTTGAGCCTGCAATTGTTGCACACCCTGAAATTATATTATAATATGTGCAGCTTTTTATGTTTTGGGGGTGATGCAACGTAGGGAGATGGGTGCCTTTGCCGTTCAGTCTTGAACTTCATCTAGGTGGCTAGTTCACAATCCAGATGGGTAGTAAGCAAATATTTAGCACTTGGCTTTTCAGTTAGATGCACATTCAGCTGTTCAAATGCTGGAAAAAAAATCTGACATAGTGGAAGTTGAAAAGGGATATGATTTTAAAAAAAATATATATATATGTGCCTATTAAGCAGTTGCAATGCACAAGGGGTAGTAGTGATTTTTCAAGTATTGCCAGTGCAATATTGTGGCAGAGGCTTTTTTCTGTTCCTTTCCGTCCCCTCAAGTTGGGGCAGCTGCTCCAGTTGTCTTGCCTTAAACTGGGCATGGGCTGGGCTGTACCTACCAAAGCTTACTTTTTGTCAGATGCTGTGAAGTAGGCTGTAGCCCACAAAAGCTCATGACTGAACAAATCTGTAAGGTGCCACCCTGCCCTGTCTTCTGCCTGACTTCAGACTAACGTGGCTGGCTAGCTTTCTTATTTAGAGTGTTCACAATGTAGTAAGAAGCGGTGCTTTAACTAGGTTAATTTAAAAACAAAGTTGGTTAAACTGGTATAAAAACTATGTATAAGCTATACCTTGCTACAGTGTAGTGGGATATTCAGTTTTCAATGCCAAGCTGTTTTTAAGATCCTTTTCAAAAGTGAGATCCAAGGCTCATGTCTTTTCCTGTAATAAATGTTGTGTAGCTAATTGCCAAAGCAAATGAATTCACTCCCTTCAGACTCCTACAGTGATGATGATAGTTGTTCAGGATGGAATTTCAGAACTTTCTGAAAGGTGCTACACACAATATTAGCACTGTTAGGTGTGCACGCACCTATATGAGATTTACAAGATAAACCCAGAAAATTCAAATGGGAATCCACAGTGTCAAAAACATTCTGACATGTTGGGGTCTTTCTGGGTTTTTAAAACAGAAGAATTTGTTCCATTATTTTTCTGTAGTCAATAAATAAATGAAAGCTAAGCATTTTATGAGGGGTGCCCTCACAAAATCCGATAAGGTTGAAAACCACTCTTCTAGTGATATATGTATAAATTGTCAGTAGCAGAGCACTTCGGTGAGTAAAAAGGTAATACTGCTGTGACTTCAGTGGATTAGTGCACTCAGAAGCTACTCTGTTCTATATATCCCTTGCTTTCTTTGCTTATTAAACAAATAAGAATGCTCTGTAGGAATTCCTGAATAACTGTGATCCAAAATTATATTTAACTGGAACAATTTGGCATTTAACTTTAACTTAACACTGCATCATTTTTTTTTTCTTTTTTATCTTTTAATGGTTCTAGATTCAAAATCTTCACCAGATAAAACTTGCTCTGTATTTAACACCATGTGGCAGTTGTCAAAGCAAGTAGGATGTGTTATGGGATTTGCAAAATTTTTAGCAATTATGTTTTGGGATAAGCAGTCTTCAACTGCATGTAACTTGTATTTGAATATTTCTAGTCCATATGATTTAAGTTCTTATTTAAAAACTACCATTTACATTTGTTTCCTTTTAGACTGTCAGTTCTGACTTCCATCGTGCAAAGCAGAAGTTATACAATTCCCCTGAGAATATTTTATCTGTAAACTGTGATTTGAAATTGCACCATCCATTGGTGCGATTCCCTCGGATAACTACTTGCCATCATTGTGGTCTGTCTGGTAAGCCTTTTTTTTGTTTCAAAGCCTTAGCCACGCTTGAGTTTTGCACTAGTTTACAGTGATATCAGAATGGCACTGATGTTAAAAAAAAAAAAAAATGTTAATATACTGGAAACCTGCCATATCAGGCCTATAATATCAGGCCAATAATTTGGCCAGTAAATAATGTGTGCAGCTGCGGCACAGCACAGGTGGTGAGGAGACAGCCTGGCATTGTGGAGAGTTGCCTCCAGCTGGTAAGTCTGGTGGGGTGGTGGGGAGGCAGATCAAGGCCTCCATGGGGAGAGAGGCATGGGGCAGGGTTGCCCAGGTGGGTGCAGGACAGAACTGCGGCTCATCCAGGGTTGTGAGGAGTACCTGCCACATGCTACTCATCTGGGAGCCACTGGTCCAGCGACTCATTTGGTGCTTGTCCAGCTGTTCATGCTGCTGCTCCTGCCACTTGTCCAGGAGGGCACAGGAGGCATGTGCCCTTGGATCTGCATGGGGCAGGCTGGGGCCAGACCTACACCAAGCTCTTCCTGGTGGGGTGGAGCTGTGCTGGGAGGTGCCTATGGCCAATTTGTGTCTGCCTCTTTAGCTCCCTCAGCACAGCCCTGCCCTTTTGGGAAGAGCTTGGCACAACCCTGGTCCCAGCCCACCCTGCACAGATCTGGGGGCACACGCCCCACCCCGCGCCCTCCTGGATGAGGGGCGAAAGTCGCCATATGAGTGGTAAGGGGTGGATGAGCCACCAGACCATAGATTCATAGATGTTAGGGTGGGAATGAACCTCAATAGATCATCGAGTCCGACCCCCTGCATAGGCAGGAAAGAGTGCTGCATCTAGATGACCCCTTCTAGATGCTTATCTAACCTCCTCTTGAAGACCCCCTGGGTAGGGGAGAGCACCACCTCCCTTGGGAGCCCATTCCAAACCTTGGCCACTCTAACTGTGAAGAAGTTCTTCTTAATGTCTAGTCTAAATCTGCTCTCTGCTAGCTTATGACCATTATTTCTTGTAACCCCCGGGGGTGCCTTGGTGAGTAAAGCCTCACCAATTCCCTTCTGCGCCCCCATGATGAACGTTATAGGCAGCGACAAGGTTGCCTCTCAATCAGTGGCTCCCAGGTGAGCGGCACATGGTGGCAGGAGCTGCCGACCCCACTCCCCATGAGCCGTGGCTCTGTCCTGTGCCCTGCCCTGGCTGGACAGCCCCTGCCCCACATCTCACCATGGGGGCCTTGATCAACAACACCCCCCCCCCCTTCCGCTCCCCCTTCCCACTACAGCAGACTTACCAGCTGGAGGTAGCTCTCCACATTGCCAGGCTAGTATTGGAAATTGGTTCAGTATTAGCCAATATGCTTCCTTAAATTGGTGATCAGTATCAACCATAAAATTGTCTATCGGTGCACCCCTATTTTACACTTAATTTTAACTTTGAAGTAGGGGTAGTACATACTTTATTTTAAAATTACAAAGATTACAAAATCATCAGAGAAGCCAAGAGTAACACAGTAGGGGCAGTTTAACACTGTTTGCTGAAGTACTTACTTTTTCATTGGCGAAAGGGAATGAAATTCTAAGTAGCTAAAGCAAAAAAAGTAATGGTACATGTTTATATTTAGTTGGGTGTATATCTGTACCCTTTCTTTTAAAGAACTAGACAAAGCTTAATTTAAAAATGTCTTCTTGTTATATAGTAATCTAACAGGTGACTGTTCATGCATGTAAAGTTACCTTTTATAATGATTGTTACCTGTTTTCTATTTGTTAGGCATGCTACTGACTCCTAATTTATTTTAGGGTCCCTGAGATGTTCACAGTGTAAACAGACGTATTATTGCTCTGTAGACTGCCAGAAGAAAGATTGGTCATCCCATGTTGTTGTATGCAAGCCAATTAAAAAGAAGTAAGTTAAGGCACTATCTTGTAATTCAAAGAGAATAAAAAATGTGTATGACTTCTGATAGTGGAAAAGCCTAGTTCTATAACCTCTGTATTGACATAATAACTTGCATTGCTCAGTCTCAGATGTAGATTTGATTCTATTTTAAGTATGAGTTCTGTAAAATAAATAAATGGGGAATGGGGGTGCAGTAAGAGAAAGCTCAAAGTCAATAGAAATGACATTTTAGGGCTTCATGTTGTGTCCTAAAGGTTAGGCATAAAACTTTTTCTTATTTACAAGTGAGTGTATGACTCTTCAGCTTCAATTGAAACTTTGGAAATCAGGATTTTTTTTTCTGCCTTCTCTTACATAATTAGAGATCCTGCAACCACCATCATAACATCTCCATAATGTTACCTTTGTTTCTCTTTACCAAATAGCATTAAAAGGAACTAATGCTTGTATTGTGTAACTTTTGTTTGTGGAAGAGGGAAGAATCTGCTTGGCAACATAATCTCACGTTATGGGAATTTTTGCTATGGACTTCAATGGAAATGGCTTGCCACACTTGAAGTTCCTAGTGAGAAGAGGTGGCCCATGAATTAAAACATTAATTTATCCTAATTGAGCCCTGTCCTGAAAATGGACTTTACCAATAAGCTCTTAAAGCATGTTAACTACCTTGTTAGTTAACTTGATGTGTAAATGGTTACAGTAATGAACAATATTTGTGGGGAGGGGAAGGCTTGACTTTGCATATTTGGCAGTCTTTGTTGTGATTCTGGTGTACATGAAGATTTAGAGGGGAAAGCTGGCTGCTACATGAGTGAGAAATAGCATGCTTCCTCTTCAGAAAGGGATGAGGGTTGGCACTTCCTTTTTATTTGATTGTGTAAATAACTTACTAAGTTGGCTTTTCCCCCCTGACTCTTTAAATACTAATGTGACTTTAATCAAATACTTTATTTCAGTTTTAAAAAAAGTGAAGAAAATGCCAAGCCACCTGGTGAAATAAAGAAAAAGGTTGATTTTAAGGTACAACATATTAACTGTTACTTTGATTGAATTTCATGTAGAAAAGCTTATTGCAGATAATAGATCTACCCTAGTGAAGTCATATGCTGTAGGTGTCGCATTATAAAAATTCTAAGGTCAAAAGTCCAAATTTAGAAATATTACTTGTAGCTGTCCTTTTTATTGGTATGTTAACCCCTGTTAGTTCAAGTATTTAGCTAGCGTTTGGGGCTTTGTGGGTAGCTTCTGTTGGATAAAGTTTATTTTAAGGTATTTCTTCAATGCAGTCCTCTTTAGAAGTGTATTGAGGATAATACAGCTGAATTTTGAGGCAATCACTTGCATTTCCAAGTGTTTCTAGGCAGCACTTATACCATAAAGTTCCTTCTTTTGGTTTTCTCTTTGGTTCATGCTTTCATTTTTGCAATAATATACCTAAACCACTTTTTAGTTTTACTTCATGGAATTCTCAAAAGTGACTAAACTCCACTTAATGAACTTAAACACATGGAAAAAAATGTCCACATAAATGATTTTAAGGAGTTTGTTCCCTGAACAGCAACAAGAGGATAATATTTAGAATATCCTAATTAAATAAACAATTTTCATTTCTAAATAGGGTAACTTATCTCCTGTGGATGTCGTCAGAACAGAAGATAATATAAAGAAAATTATGTTTTCAGACCTGCAAGATCTAGCGCTCAAAAAAGCTATGGAAATACAGGTATTTTCTTTTATGGCTGTCTATATTAAATGGTGATATTAATCGGGGGGAGGGAATCTTGGCATGCTTAGTTGTTAATCTCTTCTAAGTATATAGTGCCTTTCCTGTCCAGGTCAGTTTTTTATTTCAGCTCTGTGCCTCAGTTTCTTCACCTATAAAATGTAGCTAGTGATATTTGCCCATCTTGGCGAAGTGTGTTCGGATCTACAGATAGAGTACTATGTAGGGGAAGATGTTATTAAAAAAGTGAACTTTTCTGGTATTAGAATTCTAGAAATAGCACAAATTCTAATTTGATAGAAAATGTTTACAGTATTTCATTATAACTTTTGTATTAAACTTGTTTTTTAAAAAAAAGTAATAATTATCATGGATATCTTACTCTTTACTGAGTTTGGATAATCTACTCTAGTATGGTTCTTTTTTTTTTTTTTTAGGGAACAGTCACAGAATTCAAGAATCCAGGTGAATTTTATATACAAGTCTATTCTCCGGAGGTTTTGAAGCATATTAGAACACTTACTGTGAAACTGAAAGACTGTTACGCTAATACAGTTAACGAGGAAGAATACGTTCCTGTCCGAGGGGAAGTCTGTGTTGCAAAATATTTCTTGGATCAGGTAACACTTTCTATTTTGCACCTGTAAGACTTTTAAGAGAAGGCAGAACTGTAAGTTTCTAAATACCTGTTTTCATTCAAAACTACATTTTGTGGGGATGTGTTGTATGTTGTGCTAATGTGTATGTAAAGATAACAGCATTTTCATCAAGTGAATATATTGTTGCATTTGGAACAGACTTTTAAAGTGTATTTAACTATGTCTGGGTTCAAACTATGTAGAAAATTGACTTGATTATTGCTTGACGACTCTTTCATTTGTTAATTGCTCCAGATTTGTTTAGAGTTTTGGTGAACTTACCTGACATTAATACAATTGGACAACTTTTGAATAAGGGTTGTATCCCATCATTTTTTAACTTTGGTTAATGTGAGTCTTCCAATTCTTATCTGATCCCTGACTTGACTTTTTTGATAGTGATTTTGTAGTGGATGAGAGAATTTTTGCTATTTGTCTGTCTTCCATCCTTTCTCCTTCAGTGTTTGTTACCAGACTCTAGGGACTCCTATAACTGGGTCTATAAATTCAGTGCTTCTGAGCAAACTCAATTCATCTGGAATGTGGAAATTAATGCACTGTGGCAGCCTTCAGTATCACATGCATCAGTGTACCCACACTGAAATACGGTGGTGGGGCACTTTAAGCTAAAGCTTGTTCGATGAGCTCTAGTTTAAAGTGCCCCACCACCATTTTTAGTGCAGGGACACTGATGCAGGTAACACTTGAGTGCTTTTAATTAGCACAGCTTGCTAATTAAAGTGCCCCACCGTGCCTCCTGCAGCATGTTTATAAATGCCCTAGCTCTCTTAAAAGCAGATAAAAGCACTGCAAGTACTCCTAAAGGATGGGATTTTACCTTTGGACTAAGCCACCTATTGGTAGCTTTTACAGAAAACTTTTGTCCAGGTAATTTTGAAGCAGTGAGCGTTTTTTTGAGTTTTTACAAAATTGGTAAGAAAGCAGTAAAAATGAGTATGAAATAAAGTATTTGGTACAATTCTTTCTGTGAAGAAATATTTAAAGACTATATTCAGCTCATTGTTGCAGCTTTTACAACCAAAATGTCATTTATTCATATCTAGACATGGAACAGAGTACTGGTAAAAGAAGTTGACATTGTGCAGAAGAAAGCACTAGTATTGTATATTGATTATGGAAATGAAGAAGAGGCTTCATTACTTAGGATTAAACAGCTACACAGAGACATTGACTTGTTTCCTCCCTGTGTGAGTATTTTTTGCCTCCCGCTGCTTCTCCCACCTCCTCTCAAAAGTTGGTTTGGGTATTTAAAATAAATGTAAGTTAGGAGCGTTCCTGGTGCACTCAACCAGAGTGCACTCAACCAGAGTGCCATGCAGTATTAGCACTATCACCTCTGTTAGTGGTATACATACCTGCACAATTCCTAAAGTAAACTCAAAGATTTCAAGTAGTAATCCATAGCATCAAAAATGTTTTGACTTGTCATGGTCTTTCTGAGGTCTTTGCAACAGAAGAATTGCTCTATTATATTTTTCCATAGCCAAAAAATGAATGAAAGCTAAGAACTGGCCTTTTCTGGGGAGTGCATTGATTCTAACAAGGAAGGTCAAGAACCAAGGGCGTCTATACATGAGTGCCGAGGCTGCTTCGACTTGCTGAAATTGCAGCATGTCGGAGGAGACTCAATTTAAGTGAGTCCACTGGAGTGTGGCAAGTGCTGAGCTCCAGCAGCCTCTTACATCTTGTGTATCAGTGTCCCTGTATTAAAAAATGGTGACAGGGGCACTTGAATAAACTTTAGTTCAAACATCCCCACTGCTGTTTTTAAGCGCAGGAATGCTGATACAGGATATGAAGAACCACTCTAAAGTGCCCCCACAACTAAGTTAATGGAGTAGCTTATGACAGTAGAAAGGCAGTTTCTCCTGTGCGGACCAGCAGTAGGTTAGAATAACTCTTACCTGTGTAATTAATTCAGAATTTGTTGACTGTAAAGGAATAGTGGGTGCTGACAGAGCTGGAAAAAACTCAACAGTGCTTTACTGGAAGAGGAACCATGTCAGTTTGACCTGGTTCCCCAGTGTCTGTAAAGCTTGCATGCTTCAACAGGGCTTTTTGAGCTTTCTAATTCAATCAGCTATTAGATAAAAGTGCCAAAAACCCCACTGAAGCATGCGAGATGCTGGGGAGCCAGGTCAAGCTGACATGATTCCTCTTCTGGGCATGCTTTGTGCTTGGTACGGGGGCTCACCAACCTGAAAGTAAAGTGTTGAGAGGTTTTTTTTGGGGGGGGAGGAAAGGGGGGTTGGTTCACACATTTGTAAGCACCCAGTGAGATTTGGGATCTTGTATTTAATTTCTAAGCTTTGGAGCCAAACATGCTTCAGTGGGCAGAGAGTCTTCTCCATTGGACCAGTCATGTCACATACCTTTTCCTACTCTCGTTTCAAGTGTTAATAAGGGTCTACCTTAGATTTCTTGGTCACATGATCTCACAACATGCCAGATTACCTACAAAGCCAAATGAGCTCTCTGTCTGCAGTTTAGCCTGTATAATATTGTATACACCCCAATTTTCAAATTTATTCTTGCGTGCAGTCCAGAAACTGCATTCTAGGTGGGTAATGTATTATTTGACCTATCTCAACTGCTACCAGTAGTGTGCTAGTGACAGTTCTGAATTGAGTATCGGTTTAACAACTGTTAATTGTTAATAATAACTGTTAATAATTCTTCACAAAAATTAACAGGCATGTATAAGTGGTGTCTTCAATATTGAAATCAAAGGGATTTGGTAAATGGCTTGTGCCATTTACAGAATTTAAATAGCTGCCTGTCTTGTCCCTTAGTGTCTCAAGGAGCTTATTCTAGACGTATGTAAAAGTGCAGGATCTATTTAATTCAAGAATCTGCATGTGTAAGGGAGTACCCTTTTTGTCAATAGCCATGTGCAAGGCTTTCCACTTTCAAATGAGAGCTCTTCTGGAACCCTTTCTTACCTAAGGCATCTAGATTCCAGATAATACTTGCTTCATCTAAGAATTTCAGCCATGAATCTTTAGCATGCACAGCAGTTCTTTTCGTGATATCAAGACTGAAAAAATTCCAGATGACAGCAGACAGCATAACACCAGTATGTCAACAGAGAAAAGCATGATAGTTTTGGCTTAGAGAAACTCTTCCATTTTGAAAGTAAAGCACTTGCAACCTGATGGCTCCAATAGCAATAAATTATCCTAGCAGACCAAGCAGATTCTGCATCTGGACACATGTGCTCTGTTCAGTCTAGTGTAGTAGTAGGGAATGAAGATTTGTATAGTTACAGAAGCAACAAAAACTTCTGGCTCAAAAGAATTTGACCTTGTGCACATTGGTGCATAAGCATCAGGAACAGAATCACAGACCATACCAGGGACAGCCACAGTTAATGCAGGGTAAATATATATTTTGATGCAGGGGGTGGGCAGGGTGCCAAAAACACTGCAAAGTTATCTTGTTTTCTGTTGAAGAATGTAACTTACAGTTATCTCTTTCAGGCCATTAAGTGTTCTGTTGCTAATGTTCCAAGAGAAGGAAGCTGGAACAAAGACTTCACCAGCATTATCACCCCCTTTATGGGAGAGCGCTGTTCAGTTGCTATTGCTGATGTTCTACAGGAAGAGGTGATGACTTGTTTTGCTGTAGATGTTGTCATCCCAAGTTCTGGTAAGATGAATTTGGTTATTTAGGAATAAATGCAGGTCTACAAAGATCAGTTATAATATTTAGGTGTTATACTATGCTCCTTCTCACGACATGCACCTCACACTTCTACGGGTTTTGTATTCTAGCTATAAATGTTGGAATTGTAACTGGAAAGAGCAGGTCCTAAAATGCTTTAGGTTTCATAGGGTGCATCCAGATGAGTGTGGACACCTAGTTCCCAGGGACAGTAGCAGCAGTGCACCTTGCACCATGGCTGCTTGTCTCCAGGGAATGCCTGTGCCATGTGTACAAGGCAAGGTACCCTGGGGGTGGCCCTACCTGGGGGCTGCAGCTGTGGCAGTTCCGCCACTTAGCCACAGCACAGCTCCAGGCGGCCCAGCTCCACTTCTCAGCAGCGTGCCCTGCCTGTGCATGCATTGCTGAGGGGTTTTTTGCTTTTTTCCCACTGATTGGTTTTTGGATTTGTTTTGTGTTTTGACCCCTGGGTATCCAAAAAACCCATGGAGGATGGGGTTGAAACCAGAGCAGCGCACCCTTGCAGCATGGAGAACACCTCGGTGTGTGGTATGTGGTGCTGCAAACACGTCTGCAGCACCATGTACTGCACGGTTGCACTCATCTGGACGTGCCCACAATTTTTAATCGTATGAAAGACAACATCTAAACTCCTCATAAACAAATCCTTCAAGGAAGTACTTTTTGTTTTATCTTTAAAATAGTTTGAAGACAAACTATTGGCTCATTCTGTCAGGGCCCAAGTTACTTTGGTGTTCCTGACAACACGTCGAGCAGCATGTGGGTCTTCCATGTGTACATTTTTTCCAAGTTACTAGGCTATCGTAGTGATTCTAAACAGGGTGTTGCAACAGCTTTGAAGGGTACCACTGGGAAAGAACATAGATAAATGCAGACTCTGGTGAGACTCTTTCCTTCCAGCTCCTCCTCTTTCCCCCACTGCCTGCAGTGTTCTCCCTGCTGGCTGCTACTCCTCGTTCCCAGCCCTTCTTCAAGCAGGTAAGTACTATAAAACATAAACTAGTTTTTGAAATGGGGTCAATTCTTATGTTATGGTGGGTGCTTCAAATCTGAAATAGAATCATAGAAAGTTAGGGTTGGAAGGGACCTCAGGAGCTCATCTAGTCCAACCCCCTGCTCTCAAAGCAGGACCATCCCCAACCAGATCATCCCAGCCAAAGCTTTGTCTAGCCAAGTTTTGGAAACCTTCAGCGCTGGAGCTTCCACCACCTCTGGGTAACCTGTTCCAGTGCTTCACCACCCTCTTAGTGAGAAAATTCTTCACAATATCTAACCTAAACTTCCCTTGCTGTAACTTGAGACCATTGCTCCTTGTTCTGTCACCTGCCACTACTGAGAATAGTCTAGTCCCATCTTCTTTTGAACCCCTTTCAGGTAGTTGAAGGCTGCTGGATAGTCTCCTGTCCTCTTGACTAAATAAGGAGCAATGGTCTCAAGTTACAGCAAGGGAAGTTTAGGTTAGATATTGTGAAG
>JAGPOW010002742.1:17755991-17773273 GCA_030014935.1 Caiman crocodilus | reverse complement strand
AAGTGCACCACCACCATTTTTTGCACACTGATGTGCATTTCACTGCTTACACAACTGCACAGTGCACACCAGCTCGCGTGCAGAGCAGATTCAACTAATCAAGTCTGCTCCGACCCGCTGGATCTCCAGCATGTCGCGGGACAGAAAGGTGTGTGTATAAATGTGAGTACAGTGAACGGAGAGGCTGCTCCATCCATTGGATCAGTAATGTAACAGCGCAGCATTCTCTATAGGTTTGCCCACACTAAAAATACTTTACTGGGCTATCTATACTAGTGCTGTGCTGGCCCAGCTTCGAGTGTGGAAAACGTATGTTGGCAGAAATGCACTTTGCAGCTATGGGCTAAATGCCACTGGGGCAAAATCAGCTATAGCAGCAGAAGCTCAGCTTTGCACGTATAACCATGTCTACACTAGGGCTTTTGCTATTAAGCAGTGATTGAAAAAGTGGTTTAAACAACTGGTTCAAAATATCACAGATCTGCAGCATTTATCTGTAAATGCTGTATGTTAAAACTTGGCCCGGTTGCATTGCCGCGTACCAGTCTGATGCAAGTAAACCCTAGTGCTTCCAAGCCAATGGGTGTCAGTAAAATCCGTTTGCCATTTCTAGTCTGGGATTGTAGGGCACAGTCCAAGGCTCAGGCCTCTCATCTGATGCACTGTTTTGAGACCTGGTGCCAAATCTTCATTCGAGACCTGGGCCAACCTTCCTGGTCACACTCTTATCGCCGCTATGAAGAGGGGAGCATGGGTATTACAGATCTTTGGCGTAAAATGAGTCCTGAAAGTCGTCAGCTCCTCTCTCATCTTTCCACTTCTTGTGGGTGTGAGGTTTGTCGGCATTTTCAGGTGAGACGGAAGGCATCCTGCTCTTGCCCTTCTCAAACATGGGGGTGATTATCTCTCCTCTGCTCATAAAGCAGCACTCTTTTAAGTAAGGCTGTTCCCCTTGTCCTACAGGGGATTCCTCAGCTCCCTGTCCCATCATGCTTGCCCTGTGTAGGAAATGCACGTTTCCATGAAAACTGATGGACAGTCTGGAGCGCAGGACCGCAGGTTGTCCTCCAGCCACGTTACGACCTGCGTTCGTAAGCCGGTGCAGCCGTATCCCACGCTGTCGCACACACTCCAGTCTCCGTTAGTAGGATACCTGGCTATTGTACACCTCCAGGTCTGAACGCAATCAAAGCTGAGCGACCCGCTAAACACAAGGTGTTGCAACTGTCAACAAAGCGGAGTCCTTTTTTTTAAAAAAAGGACTCTTCTAGCCACATCTGCTTGCATTTGCTAAGTGAAATAACTCTGATCAGGGATCTACTCTCGGGAAGCCATTTGGATCTTGCCATGCCATCTCCTCCTGTATTGCATGATGCATCTTTGTAGCATCTTCACCATTTGAGGTACAAGAGGCAAAATGCTTCTTTTTTTTTCTTTTGTTCTCTTTTTTCCAGCCGCCAATCTGCTTGCAGCACTAGCAGTTAGGAAATACTTCAGTTGTAAATTTGCCATGTTTGATAGAGCTGAGTTAACCTCAAGGAGCATTGTCCTCGTAAATTTTTTCCCTGGTCGTAGCTGCGTTTTAATTGCATCTCGGTAGGTAATATGAATGACTGCTTTGCGGCGGTCAGAGCGATGGGTTAATAGCTGTTTGATCCCACAGGGCTGCCGGTACAGGGCGTACAAGAACTTCATGCCAACCAAGACACCATTGTCAAGATTTCAGCAGCTGGTCAACGTAAGTTTGTTTTTCCTAAACCCCCGCCAAGGCCTTGCTCAGCTCTGCTGTCTGCATGTCTCTCTTTACCATCCCATTCCCCTTGCTCTCTTCATTTCTTTCCTCTCCCGCTGACGTACCCCCCTCGGGCCCGACACCACGTTCCCTGCTTCCAGTCCTTTGAAGCGTGTCTCAGGGTGAAAGATTTCATTCGACATCTTTTCTGCCGTGCCTGCTTCAATTCCCGTCCCTGAAACACGTTTGCTAGTTCAGCCTCGCAAAATCTTGTTCCTCCCTGAAACGCTATTCCTATATTTACAAAAGGACTAATGGGATCGTCTGAACCAGAGCAGCCCTGTTGTTAACACACAACTGATCTGAAAGGTCAGAGACCAACTCAGCTTGCTTTTACCAGGTCGGTTAGTTGTTGTATGGACAAACAAGTGCATTACTGACTTGAGGGTGGGAAGGGACGTATCATGCATCAGCCACTCCTCTTGCTGTCTGCTTGGCTACTAAAATGGAGTAGCTTAGCCCTGTTTCCCTGGGGGATGACTTGCTCCAGTTTAGCTTTCACTTACCGCAGGGTAACAGCATGGATTATGGAGCAGCCGACTCCTGGTAAGTCCCACGTCTTTTAACCCGCTGTAATTACTGTGCTTGTCCACGCCCTTGGCGTACGTGACTCGGTTCTCCATTCGTGAAAGGGAGGTAAGTTCGTAACGTGGAGAAATATTGCAAGAATCAGCTCCTTCTTTGCAAGCTGATGGCGATGGGGGATCATGCAAGTGTCATGAGAGGAAGACATGGCTTGGTTAGGTCCACGTCCGCTGGAAGGGCGATGATAGAGAGGACGGAGATCAAACTTCTCGCTGCCCCCACTTCGTGATGGGACAAAGCATTAGGAGTTGAGCCGGTGACTATTTGCACGAGGCAGCGTGGCGGGTGAAGCTCGGGGTCCTGTCCCACTGATTTCCTTTTAAACCCCAAGGCAAAGGTGCTCTAGTTAGGAGACCCTGAAGCAGTCCCGCTCTGCTTCTGAGCAGTTGTCGAGGGCTGGAATAGGCTTGCAAAGAACAGGGCTCCCGAGCGAACGCGGTTACGTCTGGCCCGGCCCAGTGACCCAGAACGGAATGCTTTCAAACTTGCAATCCCTGATAATCTGGCATCGAAAATCCTCATTATAAACTCACTCCTCACTATGAGGAGTGGATCTGGAAAACAATTATGGCAATAAAAATGTCCGGGAGATGTGCTGGAGGGGGAAGAGAGGCATGCAGCGGAGAAGTGTCGTTTCCATCTCATCGTCTCATCGCTGCCAGTCATCTCGTCTGGACTCGGGCAGGGCAACTCGATGTCCCTTGAAATTTTGCTTATCGAACTCTGTGGCGTAACTGAAACTGCTGCGTTGCTCTGAGCATT
Organism: Caiman crocodilus; assembly: GCA_030014935.1. Taxonomy (NCBI): domain Eukaryota; kingdom Metazoa; phylum Chordata; order Crocodylia; family Alligatoridae; genus Caiman; species Caiman crocodilus. The sequence continues at coordinate 17,770,134 of JAGPOW010002742.1, read as the reverse complement.
TCACCAGCATGGATTGTGACAGAGGACCAAGCGTCCCCGCAGACGTAGGACAGTGCTGTATGCACGTGACGGGCTGGCCACCCCGTTTGATGCAGCACAAGCAACCCCTTGGTGCGGCAGGTGGCAGACTGGGGAGGGGAGAGGGAGCAGAAAGCAGAGCAACAGGTCAGCCAAGGAGAACAGAGCCAGCAGTAGGAAGCAGAGCAGCAGACAGGGCAGGGAACAGAAAGCAGAACAGCACATCAGACGGAGGAGATTGGCGTGGCACTTGCTGAAGTTAGCAACTGCTTCACCAGTGAGGGCTACAGAGGGCCAAGAGTCTGGACTTTGGGATCCTGGTCCTGGCTCCGCCATTGAATTTTGTCCAGTGTTACACCGCAGTAATTTTAATCCTTGTAAACCAAAGGGCAGAGAGTCGACGGCTGTCTGCGTTGTTATTATTACCACTGCTTCGCGTAGTAGGCAACACTAAGTTATCTCTCAACTTCATAGCGGTTGCTTATGCCGAGGCCCCGTTTCAGTGTTTGGAGGTTTTGCAGGGCAGAAGCACGAGCAAGGGCAGGAGGTTTCTTTTGGTTTTGCTTCCAGTTTCTTTGTTGTAAGAAGTCACTGTTTGCTGCTGGGTTGAAGCAGTGAGATGTCAAAGATAGCTTCCGAACCCTGTGCAGCGGCGTGAAGCTTTGCTGTCTGAACTACTTACTGAGCGCGCACAGTATTGCGATCTTCTGCGCTCTAGTTGGAGAGAGGCAGTGGCCTGAGCATCACGCTTCTGCCAGGCTGCCAACGCTTTCATGAATTTGGGGTTGTCCCGGCAAGTTCGAGGGCGATTCCTCTTCCCTTTTTCCAAATGACTGGGATTCATTTTGTTTCGAGTGTCTTCGCAGAGACTAAAGAAAGGACCTCACTTTTAATTCCTCCAGGGAAAACGTTGGCTTCCAACTCATCGAGGCTGCTGACAGTAGGTAGCGTTTGCCGAGTGGACGTACACGTACGTGCCTAGACAGCACCAAGACACCATTTCAGGGCAACCTGAAGAAGTGGCTTTGTGAAAGCCATGTCTGCCACCCCTTCAGGACTGATAGGACTCTGTGTATTTAAAAAAATATAGTGCGATTAGAGGGAAAAATGGGCTGAATTCTTTCTTCCCAGACAAAATGCATCTCATTCAAGTGGTCACTACACAAATTCCTACTACTACACATTTGCACATGGAGGCGGTGAGAGACTATGACACAAGTCATTCGAGTCCTCACGTGATCCATCCCTGCTACACGGACTCCCCTGCTGCTTCCTGCATCCTTAGCACACGATTAGGTCAGCTGTCTCTGTATTTAATAGAGTAATTGAATATATTAATTAAAGCCTTTTTTTTTTTTTTTTTTGCTCTTGCAAATACAGTCCAGATTTCTGAAACCTACGGTAAAGGTGAAGCCATTACCTATACGTAGTGCAAAGTAGCCAGGTCAGAAAGGTGTCTCTGTGAGTGACCTCTGAGGTTGGCCCTGGGATAATACATCCTACTTGCATGAAATTCTTGGTGCTGCTCCTCCGAGGAAGAGAGGAGAGCGTGACAAGTTGATGTGACGGTTCTCTTTTTGCTATCGGGTTTGGCTTGCTGAGAACTGCGGTGACCTGTAACTAACTCCTGAAATGGCACATGTCTTGTCTTGTTCTCCCCTAGTGATGCAGTGCTCCGCTCCAGTAGATATCCTGGTCCTGTTGGATGGGTCCTATAGCATCGGCAAAGGGAGCTTCGAAAAGTCTAAGCACTTTGCAAGCAAACTCTGCGATGCCCTGGACATCGATCCAGATAGGGTGAGTGTGGCAGTGAGCGTCTCTGTTTGCAGAGTGCATGAAAAGTTCGGTGATGAGTGAACCTACAAACCTGGAAGTGCGGGGCCGTTCCTGAGCGCTGTCCTGCCACTGCGCGATTAAGAGGAACTTTTCCTAGAGGAACAGTTATGACGCAGTGGTCGCATCTGCACCCTCGCCCTCCGTGGAGTCCTCGACAAGGTACCAGAGGCTTCCTCCCTTCAAAATGCAGTCATGCTACTGAATAGGAATAGCAGCAGCAGAGCAAGCTCTTAATAGCTGATGTTCGGCAGGGATAGCATACAGCTGTCTGGGCAAGGCGCTTTGATCAGAGGCCAAGTATCTGGTATTTAGAGGGATCTGCTTTAAAACAAACTAAAATAAATGAGAAGGGAGGGTGGAGAGCTCAGCCCCTCCTCACTGTTCTTTCTCATTTTGCATCTTGGCTTAAATCAAGGTCTAATTATAGGGTTTGACGACCGGAAAGATTTTTCCATGGAAACTCGAGTTGAATTTGCAGTGGTAACTCTCTACGCTGCCATATAGACACGGAAGACCTTGTAGACCCCCAGGTTTGTGTGTCCACGGGTGACTGGTATGCATCTCCTCCGGCCTCGCCTACTCCCTGAAGCCTCCCAGAAGTGGTCTTGCTGCTTGGATCAGTCGTGCTTGGTGCATTCTCTGCGCTCTCGCATCTCGGTGTTCCCAATCTGTAGCTTAATTGAACTAATAACGATCTATGAATCTATAAAACCTTATTGACCACCTCTTCTTTATGCTGTTTCACACCTTTCAGGTCAGGGTGGGAGTGATACAGTTTAGCTCCACTCCTCGGCTAGAATTTCCCTTGGATTCATACTTAACCAAACAAGAAGTCAAAGAGAAGATCAAGAAAATTGCATTTAGGTGAGTTTGACTCGACAGCTTTATTCTTTCTTGGGGTCTGCACAACTCTTCTGGTGTTAGAATATTTTTTTGAATCACAAAAATTCCTAAGTTGTGCATACCGTAGTAGTGTACGTCTCGGAGAGAGATTAGCGAAGACTGAACACCAGTAGAGTTCAAGATCTACAAACAAATGCCTTAGCTCTACCCTTGTCATTAGAGAATGAATACGATGCATTGATTCAGATGATCTAGCCTGGGTTGATTAGTTAACTGATGGCAAGTCTCTGTGACGAAATGGTTTATGTTTCAGTATAACATAGGGTCCTAAGGAAGTAGAGCTGGAGAGGACCTCGCAATGTCCCCTAGTCCAGACCCTGCTCAAGGCAGCATCATCCCTGACTAAACCGTCCCAGCCAAGTGCCTTTTCAGCCTGCTCTTGAAAAGTTCTAGGGATCCGTGTTTAATTGCAGCATGGGAAAGGATCCTCTGTAGCCCTCAGAGAAGCCTCTTCGTGCTTTTCATGCAAGGCCTTGGGTCCCATCCTTTTTTCTGCTAACTAAGAGGGACTGAACTGGATTTCTTTTATTGCGGAGCAGCAGGGGTGGATTCGGGGAGTGTGTGGCGGTGCAACTCCATGTGCCAGCAGCTCCAGTTCCCTGTAACCCCTGACTCCTGGCTCCCCTTCAAAGTTTGAGCAACAACTGGAGCTCTGAGCTGGTTTGGGACACCCAGACCAGGGGATCTGCCTAGTGCCACCACTGTCCCTGGTTGACCTAGGGGTGGAGGAAGCCCAGGGCTGCTCCTTGCTTTGCCTCCTCTTGGCTGTTCCCTGCTGCCCAGGTGCTCCACTTGCAGGGAGCAGCAATGCGAGGTGTTGGGTGTTGAACGGGGATGGCAGCAGCATGCGGTCTCCCCCTTCTGGTGCCTGCTCAAGACCACCAAGGGACACCCATGCAGACTGGGCAGGGAGGACCTGCCTGCTGCTGCTGTCCCTGGTTGACCCTGGCACCCCACAGAGCTGCTCCCCGAAACCCCTGGCTGGAGAGGGGCAGGAATGGCCCCGGGGCTCCCCTACCTCCAGGTCAGCCAGGGACCACAATGGCATTTAGGATGGAAAGTGGAACGAGGATCATCCTGTCGGGCTGATCAGAGGCAAGACACTGAAGTGGCATTTTGCAGCAGCATGCGATTCTTTTACAGTCAAGATGGCACGCCTGTTAGGTGCCCACGAAAGCTGAAGGGAAAGAAAGCTGCTCTGGATATCTTACACTGTGGATCTAAGTCAGGCTCCCTTTTGGTCACGTCTTGCACTTTACTCAATGTGTACATCAGATAGCCCTAGGGTGGTTCTCTAATGGTCACCTTTATTATTGTTCGTTAAGTAGTAGATACGGACCCTATAAATATCATCTAAATAGCATCTGTTCTTTTAAAAAAAAAAAAAAAAAAAAAGTGCTCATTACTTCTGGTCTGGTGAAAAAGAAGGAAGTAATGATTTTGTGAAAACTAGAGGGGAAAAATACATCTGCCTGCCTGCAGAATTGGAAAGGGAAAGTCATTAGGGTCACTGGATCACAACAATTCAGCAAAAGCTTCTATGCTAATATTTGTGGTTGAATATGTTTGCAAACAGACCTAGGGTTGCTTTCAACTTCTTCAAGCAAGGCCTTGTATTTATAGATACCCACATAACTTTCCATTCTGAAACCTCTTATTGCTAAGGAAGGTATAGGAGCTAAGATATACAGGTCCTCTTTGACTGTTGTTTCAAAACCCATTACGAGCAGAGAAAATGAAACCGTATTGGATGTCCGGAATTTGGCTTAACGCTGCGACATCCTTAACGATGACGGGTGAACGTTGATAGATCTAACAGAAGTAAATGCCACTTATACCAGTCGTAGATGAAAGGTTAAAATATAGGAATGGATGCCTGAAAATAGTTATAGACCGATTCCAGCTGCCAGCTTTCCAGATGTGACCCTCCTCCTGGCTGAGAGGCTTCTGGGTGATCCTATGAATTTCTTTCCTGCGGAGAAGAGGTTCCCCAAATATATTACATTTTGGGATCACAGTAGAGTTTCAGCTTTGACCGGTAATGACTTGAAACACTCTGACTTTTAACTCTTCCTTTCTCCTGGGCTCACGTGGAAAAGCTGGATAGATATTGTATATCTTCACCTCTTTCTTCATGCGAGTTACATTTATACTTGACATGTACAATCCTCCCGTAGTCCACAGAGGCAATGCGATGAATCGAATTTAAGGCCCAAAGGTACGATTACGTTCCTTTAGTCTGAACTGCCTCCATAATACAGGCCACTGAATTTAATCCCTGCCTCGAACCTCCCTGTTGTGAGGTGAGCTACTGAATCGCCCCCGGCGCAGGGGCTGCCAATGGACTTTAATAGAATGGTTTCGATTTGCACCAGCTGAGAATCTGTCCCAGCATCCCCAGTGGCGGGCTCCTACTGGTTTATTTATAAAGGGCTGTTTGTAGCATCTTTAGCCATAGTAATGGGCTTAATTCAAGGGCCTCAGCAGACCATCGCTGTCAACTTAGAGCGTGGGGCTTATTGGAGAACTTGTTAGACGTAGGGATGGCTCTGTAGGGTTGGACTGGACCTCGGGGGTCATGAAGTCCAACTCCCTGCCCAGAAGCAGGATGCGCTATAGTCCTACATTGCCCAGGCAGATGCCTATTTAACCGTTTCGTGACATCTCCTTCTTTGGAGATTTCCAAAACTTCTCCAGGCAACTTGTTCCATTGCCCTCTGATTCTTATGCCGAGAAAATTTGTACTAAGATGCGTTTAAAACTGCTGTCTTGCAGCTCCAAACCATTGTTGCGTGTCCTGCCCTCTGTGGCAAGCAAAACCAGTTGTTCTGCTTTTTTTGGTGAAGAAAAGGAGATTCCAAGTAGTTGGGGATTGAAATAAACTGGCAGAGAAGACGAGTGCTGGCAAAGCTAGCTGTGTTCCCAAAGTTTAATTTTCAACAGTATGAAGTAGAGAGGGAGGAGACCAAAGAAAGGGACCTTACTTGTTCATACCACTTTTAAAAAACAAATGTGGCAGAATGAAGGGAAGGAAACTGCCCCGGGCATGCATCTGATCTAATACCTGCTACATCGTGAAAATCTGCTTGTAAAATAGAGGGTCATTAAAACAAACGAAAGAAGAGCGAGAAGCAGAAGGAGATTTTGTATGCAACAGAAACTGCTATGCCTCCAAAAAAAAAGAAAAAAGACGTGCTGTTTGAGTCCTTTGGACTGAAATAAAAGCAAAGCTACAAGGCAATTTTAGGAAATGATTTGTATTAAGATCTCCCCATCCAGGATTAGAAAACAGATGGGAATGTCTCCTCAGATCTAGAGGCTTATTAGCAAAATAAGCCCTGGAAGAGTGACTGCAGTGGGCTTGCCTTACTCCGATATCAAGTGCTCGATGGAGGGTGGCACGTTGCACAGCGTCTGTCTTGGGTCATGTACAGAGCTAGCAAGAGAGGAGGCACTGGTGTCTATTTTGGATATAGTCCTTGGGAGTGACCTGTAACAAATGCTTAAACCTTTAAAAATAAGTGTGTATATAAAGGCAGAAGGGTAAGAGGACAGGGCTGCTCTCAGTCGCCGCTGAGCCTGGAGGACAGCTTGCCCTAGATTTTTGCAGAGGTCTAATAGGGAAGTTGCATTTGGGGTAGTACGTAGAGTCAAAGCTTTAGCCTCCTTCAGGCATGGAGTATGTCAGGGGTGGCCAGCCCGTGGCACTTGCCACAAGTGCCATGGGTCTCTGCCGTATGGGACAAGTCCCAGGGAGTCAGAAAATAGAGGTCCTGGAATTGGAGGCAGGGAGGACTCAATCCTCTGGCCACATGAAACGGGACCCCGTTGCAAGAGAAGGTGGTGTCCGATGTCACCGCCAAAAGCCAGGTTACCCCCTTCCTCACCTGCAGCTGCCAGAGAATGAAGGGCTTTTGCTCTTTGCTTGCCACGTAAAACCGCAGCAATTGTGAGGCCAGGGAAGGTTAACTTGGCTCTTCGGTGACGTTTCCTCTTGTAGCTGCATCCTACTATTACTCTGCTCCGCACAGCTGTGGTCAACCCCGACCACCTCCAGTCCAGCACCCCAGTGCACAGAGACTGGTACACTTCTGGGGGTGGGAGCACACTCGAGGGGGAGTGCGGGGCTTTGATTTGTGACACACCAGCCCAGAAAGTTGGCTGCACTCGTATAGGTTCATGCTGAGATTAGCAAGCTCGGGATCCAGCAACGTGTATTGTTGGGTAAGCCAGCAGAAATGAAACTTGTGATTTCTAGAGCTCACAAGAGTGTCTTTCACTTGAAAGCTTGTGTAAATCTATCTCAAGCATGCAGTTGGTCCATACCAGTTATTGCTCATGCACATCCTTGCCTCTGGCTTAAGTTGCAGAAATAACTCCTCAGTCCTTACCCCTGGGTGTCAGGGAAGAAAGGTGGAGAGGATGGCTTATTATCTATTTTAGTTGTATTCAGCAGTTTATAAGGGTGCCAACATATATATATCTTTTTCCCCATGAGTAGCTGTAAGGCTTGATGTTCGCCACTCCCTAACATGGGACGGTGGCCCCGTCATGCAGTAATTTATGGTGCTGGTAGGATGCGCTTCGCCTTGGCTCTCCAGCGTTGGTACGGCTTCAGTTGTTTGCGGGGATCTGCATGCCCAAGATGCATTTCCGTGTCGGACTCGTACTTCTACCATTGTCAAAATAGTTGGGTAGTTGCATTTGCGGCAAAGAGCCACATTGGTGGAGCATCCTTTAAATTTGGCAGGGGGGACGAGAGAGGGAGGGAGAGCGAGAGAGAATGGCTTTGTGGCTGAGGCACTGAAGTAATATGTGGGTTCAGGTCCCAGATCCACTTTTCTAACCTGGACTGCCACGTAACTTGCCCAAGTTTCAAGAGAGCTCAGGGTCTAACCCCTCCATCCCCAACTCTCAGCCCCCCAAGTAGGGCCAGATTTGCAAATGAGCTCTGCTGTCCTGCAAGTACCCAACAACAGCCTGCTTCCAACGGGCCGTATGGAGACGCACGTTTTCCAAGGAGCTCAGGTGAGCACTTTGCTACTCCCAGCACTTCGGAAATCTGGCCCTTAATCCCTTCCTGCCTCAGTTTCCCATCTGTACAGTGTGGACGGTAACAGTCTCGTTTTGCCACTCTCCGTGTTGTCTACGTGGGGGTTTGGTTCTTCCAGGCAGAGACTGTCCCTTACCAAAACTTCATATAGCACCTAGCATAATAAGATCCCAGGTACCCCAAAGGCCTCTGGACGTTTCTTTGGAAATAAAGTGAGCAGGACAGTTTGACCTGCTTATTTCAGTGTCACAAGACACTTGTGACACTTCTTTTGTGTCAGGGACAGACAAGAATGGGCATGACTAATAGTTCAATTTTAAAATGGCTGTATGCTTAGTCTGGGTGGCCGCCTCCCCCGACTGAAGAGTTGCTGAGGCAATAGCTGGATAAGTGAAGACCAAACCCAGATGTGAGACGCGTGATACTGCTTCTTTGCATAGTGGTACCCAGAATGTTTGTTCCAGCTTTGACCCATCTCGTGCAGCTGTTGGGGAACAAACTAAAAGACATGGGAACTGGTTTTTAACTGCTTTCTCCATATGCTGTGCAAGCTGGTGTTGCGAGGGGCTGCTCTGCCCTGACGTGGGTTTAATTTTGAAAGTGGGGCCACCAGGTGACCTGCTCTTTGCAAATCTGTCTGGGTTTGCTTGTCATTAGCAGGGGAATTATTCTAGGGACACTGAAGAAAGACCTCCCTTGTATTCTTCCCTTGCCAGTTTCCAGGGCTACACTAAGAAGTCCTTGGCATTTGCATTTGGGGGGGCCTTACTGCAGATGAACAATTGCGGCATTTTGTAGGAGGTTAAATTTAAGCAAAGATTAACAAGGGAAAGGAGGGGCAGTGCCTTCTGGGCACTGCTGTGTTGCAGGCTGCAGCGTTCTCTAAAACAAGCTAGGAAGTGCCATGCATTGACCCCTTCCCTTTCGTGCTCAAAAATGAATGCCAGTTCTGTTACCAGAGGCATACAAGGTGTCACTCTGGGTTGGGGGCTCCTAGGTGGAGCGTGACATTGATACCTCGCTAAAAAGAGAGACATTTTGAAGCCTTGAACCTTGCCTATTTTTTTCACAAGCATGAGAGGCCCGGGAAATGAAGGTTTCATTGCTAACCGGATCTTCCGCACAGTTCGTATTTGGATAAGAGATGGGGAAACGGGCACCCATAGTCTAACGGTTGGCTTGGCATCATGAGATGGGAGTGGGAATGGACGTCTCCCGTGCTCCTGCTCCGTGCTGAGTGTTGTGATCCATCCTCCTCTTCAAGTTCATGAGTTGCCATCCGTCTTTTGCTGGGAAAACAGCCTTCCTTGTTAGAGCACCTTGGGGGGGTTCTCCTCCAAACAGCTGTGCACCTGTGTGGTCGAGAGGACGAAGAAAAGGAAGTAGGTTGTGAACTAAATGCAGGAGGGTGGGGAGAACTGGAAAAATAACACTGGCCTGGCAAAGCAATGGGGGTAAGTGCAGAAATACTTGAAACTCACTTCTACCGTGAAAGGTAGACTCTACGGTCCTGGGCGCATGGGCGAGGGAGCGAAGTGAAGAGGAGCTGGGCAAGAGCTGAAGAAGGTCTAACTTCTCCTCTCCCAATTTTCTCACTTTCTTCCAGGGGTGGGAACACAGAGACGGGTCTCGCACTGAAATACGTTCTCCGGAAAGGTTTCCCTGGTGGCAGAAACTCCTCCGTCCCTGAAATCCTCATCATCCTTTCAGATGGAAAATCACAGGGCACCATAGCACTCCCTGCTAAGCAGGTGAAGGAAAGGGGGATCACGGTGTTTGCCGTAGGAGTCAAGTTTCCAAGGTAGGAAACTGTGTTGTAGAAGTAGGCATGATTGCTGCTGGTGGAACAGCCATTGCTTTTGGCATCTAAGGGCATATTTACGCTGCATCCTTGACACACTCGAGGCTGCCATCAACGAACACATCCCTGGATGTGTTGTGTGCAGTGGCGGAGGTATTTTGTGGCCAACGCTTTGGAGATAACCATCTTGAGAGGGCCAGGTGTGTCTTCAGTGCCACATTTCTGAGTTTGGTGCATGTGAGTGGAAGCAGGAGGGTGAGACCATGCTGTCTAGTGCGGCATGCTCAAAAATGCTAGCAATGCTGGGTAGATGTGCCCTTAATCACCTGAACAGGGACTGGTAGGGGATGGACAGTCGATGAGAGCTATCAGAAGCCTGTTTTTGAAGAGCAAGGCACCTGGATAGTGGGAAGTGACTTGACACGAGAAGGACCAGACGGGGGGAGAGATGGCGAGAGCAGTTCTTTGCAGGAACAGGTGTCTTTCAGAGAGTCCGTGTACCAGGATCTTGAAAGTTGCTTTGCAAGTTTCCAGGCATTAGTGCTCATGGCTCTGGGGGAGGTTTTGGCCCTTGTTTTCTGTGATGACTGAAAGACTTGCTGTTTGGTAAAGCTCTGCAGTCCTAATCGACCACGCCATCGCTCTCGCAGGTGGGAGGAGCTGCACGTATTGGCCAGTGATCCAACCGAACAGCACGTGCTGTTTGCTGAGCACGTGGACGATGCCACCAATGGCCTTTACAGCACCCTCACCAGCTCCACCGTCTGCAGCGCAGTATCTCCAGGTATCTGGGAAGCCATCCTGGCCCACACTTACTAATGACTGCTACCTTTTGCTTCCTGACCATCTCCCTGACACCTGCCCTTCTGATGCAGCTCGCCCAGTGGCAGGCTCTGCCCTTTTCACTGAGAGCTTCCCTGCAAAACAAATGGAGACTGAGGTTAGCATGAGTCTAAGGATGGCTTTGTAGTATCCTGACGTGTGCTAATGCAAACGTGTGGCCTGTCTAAAGACCCGTACCTACATGCAGGCAAGGATGGTGCAGTGATTCGGGCAGTACCCTAGGACTCCGGAGATGTTTGAGTCCTTTTTCTATGATGAACCTGCTGTGTGTATGCTTTTACACGGGTAACTTATGGATATCTATAGTAGACATTCCCAAGCCAGCATCTCCTTCTTATTTTTGCCCTTGAAAAATAGAGTAACTTTGCCTGTGCTGCTTCCGGTACCCTCGGATACCTCTACATCACGCTGCAGTCTGCTCTGGGTCTTGGATCCCCATGCAAAAACAAAATTACTAGCCTCTCCCTATTCCACTACAGCTTTGTGAGGCTAGATAAAATCACATTAGAGCTTCTTGAAGATGTGCAGTTAGAGAGATCATGTAAAACTGGCCTGGCTGCTGTTCGAAGCATGCCCCCGTTGTTCAAGCTCTTGTCTGCAGCCACTTTCATTTGGAGGCGTCTGAGTTGTGTGGTTTTCTTACATGTATGTGCTCTTTGCAACAGGTTGCAAGATTGAATCTCACCCTTGTGAACGCAGGACGCTGGAGACTGTGAAGGAGCTTGCTGGGAATTACATGTGTTGGAAGGGCTCCAAGAGGCAAAACGCGGTGCATGTATCTCTTTGCCCATTTTACAGGTGAGTCAGCCATCTTTCCCTCTTGAAGTGGGTGGTGAGGATAGGGGAATGAGCACATGCTCAGTTCATCAAATACAGACTTTTAAGCTGATTATAAATCATAGACTTGGGAAGTTAGGGGCTGGAAGGGACCTCGGGGGTCATTTAGTCTAAGTCCCTGCTCAAAGCAGGACCAACCTCAACTAGTTAATCCCAGCCAAAGCTTTGTCTAGCCAGGTTTTGAACGCCTCCAAGGATGGAGATGCTACCACCTCTCTGGGCAACCTGTTCCAGCATTTTACTATTATCCCAGTGAGAAAATCCTTCCTAATATCTAACATGTCAAATACCTGATGGTATGGGCTTGCAGCCTACTCTACCCTAATGCTAGAAATGTGCTCGCCTGTTAGTCTTTCCAAGGTCTTTCTAACAGAAGAATTTGCTCAATTATTCCTTAGTCAAATACAGAGTGAAAGCTAAGAGCTGACATTTTCTGAGGGATCCCCTGAATCTAAAACCAGTTGGGAACCACTGCTCGATGCTGCATGCAGCCAGTTCTGATTTTAGGTCTACCAGCTTTATTTTCCGACGAAGTCCTTTTTTTTTTTCACCCCGAATTGGCCGAGCGGAGGTTCCTGGGAGAGCCCAGCCTATGGAGAGGTTTTAGCTGGCAGAAAACAGCTCCTGCTCATATTGCAACAAAACATTAAATGCGACGGTTGCAAGCAAAGAAGCATGTTGTCAGGGCAGTGGCAGTGAATCGTGCAAGGGAAATTCCCCTTTTGTTGAGATAAGAATGTATTTGGGGGGATTGTGAAGTCGGTCATGTCTTTAGAGGAATCAGAGGTTGCAGCCAGAAGCGTCCGGAGGCTGCAGTCTGTATAGTAAGTGAAATGCTTTAGAAGTGACCCAGAGGGGAAAATACCATCTTGTGCTTTCTTGTTTGTGGTATCTGAAGAAAGTCTGACGGGGCAGAGGGAGGAAACGGTTGATGTTTTCTTCTCTGCTTGTTTGGTTATTAGAAATTAAGATTCAGCCTACCCTGGAAAACACTGTAGACCACTGGAAAGCAACCAATAGTTTTGTTTAACATTGGAAATGCCAAGGAACACAAAACCTTATTCATTGAGCTGGGCATCTTTTTTTTTTTAAACTCAGGAATTGGCAAAGATTTTTGTAGGTGATATCTTTTAGTGGACCAGTGCATGCTTCGAATAAATTTTGACAAGCTTTGAAATGCAAAGCAATTCGATAGCTAGTCTAACCTTATCCCTACCATGCAGATGGTCCAATAGAAGATATCGCCCACAAAAGTCCTCGCCTCTTGCATAATCCCTGGGCCATCCCGGCTACAGCATCGCTCCAACACTACCAACACATTTTTTTTATTCAGTTTCTTTCAACAAGATCTTGGAAGATCTTTAAATTCAAATGCCAAGTGAGTAGCTGAAGTTAGTGTGTGGCTGCTTGGAGGCCTTTCAGAAGGGCAGCAGCCGGTCCCTTCGAATTGCTGTGCGCAAACGAGCTGAGAGATTCGTATGTGGCAAACTTGCTCCAACTTCAACGCTCCTTCATCCAGCCAAAGCTGTTCTGTTGTACGCTTTCACTAAATGCTCAGCTGTGAAGATAAATAGTTATTTTTTAAAGGCTGGCTGTATTTGATATTTTTCTGTCTTAGTTGGAAACGAGTCTTGATAAAACACCCATCCAGATGCTACCGAACCACATGTCCAGGTAAGACCTTCTCTTTCTAAAATCTTGTTTTGCTGTCTAGGAAAAAGGTGTGAAGCAGATATAGGGGTTGATTATTATTATTTTGGGGTGAGGGGTTACTCGTTTTAACTCCTGTTCCTAAGCGAAGGTCAGACAATCAAGACGATGTAATTCTTGGTGAGGTTGAGCGGTGGACTGACCTTTTACCAACCTTTTGTTGGTCTCCGAAACAAAGCTGAAGACTTCTTCGCTGTCGCGCTCGAGTTTCTGACCATGAAAGAGTTTTGCTGGTTGAAGATATTCACCTATCAGTATCTCCTTTCGCTCGTGGAGGAGACCATGTAGTTAGTTTGCAATTTTTCGTGTTCACGTTTATGGAGGGAACCGCACTTTTCAAATGACTAGTATCCCTTGCGTGCACCAATGAGAAATAGTGCCCGAGCGCTGTGTTAGCTTGGGAAATGTCATTGTTACTGGTATGGCCTTTAGTAGGTGAGTGAGCCATTCATTTTGGATCGTCGGTGTCATTAATTGAGGAAGACAAGGTTCTGTGCGTGAATCTGATATCTTTTTATTAGATCAGCTTAAATAGTTGGAAAACAATTATTAAGCAAGCTTTTGGGTTCAAAAACCCTTCATCAGGTTGAGGAAGTTTCTGCAGTCGGTGCGTGCTCTTCCTGGATGGGATGAAAAGTAAAGAAGCCAGGGGCTGGGCTGGGCTGGGCTGCAGACGAGACAGGGAGTCGGTGAAAATGTAGATTGAGGAGTCAACGGGTGAGAGACAGGCTGGGGGGGTGGGGAAGAGAGAGAGAAGGTGGATGAAAGTGGAGGGATACCTGGGGAGTCGGATGCCAGGCAGATTATAAAGTGTCATAAATCCGATGTCTACGTTTAGTCCATGATCTCTAGTATCCAGCAGGTTGATGAGATGGAGCTCATAGGCTCGTCCCTGGGAAGTGTTGTGTAAGTTTCTCTTGAGGATCAGGACAGATTGGAGAGAGAGCGGCCCTCCTGTGAGAAGTGTGCCCCCGCCGGTAATGGGGTATTTCTGTCTTTGATGGATGTCTGGTGCGCGTTCACTCTGGTGCACAGTTGTTGTCTGGTCTCTCCTACATTCATCAGGGCATTTGGTGCATTGGATGAGGTACATCACATTTCTGGAGGTGCAGCTGCAAGATGCAGGGATGCTGATGGCTCTG
>JAGPOW010002742.1:17739494-17749551 GCA_030014935.1 Caiman crocodilus | reverse complement strand
TCCTCCTCTATACGACACTGGTCAGGCCGCAGTTGGAGTACTGCGTCCAGTTCTGGGCACCGCACTTCAGGAGGGATGTGGCCAGCATGGAGAGGGTCCAGAGGAGGCCACGCGCATGATCAGGGGACAGCAGGGCAGGCCGTATGAGGAGAGGCTGAGGGACCTGAACCTGTTCAGCCTCCACAAGAGAAGGCAGAGAGGGGATCTAGTGGCCGTCTATAAACTGGCCAAGGGAGACCAGCAGGCAGTGGGAGACTCCCTGTTCCCCCAAGCACTACTGGGAGTAACAAGGAATAATGACCATAAGTTAACCAAGAGTAGATTCAGACTAGACGTCAGGAGGCGCTCCATCACTGTCAGGGCGGCTAGGATCTGGAACCAGCTTCCAAGAGAAGTGGTGCAGGCTCCTGCCCTGGGGGTCATTAAGAGGAGGCTGGATGAACACCACTCTGGGCTCATTTGACCCCAGCATCCTTTCCTGCCATGGCAGGGGGTCAGACTAGACGATCTGCTTAGGTCCCTTCCAACCCTACCAACTATGAAACTATGAATTTTCCCATTTGCAGAGGGACCTGTAGGGTCCAGGCATGATTTAAGTCCCACATAAGCACTCACATCTTTGCTTTTCACTTCGTGAATAGAGTTTGCAGTTGCTTTTTTCTGTGGCCTGTACTTCCCCCTTAGAGCGCAACCTGTTTCATCCCAGATGCTGCAAACACACGAGGAAGCTCATGTATTTGAAGAGCTCCCCGGTCATGTTGCTTGTAGGATCAAGGCTTCATCCAGAGTACCAAACTGGGCAGTGCTGTCACGCACTCAGTAAAAAGCTCCTCGCTATGTCAGACGCTGCATCATTGGCAAAGCTGAATATTCAGAGAAAATGTGCTGGAAGCAGAGTCTTCTACATTGACTTGGTTTGAAACAAAAACCCTGGCTTCCAAGATATTAAGGTCTGAAGTGATGGTTATATTTTTTCTAAAGAGCTGGAGAACGGCTTCCCTTTGGAGCTTGTTCCAATGGTCCATCACCCTCGCCACTAAAACTTTGTGCCTTATTTCTGTTGGTCTGAGTTTAACTTCCACCTACGTCTTAAACGGAGCAAAACTCTGGTTGCTTTTTCACATCTGCTCTTGCAGATGGGTTAACAGCAGCCGGAAAAGCATTATCTTTTGGCACACTGGGCAGAACAGCATTAAATAGCTGTCTCTCCGTCGTTGGAAATCAGTCCCCTGGCAGGCCTTTGCATATTGTTTCTTCTTGGGAATTTTAAATGTGGTTCCATAGTGTAGTATATCAGGTCCTTTAAAACCCATGCATTGCAGCACATGAAATACAGGATGACCTAGTGGGACGCAGCAATTCTGGGAAGGTAACGCAGCATTTCCTACAGCTGAATCTCGACTGTTTTTCACTCGTGCTGGTAATTACTGTTTGCAGTACCCTGGCCAAGGACAGCATAACAGATAAAACTCTCAATTCAGTCAGTCTTTTGCCAAGAGTCTGAGACACAACAATAAAAGCACAGGCTGTGTGGTGCTAGGGAGAAAAAAATCATTGAATGACATGATGCACTGGCTCTTGTACCTGGAGTATTATATTTTTTCTAGGCATGTTTCCAGAAAGCGAGAGACAGACTGAGGGGAGCTTGGAAGAGCTCAACAATTAATGAACCAGGGGCCGGAGGGATTAGTCTGGAAGGAAGGATGAAAATCTCTCTGGCAACACCATGACTGGGGAGGATAAAGGCTGCATAGGCTAAAAACATGCATCGTTTTTGCTGTGGCATCAGCTGTGCCGTGGAGAGTCCCAGGGACCTCGGCGTCATTGGGTGGCACAGACACCACCCACTGTCCATCCGGGTCTGGCCCCTGCAGCTCTTGGGCCCTAATCCTGGGGCACAGGTACAAACAAGGGAACTGACCCACACTGCAGCAACATGATACACGTGCCCAGAAAATCTCCCTCGGGGGCGTTTCTGGGCATGCCTCCGCGAGCAGGAAATCCAGGCAGGTGCCTCTGAAGCCTCTGGGGCCGGATTTTGCATGCCCTGGGAGTAGCCCTAGAGAGGATTTCATGGGACATGCAAAATTGAGCCCCTTAAGCCCTGAGAGTGCCTACCGCTGGAGCATGTGGACTGCCACAAAACCATGGTACAAATTAATACTACCTTTCGTCTCGGACGCGGATCCGGACGTTTGTGACACACAACGAAGAGCACAGACATCTGTTTGCTTGTGCTTTGTGCCACCATGAATGTTTATGGCAGCACAAAAGCGACGTCTGTTTTCAACCATGCAGGATCTTAATGAAAGGTGTTTTTTTGAAGAGGGGGAACAAAGCAGCAAGTGTTGTATTCTGCGGGCATCGGATATCCACCGGCTGCACAGTGAGCTGTGATCTCAGAGACCCTCTGATCTTTGCCTGCAGGTATTTTACTCTTCTGTATAAAAGAGTTTAATTGGCACCTACCTGAGGACAGTTTGTGGAACAAAACCCAGTCCTGGAGCCTGTTGGCCACTGAAACCAACTGGGACTTAAATAAGTCGGGAAGAGCAGGGAGAAGGAGAACTAGGATTTGGCCATGAGTGAACCATCCTCAAGGAGAACTGTGCTTTACGCTGGGCATGCAGGTCTTGGTCCAGGAGGAGTACTCGCACATCAAAACCACCCGTGGAGGGCCTTAGTAGAAATGTGGCACGCAGGTGGTTCTGCTGGTGCGACCGCCAGCTGGCAGGACGGAGATCTCGATTCGGGAGAGGAGCTCGCACGGGTGGCGTCAGAGTTTCTCCTTGTCAGGAAACCTCACCAGTGAAGACGGGTGTAGGGAGCGCGTCAGAGGTCAGTCGGCAAAAACAGCGGCAAAGAATGAAGGCGCGATTGGAAGTATGATGATCCTACGCTGCCCTTGCAGCGGTTGCTCCTGGGACTGCTCCGTGGTTTGGTCCCCCAGCATTGGTAGGATTTATGGGTGTTCAATCGAGCACCAGGGCTGCTTGTTATGCAACTCTGGTGGTCTTTGTTCAGGTGCAGACAACACCGTATTGTAATCGTGTTGCTTACAACTGAGCTTTAAGGAGTTGGGTGATCAGCACGTGATAGTGCAGCTTATTCTGTGCTGGATGTGCCTGCTCCTTTCGTATTTGAGGGACCAAAACCACTGCGCTGTGTCTTTTGCGTCTTCAACTTTTGGCTTCTTCAGCATCAATTTAAGATACTATTTGGATGCATGATGGATCGGAGGTTAGCTGTGTCCTCTTAGGAACCCACTGTAGCTTGGGCAAGTGAAATAGCAGTCTTTTTTTTTTTTTTTCCAAAACTAATTGTCATAGTTTACGGGAATGCGCACAGTCTCGCTCTGTTACAATGCATGATTTTTTCGTTCTCTAGCAAGGGTTTTATGTATGAAAACAAAATCCGGTGGTTCTCCCCATGGATACGGGGAGCTTTGTTATGAGCAGAGATCGGTGTTTTCCGTTTTCCCATAGAAAGACAGAGAAAAATGCAGATTTCCACCTTTACCTTTGCTGCTGTGCCACCAATTACCTTCCCTGGGGAAGATTTTGTGTTACATGGATTTCTCATTTTGGTGGAGAAACCCGCCGATTTTTACAGTTTTGCAAAGAGCTGTCTGCGGGCTGGCAGATGCAGCCTGCAAGGGGCTGGGGGGAGCGGGAGGGGGTGGTCAGGCCGGGGGCACCCTGTGAGCATACATGCACGTGGTCCTGGCAGCCTGGAGAGCAGCTCCAGGTAGGTAAGGGCAGGGGGGGATTGAGGCCCCCATAGGGAGGGAGGAAGTTGGGCAGGGCTGGGGCTAGGGCTGCTGCTCAGCAGGATGGGGCTTGGGGCCACAATGCACGGCCTCAGCACCCAGGCGGGGAGCAGGACGGTGCTGCAAGCAGCTCGTCCAGGGGGCGGGAGGGGTCATTCTTGTTGCATTCAGTAGAGCCCAGTGGTCTGAACCTGCAGTAATCAGCATGCTGCATTGCCACCAATTACCTTCCCTGGGGAAGATTTCAAGATTTACTGTATCAGACAGCAACCAGGTCAGTACAATCCTGATAGGAAATGGTTTGCAAAAAGCCCCGTGTCCTGGAGTGGAGGATGCTCCTTTTTAAGCTCCCAGCTGCAAGAGAGTAAAAGTGGAGCGGATGCAAGACCCGCGTTTCCAGCCCGTCAGTTGTGTAGTTACCGAATTTCACGCCCCTGCAGACGCTCTGGCAGGAATGCCAGTGTTGGTGGTAAAGGAGTCTCCCGAGATGCTGCTACTTAACCTGACGCATTTATAGCAGGGAGGCGTGGAAAGTCTGGACCCCCCCGCTGACAGCTGTAGCCCGCAAAGTTAGGAGGGTCGGGGAAGCCTGTTGGATGTCAAATTTAAAGAGAATTAATAATAGCCTGGGCTCAGCGCTTCTCTCCCTCGCTGTCCTGTCAACTCCCTCCTGCAAGCAGCATTCAGAAATCCTTTTTTTTTCTGTTTCCCCACCAAAATCCTGCCAGTGAATGGCTGCCCTGAGCTTGTCCAGTCTGTCTCAGACCTGGGCTCTTTGGTCCGTGCTAGATAAGCTAGCACGGGACTGGGGCTTTGATTGCGAGCTGGTTTAGGCAGGAAATGTCTCGCCACCTTCTGTAATGTCTGGATCTGGGGATTTTGTGTGGTCCTCTATTCAACATGCATTGATGATGGTGTTTAAAAACATCTGCCTCTTCCTGCTTTTCTTAAAGACACCTTGCCTAATAGCAGGGTTGTTTGTACTCCCTTTAACTCTGGGAACAACATTAAGCTATAGATTCAAGTAAATCATCTTTTGTCTTTTTTTCTGACTGTTCTGATGCTGACTAAATCATCTTCTTTGTCTTTTCTTTTGTCTAAGTAAATCATCTTCTTTGTCTCTTTTCCTGACTTTTCCGATGCTGACTTGCTCTTGCAATGAACTTGGGAGCGTTGCAAAAAGCTTGTATTCCCCGCCCCTGTCGTGAACTAATGAGCTGTCACTTAATGCCAGCCAAGACGACCTCCTCTACCATGACCCCAGACTTTCTGGTGTAGGCCCATATTACCAAGGTGTCACGGGTAGAGGGGGAGAGTGGTGAAAACTTAAGGGCATCTCCTTAGACCCGTGTCACAGCAAACATGCTCCTGTGGCTTTGGGTAAAAAGAAAAGCAGCCCTTTGAGAGATGTCTCCCCCCATAATGGGGGTGTGAGGTGTCGCTGGAGGGATCCCGAGTTCACCGAGGAAGAAGTTCATCGAGGGGGTGGAGGGGTCACAGACTTCCTCTTCAGTGGCGATTGTCTCCTTGTTCTCGCACCTCGGTGCTCCCGAGGGACTCCAGATCCGTGGCTCCATCTCATGCCTTTGTGTTTGTGTTTTGTCCGCTCCAGAGGCCAGGAGCCCTGTGAACCTGTGCAAGCCCAACCCCTGCGTGAACGAGGGCGTGTGCGTTCTCGGGAACGGCAGCTACCGGTGCGAGTGCCGCGGCTGGGAAGGACCGCACTGCGAAAGCCGTAAGCATCGCCGGCGGGACCGCTCTGGGAGTCCCGCTTGGCACAGCAGATCGGGGCTAGCAGACTTCCCCAAGGACAAGAGCTTGGGCAAGGAGCAGCAGCAACTTTGGAGATTGGGGCAGGACCTGCTTCTCCTTTCTTGCAGCCCTGGGGAAGGATTGGCTTGCATCCCTTGGCTTTGCCCTCTCCTCTCCTGTCTCGTTAGGCCACCACCGCTACCACCTCCTTTTTTCCTTTCTTTTCTCTTTCAACTCACCCCAAAACTTCGCTTGCCTCTCCGGGGAATAGTTGGTGGCGTCCACTGGGTGGTGAGGACGGGGCACAGGGTTCAGGGGTGTGCAGTGCTGCTTTCCACTGGGAGAAGAGAGGCCCAGGTTGCTGGGATCTCTCAGGAGACAGCATCACGGGGAGGGAAGCTGCCTTTCAAGGAGCTGCTTTCCCCAAAGCCATAAGAGCATGTTGGCTGTGACGAGAGGGCCAAGAAGATACCCCGAAGTTTTCACCACTCTCCCTCTATCTGTAGCACCCTGGTAATCTGAGCTTATCTCACAGCCTGGGTTTATGGTAGGGATCGTCTTGGCTCACTTTAGATGAGATGTTAGTGCTGAGAGAGAGAGAGAAAGAGAGACTGCACCTTTTGGTTAACCCCTGGATGGTAGCAAGTCACTGCTTTCAACACTTCCCATCCCAGCAGTCTCTTTCCCATGCTGGGACCCTCTTAGCATCCGGTCAGGCACTACCAGGGATCTCCTTCCATGTGGCAGCATGGAAAGGACAGGGTGGCTTTGATATTTGTCCCCTCCTTCCTTGCCCAGCCCTGAGGGTAAGAGCCTCCGGTCTTTGTGGGTTTGTGCCATGCAGCTGCGCACAAGGGTTTGGAGCAGCAATTACAGAGCATCCTTAGGCAAACGGTTACGTGTAAGCGCAGGGGATAGCACTCGGTGCTTCAGGAGGCCTGTGCCAGTCTCACGTTCCTCTGTAGTGAACCATCTGCCCAAGGTTGCATGCTTGGTCAGAGCCAAATAGGAGCCAGGGGTGCCAGCTTTGTCGTGGTGTCCCTCCCCGTGCAGGTTAACGCCGTGGCATGTGCCTTTTGCAGCCACCTCACTTTGCATTGTCAAATAATGTATTGAGTGCGGCTTTGTTTCTGCCTCGAAATGTTAATCTGGTTTTGCTTGTCTTTCGATTTTGTTTTTTTATTTCTATTTGTTTTTTTGCAACAGGAATTTTAAGGGGCGATTCTTCCAGATCCCTGCTCCGTCCCCGGGCGCAGTGGAATCAGACTCGGGGATTGCAGCCGTATTACACAGCTGTCCGGCACGCCAGAAGACATGCCCACCCTCGACACTGAGTTGGACAGTCTCAGTATTTCTAGTCTCCTTTTGCTTAGGGTCATCAATATACAAGAAGATCTGGCAAGCAGTTACCAACTACTTCAGTGAATGGTTCGGTCTCCTGGAGACTGAATTGGCGTCGCTCAGAATTCACGTGCTGGGCTGGCCCACAGCCAATGCTGTTTTACTTTTTTGTAATGTGTGTCTATATATTTATTATCGACGTGCTGCTTCTCTGCGCCGCGAAATTAGTGTATTCCACTTTCTGTTTTCCCCAGACGTCTTGAAAGACCTTTGAATTGGCATGAACAGGTGGGAAGAGCTAGCAATGGGAGGGTTCGGGCACGAAGGAAATACCTCTCTATACTGGGAGGTGGACCTGTATGGAGTGCAGGCTGGTACTAGCGAGTATAATTAAGCATTCAAAGCACTCCCCAAAGGTTGAAATGGATTCTCCATCACATGAAATCTTTCATTCAAGACTGGGTGTCTTTCTAATAGAAATGCCCAAGTTCAGCCAGAAGTGATGGTCTTGATGGGAAAAATGGGCAGCGAGATTATATAGGGAGGTCAGGACAGATGATTACTATAGACCCTGCTGGGCTTACTCTATATTGGTATGATTGGACAAAGCCAGAGACTTGGGTTCAGCAAAGGAGTTCGAGTGCCTTGAGCTGGCTATAACGTGCTGACGGTCTTTACCAGCACCGTCCAATATCCCAGCAGTTAGTCACGAAAGCGAACCGCTTGTTAAACACCGAGAAACAAATGCCAGGGAGGGGAACGAGCGCCAGTGACGCTCCTTGTTAAGTTTTGCTTATTTTTCCTGCGTGCCAAATGTGCTGATGTCCCCTTGCTGCACTCTCTGTTTGTTGTATGTTGAGTGATCTCACAGGGGTTTTGCTTCATGGGCATTTTTATCATTATTTTTTTTATAAGAAGATGCCTTCACATTAAAACGTTATCTTTGTGCCTAATGCCTTTTTTGACTTTAGACTGGAGCTACAGTCGTTTAATATGACGGTTGCTTTATTTAACCAGCGTGTAACATGAACCGTAGGTGTCGGTTGAGTAATGGCGTGTTTAAATCTGGGGACAAGTAGCTAAAACATTCTGGCAGCGGAGAGGACAAGTCCTGGGCTTAAGTGAAAGGCTGTTTTGATCTCCTGTGCTAAGCGGCTGAGTCTCCTGAAGGGTGTTGCTTGCAAAATGATCTCCTTGGCAGCCTGTTTCTATTCTCCGTGCTCGGGGAAGGCAGCAGAGGTCGTGTCGATCTGTGCTATCTATGACTGAGACTGTGGCAGAGCACTCCCACCCTTCTCTTACAAACAGGGCTCTGATCTGCTGTGGAAATTGGGCTCTTGCCCTGTCTGCTGCCTTTAAAATGGCCTTTGATGCCACCCATTTCCTGCTGCAATCTCTAGTTGCTTCCCTTCTTCCACCTTCCCCCCCTCACTCCTCCATCCCTCCTGTAGGCTGGCTCCTTGGCTCACTGATTTCTATGCCATATTTTTCGCTCTGGGTTTTTCTTTCTGCCTTTCTCAAAGTGAAACGACAACTCCTTCTGACGCCTTTGGCTGTTCCTTCCATGGCTTCACCGAGCGGCTCTGGTTTTTTCCTTTGGATTGGGACAGGGGCTCTAACTGCTCAGATTTCACAGCGATGAGCAAGGTGGAGTGCGCCAGCTTGACGAGAAAAAGGCAATGAAGGGCACCAGAAACTGCCTAAAGTTGTCCTTTCTTGACTTCATCCCCAGCGTGATCACAGTAACAGGAGCTTTAGATGGGGTGGGAGGCAGCCACAGGCCAGGATATTAATACATTAGTCTCCAAAGAGCAGGATTTGGCCCCGTGCCTGGGGCTTTCGGCGCTTGTCAGTCAACAGATTGCCAAATCCCCTTGCCTGTGAGGCTCTTAAACCTCCTGCTGCTCTCCCAGGGCTTGTTATCCACTCTGACGTTGCAGCTTTAATCGTTTTTCCCATGCAGCCCATCGCCCTGGGAGGTAGCAAGAGCAGCTCCACTCGTGCTAGGGATTTAGCACAGCCAGAAAGTTTAACTGGGACTGCTGGTGCTTGTGATAAAAGCAAGAATCCCCTCACCCGGATAGCCCCCAAAAATCACAGACATTATTTCACAGGTTCGTTGTTTAAAGGACGCTGATTTGGAGATGGAAGCTGCCCCCATGAAACAAGTGACTGTATCTTATACCTTGCAGTGGAAACCACCATGCTCTGAAGGGGAACGTCTTTCTGCTACAGCTTCAGCAGCTTGTCCTTTTGGCTTGAGCCCCCGAGGCAGGAGGCAACCGGAGCAGAAGTGGAAGTCTGGCATTTGGGATAGAAAGGGAGACTAACCCATTAACATCGCTTCCTCCTGGCAGGGCCCTAACTACATGCTGCTTCTGGTGTAAAAAATGTCAGTGGCCACTTGTTACGGAGAACGTGGGCCAGAGGAGTTTCACACCGAAAATCCAGAGACCAAGGTTTGTTCTTTATAATATCAATATGTCTGTGGAGTGGGGTCCCCTTCCAGCCAAACTTTGCAATGAAAAGTATTCTCTGTTACCTTGCAATCTCTGCATGGTGCTGGTTGTTTGCTTTCCGCCCCTTGCATCACATTTTTACAAGACTCCAGGATTTTCCGTGGTCTCACTTATCTAATGCACTCTTTCCTCCTACCGTCCTTTCACAATTTGCTTTCAACACAACACTGGTTCTTCCTTGTTTAACAAAAATGCATTTGTTTGCGGTAAGAGATGCACTTCGTTAGCAGCCTGCAGGCGTTTTAACTCTTTCCCTCGTACATAGGTTGCACGCTGGGTTGGTATAAATCTGTAAACACTTAGGCTTGATTGCAAACGTGTTGGTATGATATGTGTGTAACCCGTCTGTGTGTTCTTTGTTTTAATACACTGCTACTAAGAGCATTTCTGATGCTTGTGGATTATCCTGGAATAAGGGATGTGAGGGTAGGAGGGCAGCGGGGGATAAGACTTGGAAAGCCAGCAGTATTTTTGCTCACAAATGTGTACTTTTAAGTCTGAATGGGCCAAGGGCCCCGGGGAAGAATGGCAGACCATTAAATCAGGTTCTGGCGGACTCATCTTTTGTCACACGTGTGGGCAGCGTTTCATGCATTAGGGCCTCAAGCTTGACTGGGCCTTCTAGGTTGCAAACATCTGCCATAAAATAATGATTATATGAAAAGCTGGGGAGGCT
>JAGPOW010002742.1:17710808-17735905 GCA_030014935.1 Caiman crocodilus | reverse complement strand
TTGTGCCGGTCCATAGGTCCAATCCCACAAGCCCTGCCTTCATAAGGGCAGATGCCTGTTCACGTCAGTGGAACAACCTGGTCTGAGAGCGCCGTTCCCTTTATTCCTGGCTGTGTGCTTTATCACCAGCTTGACTCGGAGTGGAAGATGCTTCCCTTGCATGCTTGTGCTGGGGATGATGAATTGGGCTTTTAACACCAAGCAGTGGAACAAGGCTCTATAAAAGTTAAGAATTGCTCGGAAAAGCCAAATGTAACAGCTGCTGCCATTTAGGCGCTTAAGTGCTGTGTGTACAGAAGCATGCCCTGCTATTGCTGTCGCTGGGCAGTGCAGTGCAATGGGTTTGCTCTTTTACCCCGTGGGACCCTTTCTGCTGAGCATCTCAAATCCTTTTCCAGGTATGGAGGAAGGGCATGGAGCGAGGAAATGTTTACACCAGTGTAGCTGTGTAAAAAAGGCATCGCCCAGCTACTGCTCATGGCTACTCATGTTAGCTATTAATGGTAGCTTTGTCTAAAGTTAAAATGCTGTAAAACTACTCCAAAAAGAACTAGAAGTAAAAATCTACCTACTTGAATGACACTGGTTTAAGCATCATCTGTCCATAGCCGGCCTGGGCTATCCATTTGCTGAAGGCAAACAGACCTGCCCCCTTCCCACCTAGGAAGAGGTGCTGTAACAGCGGTCTGCTCCGTGCTGCTACCCTGGGATAGAGGCGCATTTGTCCATTCTTGAGCCAGTCTAATTTATATCAGGTTTATATACAAAATGACACCGGCTGTGTGCTAGGCTACATATGCCTCGAGTCGCACAGCATATCAGAGATAGCTGGGTAGCATCCTATGTCCGTCTGGAGGGCCTGACCGTAACAGTTGTGCCACTGTCACTGTGCACACAGCGGGAGGGATAAGTTTCCTCCACTTCCCTCCAGCTCCAGGTGTTGTTGATTTGGTCCTTCAGGTGGTGGGCTGCCCCTTTCTCAAGGCTTGTGATAACCCCGGTGAGCCCTGTGTGAGTTGTGAGGATCAGAGGTGGACAGGTATATTAGGTGAGGTGAGCTAGGCATTGCCACAGAGCTTGTGCTGGTCTTATATACTCCGCTGGCTATAGCCAGGAATGGATTTGGTGATGCTATGCTGACAAAGTGACTCTTTTTTGGTATTTGTGCATCACGCTACCTACAAAACTGACATAACTAGGTTCTTTATTCTGGAGTAAAGCCAGGGTTTAGGTAAGAAATCCTTGTTCCTGATTTCCCATCTTATCCATGTGTCTTCCCATCTCCCCCGCAACTCCTTTCCACCTTAAAATGTACAGGACGTGGCTTAAACCTGCCACCTGGCGGGCATGCAGAGCATGCTTGAGGACATCTGGCAATTCGGCAGAGGTGCTCGGGCGCAGTCCCGTTCGTGTCACCCAAACTCCTGGTGTTGGGTCTGCCTTTTTGCAACAAACCACATAAAAAAACCAAACAAAAAAGTCCGCCAGCTCAGTTTAATATACTCAATGTTTTATTATAAACCTCTCGAAAGCCACTTGACGGGTCACAGTTAGTCCTACGATAAGATGATCAGATGTACTATATCTACACACACAGATGGACCGACAGGTGTGATCTATATTGCCCTGGGTCATGGAGTTAAATATTAAGCAAGGTTTTTCCATTTCTGTCTACAGTTCATGGCGATGTTTCCTCCAAGATGTCAGAAGGATGGCTTGGGCTCTTTCGCTTTCTGTGTGGTGAGGTGAGTATGAAATGACTGACAACCCTTCCACATCCGAGCTGTAGAGTTGAGGCTGGTTGTTACAGCGAAGGTATAGAGAGGCTGGAAATGCACGATGGATGGATAGAAAAGGAGTTGGGTGGGGACGCTGACCCACTCGGCATGCTCTGGTGGGGAAAAGCAGCCCTTCATGGTGCAGCTGGTGCATGGGATCTGTTGGTCGTATTAGTTTCATATCAGAGACCAGTGGCAGGATGCGAGTAGAGGCAGAGCCCCTTGTTTTCTGAAGCTCCGATTTCTTCCAACTGCTTGAGGGAAAACTTTCAAGAACAGGAGGGATGTGCCTAAGTAACTGCCCTCTCTAGACTTTGCTGCTCACCCCCCGAATCTGCACCAGGGCTGCTCATGCGGAAGCTGCAAACGTAGTACCGCTCCGTGGCATTTTGTGTGAGGATCTCAGCTTGCGGGAACGTGCTGCCTGATGGCTTGCAGAGCTGCAGGGTTGGCATGAGAGGGCGGGGGGGGGAAAGGATTATTGTTTCCCCTTTGCATCACACCTGCCGCTCGCTGGAACACCTTTTCCAGGTAACCTGTATGCCTCGGTCCAAAAAAGCCTCTTAAGCACCTACTTAAAAGCAGAAGTGAATGAGTGAATAACATTTCTTGTCCTTAATTGCCCCTCTGACCATGGCGGAGCTGGCTAATAAGGCAGAGTGCTGAAGTCCAGACTATCCTCTCTTGCAAGGTGCATTGTGGTGGGCAGGCGAGGAAGAGACTGCAGGGCTGGCCCCCAACTGTGGAGCACCAGGGCTTTCTCTGCAACAGCCCCGTGCCTCCTGACTGGCCCTGGGAGCTGCCCTGGCACGGCAGTCTGTGGGAAGGGTGAGTCCAGGGAAAAGCTAACATGGCCCACACCTGCATTATCTCCACTGCTTTAGCCTCTGCGGTGCCAGAGCCAGGCTGAGACCATCAGAGCCGGCTGGGCTAGTGAAGCAGACTTCCAGTTTGGTGGGGCTGAAGGATGCCAGGGGAGGAGAGCAGGCCTGGCTCTGGAGCTAGCTCCCTTTCCTCCCAGAGTGAATGTCATTTCACTGCTATCACTTTAGAAGAGCTGTGTCAATCAACAGTAGAAAGATCGTGCATGCAAGCTAGTCTGCAGACCAGGGTTTCATTCAGGTTAATTCAGTAGCTATAAAAAAAACCCCAAACCCTAAACCCCTTAGCTACTGCGGAGCTACTGTTTCAGCAAAAAAGAAAGGGATGCTGTGTAAACTTCAGTGCCAGAGAGATGGCCTGCGGGCTGCTGCCAAGTGTTCTCTGCCTCCCGTCGTGAAAGTGTGTGTGCGCGCATGCGAGTGTGTGAGAGAGAAACAAGGTAAAATGACGTCACAAATGGGACTGGACCATAAGCTCTTGTAAGCCTTTGCTCTCTAGAGACAAGCCAGAAAAGCTATTGAGTTGGACCAAAATCTCCAAACCAGCAAGGAGCATTCACATCGTGGGAGGAGGAACCAGCCTCTTGAAATGGTCATCTGTGAAAGATGGATCCAGATCTCGAAGTTGCCTCGCCTGAGGGTGTGCAGGCCCATGCAGGTAAAACTGAGGTGACACCGACCCTCCGCAGTTTGTCTCTTTGAAGAAGCTCAACATCTTTATGAAGGAAAATGAGTCCAACTTGGTTTCGGCAGCTTTAGGGGATCTTTCTGGGTACCAGACTCCCGCTGGCCAAAACCAGGAGGAAAGTCTTGATTGTCTTCACTTCTGGGAAATCAAACTTCTCCCAAGGAAAGTGATGATGACCATGCTCATTCCCAGTTACAGAGACAAGCACTTGAGTACAAATCTTGGGATAAGTGGAAGTTGACTCTGAGCTGTCCATCTCAACGTGATGGTGCGTCGCCGTGCTGGGTTCTTGGGTAGGGCTGCTGCTTGCTTCCAGTTTGGTTGCACACATTTCACTCGGTAGAGTTTGGGCTTCTCAGCTTTTCGTTTGTCTAGAGAAACTCAGCTTTGGTGCAGACAAGACCATGGGCAGCAGCTGGCAATAGGCTGAGACGAGTTGGCTTTTGTCTGGTGATCTGGTATGAGTCTGCTGCAGAAAGCTGGGGATCCTGGCGCGTAAGCAACAAGAGCAACAGGTCTCCACTCGG
The DNA here is from genome assembly GCA_030014935.1 of Caiman crocodilus. Taxonomy (NCBI): domain Eukaryota; kingdom Metazoa; phylum Chordata; order Crocodylia; family Alligatoridae; genus Caiman; species Caiman crocodilus. Next base: position 17,732,031 of record JAGPOW010002742.1, on the reverse strand, counting down.
ATTCCACCAGTAATGGAGCTATTGCTAATATAGAAACCTTAAGACAAATGATAAAACTTCAGAGTAGAAATACACAAAACATCCATATGTACAGTAACATTCTTGTGTACATTGGTCAGGTTAGGAGTATGACGCAAGGGTGCCACTTGTGTTATTCTCTTAGCTACACAATAGGACTTGGCTGGAAGGAGCAGGACCATTTTGAATTGGGATAGTAAGGGAGACGGTGTCCAACTCCATCATTTCTTCTGAGCCAATGACATGGGGTGGAGGCATTGGTGGGTATTTTAGCCTTTCTAGCCCAGCCTCTACCTACAGATGGTTGAATTCTGATGTCCAAGCATTGGCGAGTCTAGTCTTTTTAGTCCATTCTTGAAGACGTATGCCTTTTCTAACTAGCGCCTTTCTTCTCCCATTCCTGCCAAAGAACAAAAATAAGTTATGGAGAGGAGAGACCTCCGTACTGAGTGCTGCAGAAAGGAGTCAAATAGCATGAGCCTCAATATAATGCAGTCATCAGCATGCACGTGTAGCACTGCTCTGGGTGCTGGCGGATGACAGGACAAGGGGAACGGTCTCTAGTCGCAGCAAGGGAAGTTTAGGTTAGATATATAGAAAAAGCTCTCACTGGGAGGGCAGTAAAACACTGGAACAGGGTACCCAGTGAGGTGGTGGAAGCTGCGTCCTGGGAGGCTTTTAAGTCCTGGCTAGACAAAGCCTTGGCTGGGATGAACTTGTTGGGGCTGGTCCTGCTTTGAGCAGGGGGTTGGACTAGATGTGACCTCCTAAGGTGCCCTCCAACCCTAATTTTTTATGATGCTTTGATTTTTTTTTTTCTTCAGGCTCCCTCTGCTTAGTGTTTAGTGATGGTACCAACTATGGGTGCAGACAGAAGTGGCATTTAAACAGATTCTGTTTTGAAGCGCTTCAGCCACTTCTTGCCCATTTCAAAGGGCTTGTGCATTTGTCCAGCTGGCCCTTTGAAACTTCTCCTTTGCTACCTCTGTCCACATGCTATATAGTCCACAGCACTTTACTTGCAGAGAAGGTGGCAGCATCATAGACACTGAGAAGAGTGGAAGCATCTTCCACTGGAAAGGAAAACCACAGTAGAGAGTCAAGTGAAATGCATGTTTGAGGAAAGAGCTGAGGAAGGCTCAGCCCATTTCCCCTCAGGACATAGTCTCATTTGCCCACTTTATCCATATGTCCATGCCAGGACAGGATGGTGGCAGAACCATGGACTCTGGAGCTATGGACTAAGGAAGCTCAAGACTTGGACACATGCCTAATGCTGTCCTCTCCTGGCTTGGATGTGATGCTGGCCACGCCACTCCCTTGTGCACCACTGTCTAAAAGCTGGTATTTCCAAGTGCCAAAATAGCTTGGCTTGCCTGGACCTCCCTTTGATGACGGGGTGTCGAATACGGGATTAGGAAGAAAAGTCTACAAGCTTCCTACATTGAGAGAACATTTTCCTACTTGTCAGAGCTTGCAGATTCCCATTACGTGTAGGGGCCTGCAGTTTCACAAGTGTCTAGTACACTTGTGCATGTAGGTTTTGGACTGATTAGCTCATGTAGCACCTTGAGAGACCTGCCCTGCAACTGCAGTGTGGGCCCACCTCTGAAAACTAGGATCCGTTTAAGTACCTTAAGCCTGATTTCCAAAATCACTAAACACTAATGAAAATGAAGTAAATAAATACCGCAAGTATTTGAAGCTACTTCTCAGCCAAGTGTTAAAAAAAAAAAAAAATGTTGCCAAGTATCACTACCCAGGCTTTTATAGGAAACTAAAAAAAGGTGACACTACTTACCCAAGGTCATCCTGTGCATCAAGAGCCCTGCTGAAAGTAAACCAGATCAGCTCCTATCATATCTACCAGCTCCCTTTGCCTACACCCCATCAGGGAGAAGCTGGCGTGCATCCTGTCACCCTCCTTAGCAGACCGTGAATTACTGCAAGTTCAGTTAAGTAGTTTGTATTTAACATTTGGCTCATTCATTTAAGCTGCCTTCAGTAGGACCAGTGCTGCTCAGCTTAAATTTGGCTGTGTAAATGTTGTGATTTCTAAAAACCCCAGGAAGGAAATTAACTTGCAGTTAGACCTGTTCCAGGTGAAGATGCCTGCCAAGGTAATCAAAGCCACAAGTCAAGTTAATCGGCTTTGAACAATGGACCATGAATAAAGCGAGGTTCTCATTCCTGCCGTTCCCAGGGCAGTTATTAACACAAAACAATCGCTGTCCTCGAGCACTGAGGAGGAGAGATGAAAAGCAAAGGACTTCGAAAGAAAAGGGGAAGAAGAGTGCAGTCTGACTTGACAAGTATAAAATAGCTGAGGATACGCAGGGGTTTATTTTGACAGACCATGATAAACCGCACTTTACCTTAGCTTTCTGTAGAACCGTGCCTTTTCCGGTTACCATGACGGATAGCGGCCTGTTCTTTAAAGCTGTTGCTGAGTTAACTGGGGAGTTGTCTGCGCTGCTTGCTGGGCTGGCAATTTTTACCTGCATTCACAATGATGGGTAACAGAGGAGATGAAGATTTAATTTTGCCACATTTTTTTTTTTTACACTTCACTAGCAATCTTTGAAACTACCATAGTGTTTTGCAGAGCATTTAAAGCTCATTTGTGCTGAGGTATCAACACAGCAATGATGCTGAGTTTGGCCTGCAGTGGCCTGACGCACGCATTACAACCACGCTCAAGAAGCATCTTGTATTTGGGCTCTGTGGGACTTTAATTCTTCATCGTTAAGTAGCAGTGACCAAAGAGGTCGTTTTGGTCTGTAATATCTCTGCTCATCACGTCAGACTACTGGCTGCCCCACTTCTGTTCTAGCCATGCAGATGGACCCAAATGGCGAAATCTGGAGCTTAAGGTATTTATCTGGCTCCCATTGGAAAAACACAGATTATAACAGTTCATTCACCTGCTCCTCTACCAATGTCATATACTTGCTTACAGTGCCCCTCTACTTTGTACACGGGACAGACGTGCACGTAAGAATGAATGGACACTGATTTGAAAAAGACACAAGCCTGCGGCAGAATATTTGAACCTCCTTGGAGAGACGCCATCACTAGCCGCAGAGGAGCTGTTCTTTAAAAAAACAAAACTTAACAAAATTTTGTTCTTAACAAAACTTTAAAATCCAACTTGAATGCAGACCTGTGAAACAAGATGCCGTCCACAGCCTGGACGGCGTTAAACAGGGTCGCAACCAAGTTTCTGGAGTCTTCTTCCATGACCTGGATCATCTTTTATAATCTGTATGTTCCTTAGTGAGTTAAATCTCCGTCTTGGCTGTCCCTTCTTCCCCTTGCCTATCCTTTGTATTCAAGTTACTTTATTCCTTTCTATGTAGTACTCCTGGTCTCTTCGAGTCTATTCATAGCACCTGACAAAACTCATGGACTGTGAACCTTATGCCTGCCCTGTCTTCTGCCTAAATTCAGACTAGCGTGGCTAACTACTTCTCTCTACTCATGTTATATAGAAGGGTAACCAGGTACCAGCAAATAGGCCAAGACTCTTCAATGGCTCGATTTGGCTTCGTGGGAATTAAGCCCCTAAATGCTGCGTGAAGATTTGGGTCCAAGCTTCAACAGGAAATCTGTGTCAGAGCAAAGCATTAGCTTGGTCTCCCGGATCCCAGACACATGCCCTTGCTCTCTTCTTATCCAGATGTTTTTGAAAATCTGGGGTGTTGTCATCTGGACTCTAGGTTTCGAGTCCAACTCTAGCTGTGGAAGGGGGGGGTGCAAAAAACTCCTGTTCCCAGAGCCAGAACTGGTCTTGAAGGTAAAGCTCAGGAACCAGCTACAGAGCAGTGCCCGTACCTTGGGGGCCGCGTTCTCCAGGTGCGTGGTGTCCACGGCTGTGCCAAGTGTCACTGGGCCAGACTCCGCTTTCTTCAGGTTTTCTTTCACTTCCACAAGGCTCAGTTCCAGGTCCACCCTCCTGCTCTCTTTCCTTTTGCATGCCTCCTCGATCTCCTTCAGCTTCTCCTCTGTGGTAGCCAGCACGCTCTTATCTGCAGAGGGAAGAAGACACAGCAGCTGATCGAGTGGGCGTAGGACAGCTATGAGCACCATAGTGCCAAGTCGCTGTTCAAGAACCAGGCGTTCTGCTTATCGGACAGAAGAAGAGAGGAAAGGCTAGTCAAGCATGATTGCTACACCTCTGCTCAAACAAGGTGCTGTTATAGGAAGATGTGGGCAACTGTTCTTCAATAACTCAATGGGCTGGGATTGGGAGGACTGGTATAGGAAATGAAAGGACTTGTGCGGGTTACTGAAGTGGAAGAAGGAATTAAAAATCGCATATTACTCTACAGTCAAGTGCAGCTAGCACATAGTGGCTGAATGTGCATGTGGTTGCATCTTCCTCAGGTGGCCAGCTCCAGGAAGAAGGCACTGTGAGTACTCATGATCTAACTAGGTGCCTTATAGACCCGTGGTATTTGCACATAGCCCCTCCTCACAGCTCTAGTGCACAGCAAGCGAGCAAAACCTATTGCGAAATGTCATCCCTGCAACACAAAACCCATGTGTCTCCCTTGCCCACCCTTCCAGTCCCCATCACGTGGTTCAGTTCAGATGCTATGTGAACTTTCACGATAAGTCTCCCAGCTCCCACAGGCCCTTCCCACGGGTGTCCTAGCCCATTGCTGCTTGGTCTCCATCACGCTTCTGGCCCTTGTGCCTTTGAGCAGGAGCTTTCCTGGTATCCTACCTGTGCAGCTAGGCAACGTCTCCTTCAGCTCCCGTTTCTGTTTCCGGAGCTGGGTCAGCTGAGAACGGATGTCTTCTTTTTCTTTCTCCAGGCGCTCTTTTTCTTCAGTGTAGCGCCTCACCTCGGCCTCGGTCCGGTTCTTGCCCAGTTTGGTTTCCACTGCTGCTTCAAACACATGAACAAAGTCAAGCTGAGCCAAGGCACAGTGGTCAGTCAAGGGACAAGAAAGCTGGCAGGTTCTCGGTAGAGCAGGGAAACCCAAGTCAAGCTGCTCCAGGAGCCTAAAACCAGATGCCTTAGACCTCACAGGGAGTGCCAGGCCTGTAACTAATATCATCGTTGTGCCCATTTTACACGTGGCAGGAGCGGAGGCAGAGAGGTCAGAGGCTGCGAGGGCCAGAGCCAGGTTCAACAGTCTGTGTTATGTCTCTTCCCATATTAAACTCCTTTTAACCAGTGACACCAGCCTCTTTCACCCGGCTCTCTTACTGGTGGCTCCAGGCTGCTTCTGACGCATGAAAGCCCTTCCCTGAACGTCAGCCCTACCCCGCTAAACCAAGTTCCTCACCTCATTCAGCCCCTTTTCTTGCCTCGGTCATTCCCGTGTGAAATATGGAGAGGAAACCTCCTGTTTCCTGAGTAACCACCATTCAGTTTTCTTGTCATCCTCCTCCTGACCCTGCTCGCCTCCCTTCTCGGGCATGGTTTGCAGCTTGTGCTAAGAACATTGTTACTGGAGTCTGAGCTCACTAGTTCACACTACCCCTCAGTCAGAGCAGCGGCTGCAAAGTAAAAGCACCCTTTTGCCTGGCCTTGCTAAAAGAAAAGCATTTCCAAACAAAAGGAACAGCTCGAGGACAAGCTAATACAAATACCACAAAGGGCCCTCCGTTTAGATGCAGTCGAAAGAAAAGCGCCAACATTTCAAGACATCCAGCTGTTCCCCCTGGATCAGACACGCTGTGTTTTCTGCATCTCAAACATCTCTCTTTTGTGTCTTGTTTTACACGTCCTTATCCACAGCCGCCGCCGCCTCAAGGCCCAGGGGGCTGGCGCGTGGTCTCAGGGTCCAGCAGTGTATCCGGGATCTCTTGCAAACCAGATTTACCTAAGTACTGCGGTTTATCATCATACCAGAAAGTTCCCCAGCCTCCTCCTATAATCCCGTATGGGGAAATCATCCCTGTGACTCAGAGACGTTGCCTACTGCTCTTCTCCTTTATTCAGGACATGCTGAATTTGGATGCGGGAGATTCCCGGTTTCAGATGCAAACCTAACCTGACTTGGTATCCTCCCTCCGGCCTCCACTAAGCAAACGTGTTAATTTGGAGTCGACAAGGGCATGTTCTCCTATTATGATTCTCTTGTCAAGGCTTTTACTCCGGAGGCCAATCAATTACTGACAGCTGCAAGAGGCCTGTCCTGCAAGCCCATTTTACAGAAGTGGCCCAGGTTGACACTGTCTAAAACCCAGCAGCAAGCGCACGGGATTCTCTCTTTCACCTCCTGTCATGCCTTGGGTCTTTCCAGGCCTTAGTGGAGGTCTCCCAGTGGACAAAAACTTTGCTAAGCATCAGTGGAAAAAAGCTCGGCCCTGGCTGAAATGACTGAAGAAAGACGGAAGGGCCTTTCAGTGCTTTTGCAAGGTTAGCTCCAACCACTACAAGCTTAAATACGCGGGGAAAGAAAGAAAAAAAACCCCACACCCTCAGATCAGCGAAACCAGTTAATTCTGCAGAAAAGTTTCACGGGTTAATGTTGGATGTTGTACCCCTTCCTGCCATCCCCTGTGGCTAGGCAGTCCTACGGCTACGGGACCCACCTGTGCTCGCCACCTTGGCACGGTCTATCTTCTCCTTCGGCGCAGGCGAGCTGGCCAGGATCGTGGTGGCAGCTGTGATCTCGGGACTGCTCTGAGGGAAGGCGATTTTCTGCTGCTGCGTCTGGATTTTAACCGTGGTTGCCCGGGGCCCTGGCTCTTCCGGCTCCGTCTTCTGAGGTTTCTGCTGAGGGGGGAAAAAATGCTTCAGAATAAATTGTTTTTAAAATCAGCTGATGATGACCATCCCTGGGGCCATGACAGCACCTGGTCAGGGGCATCCCCCGGCTTTTGACAGGGCTCTGCTTCTGCAGCCGCTGAGGATGGGTCTGTCGCGCTGTCTGCTGTCGCCTTACTGCTGGTCCTCGCCAGCGATGGGGAACTTAAAGGTGAAGCCTCCGTCTCCTTCTTGGCAACGCTGTGCAGGAAAGACCTCATCGGCGTGAGGTCTAGGTACACCCTGTCTTGGTCTCCTTCGCATTTGCTTTCACTTTGGGGTATTTCTTCCTGCAGAAGAGAATACATAATATAATATGAGAACGACGCAGCGAAACGCTGGTGCATCCAGAAAGGCAGGCGTGGACTCGTGGAAGTCGCAGCGTTGCTTCGGGTGACTTGGAGTGAATTTTTCCTAAGTGTTTAAGTAACCCACAAGCAGAAAATCACCCGGCCTTTCAAGCCTCACTGAAAACCAATCCGTGTACCAAAGCACCAAATTTTAAACGGTATTTAGGTGCTTAGCTTCCCCTGAGTTCACTTTACAACCCTGAATGTGGGGCTTTTGAGGATCGTGTCCCTTATCAACTATTTTAATGTAAGTGCTCTTTGGTGGTATGAATGCCTAATTGCATTAAGGCATGAATGGGGAGATTTTCAAATGCACAAAGCAGTCAGTGGAGGAAATTTCTGTCCTGCTGGAAAATCCAAGGCTTCATAACAGGGAGCTGGTAGGTGTCGCAAGCAAATGGGGGTATTCCTACGGGCACCCTGGAGGGCTCGGTGCCAGGCCCGCCGCTGTTCAACATCCTCATCCGTAATGTCCAACTAACTCTAATCGCTGGGGACTAAAATGTGCAGGTGACAACTCGACGGAGAGGCAATTAACAGTTAGGAGAGGCAGTCATAGAGAGCGATACAAGCTGCTTGCTTCTTTGAGGCCCATTCATTCACTATTCCCTTTTCTGATTCAGCCAAATACAACACTATACATCTAGGAATAAGAAACACTGGCAGCATCTCACGAACGTGCAAACTGTATTCTAGACAGCGTGGGCTCAGGGCGGGTTGAAAGCAGCCACTGCAGGAACGAGCAAGAAAAGGGCCGATGTGTTTCTTGGCGGTACAGACAGGACTTTGTCCTTTATCACGGATGTCCTCCATCACGCTGCTCCCAAGGTACCCGTGCCATGCAGCGCTGCTGTGAGCAGACTAACCCCAAGCCTGCCATCTCGTGGCTACACGGTTCAATGCAATTCATCATCTAAGAGTGAATGCTTCAGGGACGGGCTCATAAACAAATATCATCAGAGTCACCCCAGCTCATCACCACCTGCACCCGCTGCTCCGTGAAGAGGGCTAAACAAAATGCCCCCACAGCAGAAGGCTCGCGGGGCCGTAAAACCTTACTGTGATCACCTCGGGCAGGTCCACGTCATCGTACAGCTCCTCCTCCTCTGCTCTTTCCTGCGGCAGGTTATCCATGTAGGTGTTCGGCTCCGTGTACTTCCTCTGCATTAGGCTGCGAACATCCAAGGTGGCACAGCTGTAATGGCTGCAGGGACTCCAGGTGTTCCCATCCAGGCTTCAAGGAGTTTCCAGGCCCACCCCTGAGGGCTGCGCCCTCCAAAGTCTCCGTGACGGAGCTAGGATCGCCCGCCTCCAGCTCGGGGCCAGGGTCCGTTCTCACACCGGTAAGCCACCAGCTCTAGCTGCCCGTAAGGTGGAGATGCGGGGACTGGGTTTACTTACAAGAAGGAATTCTTTGCAGCACTCACGATGCAGGAAATCCGGTCAGCATCAACGTAATCGTAGGTAAAATCTTCCGGGTCTGTTTTTGAGCCCGACTCTGACAAGAGGAGGCCCAGCCAATGGCCCATTTCCTCAGATGACTTGGCCTGAAAAGAAACCAGATTGCTGTCACTACCAGGGACTGCTTCTCAGGAGCACCCGGACTTACGCCTGACGTGCGTTAGGCCGTAAGCTTGTCAGAAGCTGCAATGATAAAAGTGAATGGCTTTGCGATGCAGATTTAACCTTTACCTCTGAAACCAAAATATTCTGACAAGCTGCTCCTCATTTAACCTCTTGCCAAGGCCAGCATCGAGGGGTCGGGGTTTACCCTGTAACGGGATGAAACCTGAATCCCGTTCAACGTCAGCATGGCTGGACTTCCAGCCCTTCGCCGGCAGAGGGCAGTGGTGAGATTTCCAAAACTTTGCTACGGGCGAAACTTGCCGGATGAAATCCAGTCTTACACGTGCCAAGTTCAAGCTTCATAGGTTTGGAGGAGCCTGGATCAGATATGGGATTCAAACGTTGAATGAACTTGGACAGGACTGAAATCTCATCTCTATTTGGTATGATCAAGATCAGCTAAAACCCTCGATACAAACTGCCGGATATTTTGGAGGATTCGCCATTTCTAGGCTGGGCAATTGTCTAATGGAGAACTCCGAACAACTCATGATTGTCGAGGCTGTATTTCATTTGGAAACCGACAGGCAGAAACATGCAAAGCTTTTTTTCTTTTCTTTTTTTTGGAGATTTGGGGGGGTGGTTCAAACAGCAAACTCAAAATTCAGGGTAAGTGAATCCACGTGAATCGAAACCAGTTAACCTTGGAGGGTGCCTGGTAATGAATAGCACCAGCTCTATATAGCCCTAGAATTAAACAGGTTTTAATTACATGGCAGGGGGGGAGAATGTGGGATCTGTATTTTTGAGCTTCTGTCTGTTTTAAAATAGGACAATTTCCAATGCTGCGTGGACGCGAACTAATCCACCTGTGCCACGAGCGTGGCACTCTGAGGAAGTGCCATTTCATGCCTGTGCCAGCTATTGCTATTTTTCCAAGCTTGTTGTTGGCTTTTGCACCCGCTAGACTTGTGTGCAAAGGGGCTGGCCAGGATTCACCGCACAGCTCAGGCGGACTGTGATTCGGGAGCTAAACAAAACACCTCCAGGCGCTGTGGCAGTCATTTCAAGCCCGTTGTTTGGCTATAAATATTCCACCCGCAGAAAAATACAGGAAATTGCTCACATTGTCCTCCTCCTACTATAACCGTGCTGTCGTCAGAGAAAACTAAGATTAGAAAAGTAACAATCCTGGATGCAGGGAAGTGAAAGTAGGTTCACTTGCCCTTCAGTTGGTGTAAAAGGGTATCAGGTCAATGGAGCAACGCCAACTTATCCCAACCGAAAACAGACATGCCCCAGCGTAAAGTGCATCTTTTAATATCAGGAATGAACAAATCTATCACTATCCTGCCCATATGCAGGTAATAACCTATTTGCCTTTAGTACGGCTAATCCAGGATGGACACAGACACATGACACCTACACCGGTGTAATTTACACCCAGGCCTTTTTCTCCTTGAGTCTTTCAGGGGTAATTCTCCAGTAGATTGGGGAAAATGACCCTGGTTTGAGATCAGTCCCCTCAGCTGCTATTTCTTTAACACTGGCGTTATACCAATTACACTGGTGTAAACACGTCATCTGTGCCTATCACCGTTCCTCATCGTATAAAGAAACCCTCCTCTGTTTCTAGCCAATAGCAGTCCTAAAAGACTTAGCATTTCTATCTGTCCTGCATGTAAAGAGACCTGATCTGGGGCTGAATTCAGCCTCAGGTCAGTGGGAAATCTCAGGCAAAGAAGATATCCTTGGCGGATGGGTTAGAGCAGCATCAGATGGGGCGGCTGATACCCTACCTCTAACATGATGAGCTCTTCCCCACTGTGGAGGACACGGAAGGAGTAGAGGTGGTCAGGGCTTGGCTCTGGAACAACTTCGCAGCCTGCCAAGTTTAGGGGCTGCTGAGCACTTTTGCTTCTGTTCTTGTCCTGGTAGAAATGGAGATGACCATCTTTCACTTGACACCAGCGGGACTTCCACTGGCTGTTCACCAGCACGTTCAGATAACCTGGAAGCAAGCACGCACATGTCAGCGCACTGCCGTCTTTCACTGCACCAGGACCTAGGCATACAAAGGGCGCTCGCGACTTCTACTTTAGCCCGGTATTTCAATTCGCATGCGTTTGGTCCTTGCTGTATAAAAGGAAGAGGGATTACTAGGTATAGGTTAACACCAAAGGTTTGAAGCTAGGTTTTCCCATGGGTGGAAACCTAGGAAAAAGTTTGATCCTTGGAGTTCAGATTAGGGTCAGAGCAGCAAACCAGCCAAGGAGCCTTGGTCAGAGATTATCCAAAGCTGTAGAGGCTTGTCTGCTCAAAGCTCGACTATCCGCACGCAATTTTCTTGCTGAATATCCTAAGCCAATTTTGGAGAAGGAAAGCACAGTGATGTCCCCCCTACACATGGCCTCCTGGGGCTACTGTACCCCCCTGCCTCCCCCACGCCCCCCAAATCAGCCGTCAAGCACCATCATCTTTGGTACGCTCTGTTCACATCATAAGACGCATCATGCCTGCCACTTACTGGATGTTTCCAGAGATCTCTCTGGACTCTCCAGTGAGCTGGACTTTTTTCTCCCAAGGTTCATCAGGTTGCTCAGTTTCAGTCCCGACGCCCCCTTCTTCTTAACTGGTCAGAACGAAGAAAGAAACATGCAGTAGGCGCACCACGCTTTCAAGGTTATGGGCGAACATATCTACAGCTGCCTTTGAAGTGGACGTGCAATCCTAATACCGTGCTAGCTGGCGGTGGCTGCATTTTTTAGATGCACAATGTCCACCAGTGAATATCTAAAATGAGCCTATAATAATTATGGCCCCTGTTCTTGGTCGAACATCTAAACCACCCAGGCTGCACGCACCAGCCACGATCACGCTACGACGCCTCTGGGAGCTCTGTTTGCCCCCGTTAACATCTGAACCCCTCACGATCTTTTAAAATGTATTTGTCCTCGCAACACACCAGCGAGACAGTAAAGATAGGCTGTTATCTTTTATTAGACCAACTCAAATAGGTGGGAAAATCCTTCTTTGCAAGTTTTTGGGTGCCAATACCCTTTGTCAGGCGAGGAAGCATCTGCGGTTGGCCTGCGCAGCTGGTTCCTCGGCCTGACGAAGGGTATTTGTTCCTGAAAGCTTGCAAAGAATAGCTTCCAACTATTTGATCCGGTCTCATACAAGATATCAGATTTACCCAAAGGTTCTTGTCTGCTTATGTCCTTAGACCAACACAGCTACAACCTACACCCCTGAAAGACAGTCTGTAGCATTTTACTGAGATTAAAATATTAGTTTATTTTACCATCTTTTGTTTCAGCAGGCTCTGGGTGGCTGTCTGTGCTGCTCCCACTCTCCGATGCCACAGAATACCTCTCGGATAATTCCACCTGTCAGCAAGGATCAGAGATGAGCTCCACAGGGTTACGGGTGATACGCTGCTAACCACAAGCTTGGGCACTAAATATCATTTCTGGCAGATGGTGCTTGAGACCCCCGCCTCTGACTTGTCAAGGAAAATTTGGCCCCTACAATGAAGTGACTATAAAGTCAACCTCAGAAGAATTCATGAATGCTCAGAGAGGTTTTGCATAGTAACTAAAGTGCATCTGCACACCCAGGTCTCTGAATGGATAGGTCCTGTACTTCACCTGATATAAACTAGGATACCTCTATCGAAATCATCAGCTGAGAAACCAGCCAATGCTTTCTACTTTGGAAGTTCATCCTGACTTTTGGACCACCTAGCTCCCTCGATCCTCTTAAGTTTCTTATTAGCCATCACGAGCTTCACTGCCAGCTTCTCCCATTCCTGCTGTGCTCAGGTCTGAACACTTACTGAGTTTATATGGGGCTGCTGGATCTCCAGGTGGGCACCACTGTTTCTGCGTGGGGCCTGGCACATAGGTGACCTGCTCCCCATTAAATGGACCTCTCCACCTTGCTTTCCTACGGCCTATTTCTTACAAGTCTTAAAGTATCTTTATAACAGAGAGTCTTGTGCTTCAGTGTCTGAATCTGCACCTGGCACGACCCAAAGCATTTGGTGTACAGGCGGATAGCTGGATACAGGCAAGCTTTGGTTAGATGCGCTCTCTTTTATTAGACCGAGTACAATAAATGGCTACAAAATTAAAGAAGGTGAAGACAATTAAGGTTGTTTTCAGGAATGCTGTTTTCATCAGAAAAGTGCTTTGCTTATATTCGTAGCATATTCTGATGCCTTCCTCCCAGATACTCTGCGTGCTGGTTTTTTAAAGGAGCAGGATGGAAAGGAAGAAGTGTGAAGCGCTGCTGTCTCCTGCCTAATGACCAGGGAGCCTGGTTTTCTCAGCTTTAGAAAAAAATCCCCAATTTTTGGTTTAAAAAAAAAAAAAAAAAGATAACCTCAAATCCACATTTTTCCATGATGAAAATGAAACGCCACTCTATATAGCTATGTATTAGCGGCGTTTCACTTTAATGATGGAAAAAATGTAGATTTGAGGTTACTTTTTTTAAACTGAAAATTGGGGATTTTTTGAACTCGGAGAAAATCAGGCTCCCTGCTAATGACACGGGGTTGTACCTTGGGGTAGCTTAGGCGCTGGGAGTCCGGGACGTACTGGTTTCCTTCACCAGTTCCTTCGGACTGAAGGCCGCTGGTCTCCTGGATCACCTGGGTGGAGGAAAAAGCAGAAAGGTGCGAGTAAGGTCTGGTTAGACTGACCCATGCTCCTCTTTTTGCAGGATGGGCATAATCGGAGGTACACAACGCACACCACAGCACTCCCCGCCGCCCAAAAATTCACTCAGTAGCTTTGGCAAAGGGCTTGTGCATCTCGTCTCAGAAACCAGCGACCCTAAGGAGGACAGGGAGAGAAGAGAAGCTGGGACCCGGTGCAAGCAGACCCAAGGATGGTGCTTGACAGCAAAACCAGGAACAATGTGCAAACTCAGAGATGTAGTTTCTGTGAAACCTTGGGTGCCAAAACCACTGACTTAACCCGGGCACAGGTAAGTCGGCGTCGGTCCACTGAAATGATTTACGCCGATTTACTCAAAATGAGGACCCGCCCATATGTGAAAGCAGCCCACAATCCTGCAGGGAAAAAGGCCAGCTTCATTTCCATGTATTGTGACTGAAGTAGTTTCAGTGGTGTACAAGCGAGTGTAACTGAGGGCAAGAGCCGGTCCCTTCCATAACCCAAATCAAAGGCTGCAAGTAAACAAGGTTCTTCAGCTGGCTTGGAGTGAATCACGGATCTTTGTAAAGGTTCATTGTTCTGCTGCCGTTTGCATCAAAGACCACGTTTCCTGTGCCGTCCGCGGCTATTTCATGTTCAGAACTTTCTCTGCAAAACATTCCCACACATTGTTACAGAGAGAGGCATTAAGTGCTCTTCTCTCTTGCCTTTACCATTAAAGCTCAATTAGGCTGAAGCTGGGAGTTTCGTGGTCTCTTGCTCAAAGGCCTCCATTATTCTTGCAGGAAAGGTTGGGCCAGGGAGCTTCTCCATCTCCCTACATACAGAAGGCAGCGGGGGTCTATGGGGGGGGCCCATTTCCACGAAAATGGAAGTGATGCAGAGCACGTGTGTGTTCATAGCTGAGAATGGGACAAATGCAAATAAATGGGAACAGGGGGAAGGAGGTGTATTCTGCAAGCAGAGCACGTGGGGATTTAGCCATAGGAATGAGCCTTTGAGCGCGGTATAGCATTCAACCCACAAGGGAGATACAGCCTCAGACCAATGCCCTTTGTTTTAATTCCCATCACAGTTTCTCTGTCCCTCTCTTTGCCCTACCAAAGAATGAAACATCCTAAGGGATCCTTTAAAAGGCTCTTTATTCTGCTAACTGGTCATCTCTTCCTTGTCCCCAGCTTCAGAGTATGGTACGGGCACCTTTCCCTGCTGCTCCACTACCACCCGGTCCTCAGGACTGGCTGCGTGAGAATGAGAGGAGCAATGCCTGACGGGTGGCACTGACAATCATGGAGAGCCTGGTAGCAAGAGTTACGGGAAGGCGATGGGCAAGCTCTGTCAGCACAGTGCAATGCTCAGTGGGTCAGCATGAAAAAGTGCAGCTCTTCTTGAGGAAATTCAAAGGCTCTTTACGGACACAGCCCTAGGAGCCATCTCAATCCTTGCTCCTGACAATTTTAAGGTCCTGCATTTTCTCTTTCGCTGTCTCCCTCACGAGAAAGCTGCAAGCCCTATCATAGTCTGCATGTCTCCCAGTCACAACAAAGCAGGAGGGGGTGCAGGGAAGGCAGGCAGCATTTCAAACCCAGCGAGATGGTGACTGCAGGGTCAGCACCGAGCAAAGAGAAATGTTCCCACTCCATTACCATGGGCCATTTGCTAGCTAACCAGGCACTGGCCACCACGGCGCCACTGAGCAATGCAATGAAAGATGTGTAGACCCTTGGGTCACCCACCGTGAGGCAGCTCCACTCACCCTGAGCCACTGCTCAGCCTGGTCCTTACTCTGCAGTCCCAGCACAATGACATCGGCATTCATGGGAACGATCTTCAGCTTGTGCTCCTTCTTCCTCACTTGCTTCTCCTTGTGTGTGACAGTGCAGCCAAGCAAATTCACATCTAGCTGCGGGTTGTGGTCCTTGGAGCTTTTGTAGCACTGAAAGCAGGACAGGAGAAGTAAAAGGTGTTAAAAATGAACCTTTGCAGCATAACCCCCCCCAGAACAAACTCGACTGTAGCCTCGTCTCAATGTTCAGGACGAGTGATGCAAACAACAGTATACAGGGGAAAAGTCTAAATCAGCTTAAGCTATACTGTCCAGATGTTTGATTTATACAGAAACAGGTATACACCTGTGCACCTGGTATATACCTGTGCACATATATACAAGCATCCAGATCTTTCTATAAACTCCATCCCAAGAGGCTGCACCAAGAGACTGCTGTCTTGTCACGGAGTTCAATATTGCTGTCACAGGAGTCGTGATTAAAATGACGGGGTTCCTGGCTTCTCAGACCCTTAAATCACATGCAACATTTTCAAAAACACCAAAGCAGATTAGAAGCCAAAGCCTTATTTTCAAAAGTGCCTCGAGGCCACAGCAGGCATGTTAGAGGACCTGGGCTTTAGAGGCCACATTTCAGAAGTAGTTTAGGTGCCTGAAGATGCCCATATATATATTAACTGCCATGTTTGCAATTCATAGGTGGGTCAACATTAATGGGAGCTGAGCGCCTAACCTGCTAAGACGCTTTTGAAAATACCACTAGGTGCCTATCTGTATCTTCATCCATTTAAATATCTTTGAAAGTCGGCTCTCAGATCCTATCATAAAGCTTCTAAGCACCTCATCGCTTTTAAAAATGGGACTTAGACGTCTAAGTCACTTGGATGCTTTTGAAAATTATACCTCACATCATTTTCCTCAACAGTGAGCAGCGCCTTTGATTTGTGATCTACTTAGCCTGGCATGTGGCAGCACCCACCTGAATCCATGGAGATGTGTCATTGATGAAAATGTTTAGGGATTTCCACCTGGATGAGTATTCTTAAATCATCCGAACTAAAGACTCCCCTGAAAACGAATTTAAAGGCTCCTTCCCACTCCCACTCTAAAAATACACTATCACAGGTAGAAAACCAAAGGTTTGCCTACCAGCAATCTGGTGTCCTTAATGACACAGAGCTGTTTGGCCCACTGGCCCAGCCATTTCTTTCTCCAGAGGAAAGCGCAGATACGAGCATCCTTCATCAATTCAATGGTGGCTTCAGGGGATGGCCACTGGTGGGTCGCTGACTTTCCTTTACTGCTCTCTTCTTCATCGTAGGATTCATAAGAGCTGCTAACTGCTTCTCCATCTTCTGTAACAAAGGCAACGATGGTCACTAAATGCATTTTCCAGTGGCAATTGCCATTTGCTTCACACATGCTCACATCAGGCAAGTGAGCGCACCACGTAGCATGCAGTAGTCACAAGCAGCCCTGAGGCTCTGCATCAAGTGCTACATCTAGGTGTCTTGAAAATTTCCTAAGGGTATTTTCCTTCTGCATTTGCATCTCCAAGATCCACATTCTCCTTCTGGCCCAAATTGTTCCTCCAGTGTTTTGTGCATCAACTTGCAAAAGGCACTCCCCAGTTGCTCTCCAGTTTAAGAACATCCCTCAGATGTTCTTGGATGGCTCCTGGGCTTTTTCTCCCCCTGCATTCGGCTATAAAACAAAAACCCTGCAAGGCAACTGCAACCCCTGTTTAGCCCTTGACATATCCACCCCTGCATCCTAATTATCAGAGGTCGAGATGAAGCTTGCCAGACCCCGCTCATTGCATCTGAGCTGCCATTCTGCTGTCCCAGTTCTGGATCTACTCAGCGTTCAGTGCAGGGCAGGAGGTTGGTGCCCCGGGTAGCCCAGCTTTCTGTAGCAACACTCAGTGATGAACCGCAGCTTTAAACAAAGGCAACTGTTTTGCAGAGCTGGCAAGCGCAGGCAAACGCCCCCGTCACACTGAAGAAGGGGTGGGGTTTCCAAGAATGCTCCATATCAGCTTTTGCCACTGAAGTCTGGTAGAGTTTTCCCATTCAAATGCAAGCAGAGGCTGATGCTGAGCACGCTTGAAAATCCAACCCAAGCCGTAGGATACAGTCCAGCTCTAAGGCACTGTGCATCCTGGCGGTTTTCAGAAGAGAAGGAAGGAGGGTCAGTGGGGCAAAACCCATGGAAGTCAATGAAAAGACTTCATTGCAACAGGGGCCTGTGGTGCTTTGGATACAGATCAACTCTGCAAGCCACCCAACAAGCATCATTCTTAGCGGTGGCCATGCAGCACTGTCAAAAGTGGACCCGAAGAGAGGTCTGCCACCTGTTAGGGCTCTCAAATACTCATCCTGCTGAGCACAACTAAGACAGCGCTCTTGTCCTGTTCCTCTCCTTGGGATTTGGGCTGCAATGGCCAAGCAAATGTACGGTTATAGGACCACAGATCACTGAAGCTTAGGGCTGGAAGGGACCTCAGGAGGTCATCTAGTCCAACCCTCTGCCCACAGCAGGACCATCCCAGCCAGGGCTCTGTCATGCCAGGCCTTAAAAACCTCCACGGATGGAGAGTCCACCACCCTCCTACTGAGAGTTTTTCCTAATATGTAACCTAAACCTTCTGTAAGTCATCTTAGCATCATCGACACTGTTGAGAGGAAAACCCAAACGGCAGAATTGAGAGAAAACAGCTGAAAGACTTCACTGAGTGTTTCGTGGAAGAGCCCTTGAGGAAGATACATTTTTAAAACAAAAATGACTCAACAGCAAGAGCGTAGCTCCCAAAGGCTCTTCCAATGGCGTGTTTCCCTACACATAGACCAAGTCTTCGGCCACAATCTCCTGTGCATCGACCGCGATAAATAACCTCAGCATGTCGGACACCGGGCTTGTTTTCACTAGACAAGCATCTCCCGGTGCAGCGCCGCCGAGCAGAGGCTCCTCGCGGAGATGCTTTCTGTCCATGTGCTTATGACCACCACGACATCAGCTAAGCCAAAAAAACTACTGCTGTCAGCAGACTTGAATCTACACCAGCATAGCTGTGCTGGCTGAAGTGTGCAATTTGTTTTATTCACACACCGAGCCAATATATTTTACAAACATAACAAAGATCTGGTCATAGGCTCAGACCCTGCAGGGTGATGCCACTGGGAATCAGACCAACCAGTCTCCTTACAGCAAAGTACCATTTGTTTCGAACAAAGGCATTTCTTAGCTGAGGCACTTTCAAACCTGCAGGAAAAGCTGATCATGTCGAGCTATTTCCCCCTAAGGCTTCCCATTCCCTGGACCTGGGAAGACAAACTCCCTCTGCAGACTTTTGCTGCTGGATGGCAGGGCCAGAGGTACCAAGCCCCTGATTCTTGGACAAAAAGCTCCTCCACTTTACAGATCTGCCCTGTTTTGCCCTTGCCTTTTGGTTTTGCACTGATGTTATGCCTAGAGACTGGGGACAAGATGCCCGGCACTAGCAGTCTTAAGTGTTCTGACATTTCCTGCGTTAGATCAATAGTGTTTTGTGTGTCTGCTCTTCCAACATCCTCTTATCAAGTTAAAACAATTACACAGAAAACTCTAATAACCCATTATATCATAATTGCCCCTCCCTGAAAAGTTCACTCAGGCCTTCAGGGCATTTCTCCACGTCTGTAAGAGAAGCTGGCTGGAGTTTTGCCTAATTAACCAAAAAATAAGGACGATGGGCATTGCATTCCCTCTACGTCTGACAAAATAGAGGAGAAACCCCTAGATTTCATTGCCAGTACGAAAACCTGCAAACTTGTGCATGCTCCCCTGCCATCCCCCTTGATGCTGACATGGTGAATGGTGGTGGTTATCCATCCATGCAGGGAATGGAAAAGTGCTCATGCAAGGTAGGTAGATAGTTTTGGCAGATGCTCATCTCTGCAACAGCTATGGTCAAGAGAAACTGTCAGGCTTTGAAAGCATGCCGTAAGAGAGAGAGAGAGAAAGCCACAGATGAACAAATACAGAAAACAACGACTCATTCGCATTTGAGTCCATGCTCCCAGTCTTTTGCCTTTCAGCTACTAACTTCCCATGTGCAAGATGGAAGGAGCAAAACTTGAAATGCTGACAGGAACAACAGGGCCAGCACAAATTTTCAACCCATTTCCTTTTAAGTTCCTTGCAGACTGAAAGTCATGTTTCAGATCAGCTGGTGCAGAAGCAATGCTTCAGTCCCAATAATTATTATTCAATAGGTAGCTGCATTTCCATTCAGTCCCTTATCAAGGCTTTCAATTATGCAAATGCAGCACCAGAGAAAAATGATAACGCTTTAATACAGCTCCGCACTGACAAAAAGCAAACGGGGATCCTAGAAATTAATGAAGATGTAAAATGAAAGGCGACAGTTCCCAGTAGAGAGGCAGAAACAGTGCTGATGAAAGCCAGACCCCGTGCCCCAGCAATCCTGGCTGTTTTGTTCGTTTTAATTCATCCATCCACGGTTTGTTACAGTGCTTTGGATTCCCACCTCCAGCGCCACATGACTCTCCTATCTCCTCAGCCCATCTGGAGGGTTTGCTTTGATGTCTCCTTCCTGGGGATGATCGCGCTCATTTTATTAGTGTGCTTTTCTTTTTTTTGCCTTATTTTACCGCACCCCTCCGTTCGGAGATATGTGGGTGGCTTCGATGCCGGCTGTCAGTCAGAGATAGCTCCCTGACTGCCCGAATCTCCACCACTCTGCTTGAAAGGATTGGGGAAAGAGGGTAGCAAGAGTGGTTATGTTCACACTTATCGTATTTCTCCAGGAAACAAACTCCAAAGACTGACTTACTCCCAGCACAGATACCCATTCACATGCATACTGCCCAGCTACGGCATCCATCACCCTACGCTCTGCAGGCACCCTTCAGCCATAACACCTCACCCTACATACCCTACTCCCCTTTTTATTATTATTTTTTTTTACAGATGAGGACTCTGATGGACAAGGGTCCAGGCTTGTACCCATTGATGCTATCAGCAAAAACCAGACAGCAGCAGCAGATAAAGGGTCAAACCTAGGAAGACTGAAAGGACAGGATCAAGGTACTGCAGAGCTGAGTTTTGAAGCAAGCGCTGTGCTTTAGCCCACAGGATCACACACCTGCATCAGCTGCTTAATAACTGGCTAATGGCACATTATTATTGACACTCTCGTACCAGTCTATTAATTATTCATTTGCCCGAGGTGGCTGCCTCCTAGCTCATCTCGTCAGAAAATGACTCTCATCAGACCATGGAGTATTTTGGCAACTTAGCCTTTTCCTTCCCGCGTAACCATGCCGTGGCGTCTAGTCTTAATCACAATGCAAGCTGCCTTATTCATTAAAGTCTCGGGAAAGGTACTAGCTGGGGCCTGCTGAGGAGTGGTTTAGCATTTAAGAAGTGGGTGGCAGTACTGGCATTCAGGATATGCCAGGACTTGCATATTCCTATCCCAGTTCACTTTGTGGGTGTGACTGGCATTTTGCAGCGTGCCCTGATCTGTTAAAGAGCTTCAGCTATTTTACGCTGGTCTATGCGACTGTGCACAATATAAAAGTTAAAAACTGAAGCCAGGTCAGCGTTTTGCCGAAAGAAGGCTCTTGTTTCCTATCGTATTCTGCTTCCAGTCGGGATTTCACAACAGCCGCTGTGCTACATAGCGGAGCGGTTTGCACTTCCACGGTGGAAGTGAGAACAGGATCCAGACCTTTCCCCTTGCAACGAAACCACAGGGGACTTTCCCCCAGCTGCTAGCAACGCTGAACAGCGCTGGTTTCTCCAGGAGAGGGCACTGGTATACGCCACCCGCTCGCTGGTCCTTGCTTTTTCAGTTTTCTAAGAGTTCTTGAATTCAGCGACTGCCTGCATATCAAGACGTGGCCTTACCAAAATCATTTAGTGTGCAGGTAGGAAAGATAAAGCTCATGCCCGATCTAGAAAGGCTCCAAGCCAGCGTGTGGTGCATAGCAAGGGGAACCCGTCTCCGACCAACACGCGCTGCACTCGTGACACCGTGACCCAGGGC
>JAGPOW010002742.1:17683517-17710272 GCA_030014935.1 Caiman crocodilus | reverse complement strand
GAGAAGCACTCAGGCTTTTATTCTTATAGAAACCAATGAGAGTTATGTGCCTTTAACACCTCTGAGAGCCTACCGCTCGGTGCCTGCAGCATTATTTACAAGGGACACCCTGGACCAAAGGAGCCCCCTCGCAGCTTCACGCTGAAAAATGACGGCTATCCATACCACCCTGCCTGAATTCAGTACCTGCGTTATCAAGAAACAGGGAGGCTTGGGTAGTGTTCGTATCACTTCGAACAAGGTCTTCCTGTGGCTTGTAGAGCTCTCCGAATTAGACAGTCCATCTTATTTGGTGCCCAGCTCTTTTACAGACACGCACGCAAGACTAAATAAGAGATTGATACATGTCCCTGCATGCAGTGGCTCCGAGCGTAATCAGCCAACTCCATTTTCCCATGTGCATGGCAAAAAATATATATATAACTATTATCTCATTGTGGAGGCGACTGGGAAACACCCTGGGAAGTAAGATGCTTACATGAGGTTGCAAAGCAAGTTAAAGATGGTGTGAGGCTGGCAGGCGGCTCTGTGCCAGGAAACAGTTTAAAGCAACTGGAAAAAATCAACAACAAAAGGGTGCATGACTCCCTCCCCCTCTCATCTGCTCCCTAGTTGCCCATTTCTCCACTGGGGTAAAGGCTTCATCTGCCTTTTTGCTCCAGAGGAACGAGCAACTGACAGGAAACTGGCAAAGATTTCTCTGCTTTGGCTGACAGAACCAAAAAAGTTTCAGTCGAACTGTAATGCTTGGTTTATTCCAATGGGGGAATGCCAGCCCGGGGGCATTTTGTACTGCTCCTGCAATGGCTACGACCCCAAGCACTGAGAAGACACTTCCCAACTTCCTTCCCAAAGTGCCTTTATCCATTAGTTCTGCTGGATATCGGATAGTCCCTGCACTAAGAGAGTCTAGGAACTGTTCCCAATGACTCTAGTGCTGATGTGGGGTTGCAAAGCCAAATTCTTCCTCTAGTATTTGAACTGGACTCGAGTTATTTAGAGAAAGAGCCTGGACAAAATTCCACGGGTGCCTTTGGAGCCCCAAACACAACCCTGGTTTTCCCATGACTACTCGCCTTCAACTTCTTAGATGATGGTGGTTTTGCAAAAATGGAAAGTAATCCCACTCCCCCATGGTCAGTAGCAAGCGGTGCTTGCTCCATATTGGAAAGACAGGGTCGTTTTAAAATGACAAGAGAGAAACGCGGAGAAGGGGTGAGGAACAGAAGTTAAAACTGTAATCCACACCACTTATCCGAGTACGATGACACTACTCATTTTAGCCTCACCTCTGGTCTCGCCTCTCATGCAAACCAAGTGTTATCTCCCTGTTTATCACTGTACTTTCCTGGCACCCGAAGTGCTGGCTCATGGGAGGGAGGCAATAGGAAATTTTCTGCACCATTCTTCCTCTGTTTTGCTGTCACTTCCCAAGTCTCCCCTTGAGATTGGGGCCTCCGTTTAGCTTAGGAGCTGAATGTATGCACAGGAAGATGCAAGGAGCTGTGCTGAAGAGCTGACTTGCAATGAATGGTCCTTTCGTGATTTCTAGCAATGGGTCCCAGAGTGGGTACAAACTTCCAAGTTCAGTGCTGCCCATTTGGGTCATAAAGGACAACTCTGCTCACGCACCAGTCCTGAAATCAGATCCAAATCCTAAGCCTCATTTCTTATCCTTAAGTCTGGATCTCTCACCTGCCTTGAATAATACAATAACATAAATGAGGATTTATGGAGTCTCCACTGCACATCCTTCACTCTCCAGGGGCAGATGGCAGGGTAATAGTCACAGTGCTTGAGGCACAATGGGAAGATGCTCTATAATGGGGTGATGAACATGGGCCGAGAGCTTACACAGTACAGAAGAGAATCGGTGACATTTACAGAACAAAATCGGTTGCACTGTATAGAAATGTACATTTACAAGTAGCTTATAAATGGCTAACAAATGACTACCATTTCCATAAACGGGTTAACCAATGCTGCTGGATTTAAAAAGTCCAACAGAACAATAGTGTCAGATTTTAAGGGCCATAGGAAGCAGCAAATCATCCAGTCTGATGTCCTGCAGAAAACAGCCCACTACATTTCACCAGTTACCCCTGCATCAAGCCCAGGGCCTCATGTCTTCGATAAAGAAATCTGATCTTGATCTGAAAGCATCAGAAACAGAAATCTACCCAGGCTTATGCCAGTTTACAATGATGTATTCACAACTAAGCATGCTCCTTATGTCTACAACAGGCTCAAAACACCTATTAGCTATTTATTAATCCTTTATAAACTATAATGGTACCTTCAATATTAAATGTGACTGACCATTATACGGGTCGAACGCGTATCATCAGCAAGTAACAAAGAACTGTATGCACTTTTTCCCCCTTGCTCACACAAGCATCAAGTTGTGTATCACACTGCAGTTAACGACAGCCATAAAAAGGCAGAGACACGGCTCTGATGTACCGTTCATAGAGACATCGTATGGCTCAGCTTCTTCATAATATCCCTCTGGTGACTCAGTCCTGAAGGCCAAGGGCTGTTTCACTTCTGGAATCTGCAGAAGGAATAAATCAAACAAGCGTGTGAACAGGCTGGAGTTTAGGAATAACCCCACTCGTGGCTTTAAGGCAAATGGGTCCAGAGACAAGGAGAGACACCTTGGCAAGTACCATAACTGGGTTTCACCATACAGCCAGCTTAACAGGACTGTTTTGATGCTGTACTTTGCAACTCCCCCACGATCTAAGTGTTGTGTCCACTTAAAATACATCATGTCCTCAATATTTCTGAAAAACACTAGAAAAAACCCAGGACTGATTGGGTTGGGAATGGATGGGAATACTAACCCAGAGCCCCCTCTCTCTCCCCTACCGAAAATGAAGACTGTCATTTATCTGACAGTGCTTCCTCCCTGGTCCTTCAATGCAGATTGCTGCCCATAACCTTGTGTTTAATTGGGCTGCAGTTCAACCCCGAGGAGAATATTAACGGAGACCTGAACTGTGGACCTGGGATTTGGATGTACTACCGTTAGCCCAAACAGCCCTTTCGCTCCCCATCTCAAACCCCACAGCTGACAGTCACCGCAGCAAACGCCTCTATCTTAAGAAACATACCGGATATCTTTAATGTTGATTTGAGCATAAATGAAGGAAGTGGATAAATAACATTAATGTGCAATAAGCCTTTGAAAAGAAGCCAAGTGCTGGAAAATCCCTGTTGCATCTGCCAAACCCCCTCCCAACATACAAGCAAGGCCTGGCAGGGAAAACAGCTCCCCGGGTCATTAGAAACACTAACACACAAGTGAAGATGATGGGTAAAATCAAGCCTTTTTATTGTCCAAGCCATTCACGTGCCTGCCGAGTGGAGTGGACGGAGTGACAGCTGTCATTAGGGGAACCGGGAGCGCTGCTCTCCTGCCTAGCCATTTCCAAACCAAGCCCAGCATCAAGTCTTCCTTATCGCCTGCTGCACGTTATGCCACACAGCGCATATCTGCGACTCGCCACGCGTTGCGTTCTTGCTCCCCGTTCGAAACAGCCAATGCCATTATTTCAGCGGAGGGTGGTTTTATTCTTTGTCACGTGTTTATGGTGCAACTGAGGTTACAGGTGTATGAACTGGGCTGGGACCAGGCAGCAGTGATGCTGAAAAAGTCCCTAGGAGACAACTAGGGGTATGTTAACCACTAGTCTTTCCAGTCCTTTCAGCTAATTCATGGCTATGCGCTCTCCTTGATTATGCAAAGCCAAGGGAGAAGAGAAGACGTGGGGCAGGGCCATGACATACGATGAAAGGCCCTATCATTAGTGGGAATTAAAGCTGCTCCTTCTCCCTACCAAGCACTAAAGGAAAAATATTACTGTCCTCTTCTTGCCAACTCCAAGAGACCCACGAACATCGCACTCGACTTTGTGGGGCCAACCAGCCCCCGAGAGTCCTGACTTTTGTACCTGCAATGTTTTTGTGTCCGCAATAAAAAGACCAAGTCACAATTTTTTCAGCATAGTTTGTATCTTAGTTGTTTAAGTACATTTAAGACTTAGGCCTTTTCCTTCATTCTCCTGTTAGAACCTAGTAAGGGCAATAGCATCGGGAGACTCAGATGGCTATGGCAATAGGGTAGAGTAAGTCCCAGTCTGGCCCATCCGGATTGGTGCTTTGATCCCGACGGAGTCAAAAGATCAGATTGTGGGTCCCATTCACATGCAACCCCGCGGGTGAAACCTTCTCACGTCTGCACCCTTGGGTGAAAGGTCTCTGCCAGCCCTGTCCGTCTATAAGCACTCAGTAAACGTGTCCACATGCATCAATGTGCATGTGGGCATGGGGACCACGCTGCTGGAAAACCATTCCCCATCACGCTTTCACACTGAAGAAGTGAAGCTAAAGCATTGCACTGAAACACAACCCCCAGTACATCTGCTGGCCAGGGAACATTGCCATCGTTTCCATCTGGGGCAGGCCGGCCGCGAGAGCCAGCCAACGCTACATGGCAAAAGCAATAAGCAGGTGGGGAGGGCGTCTTTGTCCACACAAAGGCCCACCGCGATTTCCTCTGATGCTGACCAACAAGTGCTGGGGAAGGGGTAGGGGAAGTTGCTTTGTTCGCTTAATAGAGACAACAGAAGTTGTCGGGCTTCGGCTGCTTTAACGGTTATATTTTTTCTCTTTCCCGAAAGGCGTGGCTTTCTTTTGTCTCCCGGGGAGGTCAATCATGCATTGTGCTGTGTTATCTAAACCAATCTCGGTCAGGCCAGGACACCTGTCCTTTTCATTCCTGCACAATACAGCCCCAAATAAACCCCAGGAGCTCCAACATCTATTTTAAGACGCTGGCACGGTAGGACAGGACATCAGTGTTTTTCCGTGGGGGAAAGTGCAAGTCTGAAAATCAGAGCCCAGCACAGAGCCCCTAGTGCCAAGGGGGACAGAAGACGAGCATTAAATACATATCCCACCCGATCCCAAGCCTATGGCAGGCATTACGGTTGTTCAAGACTTATCCCGGGATAGCACCACGAGAACCCGGGCAGGACCAAGGATACCAGCGGGATGGGCACTGCGCATCGTGTAGTCACGCTCCCATAGGACTTCTGAATCCGGCCCATCCGGCCTAGTTCGCTCACTGAAATCCTCCTGCACCTTCCCTGCCCGCTGAAAAGGAGACCGAAGAAAAAGCGTAAGATAATCAAGAGAGATCCCTAAACCCCAGAAAAATAGACAGACCCATATCCCGTCACATCATCGCTTCGTAATCAGCTTCCCAGGCTGGGCTTAAGGGTGCGGGAGGGTTTAGCTTTCGGTTTCAGCGCTCGCTGACCATTAATCTCAGAGCTTTTATAGAAACAGCACTCTCTGGTCATTGCCCTTTCGGGAACGGGGGGCCGAGTTCACAAGCTGAGGGGCTGCGAGCTCCGCTTCCCTGCAGGAGGCCGTGCAGTTCCTCCCTCGCACGCGAAAGCCAACCTCCCAGGGATTTTCTTCTGGCTGCTTTCCCCTCACTCAAGCCTCCCTGCTTTAAACCTCCACCGTAGCACAGACCCCTGCGGCACGTGCTGCACCGGCAGGGAAAGCAGGGGTTGCTGAAGGAGAACAGCAAGCCCCAAAATTGGGAGCGTGCTTCCTGACTACACATACGCACAGTGCCCAGCCCACCGGTATCCTTGGTCCTGCCCAGGTTTTCATGGTGTTATGAGTCTTGAACCACCAGAATGCCTGCCACAGGCTTGGGATCGGGTGCGATATGTCTTTAATGCTCGTCTTCTGTCCCCCTTGGCACAAGGGGCTCTGTGCTGGGCTCTCGTTTTCAGACTCGCGCTTTCCCCCCAAATGGGAGATTCCTGGTTTTGCTGGAGATTTTGGGTTAAACCGAAGTCCCTTTTTTGGCATCAGAGGACAGCTGTCCATTTTCAGGAGCAGACACGTCCACAAGCGAGTCTCAGGAAGACGAGCCGGATGCTGACAACTGGACGGCTTCCAGCCTTCCCGCTCCGCGAACACGAGCCGACGGGCTGCAACACTTGGGAGAAGCCTGCTCCCGGCTCCGTTCGGGTCTCCACCGGACTTATTACCCCCTTCCCCCAGGCCACAGGCCCAGCTGTAGCTGCTGCTGACTGGAGAACGCAGAGAAAACCTCCTCCCACCGTCTGAGCAGCAAGGAAAAGCAAAAATCCCGAAGAGGAAAACACTGCAGGTCTCTTCCATTGCACCTAGCTGTGTCATCCGCCCAAGTGGATTTGCAAGATGGCAAATTTGCCTTTTCCTGGTGGTTTCTCACAAGCTAATTGGGATTACTTGAATGAGCTCCCTGACCACCGTTCTGCAAACACACATACTTTTGCCATCCTGAAAATTTCACAGGCCAGCTCACAGGTTCGCAGCCCCCCTGAGCTGCTTTGCTGCAAGGGAGCATGAGCCAGATGCCGGTGGACATATTTGCCTGTACTCAGTGCAGATTCCTCCTCGCAAAGCACCCGTGCAGTGAGAATTGTATCAAGGAGCTTGGTCCATTAGACACCACCGTCTTTGGGAAGCCTGACCCGTCGGTGTCACGGATTTCATTTCAGAGACGTTAGGGCTGGAAGGGACCTTGAAGATCATCGAGTCCAGCCCCCTGCCCCAGGAGCAGGAAGTCAGCTCGGGGCAAAGGATGCCAGCAAGATAAGCATCCAAAAGACTGGGTTCGATTTAAACCAGGCCTTCCTAAAAGGATGAAATATCCGGAGGAAGTGTTTGCAGAGCACCGCGCACGAACTCCGGGAGCGCTTTGTAGGCCTTTCACCCTCTCAGCAATTCTCTCTCGTTATAGCCGCTGAGCTCATATTTGTTCATTCCCGAGACCACTTTACTTCTTGCCTGGTTTTGTGTTGCAAGCTGGGAAAGAAGCCCCATTCCCACTCAGATGAGCAGTCAACCCAGAAGCCGGCTCCACAGCAGAGTCCATGAGCTGAAGAGCTGGCAACTCTCGGGCCATGCCCACGCTGCAACCGCGGAGCACTGCTCAACCCCACCGCCCCACTCTCACATTGCCACGGCACAGGCACAAGGCACAGGACCCGGCAGGTGCCCTCAGCCTGCGCCCAGAGCCGCTCTCAGGCTCTCTGCCTCGGGTGTGTTTACTGGCGCACTATTAGCGCAGCTCTACATCGCCGTGCAGACCAGGAGCAAAGGGGCAGGCCGCAGGTCCTGGTGGCACTTCCCGAAGTGGCACAGAGGCAGCGTACATCACCACGGCGGAGTGACTCCCTGGCTGAAGTGAATGGTTGGGTTGTTTGCCTCCTCATCTGCCCCCCCATAGTCCAGTCTCCTTCGTTTGCTCACTCACCTCTCTTTAAAATAACAGGTAGCCGATTTGTGCGTTTTTAAACCGTGCCACGAGGCTGGATCCGGGCAGAGCAAGCAGGTGCGGTGCAGGCTTGCCCCGAGTGACCCTGCCGACGCACCGTGCTTCAGGCCTGAGATATGCTCTTCCAGCCTAGAGCACGTCTCTGGGGCTGTTCATGCCATAAAGCTAAAATGCAGCATACACGGTAAAGGGCTCGCGATGTTCCTCTCCAAGAGCTGAGAGCTGAGAGCAGCAACCTGTGCACCCAGCCCCCTCCTCAGGGAGCCCAAACCACCTGCACTTACCCTCACTGCCAGCCTCCATCCCCTACAGCAATGGAGAGGGGCAAGTTTTCCAGCAAGCATGAGAGAGCAGCAGGGAGGAGGGGAGTCTGGAGGGGATGGGCGGTGCAATCCCCTGGGCCGCCCTGGGCTGAATCAGACCTCTGCAGGTTGGACCGAGCCTCCGTGCCCCCGGACGCTGACCCCCGACCTGGAGGAAAACAGCCTACTGTTGCAATTGCTGCCTTTGCTCAAGCTGTGCAGGTCTCCACTGAAGCCCCCCGCTCAAAGCTGATGGGGCAGATGTGCGGAAGTCGGTGCAAAGGCGACTCCTGCTATTGCTCTGACCCTGGCAGTCAGCTTTGAATAGGCTGGGATGTGAAAGAAAGGGCCGAGGCAGGAGCCACTGTTGCATTGCTCATGGCGGGGCACCAGGAAAGAGCCGCAGGAGCGAGAGGAGGGCTGGGAAAGCGCCTGCCCTTGCCCTGCCCTGCTCGGGGCCCGAGGTGCATTCCTGTATTTGTTCCACTGAATAACCAGGAGAAGCAGCCTCTAAGTTTCCCACAGCCAGCGCCAGCGTGCAGCTGGGGCTCCTCCAGCCCTGTCACACAGCTCCGGCTGCCCGCGGACCGCTCCATCGGCTCGCCGATACTCAGGCATGCTTTTCTTTTGGCACACGGCTGCTTTGCTGCCCCAGCTCACAGCCTCTTCTACCCGTCGCGCTGCTGCTGCCACCAGCTCCGCTAGGAAAGAGCCCCCAGCTGTCAGAAACGTCCAGACATAATCGCTGCTCCCGGGGGCGGCCGGAGGAAGCCTTTCGTTCTCAGTACAGCGCGTCCACGGAGAGCAGAGTCAACATGAGCCACTGAGCCGGATGGGTTCGCTGGAAACCCCCGGGCGCTGGAATTTAGCTGTTCTGATAATTGCAATATGTTGACAAGGCCTCTCTATTAACCCAGCCCTACCTCTTTCCTTCTCTGGCCTCATTTTCCCAGCACCTCTAGGCAACACCCATCCATAAAACTCCCCTGCAGCAGAGCCCCTGCAAGACCCTTTCTGCTAATCCCGAAGCTTGCCCTCTGACTTCTGCTTCCTGTCAGGGGAACGGCGTCTCCAGCGAGCCCCTCGCACCCCCCTTCAAGTCTGCTGTACTTTTACATCAGAAAGTCCTCGCTGCTGCGATTCCCATGTCCGAGCCGCTCTTGAACAGTAAGACCCACTGTCAGCGTCCCTGGAGGACGGCAAGGGCCGGCTTTCTGGCATGCAAACAAAATCCCACTGAAAGCTGATCGCGTTGAACTGTAACCCAATTAAATTTATAACTGCCCTGTGGAAAAGTCCAAAGCAACTTTGTTTGTGGACTTTTTTTTTTTTTTTTTTTTAAAGCTAAGTTTCAGGGAAGCTGGACTCATACAGGATGGGTCTCGCACACCCGCCCCGGAGGGCCGAAAAGCGGGCCCCGGAAAGAAATCTGCACCCCAAAGTTATAGTGCAAGGGGCATCCTATTACTCCCGCCCCGTTACAGGCCACATTCACCGCAGCATGGGGATGCACGGGGGGAAGAGGAGGCTTGGTTAGCGGCTTCACTCAAATGCCCCTAGAAAGAGAAGGAACTTCTCTCCTTCACGGGCAGCAAAGTGACCCTCCATCATAGGCAAGAGACTCACAAAATCCTCACGTCTAACTCCTACAACCCCTGCGAATCCCAAACAGGCCTGGCTCGTTCAAGCTCTCGTGGGTCAGACCAGGCAGCATGGCAAGGAGAAGAATAATCCGAACTACCTCCCCTGGGGTTTCGGACACTCGGGCATTGTTCCTCCCTCTCGCAGAGCCGCGTGCCCGCAGGTTTCATAAGAAGCTGTCCGAAGCGGTAGGGAACAATAGGCCAGTGTCTGCTAGCGGGATTATGAAAGTGGATGAGGCCAGATGCTTCAGATGAAAGCAAGCACTTATCTTCCTCAGCTGTGATCAAACCATGCAGGAGAGAATAGCTTCCTGACTCCACACAGAGACAACCCAAATGTGCTAGCGCTCGAGGACTGCTGGCCTGTAAGCGTTTATCCCAGGCAGCCTAAGCCCGGCGGCTGCTCTCACGCTCCTAGGAGAAGGTTGTCAAAAGGCCTGCTAGGTGCCTTCAACCCTTCGCCGAAAGTCACGGCGACTAAGTATTTCCCTTAGTACCATCCATCAGCAGCCGTTCTGCGCATCACCTGTGCCGTAAAAGTGTTGGCTCCGGGACAGCAGTAGCTGTGAAGCATTTACAGGTCTCAAATGCTGTCATCAGAGGTAGAAACGGCTCGATCTGCTCAAGTATGAGACTGTGAAAAAGTGACGGAAAGCAACGGGAGAAGGGAAGACAAGGGAGCAAACACATACTATCTTTGGTGGAGGAAGGTCTGGCAGGCTCTTCTGAGGAGGAGACGAATGCTGTCCTGCTTCCCCGTTGGGCACCGCGTCTCTGCGATCCAGTGCTACAACACAGAAGCAAGCAGAAATGAGGACACGTGGCATTTCCCAGCAAAGTGCTTATTACCCAGTCACGGGCGCGTGCTGCGTTATATTTGAGGAGGAAGCAGTGCCAATTACAGAGTACACTGCACTGCGCCCACCGTCTCGGCCAGTGCCACAGGCCACAGCCACCGGGCAAGCCTCCTGGTAGAAAGCTGCTATTTTCTGGCATGGTTTTTTTTTTCCTTTTTGGAACGAAAACTGTGAAGATCAAAACATCTTTCAAAAACAAAATCCCGCAGCTTGCAATGAAGTTGTCTATATTGAGCAGGTCTAAATGCTCACTCTGTTATTACTGGGTGGCATGTGGCTGAAAGTTGCAGGCAAATAACTTTCCCTCTCCCAGCGTTGCTCTACAAACACACTTAAGAAAAAAGGGGGTAGGGGATGTTCAGGTGGTGCAAAACGTGTACCGCTACTGACTTCAGAGGGGAACTTGGCCCGGAGAGAAGGCATTTCCTAAGTTGTTTCCCCTGGGGACTGTGTGTACCAGAGCTGCTTCCCACCGATGGCCCTACAGCGGCACAATAAGGAACTGCTGTGTTTGGTACACAGAAGGGGTCTCTATATCCCCCACCCAAAAGAGCTATCGCTAAAGGAGGGTCAGCTTAACTACATCCTACAACTGACTTGCTGGACCGTACAAGGCAGTGCTACCTTCCGAGTAGACCTGGGCATGTAACAATCCAGGGCCCCTTTGCTTCAAAAAGTCTCTCCCCTGCCCTATTACTGAACCTCTGCGTGCCCAGGCAGATGTCCCAATTTCTCAGCATGGGATCATGACATTCAACTCCCTTTGTACAGCACAAAAGACAGAGAGAGAAAGAGAGGGAGCGAGAGCACAGTCTGGCTGCTTTCTTACTGAGAAGTCGAGAGCTGTAATGTTAACAACTGATACTTTTACATTAAATTTTTGTAGTTATGCAAAAAAAAAAAAAGAAAGGAAAGGAAAGGAAAGGAAAGGAAAGGAAAGGAAAGGCGTGCAGGGCGTGTATCATCTTAGTGGGACCGAGTGACACTGCGAACCTGGTAACAGGTAGAGGCTGAGATTTTCCCAGGGGCCTAAGGAGGAAGCACGGGTCAGTGGTTAGGGAAATAACTAGAGATCTGCGTTCAATATTCACTTCTGCCACAGAGTACCTGAGTGATAAGCCACAAAGATCAGGTCCTCAAAGGCAGATGCGGGAGTTCAGCTCTCACCCACCTCCGAAGGTCCAAGCCTTAATCTCTCTCTGCCCCTGCTGCCAGTTCTGCAGCATCCCTCTACCGGTACCTCGCTATCAGATTAAGGCACCCTCAGATAACACTGCAATGGTAGCCATGGAAAGGACACGCAGAAGCGATCGACTCCATAGGAGCTGGGAGTCTAATTCCTGTGCCTAGTTCCCTTGGGCTCGTTTGAAAATCCCAGCCTCTCCCCATGTGCAAAAAGGGAACGCTGGCAACATCATGCACCTCCTTGCTCAAAAGAGGCTGGCATGAGCTTTGCTGCATATTTCCACGTCTAAAAATAAAAGCTGGGACCACGTTGCACTATTTCAGTCTCCGTCTCAGAAGCCACAATGATATCCCTGAACCTGCATCCTTCAATGAGTCTCTGGTGTGAGGGCACAGGATCAGAACAGTGCAAACCATGCAAGGGCCAGCATGGTTCACAGGCCACACTGCTCGGTGAGTTGATGCCTGCTGAAAATATCTGTGGCAAGCAGGGCTGCTGGGTTTCTTCTGTGGTTTAACCTAACAATAAACCAAGGGAAATGTAAGGCACAGATTGTGACCATCAGCCTGGAAACACTGCTTTCCTGCATCCAGTAGAGACAAAGGAGCTGGGCCAGCCAAAGTCCTCCTTGGTAGCACTGCAAATGCCCTGCTTCCTAGCTGTCACCAGGGGATGCCCTCTTCCACAAGGGAGAAGCAAGAGCTGCTATCGTGTTACCATCGATGGTTGCCACGTGGCTCTGGAAGAGACTGGGAGTCATGGACGAAGAGCTTTGCGCCAAGGATGGTGCCATGACACTGCTCATGGGCAGCTCAGAAGAGCCCACCTCTCGACTTACTGCTGGTCACCTCGCCATTCACAGATGCCAAGGGTTTTCCAAACAGGGCAAAACGTGCAGGAAAGCTTTCTGCAATGGCGTATAAAAGTGCAATGCCAACACGTGGCCTGCCGCGAAGAGCAGAGCCCTCTCCAGCTCTGCAGAATCAGCCACAGAGACAAATGTCAGTCTATGCCACGATAATGGAAGCAAAACTTTGCATTACTTGTATGGTAGCAGCACTGACTTATGAATAGTGGGATCCTGGCTTCACTTCCTACCCAGCCATCACCCTCACGAATCTTGCCATGCCAGGAGTATGCCGTTTGCTTTGCATATTAATTGTCCTTCCTCACCTCAGGGACTCACAAACAGGATGGAGACGAGATCTCTCCAACTGGTGTAAATGGCCACAGCTCCCCAGAGCCACGCGGATTTACAGCCAGCGAGTATCCGACCGTGATGCAGTACAGGTTGGCTCTACGTGGGGAGCCTGTCTCCCATCCCTGTACAGTATACCCCCTGCCAAGGTGAGGCTGGAGCTGCAAGCTGGACTTGTGGAGTTGCTTCCTCTAACCTCTTCCTGAATAAGGAAAACCCATTGTTTTTCCAGATCTTCCCAAAGCAGCAAGTCAAGGGTGGAGCAAGCCCAGCTTGCTTGGAGAGCTGTCACCCACAAAAGACACTGAAGAATGGCCCCAAATGCAATGATGCTTGGCATCAGGTTCCCCTCCTTTCATAATGCCCGTAAACCCAGAATTTAGGCGACATTCAGAAGAAAGTGAAAACCTGGGCACAAATACACAAATTCTGCCTGAAATAAGATGGGGCACTGCTGGTTCCTTCTCGTCTCTCCCTGCTCTCCGGTGCGGGTGAGCGAAGCAAGTCCTCCGAAGAGCAGTCCCTGCCATCGCGCAACCTGACCTGCTGCTCGGCGCAGGCTGGAGAGCGTCACCTCGGGAATCCCTGCTCTCGCGTCTCCGCGCCGGCTCCATTTTACCTGCTGCTACCGAAGGGCACGGAGTACGTTTCTCACATAAACTGTCTCTCTTTATTACGGTGAATTCAATTACTGTGCTGCCATCAAAAGAGACCTAGAAAGGCCCTTATTGTTCAGCTTGGAGGCCTCCTAAGGCAATCAACGGCAGACCCATTTAGGAGTGGAACCTAGAGCTGTTCTCAGAGATTACTGACGCTTTTTAGGGCATTTGCTTGTCTGGGTTTCTCTCCTTTCTTCCTAGCTCGTGCAATTCCTGTTTTCCAGAGCTTCTTATAACGTGCTGCTCCGAGACACGAGCTCGAGTGCCATTAAAACAGTGAAAGGGCCCTGAGCTGAGTGCCAGTGAGCACCTACCACTCAGCACCTACCTCTGATTTCACCGAGTCTGCCTCAGGTATCATAGCTCACCATCACGGTGCTGTCACATGGCCCCTGGAAGGTTTTTACCTATTAAAGCCAATCTGTGTTAGGACGGGGGTGCTCAGTCCCTAACGTGGGGGCCACATCTGACCTGCAGAGCTTTGATCCAGCTGGCAAGCCTCCTCAAGGGCCCAAAAATATGGGGGTGGGGAGAGCAGGGGCGACTACCATGCAATCCGGCAGTGGGCGATTTGGCCTGAATACAGCCTTGTACGCACCAGATTTTGCTCACAGAGTGGATCTGGCCCAGGGGCCCACCCTGCACAAGTCTGCGGAGCGGAAAATTTGGGCACCACTGTTTTGGGAAACAGCCCTTGCCTAAAAGGGAACGCCCCTGCAACGATCCTGCCTCAGGCAGGGGCTGGACTAGATGACCTCCGGAGGTCCTTTCCAGCACCACTTCTCTAGGACTAAGGGTGGCTAACCGGTGTTAAACCGCTTGACCATGCATCTGCTCAAGTTTTAGCTGCACTTAGGGCTAAGCTGCATGCGTGACACCACCCTCGAACTCCAAGCCTGCACAAATCATTGCCACGAGCCTGCACACGCCCCACGTACTTTACCAGGACTCTGCAGATGTAAAAGCTGCATAGACAGGTCCCGCACAGGATTGGGGCCCTTGAGCACAGCTCTGCCTGCCATTTTGGCCAATTGTACATATAACCTAAGCTACTGACTTCAGTCTTTCCAAATAAAACTTAGAAGTTTAACTTGAACTGGGGAGGTGGCTGAAAGAAAGGGAAAAAAAGAGCCCCGTCCCTTAGGGAGTGAGTTTGAGTGGGCAGGCTCATGGTCCTGATAGGAAAAAGGCTGAAATAAAAACAGGATCTCTAAAAATAATTACAGCAGGCTTTACACAGAGTCCTGGCTTTCTGCATGGCTGCCCCGAGCAAACCTTCTCACTCGATTCGTGTAGTCGGACCCAGCGCTGAGAAGCCACAGGTCTTTCTGCTGCCACCGATCCCCCTGCTCTGAGCTGCAAGCTTCTTCAGCTTAATGCTATTGCTTGTATTACAATAAGTAGGGCCTGGCAACCACAGGCAAGATGCTGGGCTCCCTGTGGACAGGGCTCTTCACTCGTATGGTACGAAAGTTCACGTATGGTTGCAAGGAGCGTGATCATAAGAATGCCAAGTGGCTAAAAGACTTATTCAAATTTGCAAGCGTTGATCAACAGCGACCGCTGTAATGGCCATAAACACTGTGAGAGTGACAAACATTCACTGAACCATTCTGAAAGTTTGCAAGCTTCTTTCCCGTTTTGCAGAGTCAAAACCGGGCAGGTATAATCAGAAAATTTCTTCTGAAAGCCATGATAAGCACTTTTAGATTCACTTGTTCTCAGTTTATACAGTCTGTTTGGTTTAGCACCGTGGTTCTCGGCCTTCCTGGACTCGAGGCATCACTCCATAACTTTTGCAAACTGAGTGGAACCCAGTTTTAAACACTAGTTTATATATTAAACTGCTTAAACTCTCCTTGCAGAGAGACTGAGCAGTGGAGGCTGGAAGTGATCCGAGCAGGGGCAAACCTGAGTCTATGATTACCTGTTTAATTTATCTGCTTATCTCCGGAGACCTCGTGACACCCTTCAAAGGACGTCAGAGGTGTCCCAGCACCCTGGCTGAGCATCGCTGTTCAGCAGCTTCCGGGGGGGGAAATGCTGTTTAAATACAAGATGGCATAGTGCATAGTGGGAACACAAATAATTCGTCTTGCTGTACAGCACTGGGTTAGCCCACCTGAAACGGCGCTGGCACGATGCAAAGCAACATATTAAACAAAATGTGAGCACCTGCAGCTCTTAAAGGCAGACTGATTTGTTTTGCACTGAAAGGAAATCTGTGGACTTCTTGAAATGTTACGGGGGGGGTAGCAGGGTTGTGAGGAAGGTGACATTTTTATCCCAAAGTACTCAAAAATGTTACTTCCAGGAACAACTTCACTGTGCTGGCATGGGCACGAGTTCAAGTATATGCAGACTATGGAAATCGTTTCACTCCCTCCGTCGGCTCAGTCCAGCACCTGCTGAAGTCACCAGGAGTGCCGTCACTGATAGCAACGGGGGGACGTCGACTCCTTTGCCCCTTGGTCCCAGCGACTCTACATTGCATACCTTGGTTTTGTTTCTGCGGCGTACCCTGCTGTTTATTGACGGTCACTTTGTTCATGTAAATGTATTCCTCATCGCCACCTGTGCACCAAGGGAAGAACAGGCTCTTTACCAACCCGTCTGTACTTACACCTCTTAGTTTTCATGCAAACAAAAGCAAAAAGCATCTCTGACAAGTACGTTCAAGCTTCTGTCTAAGCTAAATGCAAAAAAAATAAAAAATAAAAAACGGTAGCGGTAATCAAACATTAAAGCTGAGGAATTAACCACCAGGAAATGCCAGCGTGACAATTACGGCTGCAGTGTTAACTCAGCAAAGTGGCACATCCTGTGTCTCTTCTTGCATGGATTAAGTCAACCGAGATTGAAAAGCAGAAAAATAAAAAAAAATTACTCAGAAATTACGGGAATCCTCAGCTTGTAAAAATGTACGTTTAACCAGTTGTTTCTCTTGCTGGTTAGGTACCGAATAAAAATATAAAATCCGTCTCCACGTCACCCCCTCTTTCAAGTCCCAACGAAGGAAGAGACAGCACCGCAAGACAGCCCCCCGGCTGCGAGTCCCCAGTCTGTACCTACCGCTGGACTTGGTGTACACCCGGAGGAGGTCGGAGAGGAAGCATTTCTTCACGATTGCTGTGCTGCTCAGGTTCTCCTTGTCCAAGATCTTCAGAAAATCTTCGAGTTCAGTGAGCAGCTGCTCTAGAGCTGAGAGAGACACGGAGAGCAGGTAAGGCCACGTCTTTCTAGAGCCATCTGGTTTTATTTCGAGAGGGGACCTCTATTCCAAACCTTGGTAAGGATGACCGTGAAGTTGAATTTCTAGACTGGACTCACTTTTATGATTCTTTTGATGCTAACCGAGATCCAAAACTTTAAAAGGGTCTATTTATCTACAGCCTTCAGCTCTAATCTAAAATAACTCTCTTTTCTGGCTTCTTTCAAGCTTTCTTCCATTCTGTTTTACAATAATTTGTGTCCTAAAAAAGCTAATGCTTTTGGCATCACATTACTCAACAGTTTCCAAGGCTGTTTTGGCTGGAAAGGCTAGTAACAATATACTGGCTGGGGACTGAAAGCAGGGTCGGATCCAATTACTTCCTGGACAAATGCATGATGGAAAACCAGCACTCGATACCTGGACCGAACAGGTGGAAAACAGGGCAGGAACAGGCCCGAGCATCAAAAACGAAGCGATGTCAACTGGTTTCCTTTAGCTCTAGGGGAGCTTAAACTGCTCCATGGGCAAATGGCTTTGGCGGAGGGGTTTGGACTGAATTAACTGATGTTCAGCTATTCACTTCTGTTTGCTCCTGTTTCTGCCTTGGGTTAATTAGGGATGGGGCAGGAACCTGCTCCAGAGAGGAAATAACAGAGTGGTTTGTGGGAATAGGAAATGCAGAGTAAGAACGACAATGATGGGAAGCACAAGGCATGAGCCAGCTCTGGCCATTCCCGGACTTTGGGCTGTCCCCTCTTACATTACTCAATCACTTCCTGACCGTAGCAAGCTGCCGGGCAGAGGGGTGACAAGCTTGCACTCCACATAACCATGCTGTTCCTCGCTATGCTAACAGGGAATGTGTGGCTATGAAATACGGACGATTTAAACTGGGAAAAGGCAATTATTTCATTTCTTGAACTGCATACTTGGCACCATCTACCTTCGTATCTCCCAAAGTATGAAGGAGCTACCATTCCCAGCATGCTATAAGGTACGATAATATCCCATTTTATCCTCCCAGCATACTGTAAGGGACTATAATGTCCCATTTTAACAAGAAGGAAACTAAGATGTACTCAGTTAAACGCAGAAAGTTTACGGTAGGGTCAAGAATAACACCATTAATGCCACATTTAACTCGAGGAGTTTCTTTCTCTACCAAGAGCACCTTAGAAGCCAGCAAATGCAAGCACGTGGTAGCTCTTCTGTGCCGCATCATTTATTTTGCTAAGTCTAGAGCATCCAGCAACAGACCACTGGTCTCGAACATCTACGAACGCTCAGCAGCTTGACCGTAAACCCCAGTCTGTGCCTCCACACCAACGTTTAATTGAATCCGTTTGCTCTGGAAACCCTGTACTATTATGTGGTAGCTCTTGGCATTTTATTCTAACCTCCCTACATCAGATTAATCCTATTTTGATCTGCCTCGAGACCAATGGGAAGCTCAAAATGTCTGCGTTGTGTTTGGCTGCAAGCCTGGCTCATGTCATGGCTCGACACAACCCACTGCACTACAAACCAGAGATGGATCGTTTCAAGAGGTGGCCGTACTCTCCTTCAGCAGGTGGCAATGGGTAAGGAATAAGATGGTCACCAAGAAGCAGGATGCAAACCGAACAGAGGCTGGCCGCGTCTCGGGCATCGTCTAATACTGGGGATTTGCCCCTAGTCCAGCGAGGAGCCCGTTCGCCCTGGCTTCCAGAAATGATCCACGTGAGTGCAGTTTTCCTGCCTAAACAGCAGGTGCATCTCCTTCGGTGAGCGGCAACTGACTGCTGAGACTGAGGCCAATCCCCGCGGTAGAAAAGGCCTAAACGCACATGGCTATTAGCTCATTCGGCTGGACATGCCAGTTTACATGGGATGATAACCGACAGAGCACAGCCCGTAACAACATCTCGTCTTATCTCCCGGCTTTCGAAGCAGGCCAGCTTTCCAGCAGCTGTCCGCGTGGAAGTCAAGCTAGACTCAGCTCTCTCCCCCCGAGGTTAACGATTCCTCCCCCGTGACTGTGGAAAATGACTTAATTTGTTTCTCAAGCATCCAGAAGGAGGACAGCACACAAAACACTGCCTTTTCCAGCAGAGGAGTTAAGGCAAATCTGGCTTCTGGCTTGCAATGCGCTCAAGCAGTTCAGTTCAGCCCTGTCCCAGCAGCCACCGACGTCAGCGGAGAGACTCGGACTGACCTCTGCAGAGCTGGGTCAGGCACACAAGCACTCAGCTCCTCTTCGACCAGCAGCAGGGTCCTGGGCCATCCTCCACCCCAACCTGACACCTGCAAAAATAAACCACCCTCCAAACAATTGCGACCGTACAACAGGGAGGATGGGCGCTTGCACACATGACGCCGTTAACGTGGACACCAGGTGCAAATGTCACTCAGTGTGGCTTAACGGCGTCACAGTGTACACGTGCAAGACCTTTGGGGGTTTAAAATGATTTTGCATCCTTGCAAACTAAACGACATCCAGATGTCGTTTAGTTTGCTATGCTGCAAATTGCAAGGATGCAGCTGGCACCTTGCCCCCCTGGCCGCGGGAGAGGAGGGCAGGCTCCGCAGGAAAAAAGGATCGGGATCCTGCCCTTCACCGTAACATGATGGAAAAATTGAAGCGGTGGGGTTCAACTAAAACCCACCATTTCAATTTAGGGGACACAGAAGATGACCTTGAGGCTTAAACCCATCATGTGTACAAGGGCCCGATAACGGTACAACTTTGGAGCCATGGTGAAAGTAGAGCTTGTCCCGTGCGACCAGGCGAAGAGACTGGGGAGGGGAAGAAATTCAAGCCCTGTTCCCACGTAATACCGAAGGGGCTGGGAGTCCGAATTTGTCCCAACCTGATGAGCGCAGGTCCAAGCCCGGCGCGAGCACCTAGAGAAATGGCACAACTGAGGCAGCTCCTGAGGCTCTTCGAACTGCAAGAGGATGCAGCACGGCAGAGATATTTGAGCAGGTCCTGCTCGGAGGGAAGCATGCTTCCCTTGACAGCGTTTATTCAACAGAGAGCCGAGCAGGAGCTTCCCGTAGCGGCCTTTCAGCCTCCGATTTCCCTTGCTGAATGCTGGGCACTGGCAGCATTTGCTTTCCCTGGGGGCTGCTTTGGGAGAAAGCAGTTGCTTGCTTTCTTTGCTGCACAAAATCAATAGGCCAGCTGATGCCTGTGTGCAGGGGAAAAGATGATATAGAGAAGGCATTCACATAACTAAATAGCTATAGTGTCGTTAGCACGTCCTACAGATCCAGTCCAGCCCAACCAGGCTAATTTGGAGGTTTATAAGGGCTGACTGTTACTGGAAAAGGAAAAGGATTCTCTGATAGCAGGAAAAGAAAGCTATTCTAACTGAGAGGAGAGACAGATGTGTTGACAACGATGACTGGAACAGCTGGATGACCCTTAGAATAGACTGTCTTCGGAGGGAACAAAGCATTTGCTTCTTCCGACAAGCAGACTCCCTCCTCATCCTCCCCGCACGAGGATCCTCTAAGGAACAAGCTAAGACAGTGGTGCGACGTCTGCTGCAGGAAAGCACGAGGATTAAGACGATTTTGGTGGGAACAAGACTGGGCTGGGCTCACTCTAACAGCCGGCTGCATCAAGGAAATAATTAGGCAAATGCATTCACGGTGAACATTGCAGTAGCGGACAACATGGGAAGACACGCTGCTCCTAAAGACTGCGTGCACGCCGCTGCGGCGGGAAGAAGTTGGCAGAAGGTTGAGCCGCTCGATGCATGTACGCTGCAAGCTGACTTCACGTGTGCGTAAATGCAAAGCTGTGCTGTGGAGTGAAACTAAAGTAAACTTGGGCCAACGGTTTCAGATCTGGGGGATACGTCAAGTTTGAAACTAACGGACTTGACCTTTTTTGGGAACAAAAAACTTCCTATTAAAAAAATGAACTTCTTATGGTAAAAATCTGTGTATTACTTCATAACTCATCATTTCCCCCTCCCCCTTATCCGCGAGAATATTTTTATTTTAAAAAATCATTTCAGAAACTTATCCTTTAACAAATCTCCAAAGATTTGTCTGTGCGGATGACCATTTTGATCATGGTTTTAGATGAAAATAATTGAATTAAAAAGCAATCAAAGGGTGCAAAATGGTGTAGCTCCCCACTGTGAAATAACACTAGGGGCTTGTCATTCTCCCCCTAGTCAATCCACTCCTCAGGGTACTTATGACTGCCACTAAATTCAAGTTGTCCACTTTTTGGAAATGTTGTCAGAAAAATGAGACCTCTTTGAGATGCACAAATAACGCGCAATTGCCCGACTTTCCACGCACCCAAGCTGGAAGAGTGGCTTTCCTCTGCTGCAGAGTATGAATGGTGGAGGGAAAGGGGCAGACAATGTGTCTTCTTGGTTGCAGGACATGAACCGAACAGTTGAACCCAGCTAGCTCTGCGTAGGCCTCTTTGCAAGTTCAGACAACAACCTTATTGAGGAGCCGGCAGCTTTAACCCAGGAACTCTGAACTTTAGCAAAATGGGAGCAGAAAATGCACACAAAGCTGTTCAGTTTTCTGAACAGACAACGGACTTACTTTTTCCCTTGAAAAAAAAAAAAAGAGGGAGAGAGATGAGGAGGGCTTGCAAAGCACTCGAACGACTCAGTGCCACAGGGGCTTTTCTTTGCACTTCCAGTGAATGTCACGATGCCCGTCTGAGATTAAGGGTCTCCCAACCTCTCCATTACAGCCCCGCTGCTGAATCCCCTCCCGGACTCACCCTTCCCACCTGCCCACTGGCAAGCACGTTCTCTGTGTGAGATTTGAATAAGGCCCATTGAGTTTCCACTTCTATCCTGGCAGAATATCTGTCACCCCTGGGGCTCCCCAGGATCGTACCTAACGTAGCTGCACTATCAGGCATAGCCCCTCATACTGCAAGGACCATGGTCAGTGCCGCGTCGGATGGGTTGGACTTCTCAAACCAAAGGGCCTGTTGGCAATGGCAAACACTGGGCTGGTAAGTGTAAGGAAGACGATGCTCAAAGTCAACTGTGGGTACCGCTGGGGTGGAGTCCGGGCACAAAAACACCCCGCACTGAACAATGATGGCGGAGGGTAAATTTTGGCCAAGAAAAACCATACAAATCCCAACTGAGTTGCACTGGTTTGCATCAAGGCAGGCAGACCGGGCTTCATCTGCATGTCCTATATTCTCAGCGAGCGCTATGCCCACGGCTAGAGCCACTCTCCGGGCTCTCTCCTCAGTGACCGGTGCATTGTAATGCAATCATCCCAAAAGGACTGATGGAGACGGACTCATCTCGGCTTCACGCCTCACAGGGGACAAAACTAAAATGACAAAAAAGTTTTCACAAGTTCCTGTCATTCAGCGAGCCCTACAGCTGAACCCCAAAACAGCTTCGTGCGTCAGCCTCCTTTCCGCCAACGTTGCGACTACCATCTTTTCCCCCTCCCAGTGTTTCCCCTCACCAATTTTTTCTTCTTCGTAGGATGCTTTTCTCCTCCCACCTTCTCTTTTTTATCTTTTCCCCCTATTTTTATTTGCCTTCCCTTGATTTGCGGGAATAATATACTGCAAGTCACAGCAACTCATCTGTACACATTTACCCATCTCTAAGTGTGGTAGGCAGCAGGCAGAGCAGAGTGGCACCTCAAAGACTAACTGGCTCAGAGAGGCATGAGCTTTTGTAGGCAATGATCTGCTTCCCCAGCGTTGCTGGTTGAGATCATTGCCCATGAAAGCTCATGACTAATTACCTCTCTGCCACAAGTATGTTGTGGTCTTTGCCAGAAGGACACTCCTTCCTGTCCTGCTCTTTCCTCCCCTACAAGTTCGCAAGCTGAATTGTGAACTCCTAATGAATAATGCTACTACAGCTGCTGAGCTGAAGCAGCTCTGCCGTTTGCACCAAGGGTTTACTCCTGCCAAAGGTATTTGGTGAAGAAATTCTCTCTTGCAGGCAAAATAAAAATTAAAGGGGTATGCCACAGATGTCAAAAGTCAGTAGGATGCACATAATCTCTTTCTCTCTAAAACCGGGGTCACT
This sequence comes from Caiman crocodilus, assembly GCA_030014935.1. Classification (NCBI taxonomy): domain Eukaryota; kingdom Metazoa; phylum Chordata; order Crocodylia; family Alligatoridae; genus Caiman; species Caiman crocodilus. Next base: position 17,687,830 of record JAGPOW010002742.1, on the reverse strand, counting down.
GAAGTCCCCTCCGTTGTCTGTGACCTCTCAAACTGCCTGGGCTACCCTGCAAGTCACAGCAACTCATCTGTACATGTTTACCCATCTGCAAAATGGACCCAATGACACCTATTTCATGGGGAAGAGTAAAAACCATGTTTTTGAAGATCTAGGACAGAGGTAGCCAACCTGCACGCCACAAATGCATGCCACAAATGACATGGACAACCCCTTGTGCGTGGCACCCAGCACAACAGTGAGAGGACAGGCAACTCAGCAGCAGATAATGCAGGAGAAGAAAGCAGGGCAGCAGGCCGGGCAAGGAGCACAGGACAGGGAGCAGAAAACAGAGCTGCAGATTAAACAGGGGAAGGGGATCGAAATGGCGCTCAGGGAGGGCGCAGGGCTCATTTGTAGCACGACTACCGAAGAGGTTGACCCGCTACTGCTCTAGGGAATCACTGGCTGATAGGTGCTTTAGCAACATTGTCAGTGAACATTAAAGGCATCACTCATCACTTAATAATCTTGCTCAAATCACTGCCAGATTTCGCGTGAGCTCCATCCAGCCTCTTCAGAGCAGCCCAGGATCGTGGGGGAGAGGGCGTTCAGTTCAGACCTGGAGCAGGCAGCCCCACGCAAACCAGGTATTCCCCCTGGAGTCCGATCACGTAACCAGGAGCCGGCAAAGCCACTCAAACTCCACCTCCACATACCGTTCAGAGGCAACACCAACCCCTTTCCTAAAAACAACGCAACATTTAAACAGCAGAAGGCCTGGTGCTTCTCCAACTTCCACCTCTGTTACAGACGGGGTGAACGGGACTCGCTCCGTCTCCTGCAACGAGGCTCAGCTAGCACCTGCCGCTGGGTTCCAGCGCTGGCAGACGGAGCAGGACCACAGCTGACAGATGAACCCCGTCGCTGCAATCAGAAGTGAAGGCAGGTCCTGCTCCCGTTACGAAACATGAAAAAATATTCTATCAACTTGCATGGGAATACGATTGGGCTGGGTCCCCGCTGTTACGTGCAAAGGATGTATCATTATTCCCCATCCACCCCAGGCCCATGGTCTCACACAACACCTTTCATCGAATTCTAGGCAGAATTACAACCGCCCGGGAGTACATAACCCAACACGTTCATTATTGATTGGTGCAAACCAGCTGGTGATGACCTGACACATTTAAAATGTGCGTCCTATGGTGAGATCAGCGATATTTCCTAAGCAACAGCACTTGCATATCTGCACGAGGTACTACACGTGCCCTGTCCAGGCAGTCCTCGACTTGCATTTCGAGTTACAATGTTTCGCACTTACAATGTTTATAAATTGACACCCAGTTTCAACTTTCTGACCTCAGTTTCGACTTTACAACGCTTTATCCGATGCCATATCACACCGGCGAACAAGTTCACCGCACTGCCCATCTCCCTGCAGAGCATCTGTCCAAACGTCCTTGGACACCTCCTTTCAGAAAGCAGACAAGACTCCAGAAAAACTTGCAGCCAGGACCCCTGAGAAGACTCCAGCCATGAACCCTTCAAAACGTCCAGCAAAGTCACCTCAAAGAAGTCCTTCCAAATCAATATGATTGCTATTTACAATATAAATACACTAATGTAGCTACATTGCTCATCTATAATTGATTAGGTATAAAATTCTGGGTTATTTTTGGTGAAAATAGAGTATCAGGCCTTGGTTCAGGAACCAATCCCCCATTTATAGCATTGCTTCCTACGGGAAAATCGGTTCTGAGTTGCAACATTTCGACTTAAGATGCGGTTTTCAGGAACCGGTTGTGTTGCGAGTCTGAGGACTGCCTGTGTTTCATTACAAAACAGAGATTTACTTTCCATCACTCTGAAATCCAGACATCACCCTTTTTCTTGCCAATTCCCCCAAAACTTTCAGGCTATTAGCATCATTTCACATTCATTTTGTTAAGCCTAGAAAATTAGGGTTGGAGGTGACCTCAGGAAGTCATCTAGTCCAACCCTTTGCTCAAAGCGGGACCACCCCCAACTACATCATCCCAGCCAAGGGATTTGTCTAACCAAGGGGGATTTGTCATCATCCCAGCCAAGGCTTTGTCAAACCAAGTGTTAAAAACCACACCTCTCCGGCTAGCCTGTCCCAGCGCTTTACTACCCTGCCCCTGAGACAGTTCCCCCTTATATCTATAACCTAACTTCCCTTCTCTTGAGCCCATTGCTCCTTGTCCTGTCATCTGCCACCGCTGAGAACAGCCCAGCTCCAGACTTTTTGCAACCCCCAGCAGGTACTTGAACAAACCTCCTCTTGGTCGTCTCTTTCCCAGACTAAATAAGCCCAGATCCCTCAGCCTCTCCTCAGAAGCCATGTGCCCACGAACCCTCCGCTGGGCTCTCTAAGTTGCCCACATCCTTCCTGTATTAGGGAGCACAGATGTGGCCTCACCAGTGCCAAATAAGAGGGGGAAAAAATCACTTCCCTCAATCTGCTGGCAACATACCTAGCAATGCAGCCCAGGATGCCATTGGCCTTCTTGGCACCAAGGGCACACTGCTGGCTCATATTCAGCTTATTGTCCACGGTCACCCCCAGGGTCTTTTCTGCAGAGCTGCTGCTTAGCCAGTTGGTCTCCAGCCTGTACGGGTGCATGGGGTTGTTCCATCCTCGGTGCAGGACTTTGCACTTGTCCTTGTTGAACCTCATGAGATTTCTTCTGGCCCAATCCTCCAATTTGTCTAGGTCGCTCTGAATCCTAGCCCTACCTCCAGCATGTCTACTATTCCCCACAGCTTTGTATCATCTGCAGACTGGTTGAGGGTGCACCCCACACCCTATCTTCCAGATCGCTGACGAAGCCACAGAACAAAAGCGGCCTCGGGAGCAATCCTTGGGGCGCTCCACTAGATACCACCTGCCAGCTAGGCATCGAGCCGTTGATTGCTACCTTCTGGGCCTGATGATTCAACCAGTTTTCTATCGACCTTACAATCCATTCACCCAACCCAGACTTCCCTTAGCTGGCTTGCAAGCATCTTGTGGGAGACTGTCTCAACAGCCTTGCCATGGTTGCGGTATATCAAGTTCACTGCTCTTCCCACATCCATGCAGCCGGTCATCTCATTATAGACGGCCTTCAGATTGGTCTCACATGACTCGCCCCCGGTGAATCCATGCTGACTTTTTCTAATCACCTTCTCCTCCAAGAGCTTGAAAATGGATTCCTCGAGGATCTGCTCCATCATTTTTCCAGGGGCTGAGGTGCCCTTTTACAGTTGTCCAGGACCTCTGCCACCCTCCATGAGTTTTCAAAGATAACGGCCAGATAATGGCTCTGCAACCACACCAGCCACCTCCCTCAGCACCCTCAGGTGCATTGCATCTGGCCCCGTGGACTTGTACACGTCCAGTTTTTCTAAGTAGTCCCTAACCTGGTCTTTCACCATGGAGGGCTGCACACCTCCTCCCCAACTGTGCTGTCTGGTGCAGCAGCGTGGGAGCTGGCTTTGCCTGTAAATATTGAGGCAAAAAGGGCATTAAGCGCTTCAGCCTTTTCTGCATCCTTTGTCCCATTCAGTAAGGAACCCACACTTTCCCTGATCCTCCTCTCGCTACTGACATACTTGCAGAAACCCTTCTTGCTACCCTTCACATCCCTTGCTAGCTGCAACTCCAGTTGCGCTTTGGCCTTCCCAATTTCCTGCCTGCCTGCCCGAGCAATGCTCTGATACTCCTCCCTAGTCGCTTGTCCAAGCGTCCACTACTTGGATGCTACCTCTTTGTGTTTCAGCTCACTGAAGAGTTCCCTGCTAAGCCAAGCTTATTTTCACTACACTTGTTAGTTTTCCTGCACGTCGGGATGGCTTGTTCCTGCGCCCTCAGTAAGGTTTCTTTCAAGTCCAGCCAGCTCTCCTGGCCTCCTCTCCCCTCAGACTGGCCTCCCAGGGGATCCTGCCCATCTGTTCCCTGAATGAGTCGAAATCTGCTTTTCCAAAGTCCAGGGTCCTTGCTCTGCTGCTGTCCATCCTTCCTTTCCTCAGGATCCTAAATGCAATCATCTCGTGGTTGCTGCTGCCCAAGTTGCCGTCTACTTATACGTTCCCCACCAATTCTTCCCTGTTTGTGAGCAGAGGTCAAGAAGAGCACGGCCCCTAGTTTGCCTCTCCAGCACTTGCACCATGCAGCTGTCCCCAACACTTTCCAAAAACTTCCTGCATTGCCCATGCATTGCTGTACTGCCCCCCCAGCAGACATCAGGGTGACCGAAGTCCCCCAGGGAACCAGGTCGGGGATCTTCTGCTAGTTCTTTGAAGAAAACCTCGTTCACCTCGTCCTCCTGGTC
>JAGPOW010002742.1:17663943-17679705 GCA_030014935.1 Caiman crocodilus | reverse complement strand
GGGCTCTTCACTGATTTACCCCTGCAGGGGAGTAAGTCAGGGCAGAATCGCAACCCAGATTTGCAAATGGGCTTTTGTTCGAGTTCCTCCCTTTGCATCGCGTCCACGAAGTATTAAGGTGCACAGGAAATGAAGGCGAGCTCTCCAACCCAGCAAAACAACCATTTACCGGATAAAAGAGATTCTGTTACTTAGTCTGTCCTGAACTCTGTTTACATGAACAAGAGCCAGTTACCCACAGTGGGAATAATATTCAGAAGTGAACCTCTGAAACCCATTACATAAACACTCAGAAGGTATCACTAATCCTATCACAGATTGAAGAGTTAGATCATTGTTTTCATTGAATGCTTCAGCAGAAAATCTGCCACGAGAAACTGCTGATGAACAAGTTTGAGCCCTTCCAGCGAGTTTAGTTTCTTTGGAACAGCGTAAACTCTAGTTTGACTCTTTACCCTCCCGCTTGGTGCTAAAAGCCCTCAAAGGGATGGCTGCACCTTGGCTATAATTTAGCCAGTCTGGGGATTTCTCTTCTCTTCTCAGCACTGCAGACTAAGGAGTATTCAGGCCACCCTCACTACCCGACATGCTGCCTCCACAGACGTTGCTTTACACCCTTCTCACCTTTTCATCTGTAATTAGAGAGGGGCCTGATCTGCGGCGAACAATTCAAAGCTCATCTGGATCTGAGCTTTCCCCAAGAGCTCACCGGTGTAACGGCCAGGGGGAGCCATGACAGACTCCTTGGCTAGGAGGTTATAAGACAGGGGCGGGCAATTATTTTGGGCAGAGGGTGGCTTACTGAGTTTTGGCGAGCCATTGAGGGATGCGTGACAGGCAGCCAGGGGAAGATAAATATTAATCTTCTAAATTTTTTAGGGGTCCCGTGGGCTGGATAGAACGGCCTGGTGGGTCGCATCCAGCCCCCGGGCTGCATTTTGCCCACCCCTGTTGTAAAAGCTGCTCCCTTTCGAAGGTGAAGAGGGCTACGGCTAAAATCTTCCCCAGGAGAAACAGTCATGAATTCAGTGTTGAGTTATTAATTAATAACACAGCTCAGCATGGGTATATTGCTCTTCACACCTTCAGAGAACCTTGCCAACGCGACCCGTTCAGGGGCAGGCATGGAGAAGCTATAGGAAGGTGGTGGCTTTAATCCCTGTTTCAGGGTTAAAACAATTTCCTCCTTTCCTAAATCCAAGAGCCCTTTCCCACTGAAATGAGCAGTTTTATCTAACACTTCGCTTCTGACATCAGTGACAATCATTAAGGAGAACAACAGCTTGAGGGCCTCGTTAAAAAGCCCCGTTAGCTTTTTACTAAGTGGTGGTTGGCTAATAAACTCCTTCGCCTTCAGCAGCAGAGCTGACTCAGTCAAGGGTATGATTAACAGAAAGCACCCTCGAGTTATCGTTCCACCGCTTCTGGATACGTGCGAACGAGCATCTTCGCAGTGCCCAAGAAACCCGAATGAACGACCAGCCGCAACCCTGGGAACATCTTGTGCTGCCACCGGGGCATTTTGTCTTCGAGCACGACATCGCTTGATGCAACCTGGAGAAGATCCAGTCACTCAGTAAATCGGCCCTGGAAAATCGTGCCGCACACACAAACCACCGCCAACGTCCTGACAAGCACGGTTTGTCAAGTTGCGTCAATCCTTTCTGCACCACAAATCATTATTTGATATTGCAATTTTCCTTCTAACGATGAGGTCTATTGAACTCCCACCCCAAAGGCAAACAAATGGCGAGTCTGAGAACGGAGCACTGCAGAGCTTTCTAAATCCTCCAAAGGCTGAAGAAAACACGACAACTTTTATGGTAGGGTTTGCTATGCTTACATTCGTTTTGTTTCATGGTTTCTCCAATCTTTTCAGATGTGGGCAGGACTAAACCAAGATGAAAGGGCTGAATATGATGGCATTACCATTATTATTTATCACTGGGGTTGGGTAACTTCTTTTGATGAATAAACCCCACAACAAAAAATGCAGTTCTCAGCTGGTTGAAAACTAGTCACAAACGCAGGCTGACTTCACTACATAGTTTTGGTAGGAAAAAAAACTGGGAGGAGGGGGCATTTTCCCTTTTTGCTGCTTGCCCAGAGGTAGGATGCTTATCTTGGAAGCAGGAGATACAGAGATTTCCAAGTCCCACTTCTACCGCAGGACTCAAACCCACATCACTCAGCACCTTGCAACTGCCTGGTATGAACCTCCCAGGGGGTTCAAACTGTGTCCATGACAAGTCATCGGGGTGGAGACGGGGGACAATGGCGAAGTGGGCCGGGAGGCAGCGTGCTGTCACTGCCAAGCTGGGGTGCCGGTCTCCACGCCAGTTGTCAGCAGTGGGGTCGGGGTTCCTCAGCTGAAGAAGGGATAAGAAAGGGCTCCATCAACTTAAGACATTTGAAAACCACTGCACTAAGCTGCAGGGAACTCGGAGGCGAGTCTCCGGCACTACTGTTGAAGCTACTCTACTGTCCAACCTATTGAAGTGTTCATTGGGGCCGGGCCTGGAAGCTGAATGACGCAGGTGGGCATCTGAATCCTACGGTTAGGGAGTCGTTTTGTCTGTCCTCCAAAATATTGAACGACTTTTGCAAATGGTGCCACTCTTCTGCCCTTTGCCGCATGAGATTGGTTAGACAAGGAAATAATCATTTGTCCCGAAAGAAACAAAAATAAAATAGCAAGGGAAGGGGTAAATCTTTATCTAGCTTTCCATTCAGCTGCCAGACCCAGAAAAGAAATCTGTTGCTCCGACAGGAAGCAGTCTGTGCAGGCCTCTCGCTGCTGAGACTTTCCTCCCACTGAAATCAGTCAGTCCCGGTGGATTGGGATTTTGCCCACCGATGTCAGCAGCTGTGAGACAGGGTCACCAGTTGGCCAAACCAACAGGGTGGATTTGGAGGCAAAGATCGACCCTGAGAGAGGCACAGGTTATACATTTTAAGAAATACAGATCACGGGACGAGAGATGTCGCACTGGAATATTTACAACGAAGATCTTCAGTGGTCTGCAGACCTCTTGGTATCAATTCAGTGCTCAATGAGCCACAAGGTCCATTTAGGACCCCACATACACCTCTGGCCTGAATAACATTCAACAGCCAGACAGAAGGTGGCAAGTCAAGGGTTCCCCCTCTACTCCCCCCCCCAAAATCGGGGAAGCTGTAGGGAGGGCTGTCCAAGACACCACTTCCTGCTATATTCGCTGCCCCTGCACTGAAGCCAGAATGATCATCTTAGGTACATTATAAATATATATGGTTATAAGAAACCATATGAAATGCCACCATGAGATGGCACGAGCTCCCCCAGGCAGGTCAAGTCTCCCCCAGGGTGTATTGTGGCCATGTTTTAGTTTGGTATTAGTGCTGTCACACAGGGCTCGTCTCCCGGGGACGTCCGGCAAATGACTATGCTCATTCACGAGGGTGGAGGTGTCACATCAGGTGGAAGACAACAGAGGATGGGTACAACTGCCTAAGCCATGCACGATTTGGCTAGCGCTGGTTGTAAAAAGGAGTCTCCCCCGTCACACGTGGATGGTGGAGAGGAGCGATGGGAAAGAAAGTTAATCGGAAGCAGGTGACAAGGGAGTGTGATGCAGAGTAAGTGCATTAGCGCCCAGCATGGAGATGGTGAAACCAGCTACGTGAACAAGGTCTAGTGGTGAGACTCCGGACCTCTGTTACACCAGGAGCCTGGCTGAGTCGGGAGCAGATGTCACACACACCACTTAGTCCAATTAGCTAGAAGTGACGTGTTTTAAGATATAAAAGCCAACTTTGCATACACAGAAATATAATATTTAAGTTTACCAGCTGGTTACCAGGAGCTCTTCGAGGCAACCTCAATAGCAAGGTGCTCGCTAGGAGCCTGATCATTCGCACGCAGCGCCGGCTCCCTTCCGAGGACTCACTACTCCCCACCAGCTTCCTAACAAGCCTCATAGCAGGCTGGCACCTCCACTTCCCCACTCTGACGATCCGGTGTGCTTTTAATCACTCTGCCCTATTTTAGAAGATGTTAATGAGCAGAACAAACCCAGTCCACGAGGCACGAGATCTGGTATCTTTTTCCGCCCGTGTCAGCTTTAAGCAACAGGAAAGTCGCTATTTGTAGTTGAAAAGAAATGAAATGATTTTGAAAAGAGGGACGGCGTGGCTGATTGGCAGCAGGAAAGCTTCAGGAAAGGCAGCGTTACAAAAGCAAACTTCAAAAGGAAAAGTGACAAGGACCGAGTGTTTGTGAGATGCCTAAGGAAGTCATTAGAATTTAAAAGATACATAAATTGTGCGAGTGCTGTCAGCTCCAGAGCTCTGAACCGCATCCAAAACCACTTTCTTTCTTTGCCTTTTACAGTGCTCCCCAGCCCATGCTCGCAATGAAGGGTCGGTGCACATTGCTGTCTTGCAGCATCTTTCAGCTGCGAGTGGGGAAAAAGACTCCAACCCTTGCATAACAACAGGAATCCCACCCTCAGTCACGAGTTTCTTAATAGCTGCCTTGCTTTCAGCATTTCTAGACTGGAGAAAATGTCTGTAAATCCTTCAGTGATAAGATGTTACTGTATACCATTGAGGTTTAGAGTCGTGAGGATGATACAGCTTTCTACTGCTAGGGCTGTTGCCTGAAGCGGAGGTTTCAAAGGCCACCCCTGCCTAAAACTACGGTTGGCCCACTGATAGCTGATCTTCCAGGACAAATATTACCCGAACTAAGAATATGCAATGCTAAATGAGGATCAAACAACATTTCTGTTAAAGCCAAATGGTTTCAAATCCATTTTTTTTTGGTGCCAGGTTCTTTGCGCTTGGATGCACATGGCTTGTCCCAACAGCTTGGCTGTGGGTCTGGGGTTCAGCTGAAGCTTGCTGCATTTTGCCTGGTTGCCACTCAATGCAGTAAGTTCAGACTGTGATCACTGATATATTGGCTCCATACCCGCAGGTCTGCAAACATCTTCGTGAGCTCCTTGCCCAAGGAAAACATTCGTAATCAAATCTGAAACCAGACGAGGTGGGTTGATTTAGGAAAGTTTTCAGTTCAGTTCTAGACTGGAACCAGATCCCAGGTGCACGCAGACCACAGTCGCCTTCCTATGCGAAGGCCAAGCCTCACTCGTCACTGCGCTGCTCCGGGGTTATCCCGACAAAGCAACGCTGAAACCACTAGCTAGTACAAAGCTGCAACACACCACAGGCAATCAAGCTCTTTAACCCCACGTTTCTACAAAAAAAAGCACTGTTATCGTGTAAGTGTTAATAATGATCACTAACGTGTCATTTAAAATAACATCCTTCCATTTAACGCTCTTTATCCTCAAGGCCTTTGCAATATTTACACTACATTTTCTTTTACAAATGCAATACTGCGTCTAGAAGACGAATAGCAACGGTATTTCTTCTTTTCATTATTGTTTTATTCATAAGACTAGTAAGAAGTAGGCAAGTCAGAAATAAGTCACCAATAGCTTAAGACTTAGAAACCAGGAAGCACAGAGATTTGGTGATGAACAGGGAGCACAACTACTAAGTCATTGTGATTATTCTGGGAGAGCAGGTGGAGTCAAGACACCGTCACAATTTTAATCTGTCACCTGGACCCAAATGTGGCGATTACCTTTTCAGACAAATCCCCGCAGTCACAGCGCCGCTATCAATCTAGGAAACCAACCAAATGACTTTACTGCTTGGTATTGTCTGCAAAATACAGCTAATGAAGACAGTTCAGCAGTCCCTTACTTTTCTGGTTGGCTATTAGAAAGGCAGGAAAGCAAATTATCACCCTGACCTAGGTAAAGCTCCTCGTTAAAGCTGGATTTATCTAGGTTACCGTACGTCCAGGTTTTTCTAGACGCACGCTCTCTTTGGAGCCTCCAACCTCCGTCCAGGCAGGTTTTTGAAATCTGAGCCAATCTCCGGGATTTTGCTCCGCTCCGCTGGTGGGAGCAGGGGGAGGGAGACTGGAGGCAGCAGGCGCAAGCACGTCTGCATGCGCACACACACGCACCGGCGCGCAGCCTGGCAGGGGCACTGGAGCAGCATCAGCAGCTGGTAAGTCTGTGGGGGCAGGGGTTGGAGGGCCATGGTTCGGGGACTGTCCAAGGGGCTGTGTGTGTGCACGTGCGTGTGTGCATGGCAAGTGTGTGAAGGGGGCAGGTGCCTGCTGGGGCTGGGGAAAGCTGTCTGGGCATTGGGGCTTGCAGCACTGCAGGCACGGTGTGGGGCAGGTGCCTGCCCCTCCAGCAGGGAAGGGGTGGGGAAGCCCTTTAAGGGCAGCAAGAAGCTCCAGCCAAGCCAGTGGCACTGGGGCCGGTGCCCTTGCTCGAGGGGCTGCACGAATCAAAGTTGCCATGTTTTGGCCCGGTCAGGCAGGGCTGGAGGTACTAGAGGGCTGCGGGTTGGGAGTGAGGGGCACTGGCAAGGCTGGGGGGCTTTGGTTGGGGCACCAGCATGGCCTGGGGGGAGTGAGACTGTGGGGCAGGAGTTAGGGGCACCAGCAGTGCCAGGGGTCTTCAGGTCAGGAGCGAAGGGCACCGGCAGGGCCAGGGGGTGTGGTATCCCCCCGACAGGTGTCCTCTTTTTTGGAACTGGAAATACAGTAACCCTGATTTATCTTCTGCTTGTTTGCATTTTCTTGAGACTAACCCATGCAAACCAACCCAGCGGTAACCCCGTTTCAGAACCAGACAACGGCCGAGACGCAGACAATGGACTGTCTACCGCTGCTCAGGTGAGATCTGGTGAGTCACTCCGGATGAACGAGCTGATAACGCCAGCACTGGGCACGGTAAGGCTCTAAAAACACTGACTCACTCGTGACTACGTTGCTTTTGTGTTCTTTTTATCCTCCTCTCACAGCTATCAAGTGTGTGACCACACACGAAATATGTTGTGTACATATAAATACAGGAAGTTAAGCTAACAGACACCACGTTCCTGGGACTAGCAACGCCTCAAAACGAGGTTGGGTTTTACCCAAATGTTACCGAAGATGGAACTTAAATCTTTACTGTGAACAATATTTCCAGAGGCCACTTACTCCTGCGCTTCGCAACACGAGCCTCTCTGTGACAGTCCAGTCCCATTTGCCTGCTAGAACGTCGCACTTTCAAAACCCAGTGAATTCCCTTACAAGAAATTATATCCAGACACTACCCGGCTGGTGCATGCCCTATAGGATGAACCACAGAAATTAGAGGCGGCAAAGCCCCAGAATCTCTGCCTGGACGGTTCAGTTTGGGGCTATGCAACATTTTCTTTGGCAGGAACACAGGCTTGCACACACGATTTCAGGAACACTTCTAGGAAGTTCACAGGGCTGTCAAATTGTATAATCATTACTAAAAGTCATCAGAGCTTTCCAAAGCCTCTTCCACAACTCGCTCCAAGTTGTGCTGAATCACTTCTTACCCAGTTGTAAGTACCCATATCCCTATGAACTAAAAATAATGACAATTTGCTTTGCCAAAAGTGCCTTTGAAGCACCTTGTGTGCATCAGATAATTCAGCCTCGTGAGGTCTCTGTGAGAGAGAGGAAGGACAGTCATCACATGTGAAAGCAAGACACCTCTGCAGAGGGATGTAGAGTAGACTGAACAGCCCATGGTGCAAGGCAACAGGTTGGGACTGCACGCTGAGGCCAAGTGCAAAAAAATATTACATCTAATTGCATGGGACATTTAGATGGAGAAGAAGTTGGAATCAGGCCAGAATCTTACACTGTCACCCTGCCAAAAAAATACTATCAGGACTCTTAATGAGCACAAGAGTTAGAGACCTTGGTGCTTTCAAGAGCAGAAAGAAACATCTCAGAGGACATGTGTCACCTTCTCTATCACCACGACTGCTACCAGAAGCTCGGGTGGCTTCTTAGAGGTCCTCCATCCAAGTGTGGCCTTGCCTAGTTTGTGCAACCTGATGGGGCCTTAGCACAGGATGGCACAGGTCTTCTATATATTTTATTGAACAGGCAGCTAGACATATGATTTGACAGAGAAGTTATTTTTGAGAAAGGCCAAAATCCCGATCTAAAAAGCCAGCATTCCTGTGGGATGGAACAAGTCTGGTTATTTGCCATATGGTAAATGTTTCTGCTCCTGAAGATGACGGAAACATCATGGTTGATGCTATGGCTTTCTAATTTCAGTGGGTATTTACAACAACCCACCTGTCCAGCTTGCAATCCACATTCCCACGGAGCAGCTGGACATCCCTCTCGTTTCCAGACTGATGTGTGGGCGGGTGACGACTCCAGATCGTCTGCGATGGCAGCAATATCTTGAATTCCTTCATAGAAGCCAGACTCCAGGTGACCCTGTGCATACTTATAATAAGAGAGAGTCCCTTTCCTGCTTTCTTAAACAGGAGGCTAAACAGACAGAAGATGGGAAGTGAATCATCCCCATTCATGCCAACATAAGAATGTACCAGCTTGGACTACATTTCGGTAGGGAAAACTCTCTCTGGTCCAGGTCCCGAAAAGGACCCAGACCTACCATTGCATGCGTTGTGTCCGCAAACACTTATCTTTTTCTTCTTCTCCTAAAACCTGATTAGACTAGACTCTTAACTGGAATAAATTCACCTCAGTGGAACCGCACTGCTTCACACCAGCTGAGGATTTGACCCTGTAATTCAGTGCTTGCCAACCAGAAACCCCGAGGGGTACTTAGAAAGGTCATAGGGGGTATGCAGAATGAACGAGAAAAAATTACTAGAGGTGCACCGATATATGGAAAATTGACTGTATTGGCAATCGTCTTTTCTTGGCTGATGTGGCCGATAATGTGGCCAAAAAACGACCTGTGCATGCGTGCAAGTGCAGCGCAGCCTCACAGCGTGGAGAGCGGCCGGGTCCAGCTGGTAAGTCTGTTGGGGGGAGGGGGGGGCGGCAGATCGAGTCCCCCGCGGTGAGGGATGGAGCGGGGCCGTGAGCACCTCCTCTGGAGGGGGCAGCTCTTGCCACTGCACGCACCCTGGGGGGGCATGGGGGCGCGTGCCCCTGGATCTGCGTGCGAGGCAAGGGTGGGCTGCTCCCTCCCTGCTTCCCTCGCAGCAGACTTACCAGCCAGACCATGATATATATAATGCAGATATCAATAATGCATGTAATGTTAATTAGTGTAGCCTGCCTTATATCACATAATCGGTAACATTAAAAACAAGAAAAAAATATAAAGGGGTGCATGCCGCTGAAACTTTGAGACGGAAGGGGTACACGTGCGAGAAAAGGTTGAAAAGCCCTGCTGTAAGGCATTGGGCCAGCTCGTGGGGTCGGTGAAAGGAGAATCGTACCAGGCTCATGGCTCAGGCTCAGTTCCCGGGGGCCAGGCTTACCGCCATGCTGTTTGTGCTCCTTGTTGTGCCAGCAATTCAAAGCCGTTGTAATCCTCTCTAAACTGCCCAAGTAAGCTAAGCTAAGGGGTGCCTCCCATCATTCGAGAGCTGAAACAGCTGAAAAGTACTGATAAAATTCAGTTCACCTTGTGACTCGCCTCCTCCGTCAGCACGAGGAGAGCTGAGAGCTTCTGAGCCCACATCATGACGTGGGGGCCCAAAGCAGAGCAGTGGACTTGAGTCCTCATCCTCACCACAAATTTTAGGGAAGATGCAACCAGCATCTGTGCTCCTCTCCAGTCGAAACACACGTGCTCTCAAGATCAAGATGCTTCTTATTCTCTTCTCTTGCTACAAAGTTACCCCACCCTCCCCCAAAATCCCAACATGCAACTTTCCTTCCTGACAACCAATTCCAGCAAGGCATAACCATACCCATCACTGAAGGGGAGAGGGAGCTAAGGGCCACTGGGCCGTCCCCAGCCCCCTGGACAGAGTGACAATGGCACGGGGATGGCAGCTTGCACCCAGGTGCAGGCAGAGATTGACACACCTGGGGTAGAAGTAGGGGTAAGCCAGAGAGGGGGCACGTAAGACCAGGGGGAGAGCCAGAGAGGGGCAGCCCGGTCTTACAAGCTGCAGGAAGCAGATGAGCTGGGCTGCCTGAGCGGGAAGGACGCCAGACTGCAGAGATGCTGGAAGGACGCCCCTGCACCACTGGGCAGCAGCAGAGAGGTGCTCTGAGCCTGAGCTGTAGTGCTGTTGCAGTGTGGGATTATCTTCTGGTGGGAAGCCTTTTATTTGGGAGCAGATGCTAATGTTTTTCATTTGTATTTAAACTGGAGGGGCTGTAAGGGGCCGATTGGAGGCCATCGTTGTGCTGCAGGGGCACCCAGCATAGAGCCCTTGGATGGTCTGGGACCCCGTGGGCTGCATGGGGGAAGAAGCCCAGACACTTTAGAAGGGGTGCTGTTGTTTGTCAGACTTCGGTACCCGACAGCAAAAACTGGGGATGCAAGTCCAGAGCCTGCAAGGGTGAGACCAGGGGGTCGAAGGGCCCAGAGCCTGTGAAGGCATGGCTGGCATGGGCCCAAGAGCCTGGTACTCTGGACCTCGGGTGGAAGGACCCAGCAAAAGTAAAGTGGGCCCGGTCTAAGGGACCTCTACCCAGACAAGGGCCTGATACCCAAATCCTGCTGCAGCCTCCCTGTCAAATTATAACATGAAGACGTGGCAGGTGAGATAGCAGTGTGGGACCCAGTAAGGCCCAAAGGGGCAACAAGGTGGGGGTCCAGGCAGTGGCCAGAAGTTGACTTTGCTGCTTAAGCACCAGGCACACTACACAAGGGTAAGATACAAGTTGTTTCTGCGAACTACTTGGTTCCACATTTACGTGGTGGTGAAGAGAGTTGTTTTATTCTTATTCCTTTTTTAGAAGCATTTTTGAACAAAGGAGTCTGCTGCTGCCGATGTCACTTTTATCAGCATAATGGCGTGAAGTTTGGTAGGTGAACCTGATGTATATGAGAGCGAGAAAAAGGAGATCTGGTCTGCTGGCCTCCTTGCAACGAGAGAGAAAACTTAACATTTCAACACAAATCCACGCCCAGAATCAGGCGTTGGAGAGCCTGTGATGTCAAAAAAAAAAAATCAAATCAAATCAAACTTCTGTTTGAAAAATATTTGGACAGGATGTCTCACTGAGTTGACACATCTGGTTTCCAGAAGGACCTCAGCTTCAGAGCTGTGCTGAACAAATACCCAGGAGGACACGGAGAAGATGAAAGCCAGAAATAAGCCACTGAACTGATATGAAGAGCAAGCAGCCAAAATCAAGGGAAGAGCACTCTGAACTTGTACTTGAAGTCCAGTTCATCAAATTACCCCCAGTCAGCAAGACAGGGAAGCATCTGCTGGCCTTCAAACACATCCTTGTGACCCATCTTGACAACGTGTGGCAGAAGAGTGATCCAAGGGGCTTGCTGAATAAACACATTCCCCGCCCCACATCAAACAGACGTCTACACGAGGCAGAGGGGGAGAAACACATCCACGTACGGCCCCAATCATCAAGTCCAGTCCAACTCAGTAAAGGCCTAGAGCATCCGCTCAACTTCCAGCATGTACTGTAACCCCATGAAACCCAACCTGGAAGGGGCACTACGTGCTGTGCTGGTGGTAAAAGGGGGCGCAACGGGGTGTGCCTGTGCTCACCCATCCAAACCTGGCTTACCAGCGCAATGTGACCATCCCCAGCTACTGTAAGTGGGAGCAGCCCCCGAACTTTATTAAACTGTGCTAATGAGAAATGTCTGCTTGGACAATGACATTGGGCCTTCCACTGAATCTCAGCGTAAGGAGGATCGGGGCCCTGACTTCTCAGTATGGTCTGAAAACATTCCTAAAAAATCAACTCCGTCCACTCTCCAAGTGAGGTGCAGCCTAACTGACCCAAACTAGCCAGAAAACCTGCCTGGTAAAAGCATGAATATCCCCAAAACAGCGTAGGAGAAGCTACACGGTGTCGGCATCAGTTATCACAATTACAAATAATTGAAAAAATAAGGATTCTGGCTTGGTTCCCAGTTCCCGCCGTAATCCAACCAGCACTGATAAAAAGTGCAAAGCCAAACACAGCAAGCACACAGGGGACATAGAAATATCCAGGCATTCCCAAAATAGGAACGCATTAGACAGTCACAGCTGGAAGATGCCTGGGATCTTACTCTTCTACACAGGGTGGCCTCCCATTACGCAGCTCTCACAGGCCGTGCTACAAGCAACAGGTCAGGAGGTGCATTCCTCCTCTAAAAATACTATGAGAAAGAATGAATGAGCAGACATGGCTCACATCAGCCCTCAGCCACTTGCTAAGATGCGAAGGCCGGTTTATATATATTGCACCATCTACACTGTTAACACGGAAGGGTTTGAGTGGTGCCTTGTATAATAGGGTCCTGATCTCCATCCTCTCTAGGGTACTGTGGTATGGAGGAATAAACCATGATCCTGCCCTCTTCTGCATGGGTGTCCTGGGCCGGGAGGGCGAAGACAGTCTGCAACATAGCACCCCAGCGTACAAGAATAAGCCACAGGCTCACTTGCCACATGCGCCAGGTACCTGTAGGTATGCCGCCCAGGTCTACAGGGGACTCACGAGGCGCCCTGCCAGAATACACGGCCAAGGCCTCTCTCCCCAGTTGTTCGGCACTTACTAGCCTAGACCAATGATGCTCCTTTCACAAGATCTAGGAAAGTGGGCCCTACTGAGCAATGCTCCTGCACTTCCAGGACCCCCCTCCTCCATCCAGCGGATGAGATGTGGAGGATTCGTCGTCTCCAACTCTGCTCCTCCTCGAAGTCTGGCAAGAGGGAGAGCTGGCCCACTTGTAGCCACCACTGGAGTAAAGAGAGGTATTTTGGAGCAAGAGTCACTTATTGAAAAATAAAACCAAACCCTGTCTAAAATCAGCAGGAAAAAACCAACAGTAATGAGCCCACTGCCATAGGAACGGGCTTAGTAGGATGGCAGCCAGACACCGGGGTCCTGGAGGCTCGAATCCTTTTAGTAACCCTCTACAAATCGTCACTATTAATTACAACTGGGGGGAGCGGCGGTGAGCAGTGTTTGTACTGCCACGTTACGGTTTGGCCCCGGTGGAGCCTGCCCTTGGCTCCAACGGTGCTGGAAGACCACTCGTGCATTTTCTTTTCATTTCAAGGCAGCCAAGAGCCACCACCTGCACGCTGACTTGAGCTGTATGTGAATAGGAACGAATGAATAAAACATTCGGAAAGCAAGCGAACGCGAAACCCCCTGCCTGACGCCCCAGCCCCTCTGGCGCAGGGCCGTGGGAACGGAGGGGTGGCGATAGCGCCCTCCGACCACGGATCCACCACACCTTGCCTTCGGTCCCGATCGCTACCCAGCACCCCAGGGAAGGGAAGAGCCTCGAAAATCCTAGCATCGCATCTGGGCAGCCAGCACAGATCAAGAGTCGAGGGCAACAAGCTATTCTCAGCCCGGCTGTTTCAAACCCTGATCTCAATTGGGGTCCCTGCGTGTTGAACTATTAACCATTGCACCTGAAAAGAGATATTTGCTTGCCGTCCAAGTACTCTGCCTTACACAGACACAAACGTAATGCTGCTCATACAAACTGGCCAGTCCTTTGAACTAAGGGGACAGCGTTTGACCGATCAAAGCATTTCCTTTTCTTTGCTTTCTGCTTACCTACCATTGCTACCATCAGCGATTATGAGACAGCATTTAAAACACCAACGAGGGAGTCACCAATTTCTGTATGCTTGCAGGTCGGTCTGCGAGAGAAGGGGGGGGTTACGACACGATAGGAGGAGTACGCAAAGGAGATGGACTGAGAGCCAATTTACCCCGGGCTCTAGTCTAGAAGTACTGTACTGCTCAACTAGAGGATGACCCTGGTGATAAGATGACCCCCACTATAATTAAATTCTACATATGGAAACTTTATACAGATTTGTTATCATTTTCCAGGCACAGAAGCTAATTATGAGAGGTTTGCCTGGAATTTGTCCCCCTCCCATTGCTACAGCAGGGAAAATAATCTAGGGGGGCATCAGGTAGCCTTTTGCTTTGTGCTGTGCCCCTGGAAGCCCCTTCCCCTCACTGTCAGGCCCGCTCTCCCTGACAACTCGCAAGTGAGGAGCAAATCCTCAGACAACAGGCTCGAAAGGAAACGTGGCCGTAGCAATGTGCACATACTGCCCATGTCGTTACTTTACCCGGAATTGAAGCGTGTTACCTCTTTGCTTAAACCGAATCTGCAGCTTTAGCGCTGGCGCTCCGTTAACACACTTTTCAACAGCTGCGTACATGCAGTAAAAGCTACCATTTTTATGCACATTTCATTTCGGGGGCCAGATCAGTTCCGATTTCCGGTGGGCTAAGCCCAATGGTCAGGTTTCAAAATTTGACTCGTCAAAGCTCGAATCGGCAAAAGTGCGTGGCTCTACCAGCAGGCAAGTAGCCTCCCTCCCAGACCCATCGGCCCGGGGCTTCAGATGCTCCCAAACTCCAGGCAGGCATCCGACATGTAAGCCCCAGGCTCAGAGACTTTGGGGTTCAGATGCTCCCAGTTGCACTTGACCTCACTTCAACATTTTTTTTTTAAACAATTTGTTCGTGCTCCAGCCAAATCGGGCTAAGCGAGCCCAAATCCATGAGTCAGTCCAGAACTGGAAGTGGTCCTGCAACCGGCAAACATCCTCCACCCCCACCAAAGGCTTCAGATATTTCCAAAGTCTTTTGGTGGGCATCCCACCCGCCGGCCCAAGCCCAGAGGTTTGGGGTTCGGATGCCCCCGAGTTTCGCTTGCCCTCACCCACCTGGCCGCAGGAGCAAGCTAGGGAGGAGCTCCCTATTGATCTAAAGGCAAAGGCTTACGATTTGCCACATAGCTCATTAAGGCTGGGCCCCACCAGAGCATTTCAAGCCATGGTGACCCCATAACTCAGCACGTTTGTGTACTCCAGATCCCCCCCAAAAAGGCTCCATATGCTTATTAGCCCCCCACTCATGACTGCAACTGGGGTTTCTTCTCACAGGTCCTGGGATGATCCAAAAACGTGCATGCAGATGCAGCACAGGGCAGCCTGCACCCGCTGCACCGCACAGATGGAGGTCAAGGCCACGTTGCACCAGGCCGAGAAGGGCTGAGAGACGGATGCCAGATGAACTGTGCAATGTCACGGCTCGCCGCAACTGGTAGAAGTTGGCAGCGAGGGGGACGGCGTTTAATGGGCACTACTATGCATGTTATTCAGATGGGCTACACTAACCGAGTCTTGTGGCAGGCTCTCAGCGTGGCACAGGGGGAGCGTGCCAGCTGCGTACCGCAGGACCTCCAGGCGCGGTGCCTGCTCCCTCCTTGAGGAGCAACTGCTGGTTTTTAAGGGCCACACGCAAAAAAAGTTCCTATCAGCACATCTGCCCAACGTGAGCCACGCGTTGTATAGTCGTGCTCAGTGTTGGCTGCATTTCATCAGCTTCATAGCTGGTATCATCAGCTTCATAGCAAGATTTGAGCACGCGTTGCTTTTGGCAACAGTTGAGCGATAAACCGTGTATTTAGTGAGATTGTCTTATCTGCAATTATGAGACGAGGCGGCTTCCCACCCCCCGTGCCAACTGGGGGGAACCTCATCTTGTATTCGAGTCAATACAGGAAGTAGAAGGATCACATCATCCTTCCTCCTCTCCAATACCAAAACGGGAGCAAGCATCCAGGGGTGAGTGTCCTCATTAAGAGAAAGAGATCAGTAATTGGAAGCAACCGTGGAAGAAGGGCAGAGGAACTAAAAACCCGAGCAAATTTTGGAAATTCCCTGGTTTCATTTATTTTTTTCTGGGAGGAGGAGACAAGAGAGGGT
>JAGPOW010002742.1:17646176-17662557 GCA_030014935.1 Caiman crocodilus | reverse complement strand
CCCCATTCAGCGTACGGCGTTCTCAGCTGGCTCTGCAGCCCTCGAGTATGCCGCGAGGTCGGACACGGGGAGGACGGCTGGTGTGGGGGGCAAAGCCAAGCCAATTTGCCCCTCTCCCCCCATGGCAGTCCCCCCAGGCAGCGCTGTACTGGGACACCATGCTGCTCTGCACGGGCCAATTCATCCTGCCTGCAAGCACGGCCTTGCACCGCTTCCAGGAGCCTGGGCCGGATCTGGGAGCGACCCAGATTGCCGTCAGAAGTTAGATGCCTTCGGGGAAAACCCGATTGTTCCTTTATCTCCAGCCAGCACGGGTTACAAACCTGACAGTTGTACCGTGGCAAGCCCCTTCGGGTTTCTGTCCCGGGCCAGCGCTCTCCTAGGAAAAACCTAGTGACCCGGCTCCGTTATCTTAGCACACTCTGTGCTCTGAATCTGGCCCTCGAGGATCTCGGCGCACGGTTGAAAGCGTTTGTTTCCATCCGCAGGCAGCTGCGGGACTGCCAAGGAGATGTGCAAAGGACTCCGGGACCCTCGCCGCATCTACCCGGGATCTCGAGTCCTGCTTTCCCTGCCAGCCCTCTGGAAGATTTTTCCAGCCTTTGTTTTGTCAACTTGCACATGGAGCCAGATGACTCAGCCTATTGTTCCCCCGCCGGGCTTCAGGCTGAGCTACGGGCAGTGGCACATGCTAGGGTGGAGGGAGCGTTTACTCTGCGTGGAAAACAAGGTCAGGGGCTCTTTCATGTGCATGTGTTTTCACTGCAAACTCCCAGTCCCTCCAGCGGAAAGGCTGTGGGAGTACAGGGAGGATTAGGGAAACGGAAATTTATGTGCTGCTTGCGATTCTTAGGAACTGCTCGATCCTACACTCAGGCAACATAAAGTGCATCCTCCGCTGATTTACTGGAGAGGAATGGATCCCGCCCAAAACGCATCTGAAACAGCGTTCCCCAAATGCAGCTGTCGGTGCTAAAAGCCTTGACTTGCTGCCACTACCGTACTTTACAGACGCCTCGGATCCTACATGAAAAAACAAAGTATCCTGGAAACCATCCTTCCCGCCCCCACTCCCCCCGAAACACCACCGAGCACCGGGCCTTTGGCACACAACTGCTTTGTTGGAGGGATGGAAACCATGACAGTGGTCACACTTAAAGAGGAACAGATGTGCGCTCGCACTGGAGATCGCTCCTGCCCAGCTGAGCTCCAGGCCATGCAAGGCACCCAGCGTGCCAGATCATCTGGCTGGGAACATCCCGAGGAAGCGTCCAAGCCTCTCGAAAGAGAAAACACACAGCCAGACGGGGAAAGGACCTTGCTGTGAGCTAGACCCGATGGGCTCTGCTGGGCTTCCACGGGTACGACCCTCAGTTTCTTTTTCGTAACACGGGGATGGCAATCCCTCGCTGTTGGAGCGCTTTGGGAATTTCCAAGCGAAGGGCTGTCCAGATGCAACGTGCAATTATCGTATCATCAGATTCTCAGCTGATGGACCTCGCAGTGTTCCCAGATCTCCGTCCAGTTCTGGCCGCCTTGACCACTATGATAGCCAGCCCCCTGCGAGGATCAAGCAAGCTGAGGACAAACAGATTGCACTAGCATGCAGCTGCGTGTGCCGAGACCACAGGATGGCCGCGGAGTTTAAGGGGGCGCATTTTACTGGACGGTATACTTGTAGGAAGCTAGACGCATACCTGCCAGGATCAGGTCCCATGCTTCCTGTGCTCAGCCTGCACACGAGGCTTAGGTTGGTCCCTGAATGCATGAATGGGACCCTGGGGCTCTGCCCTGCCTCCATGCACTCCCAGGGCTGCGATCAAGCCCCGGTCTCTGCTCAGTCTCCAGGGCTGGGATCGGGCCCCAGGGTCCTGCAAGCCAGGATCAGGCCTCGCACTTCTCTGCATCCCTGACGCAGCGCACAGGACTGCACTGTCCAGCTTGCGGGGCTCTCGCTGGTTTGGAAATGCGAAAGCAGTGCCAGTGCTTCCTTGCCACCAGATTTCCAGACCCGTGAGAAGCCCCGTGGGCCAGATAACAGAGACCCAGAGCCAGATCTGGCCTGCGGGGCGATGGGGAACACACATCATAACGGTCTCTAAGAACGGTCTCAGTCTGGTAGTTTGCACATTTGCTTTAATAAGAAGCTGCCACATGGACAGTGCCAAGTTCTAGCGTGCTACTGCATCGGAGCGCTTCCCAAACCTTTCCTCGGCACGATCCCACGTACAACCCCATTTCTTCAGCACGGCCCCTCGCTCCCAACCCATAGTCCCCCAACCGCTGATGCTGCGACCCCATTTGGGGTCACGACCCAGTTTGGGAACGGCTGCAATAGGGCACTAAGCAATGTACTTAATGTGTCACATGCTTGTTCTCTCAACCTCACAGGAGGGAAGAAGTGCTTGGAGGAGACCGGATTGTTTTGGAATGATTTTTAACATACGTACACATCGCCCTACGTTTGTGGCATTGCATTCAAAGAGAAGTCAAGGCAAAAGAAACATGCACTTGGAGTGAAAGGTGGCAAAGGTTGTGATGAGCCTTGGGGGAGCCGATACCAGAGTCCTGGGCTAGTCTGGAGAAGGCGTCTCCCACCGATACAGAGGCCTGGGCTGGCCCTCTGCATACGCCTGAATGTTATCCTGGGACTACGACTGCTTACGAGCTCCTTTTGAAAACCTTAGTTTTTGTTTCCCATCAGCTCATGCTAAGCTGCTTTTCTCACTGGGAGAGGAAGGCTTGCACTAAACTATTGGATAGGTCAGTGTTTCTCAGCCCGTGGGTCATGACCCAAAAGTGGGTTGCGAGAATATAGGAAAGGGTCACGGACAAAGAATGGATCAACGAGCTTTCAAAATGCATCCTCCTTTAAAGGAGAAAAACGTGGGAAAGGGTGGCTCTTCCCTTGCAGGCTGGCAGAGGTCCAGCCTGCGAGGGGCTGCTTGGAGCCCCCCATGCCCCGCACGCCCACCCTTGCCCCACACACTTGGGGCTGGGGAAGTGGATCGGGAGCGAGGGGCACTGGGTCGGGACTGGCTATCAATCTTTACAAATGGGTCTTGGTACAAAAAAGGTTGAGAACTGCTGCTCTAGGTCGTGTAGCATCTTCAAGCCTGTATATGGCTGTACAGGCAGTCCTTGGATTTACGGCACAACCGGCTCCTGAAAACGTGTTTCAGGTCAAAATGTTGCAACTCAGAACTGATTTTCCCATAGGACGCAATGTTAGAAATGGGGGATTGGTTCCTGAACCAAGGCCCAATACTCTATTTTCATCAAAAATACCCCAAAATTTTGTACTCGATCAATTATAGATGAGTAATATAGTTACATTAATGTATTTATATTGTAGCTAGCAATCATATTGGATTTGGGAGGACTTCTTTGAGGTGACTTTGCTGGACTTTCTGAAGGGTTCGTGGCTGGAGTCTTCTCAGGGGTCCTGGCTGCAGGTTTTCTGGAGTCTTGTCTGCTTTCTTACAGGAGGTGTCCAAGGACGTTTGGACAGATGCTCTGCAGGGAGATGGGCGATGCAGCAAACTCACTTGCTAGCATCGTGTTGCATCGGACCAAGCGTTGCAAAGTCAAAACTGACGTCAGAAAGTTGAAATGGTGTCAATCGACAAACGCTGTAAGTGCGAAACAATGCAACTCGAAACGCTGCGAGTTGAGGACTGCCTGTAGCGTCCCCAGCCCGCACACGCGGCGGACGCTCCTCAACCCTTCCTCTGACTGAGACGTTTCGATTTGATTGCTAGCACTCCCTGGAGAGTGCATCTTCATCTTGAGCATCAGTGCGAGCTTCGGGATCGCCCCCGATTCACAAAGGCGACAAAACTCTTATGTCAGCCCTGATTTATCATGCATTCGTCCATGTCTGCATGGACGCCACGTACATTTTTCCATACGCCCATACGGTTGCCTCCCGAAGAGAGAAGCGCAGCTTTTCATACACACACAGATATCTACGTGAGCACACCGAGAAGAGTCGCTGGCACATCCCTATTTCCGCAGCCTCGGCGCATTATCAGCAAGCACAACCCTGCCGATAACTCCTGCCGCTGGAAGAAGAGAAAAGCAAGGGCACCTTTCAAGGGAAGTCCTACAGAATTTAGCAGAAATGAAATCAACACTACAGAAATTCAATGGGTTTCTATAAAATTTAACAGGCAATGCTATCCCTTCTAGGCATTTTCCATCTTACAACATTTCATCGCAGGGATACTGTTTTCTAATGAATCTTAGAAGATTATTCATATTAGTTTCCATTGAATTCCTATCTATAAAACAGGAGCAAAGCTATGTGAGCCTCACTAATTGCATCTATTTGTCCTTTTCCGCACCATTAACTTTCTTTAGCTGGAGACGGAAAGTGAGCCACGTTCAGTCTGAAAGTCAGACGGTGGGCAGGGCAGGGCAGGGCTGTAGTAGCATGAAAGCTTATGTCTTTCTAAATTAATTAGCCTTTAAAGTGCCACCCTGTCCCTGCCTGCTATCTGACTTCAGACTAACACATTAACTTGCTCTATTTTTTTTTTTTTTTAAACTAGAAATCAAAACGTGGTACTATTGACATAAGATATTAAGGAAAAATGAGACATGAACTGAAAATATGCCCTGCAAGGAAAGATATCATCGCATGTTCAAAAGTTACGGGGCAACTCATCTGAAGAGGACGGTGGTACGTAATAAGGAAGAGCTTGCAGACGTGCAAGTTCAACGAACCAGACAGAGGAAAAAGTGCAGCCTTAAGACTAAACAGCTCTGAAGTAAGCAAGCAGGCATGTGCAGAGGATCAGGACAAGCTGGAAGGTGAGCAGGGAACGCAGGTGAGAGATTAAAGCTATCCTCAAAGTCTGGCAGGAGGCTGGGATAGGGCAGGCACTACAGCTTATGGTTAAGAGCCCGGAGGTAGCAAGTTCAAGGCCAGAACCTCTGCAAACTCCGCTAAGTAAGGAAGAGCTTGCATACTTGGTGCAAGGAAACGATGGCCTGGAAGAGCAGCGCTGCAGAGCTTAAGGCAAGAAAGACTGGTGAGCTGCCAAGGAGGCAGGCAGGCTCACCCTTCACTGCTACCAGGAGAAGGGGAAATACTGTGGCTACTCGATTCCACAATGAGGGTTTTCTCCCCGGTTCATCCTGGGGAACACAAAGTCTCATCTTAAACCTGAGAACCACAGGTACTAGTGAGTCTCCAGGGTGATCCCCCCATAGCTGCCCAGCTAAGCAGGAATCACTGCTGGGTCTTGCTGATTGCTCGCCGCTGCACACCCTGGACCCTGCACTGCTCCTTAGCTCCCTGTTGAACCAGGGCCCCAGCACAGAGCCCCCGGGAGCGCAGCACGGCGCGGTAGCAGGGACAGCCGGCAGTATGTGCACGTGGGAGACAAGGTATGGCACGGGGACAAGAGTCCAGGGACAGCTGTCTGCCCCCTCTACCACTTCTCTCCCCATTGCTTGCCTTCCCTGACCCCAATGTTGTGGGGTAATGAGTGTAAGACAACCCTCCAATAACTGGATGCTTTACATGGGACATTATAATATTGCATGTATAGAACCCAATTGTGGGGGGGGTCATCTTAAATTCAGAGTCATCTTGGATTTGGGTAAATTCAGTTACTCGCCAGAGTGACTCCGGTCAATGAACATGTGTTTGGTTGCATAACTGCAAATTCTCGCTTACCTCCCTTACAGAGCATGAGGCTGGATACCCTTGCCTTGAACACCCAATAAATGTTTCTTTATTCAACCCCCCTTGGGCTCAGACTGCATTTACACTAATTTCCTCTGACTCTACCTTAGAAATGACAAGAAAGCTAAGCTCCTGCTCTTTATCCAACCCTCCTTTCAAGTGATCCATAGCACAGATGAGTGCGTGACCTTTGGATCCCAATTCATCTGGGAGAGCCACAAGCTTCTTTATTCAAAAGCAGTGCCACAAAAAGAGGCAAGAGGGACTTCCTAGGAGCAAACAGCAGTTTAATAGAAATTAGAAGCAGTTGATTGATTATGTGACAGAGCCCACCCTCCATCGGGTACATCTTACAAGGGTTTGTCTAATCACGCCGACATGAGCGATCAGGTTTCCAGCATTGCCATTGGTAGAACATGCCGCCACGGGGGCATGGGAGGACACGCCTGCATCAGCTCCCTCCTGTCCCAGCAACTTGAAGGCTGGGTGCCTGCAGCGCAGTGGGAAGTGGTACGGTCCCAACAACCAGCTGATGACCCATCTCAGCCCCGGGACCGCGCCAGAGCCAGTTCAAGCCTCCAGTGGGATCCGAAGGAGGGAATTGCCAATCAGCTGATTATTGGTCTCTGCTCCAGAGCAAGTCTGAGACTCGACTGGGGTCTCAGGGCTGGGACCAGCAATCAACTAACTGTGGGTCCCAGCCTCTGGCGGTTACAGTGGACAATAAGCTGGGTACGAGTCAACAGTGTGCCCTTGTTGCCAAGAGGCTAACGGCATCCTGGGCTGCACTGGTAGGAGCGCTGCCAGCAGATCAAGGGAAGTAATCATTCCCCTCTATTCAGCACTGGTGAGGCCACATCTGGAGTCCTGTGTCCAGGTTTGGGCCTCCCTATTAATCATACTTATGCCATGAAATATGAATGCTTATATTTTGCTAATGATTCATCTCATTAATCCTCTAATCCAGACACTTTTTTGCTAGATTAGGTTAAACTTTATCAATGCCACCTCCCACGCAGTTAGATGACAGCAAGGATGTGGACAAGTTGGAGAGAGTCCAACGGAGGGCAACAAAAGTGGCTCGGGGAATTGGGCACATGACTTCTGAGGAGAGACTAAAGGAGCCAGGCTCGTTTAGTCTGCAGAAGAGAAGACTAAGCAGGGATTTGCTCGTGTCTTCAGCTCCCTGCAAGGGGGTTACAAAGAGGATGGAGCTGGGCTTTTCTCAGCGGTGGCAGGTGACAGAGCAAGGAGCAATGGGCTCAAGGTGCAGAAAGAGAAGCTTAGGTTGGATATTAGGAAAGACTTTTTCGCTAGGAGGGTGGTGAAGCACTGGAACAGGTTACCTAGAGAGATGACGGACTCTCTATCCTTGGAGGTTTTTAAGGCCTGGCTCAACAAAGCCCCGACTGCAATGGTCTACGTGGGGATGGTCTTGCTTTGAGCAGGGGTGGGCTAGATGTGACCTCCCGAGGTCTCGTGCAACCCTCCTTTTCTACGGCCAGGATGTGTGAAGTGTCAGGGCTCCCTGGGCGTCGCAGGGCACCCCAGACCAGCTGATGAGCTCCCTGGACTCAGCACCCTATAAACAGCAGGGTGCAGCCCCAAGGAGGGACGTAACACAGCTGTGCACCTGCCAATGTGGGGGAGCGGGCAACCAAACCCTGCCGTGCAGCCAGCGTCGGGCTGGGTTGGTTGCGGGAAGTTTTTATTGCTGGTTCCCATTTTGAGGCACCATTAATTGCCTGAAGGTGTGCCTGGGTTACTAGTGAAGAAGTGATTAACAGGTTAATCATAGGTTAGTTGTAATGTCTGCCAGGGGCCTAATTGAGCACCGTGAGATGTAATTGTGTCTAACTGTTATTATGGTAATACAGTAGCATCTCGTCTCCAAGGTCCAGGGGTGGGAACTGCACAAACATACGGTTCAGAGAGTTTGCAACCTAAACAGATAAGGAAAAGGATGAAACATAAGAAATTATTGCACCAATTCCTCTTCCAAGGACTTGCAGCCAAGAAAGGTAAAGTGACTTGCCCGAAACCATGACAGAGCAGGAACTGGACCCAGGGCTCCCGGCTCCTAGACTATGCCCTCCAGCGCTATATTCCCTGGATCTTGCTCTGATGCAATTAAGATTATTTATAGGATTTTCTTCCTTGAGCATTTATTTGGTAGCCTACAATGGGTTTTTGTTTTGTGTTTTTGGCAGCTTTTTTTTTTTTTTAAACAGGACTGATTTGCTGCTTCTGCTCTCAATAGCATAGCTGTGGAAAAGAAAAAAGGGGGTAGGAAGAATAAATTCAACAGAATGGAAAGGAGGGCCGATGTGCTAGGTCTGATACAGGATTGAAACACCTGCTACAAATACACGTTCTGCCTTGTAGAGGGGTGAGGCCAGGAGGATCGTAGCTAATTAGTTATCTGCTGCAGTGATGAGCGCCGTGGCTCGCATCCGACTCTCCCCGAAACCAAGAATATGCCATTACTGACTGCAGCAGCCCGGGACCAGGACCTCGCCAATTTGTCTACAGAAACACTGCCGAATAAGAGGAGGAGTCCAGGAGATGCCAATGCCACTTCACTCGCAGAAGTGACAGTGAGAGATTGGGACCCAGTTAGGCCCTCAAAATGAACCAAGAATAATCTGCTGTTTCAAACCTAACCAGAAAAATCAGAAATGCAAAGTTACTTTTTTTAAGTGGACTGACTTATTTCAAACTGAGACGTTGGCCATGTTTGGGCCAAGGAGAACTTGAAGGGCTGCACGGAGGAGGCAGGGCCCAAGAGGATGTCCAGAACCACGGACACGGTCAGTCCTGCAGAATAAAGACTTTATTCATTGGCACAGACAGAGTCATTCCCTTCTAATTTACTTTTGCTCTGAAAAAGGACATTCATTGCCTTCCCAATATCAAGAGGCATTCACACTTAACTCTGAAAAGGCCTCACAGTCCGCTTGTGCCCCATTACTCTACATTTCCACAACTGTGTGGAGGTTTGGCAGGCTCCTCAACCAGCTGGTTGGTCTCAGAGCATCCACTATGCGAAGAAAATATTTTTCCTCCCAGCTTTCTCAGCAGCTGTTTCTTAGAGAAGGCATACGCCAACTTTCAACGGGCTTGGATAGAGCGTAGACAGAAAGGAAATGCCGTTGCGTTACTGAAGTCTTCACCTGTGGGGTTTCTCCGCCGCGCACAAATGTCTTTCGAGATGAGCTGATGAGGGCTCGCTGATGCCATGTCTGTGCTCTTCGAGTCTAGGGGGTAACTGTTCTTGTAAAGCCACATCCTACTAGCCAAGCCAGCAAAACAGTGTGAAAACTAATACTGCTATCTGTATTTCAACAGCACTTCGAAGCCATTGCCCTGGACTGGCAGGGGGGGTAAACGCAGAACAAAAAGACAATCCGTGTCCCCAGAAACGTAGGAAAGAACCGATTCGCGTCATTTTGGAGGCGCTTAAGCCTGCACTGTCGCGGTCTCCCGGGGGAGAACGATCACCGACCGAGCGAGCGATCATTTCGGGATGAGGCGTACTGGTGCTTCTTGGAGCCGTGCACCAACTTTTGCGACCAAGTTCCTCCCGTGCCGCCTGGGCGACAAGAGCGTCGGCCTTCAGCTCGCGTTGTCCGTTCTCTTCCTTCTTATCGTATCGTATCACTTGGAAACTGCCGTTGGCGAGACCGTGCCATCCCTCCCTGCCCCGCGCCTGCGGCATTCCTCCATTAACTGGAGCCCACACACGCATTCCCCTCCACGCAACAGCTCGGCCCAATTACGCTGAATGGCCGGTAGCTTTTCCCCTGTCTCGTTGAATCAAAGGCATCTTTTCTTGCACACTAGCCCAATTCAGAGCGATGAAACAATTTCATTTAGGGAGACTCTCTCAAGGGCCCATTGTTTTCAGCCATAAAGTCCCATTGAGTCCGCGTCTGCTGGTCCGGATGGCCGATATGCGGCATTTCAATGAATTACCCTAGCCATGCGGCATTTTCGTTATCCTCACCCAATGGCCCAGCTGCCCAAGGTGCAATCTATGCTCCAAATGCACCAAATTCACCTCCTTTCATCCTCGTTTGCAAAGCAAACTAAAGCAACCGCCCCCCTGCTCCTTCCCCAAAACGTCAGAGCTGGTGCTGGTAGCCTATCTTGGACCTGTTAGACGAGTCATAAGGAGCTTGGGCCAGGTCATTACAACAGGTTAATTAACAACCAAAGCCATTCAGGACAGCGAAGGCCCCGGAGGTGGCTTTTACTGGGAGCTTGGCAGCTGGTACTGGTCGCCAGTGGGGCAATCCAGTAGTGCGGTATTGAAGGATTGCTGCCGCTTTCTCAGCACCCGTTCACACAACTTCACCCCAATACAAATACGAGGCATACACAAAATACTCTTTGCTCCAGAAGCTGGAAGCTCTTAGGAAACGTTCATTAATTAAGGTTGGATTATCCCCAGGAAGGGCGGTGCAATTGACTGCTACTTACCCGAATTGCAGGGGACCGGTCCAACGCTTAAATCAAATTCCCAGTCCGTTCGTCCAGTCCCTACGCCACGCTGTCACTGTCAATGCCATGCTAACAGCGTCTCGGGGGTCAGCTCCATGCCTCCCTCCCCAGTTCGGTGTCACGAGCGCGGCTGCTTCCAGAGCTCCCGGCCCCACCTGCTGCTGCCCTGCGAGCGCGCCTTGCTAACGCAGCGGTATTCGGTCTGGGGCTGTCTGTGGACCACGCTAGCCCTGTTCTGGGTATGCACAGACCTCAAGCTGACCCTTTCCACAGAAATGCGCTTCCCTCCAACTCCTTGGTTTAATGAGGGTTTTCACTGCAAGCTGTTTCTTTTGGCTTTGTTCTTTTAGGACCTGATCCAAACTCCACTGAAGTCAATGGAAAACCTCACGCTGACTTCAGCGGCGTTGCAGACCCTTCCCGGGGACAATCTATGGAAAAGCAGCCTGTGTGGAACTTCCTCCCCTTATTATCAGGTCCCTTTTTGATGATGCTGCCATCCAATTTTCCATCCGTTCGTTAGACCAGTCCAGTACTGACATCAGCTCATTTCCATTGATCCCGATTACATAAGAGCAACTTCATTCTCCATAGAATTGAATTTTCCATATGTTTGGATCCTTTTGCTGTTACTCGAGAGGAATACAATTTCCTCTCTCCCTGCTGCGCTCATTATTCATTATCATTGTCTCCCACCACTTAACTACAGTTATCTTTGCTGTGAAATAAACACTGCAATACAAGATCAGAATTTGCCTGGATAAATGCTCGTTGCATCGGTGTTTCCCTGCTCTAAGGAGATCTCAGCACTAAGTTAATCATTCTTAAAGCTGCTGATATTTTTCTCATCGAGTCAGAGTTGTTGTACAGCATCAACTAAAAAGTCAACAACAACGCCGAGGACATCAAAGTGTGGATGTGAATTTCTAAAATTGACCCTCGTGAATTTATAAGACCTGGGAGCTGGCCAAAGTACTATGAGATTTTAAAGGTTACAACTCTACGGCTGTAAAAAATAGAATAATTTTCTACCCATGTATTTCCATGTACTTTTCAGCAAAGAAGGCCGGTCTGTGGACTTGAGTAAGCACCGCAGATATTCAGTGCCTTACTGGTGAATATTTCCTACAACAGTAAAATCTGCTGTTCCTGTTCCTCGTAGATAATAATTTGCATATTAACAACACACTAACAAGACGTTCAGACCAGGATCTCAGAGCACTTTGCAAACCTGAATTCACTCATGTCTGTAACAGCTCTGCACATAAGGAAATAGGATGCATTCATTAGAGGGATAAAGAAACTGAGCGCCATCATCCCCTGATCCGTCACCTGGCCGCATTACTATGGAGCTATAACCGGGCTGAACTTGGTATTTACAGGTTTGCTAAAAAGTTTGCAGGAGTCAGCATGGCTCTAACGAGCTGCCTGCATGCAATCGAGATGAATGTATTTTCAAGGTACTCCTCTCGATGACTATGCCTTGTAGAAGTCTCTACTCAGGACGCTTGCTGTGCTTTAGCCTGGATGAAAGCGGATTTCTTTTGATCAGAAAATGGGAGCTTTCCTCCATGCCAAGAAAGGAAATGGCTCTTGCATTATGTAGCGGTATGTCCAGGACTCGCTGCAGGACAGGAGTAATTTCCCACCAGAATGATGCTAAATGCAGTCTTAGGGAACAAGGAGTGGACTAGATTAGAAGTTGCCCATCTTCATGGCTCCCTGGCCCGCTGCGCTCCACCTTCTCTTGCCAGTCGACCATGCACCACTGCCCTTACCCTTCCTCGCTAACACTCGCCTACCCGGCGCAGCCCCACAGGTTCCCAACCCCACCGCCCCCCTCTTCCTGCAGACGTGCCTGGTCCTGGGCTACACAGCGAGCTGCAGAACGGAGCCAGGTTCGCGCAGCGCCGCGTCTGGGCGATGAGCTGCCATTCAACAGAGCTCAGCACCTCCCTTGCAGGGCCGCACAGCGGTGCCGGGGCTGCTTCTCGCTTGGGAGGTCGTGTGCACGGAGCAGCCGGGCTTCTCACATGATGCTGCCTGCCACCCAAGGGGGCATTTAACTACCCCACCACTTGCCCCGCCTGTGCCCTTGCAGTCCACTTCAGTGGCCCACTGTTGGAGACCCGCTGGATGAGATGGTCTGACAGGACTTCTCCATCTCCGGTGTCTCATTCAGTAGCTATGCCAGCTCCCGGGGTGGATCCAGGGTTGAGTGAAGTGGGCCATGGCAGGCACGTAGCAGGGGATACTTGCAGGAGAGGCGCGGGCTGGGAGGAGAGGACTGCATGTCGCTGCCGCTGTTCCCGGCGGAGCTCAGCTCTTGCAGCTGAATCGCGTCCGAGCAGCTTTGGGGCTCCCCCTGCTCCGAGGCCCTTTAGGGACAGCAGCAGGAAAGGAGTGCATCAGCCCCCTCAAACCGGTCCCCGAAGCATCCTAATTCTGACTGCACTGCCTTTATGCAACAGCGGTGTCGTCAGGAAAGCTAACACCCGGGGTGTCCGCACCAGACGGCCCTTCCTGGTTCACCCGTACGCGCTAGGTTTCTACCACCTACTAGGATTCGCCACTAGGAAAAGACAAGACCTTGTCTCGTACACGTACAGCCCGTCCCACTTGCTAACGGCTCAGGGGATCCGAGTGATGGGAATTTACCTCTTCCTGGAGTCACCGGGAGACTGGCTCGTGCCTGTTTTAGACAAGTACAGCGTATCCACAGGACTTCCCGATGAGCCTTAATCCACATCGGGACTCTCCCATGATGTGAAAGACCTGAAACCTGCTTTTCGAAAACGTTCAGCGCCTGGGAGGTATTTGGATGGCTTATCCTGGCTGCACAGGTAAGAGTGGTGACATCATCTCTGGGTAATTACAGTCTCACTCGTGAAATCCCCTTTAATTTAAAATGGATAAATCAGTGTTTGCTTTCTGTCCAGAAGAGCTGCAGCTACTGCTCAGTGCTATTTTCCACTTCAGCATCTGCCCAAGGGGTGAAGAGCCCTCAGCGCACCGTACTGGTTTCTCTATTGGGAACCAACCCCTCCCCGTCACCGATTTAACTGATGGAGGGCATGTGGCCAGGGCAAGGAGGGCACTGCTCCACCACCTCTGTCTAGCTCCCCTGCAATATTTACCCACTTCTCTTGCTTGGCAACTGAGCCATACTCAAGACTTAGCATGCTCCTAAGCCTCAATCATAGGGCAGTAAGGCTGGAAGGGACCTCAAGAAGTCACCTAGTCCGGCCCGGAGACCTTGATCTTCCACACAGCAGGTGTGTCTACGTGAGACGTTTACTGCAGAGTAGATTAATTAGCTCTGCAGTAACCACTGCACATCTACATGTGCATCTCTATTAGGCTGGAGTAACGTAATCAACTCCACAGAAGGATAGCACTTGGAAATACAAGTTATTTACTCCGCAGCAGTGCGTGTGTAGATGCAGCCCAGCCAGCCGCTCCACAGCACGCTGACCCGGGGGGCGGGGAGGGAAGGAGAGCCGCCCCGGGCTGTCAGGCCGACCCCGGGGCCGTTCTGACCCAGCTCAATGTGCTGCAGTCCAGGCACACAGTCAAGTGACACTCATGGGAGCAATAAACTCTGGAGTTTATTGCTTTGCATTAACTGCCCACGTAGCCGCGCCCACTGATTTCTCATTTGATCTCCTTGTCCTCAGGGCCTAGTAGCACCTTTCAAGAAATAAATGGAAAAGTAAAAAAGAAAGGCACATTCCAAAATGAAATTCTGAAAATCCAACACAACTTTTCTGAACTCAGATTCCTCAAGAAAGAGGTTTCCTAGGAAATGTTGGCCAGCCCTGCCCGACGGTGCTAGGGCTTTCTCTTGCTACGTACCTATGCTGCTCGCCGCACCACTGGCATGCAAAACAAAACCACCGAATGCAAGATGTGGCTCTAAAACCGCACCGTCTTTCCTGCCCACTGATTATCCTAATTATTTCGAGAGAAACCTTAGTCAGGTTAATCGTACTTATGCCATGAAATATGAATGCTTATATTTTGCTAATGATTCATCTCATTAATCCTCTAATCCAGACACTTTTTTTGCTAGATTAGGCTAAACTTTATCAATGCCACCTCCCACGCAGTTAAATTCACCCGCAGAACTGGCCAGCGCGCAGTAAAGCCACGTAAAAATCGCGGGACCAAACAGTCACTCCACGGAGGGTGCTGGAGTGACACCAGGCCCTTTCTGCTTCCTCTAAATTTAGGCCAACAAGACATTTATGTTTATTGGGGAAAACAGGAACATATGTTGAAAACAGACCGTTTCCAACAAAAACTCAGTCCAGCCTGGGAATGAAATGCAACTGCAAAGATTTTGAGGTTGGCCATAAGAACTGATCTGAGATTTTCTAGCGGAGGAATTAACATTTTAAGAATCCCCAGAGAGGTACAATTATACAGCCGCGGAGCGCCTTCTTGAGTTAACATTTTTTAATAAGTCCAAAGAACTAAACCAGATGTCACCGAGCTGCTCTCGAGTAGGACACAGCACCCCCCAGATGGACTGCTCTGCACAGGGAAAACGATTTTGAATGTGGACAGCAGTCAATCAATGCAAACTCAGTTGTGCGAACAACTTCATTTCATTAGCTGTGCGGAGCTGTGAAAACTTCTAGGCACTCAGGAAGCAACCTGGGAGTCCCACTCGCACGGCCGAACACCGCCCCCAGCGCCTGGACACGCTGCAGATGTTGCTGTTTGACGCGGCGGTACGGTATTTGGGGGTTCACAAATAAACCAACCAGGCTGCGACTGCCGTTCACAACCTGCCGAGCCTATAAAACATTTGTTGCCAACCTCGGCCAGCTGCGAAAATTCAGACTTTACAACGTAGTGCTAGAAAGCTGATTGCTTTCCTTCCTTCGCTCCTACAAGTAGGTCTTGGCTATTCGAGGAGAGCGCACCGACTTAACTCTACTGATGCCAAAATGCCAACATTTTTTAATCGATTTAGCAGAATTAGAGCAAACCTCCAGTGTAGACACAGCTAAACTCATTGAAAATTACCATATTTTATCACGTACAACATGCTTCGGAATAAAATGTGCAGGTTTTTGAAAGGCAGGACAAAGAAATAAAGATGTTTCCTTGTAGTAAGTAACCGAGTCCCAGCGGCTAAGGGCGCAGAACCTGCTCATTGTAGATCACAAGCAGACTTGTGCAGTGTTAGCTTTTGCACAGTAATGGCAGGATTGCTCTCACTATATTTCTTTGAATATAATGCACATCCCAAATTTCCAGTAGCCATGTTTTGGCAAAAAACGGTGTTGTATGCATGCAAGTATGGTATTATTTGCATCCGTTTAGCTTCATCTAGTCGTAACCAACCTAAACTAAATCACTATGAGCCTATCACTATTAACCATTTAATAACTATCACTATTAACCATTTTAAATGCATCTGTGCTTGTCCAATGAACCAAGGACTTGCTGAGTTGGGCAGGAATAGCTATAAATTCAGCTTCTCAGATTAGGAACTGTGATACACTTATGCATTGTGTGTACTTGGCACAGAGAGACGACCAATAACTCGAGCACTAAAACTTGCACGAGGGTAACTAGATACATTCGAGATCATCAAGTAGTTAACCTGGCAGAATTTTTCTAGAAAAGACTAGCTCTGAACAAAGAGCTTTACGCTGTACAGAAGCCAAGGAAACCCAAGACTGGCTCTCAGAAAGCATTGCATTTACATCAGGTTTCAAATCAGTTCTAGCTGGGGTGTCAGCCCAGGGGCTGGACTTGGCCCACATATCCCTATCACCTGGCTCTTGGTGTTGCCCCCCAGATTTGGAGTTGACGCGCATGCTGGACTGGCCGCAGGCAAAGGATCCAGGACCCACGCTGCACGTAGCGCCCACTCGAGCTGGTCCAGGACTGCACCGCACACAGCACCTGGGCCAGATGGTCCAGGACACGTGCAGCGCCGTCCCAGAGCAGCTGAGGCAGGTGTTGCGTGCTTTATATCCATCATGGGGAGGGAAGGGAGAAGGGTTTGTGAGCCTGGCCTGACCTGCAGGACTGGCTCCACGCCATTCAGCCAGCCCGTGGACTGGCTCTATACCACTCATCCACCCCGCAGGGCCGATGAGTTTGACACCCATGCGTTGAACACGAGTCGCGGCATCTGTATGGGAATCCACCGGGATAGCCCAT
>JAGPOW010002742.1:17615606-17635252 GCA_030014935.1 Caiman crocodilus | reverse complement strand
TTTAAGATCTGAAAGATAAAGCAGCAGGAATCCAAATCAATTCTTTACAGCATCTCACTGTGCCCAGCAGATTGCGCAGGAACCGTCCCTGTTCGCGGGAGATGCCGACACACATCGACCATCTTCTATTCACGGGTACGCTGTGCGTGCAGGCCTCGTCCTGTTCTCAGGACAGTCGGCTCTCGCACTCGGCACCCGGCAGATCCCGCGGCAGCAGTACCGGCCTGGTCCCCCAAAGGGTGCGGCACCGTTTAAAGCCTGCGCACTTCGTTGCGAGAACAGGAGCTGAGCCCTTGCAACTTTCTCCCCTTCCGGGGGGCGCTGGACAGGCGAGTCTCCTCCCATTAAGAAACCCACGGTGCTTTACAAAAACTAATCAGTCTTCATGCCAGTAAGAGGCCTGTGGCAGGGTGGGGGGAACAAGATCCATTTATCCAGGCTCCTGGTCCTTTTAGCACACGCTCAGTTGTGACTCTGGCCATGGGTAGCTTTGGGGGGCGTAGGTGAGACCTGCGCCCTCAGGTCCATGCACTTGGTTCTTTATTTGGAAAATGTGCACAAAAGCACAACTAAGGGAAGACACTGCCTGTATCTGTGCGGTAGGTCCAGGATTGACCCAACGAGCATAGAGCTGGCTCCTGTCCACCCTGCAATGCTCCTGACACAGCCGCCCTAAGCGCCACGAGAACTGACACAAAGCTCGGCGGAGATTTAAGCAGCCTCGGTTGGCTCCTTCTCTCTCCTGCACCAAAATGGACCTGGACCATGGCCTGAGATTTTTTTATTTTTTTTTGTCACTTAGCTTCTGTGCGAGGCGAGTGAGGTGGGCAGAAGATTTCTGGGAGGCTCAAAAGTTCAACACACACAAAAGAGGAAGCCTGATCTTGCGCTGGGGGCAGGGGCCGGCCCTCAAGCTGCTTGGAGGCTCTTTCTGCCAGGTTGTTGTGCAGTTGTTTCTAACCTGAGCTCAAGGCTGCAGTGGAAGATTAACCCAGAGCAAACACAACACAGGATTTTCTGGAGTGGAAATTATTTTCCCGAATTGATTTGTCACAGCTGCTTGGCAGCTTGCAGTCAAACAGCCAGGAAGTTTTCTTCAAATTCTTTGCTCACCCAAATTTCCTCTCAAAGTCAGTCTTTAGGCTAGGGAGGGGCCATCTGATCTCAGGGAGATGGGGAAAGCCAGTTAAAGATCCCATCCGCTGAGAAAAAGGCTGAGTTTGGGAAGTCCTCCCATCACGTGGCATGAAAGCCAACAGCCATGATGGAAAAGTGTCTCAGAGGTATTCAATCAGGACTCATGATAGAGGTGATATTTTTTTACTAGACCAAGCAGATTTGTGCAAAAAAGTCTTCGATTGCAAGCTTTGGGCACAAGCACCCTTCATCAAGCATCAGAGAAACGCTATTCAGATTATTTCGGGAAAACGTCTGCTGAGATACAGAACAGATTTTTCCTCCCTTTATTTTCTCAGGGTATCTGCAAACTTTTTCCCCATTGTTCCTCCCAAAAGCATCCTTACTCTCACTACTGAAATCGGCACTGATCCTACAAACACTCAAGCACGTGCCTAACCAAGCACATGCCTAACCAAGCACACGAGTAGTCCTACCCAAAGCAGTGCCTGCAATCTAGGCTTACAGTCATTCCCAGGTATGTTTGAAAGACCAAAACTCAGGCAGCCTTTCTTTCACATCATACTGCAGTCACAGTCTGGACTCCAAAGATCCCTGACCTGACCCATAACAATTGAGATGAGCTAGTGAGGGACTAAGGAATCATTGGAAACACAAGAATGGTTGGGAGGATACTCGTTCTTCCAGTCTTTCCCCTTGCTGCTGCAGCAGGAAGTATGTGCCCTAAACACATGTGGACATGCTCTTAGGTGGAGAGTTTGCATGAGAAATACTTCGTTCTCTAGCACCCCATAAAACTCAGAACCCAGTTTTTAGTTAGTAGCCGATAAACTACCCCTCAAAGCAGGACAGTACAGCATATTTTAGGACAACGTCTTATTAGTATGAGATCAGTCTCTATTCTCATAAACATATCATCACTAGTACTAATGAAATCCTATGCCATCCATGTCAAACATGGTTGCCTAAAATGAATACTTGTCGTAGTCTGACAGGACTCAATACCCTGGGTCATGGAAACCCCACAGCAATGGATAAAGACAGAAATTTAGGTCCTAAAAGGCAATAATGTATTGCGTCCAGGAAGAGCACGCACCAACTGCTGAAACTTCCTTAGCCTGACGAAGGGTTTTTGAACCCGAAAGCTTGCTTAATAATTGGTTTCCAACTATATAAGTTGGTCTAATAAAAGATACCAGATTCACCCAAAGAACCTTGTCTGCCTGTTGATGCCCTGTACTTTTTTTTTTGCTTTTGTCTTTAGAACGTGCCTTTTGCAGAAATATTGCTCATAAAAAGTAAAGGGTGCAAAAAGGGGGTCTTCCCAAGGGTAAATTTAAAGTTTAAACCACCTCCAGGCACACTTTAAGTGACTCGTTACATAGCCTTGTTTGCTCTGAAACTCTACAATGAAATTGGATCGCCTCTCTTTTGGTTACCCCAGGGCTACATTCAGTTCTGCTTCTGCAAGAGGCTGTGCAAATATTGGCAGAGAGATCTATGCTCGCTCATTACTGCTATTGCCGTTACACTTACCTATGCGTCCCGGTTTGGCACCCGTGCAGGTCTGAATGTCTAATGTTTGTCCAAGTCTTTGTTGTGACTGACCGTCTTCCCTTCAGCTGGCTTTGGACTTGCTCCTGCCCTCATGCAGGGCCTGATTCAAAGCTAGCTGAGGTTAGCAAACTTCTCACGGCCTTCAATGGGCAGTGGAGAAAATTCATGAGCCGTCGTGGCTTTGTGAGGCTTGAGAGGAAGTGCTCTTGCTGTGTACTGACGCAAAGGTCAAATTTGGCCCAGGACGTTGGGGATGAAAGGCACTTTTGAGATCACTGTATCTCTGTTAGCACAGAGCTGTTCTCTGCAGCCTATTCTTTCATGCTTTCTCCAGGATGCTTTGCAAGGATGGACGCGATGGGGCTCCCACCACTTCCTTGGAGACAATACTCTACAACCTGCGAAGCCTGGCAGGCAGGGGTGGAGCCAGGAGTTTATTAAGTGGGGTGTGGGAGCAGCGATGAAGGCTGCAGGGGTGCCTGCACCCCTGCCACTTCCTTCCTCCATCAGGGAGGGCAGACCATCCCACCAGACCATCAAGCAGGGGCTTTATTTAAGGCCCTCGGTAGGACAAGTATCTTCCCTCCCACACCCAGTCCCCTGCTCGCTTCCCCTCCATGCTCAGCGGCATGTCCCTTGCCCCTCCCAGGTCTCCTCCCCTCCTAGTGCCCCCATTGCTGTCACTGGGCAGCCCCGCGCTGCATCGCTCCATTGCTGCTCCCCAGGGTGGAGTGGGGGACGAGGCTCCAGAGCCGCTCCTGCCCAGCTCATTGGTAGCGGCAGACATGCTCTCCCTCCCTGAGCCTGCTCGTGGGCTGCAAGGACCACCAGGAAGATGGGGCAGCGAGGAGAAACCAAGGATGCAGTGGCTGGAAGGGGTCTTCTTGCTCCCCATTTGTCAAAGGGATCTGCAAGATCATCTGCTCTGACTCCGCTCATGTGCCACAGCCACAGAGGCTCCGACAGGGGACGAATTAGACAGGGGCAGCAGGAAAGAGCTGGTTTTTGACTTTAAAAGAGTCAAATCGTCCCTGCCGTGCACCCCCTCTCTAGCAAAACCTACCGTAAACTGCGCCAGATGAAGAGCAGGGGAGAGAAAGGGTCTTTGCAATGGCAGGGAATTTGTTAAGCTAATATATGCCCTGACCATTATACCTTAAAATATCTTACTCTCCTAACAACGTACCTGTTGTTGCATCCATCAGTCAGTCTACAAGGTGCACCTCTACCCTGCCTTTTCTGCCAGACTTCAGTCTAACACGGCCTTTCTCTTTCCTCCAAAGACTTCAAGTGGGGAACCATCTCTCTTTCTTATTTTCCTAAACCTCATGCACACAGTTCTCTTAAGGATCCCTCCTAAATACACTTATCTGGCTCTTTCAACATTTTCATGTTCCCTTCTTTGTGCTGAACATTTTTTCCTGGTCCTGTCGCGCTCAGATGTATCTGCACGTGATCAAATGTGGGACATATTCAGTCTCTAAAGCATAGCACAGTCTATAAGAGTGATGTCCCAGACAATAGTGTCCACCAAAGTCTGGCTCTCACTTGGGCAATGAATGAGTCGTGACATATTTGGATTTGAAGCTGGAAAGAAAAATAAATACAATTCAGATCGGCTTTATTTTTCTACTTCCTGCTGGCGCCAAACAAGTTCAAGCCTTTTTATGCCTCGCACTGACTCAGACTGGAAAGCCTTGCCGCGTGTCAACAGCAGACATTTCTTAGGTCATTGCAGCCCCAGTTGCGTTCCATCAGCCCCAAATTAAATTGTCCTCATTACGATCTTGAGCAAAGAAGAGTTGTGCAAAACATACGACGCGTGTGTTTGCGCAGGGCAGGAGGTGGCTTGCGTCTCTGTGAGAAGGAGCGCCAAGGGCCAGCTTCCCGATACTGCTTGTGTTCAGACCCTCCGAGCAGGTCTTCACACGTCTGAATATTACTGCGTGCATTTTTACACCAGTAGGTTAGGGTGCAACATCCTCTCTCACAGCTGTGGTTGAGGAAGTTGTAAAATCATCTCTTCATGGAAGGTCCCAGGTTGACCAGAAACTAGAGAACATCATTTTTTTGTCATAGAGGGGATAGTATTTTTTAAGTAACACCTCCTTTTTACCAGAGAAGTAAATTTGCTGCTGGGGAGCGTGGCTAAACCAAGACCCTCAGGGTGCCTGCAGACATGCAGGGAGGCTGCAATTACAGCACGTGGGGGCAGGCCCAACGAATCGAGTCTGCTGGAGCGTGCTAATTAGCAAGCCTCCGGCAGTCTCCGCACCTCGCGCATCAGCGGCCCTGCGCTTCAAAATCACGGCGGGGCGCTTTAACTACAGCTCGTTCGGCGGCCTTTAATTGAAAGGACCCCCCGCCATTTTGCAGCGTGGGGATGCTAGTACACGAGACGCTGTGGCCCTTTAATTAGAGCGGCCGTAAAAATGCAATTGGAAACTAAACGCCACGTCCTAGCGTACAGACCTCATTCTGGCCTCTGGGACGCAAAAAGTTTTTTGTAGAGCAAGTGTCAGTAAATGCCAGTGACACGTGGTTTTCTGTATAACAGTACCCGAGACTTCTCGTTCGGGAGCGTGAGCTGCAATCCAAGTAGTTTCCCCAGAGACAACCAGTATTTCTGACTAGACGCTTCTCTTGTTCCCGGAAGTGAGTGGGTGTCTGCGAGGGCCAAGTCTACGGGAGAGGTGCCAGAGGGAGCGGAGAAGCGGCGAGGCTACTGTTTGGGGTCGGCAGTGTTTGGAGGTGGGAGATAGCCAGCTCTTCGATAGAAAGAAAGGTCCTATTGAAGACCGATGAGAACGAACCCCGGGTCTCTAAAAGGTTTCATGGCCTGGCAGCCCCCTTTGAGATCTTACAGCCAGCCTGAGAAACACTCGGTGGAGACCAGGGATCAGAAACTTCTCTCCCTTCTGCCACGCCGACCCCGGTGCAATGTCATCCTTTTCCACGCAGCGATTTCTGACTTGCATCAATGCAAAGCCTAGCACGAACAAACACCCGAGCCGTTTTCCTGCCCACCGCCGTCTTGGCCTTTTACACATTCCAGCGATGCTTCACATTCCCGCCGAGGCTCAACGCCACGGTTGGAGGGTGGGAGGGAGGCGGGAGAGGGAATTAGTAATGACCCTCCAAGGACTACAGGGCTAGATACACATCCTCTTGACCAGCCTGTTTTTTTGGCTTCCCATGGTTTCACACGTGCTTTCCTGGCAGTCTGGTCCAAGCCATTCCTGGTGAGATCGGTGCAGATCCTCGTGTCCGACCCCTGCAGATAGCACCTCCTTCTGGCAGGCGTGTGAGACGCGGGCAGGGCACCGGGTTTCCACTTCTGGTCGTGCTGGGGACAGTAGTCCCGTCGCACGACTGGAGCACTGTTGAGGATGGGTACAAGGGGTTCAGGAAGGACAGGCAGGGTCGAGGAGGAGGAGTTGCGCCATGTGGAAAAGAGCTCAGCGCTCTAGTATGAAACTGGAGATAGATAGGCCTGTTGAAAGTCTCTGAGTTAAGGTTACAGGGGAGAGCAACGAGGGTGATGCCGTGGTGGGGTCTGCTGTAGACCACCGGACCAGGAGGATGAGGTGGATGAAGGTGTCTTCAGACAACTAGCGGGAAGTTTCCAAAGCACAGGCCCTGGTTCTCAATCACCTTGACATGTGCTGGGAAGGCAATACAGCAGCGTGCAGGCAAGCCAGGAAGATTTGGGAGAGTGTTAGGGACGACTTCCTGGTGCAAGTGTTGGAGATGCATCGCCCTACGGGGACGGTGTTACTGTGCCATGCTTTAGTACTACAGTAACTGCCCCTATTGCACCGTGCACATGGCACACCGTTATTTTTTGCCTCTACTTTGCCATAGCAGTGCACTACAATGGGGGGAATACGCTGCTACAGCACAGTAGCTGCCGGTCACGTGTAGACCCACCTGATCCCTACATCGCGCAGCGATGCACTAGGGTGATGTAGCACATCGCTGCAGCGATGTAGGGTGACATGTAGAGATGTGCCCATCAACCAGGGGTTGTGCTTTTCTTGACCTGCGGCTCACAAACAAGGAAGACTTGGTGGGAGCTGTAGTAGTGGATGGCAATGATCGAGTTCAGGATCCTGAGGAAAGGAAGGGTGGACAGCCGCAGTGTAAGGACCCTGGGTTTCAGAAAAGCAGACTTTGACACCTGCAGGGAACTGATGGGCAGGATCCCTGGGAAGCCCTGGGCAGGATGCACCCAAAGGTGCTGAGGGAGTTGGCGGATGTGACTGCAGAGCTGCTGCCCACCCACCCCCCTGCGATGGGGGGAAGTGATCAGGAACAGCCAGCATGGATTCACCGAGGGAAAGTCGTGCCTGACCAACCTGATGGCCTTCTCTGATGAGGTGACTGGCTCTGTGGATGTGGGGAGACCAGTGGATGCAGTGCACCTTCCTATTAGCAAGGCTTTCCATGCAGTTTCCCCCAACAGTCTCACAAGCAAGCAAAGGAAGCCTGGGCTGGATGAATGGACTGCAAGATGGATCGAAAATTGGCTGCATCGTCAGGTTTAATGGGAAGTGATCAATGGCTCAATGTCCAGCCGGCAGCCAGCATGAAGTGGAGTGCCCCAGGGGTTAGTCCTGGGGCCGGTTTTGTTCAATATCTGCATTAACAATCTGGAAGATGGGCTGCAGTGCACCCGCAGCAAGTTTGTGCATGACACGAAGCTGGGGGAATACACTAGATACACTGGAGGGTAGGGCTAGGATTCAGAGCGACCTAGACAAATTGATTGGAGCATTGGGCCAAAAGAAATCTCATGAAGCTCAACAAAGAGAAGTGCAACGTCCTGCACTTTGGATGGAACAACGCCATGCACCGGCACAGG
This sequence comes from Caiman crocodilus, assembly GCA_030014935.1. NCBI lineage: Eukaryota > Metazoa > Chordata > Crocodylia > Alligatoridae > Caiman > Caiman crocodilus. The sequence goes on along the minus strand of JAGPOW010002742.1, from coordinate 17,627,694 downwards.
CTGGGGCTGACGGGCTGGGCAGCAGCTCTGCAGAAAAGGCCCTGGGTTACAGTGGGCAAGAAGCTGAATATGAGCCAGCAGTGTGCCCTTGTTGCCAAGAAGGCATCCTGGGCTGCATTACTAGGAGCTTTGCCAGTAAGTTGAGGGAAGTAATTATTCCCCTCTATTCAGCAGTGGTGAGGCCACATCTGGAGTCCTGTGTTCAGTCTGGGGCCCCCACTACAGAAAGGATGTGGACAAATTGGAGAGAGTCCAGCAAAGGGCTACAAAAATGGGTTGGGGGCTGAGGCACATGACTTATGAGGAGAGATGGAGGGAACGGGGCTTATTTAGTCTGCAGGAGAGAAGACTGAGGGGGGTGGGATTTGATAGCAGCCTTCGACTACCTGAAGGGGGTCCAAAGAGGATGGAGCCGGGCTGTTCTCAGCGGTGGCAGGTGACAGAACAAGGAGCAACGGGCTCAAGTTGCAGCAAGGGAAGCTTAGGTTGGATATTAGGAAAAACTTTCTCCCTAGGAGGGTGGTGAAGCACTGGAACAAGTTACCGAGAGCAGTGGTGGAAGCTCCATCCTTGGAGGTTTTTACAGCCTGACTCCACAAAGCCCTGGCTGGGATGATCTGGTTGGGGCTGATCCTGCTTTGAGCAGGGGCTTGGACTAGATGACCTCCTGAGGTCCCTTCCAACCCTAATTTTCTATGATGCAATGATCTTCCTCTCTTATGCTGGTTTTCTACTAAAGCAGGGGAACCTTTTTGGCCAGGGGTCAGTGGTCCGATCTAGCTCCTGGAGCGGTCACAGTGGGACGCCATCCCGCCGTGTGGACTGGGGAATGATGGAGAGCAGCCCAGCCCAACCCAGCCTCACAGGTGGAAAGGGGCTTGAGGCGGCCTCAGCACGGCCCTACAGTGGGGAGAGGGGAGTGAAGCAGCTTTGCTAGGGTCCCAACTAGCCTGCGGGTCAAGGAGGGAAAGGACGTGGGCCAACCCTGATCCAGCCTCAGGGGAAGTGAGGCATGGCCCAGCCCTGATCCAGCTATGGGAGTGGGAAGGGAGTATGGCCCAGCCCCAGCCCACTGGGCAGGCTTTGGGGTCTGGCAGTGGAGGAGGGTGGCTGTATTAATAACCACTGCTCCTCCACTGCCAAGTTTCCTGACCCATGGGCTGGATACTACGGTGCCATGGGCTGCATTTGGCCCATGGGCTGGAGGTTGAGTACCGCTGTACTAAAGCAACACCTGACCCCTACCCATGCCATAAGACACTGAGGACCAGGTCCTACTCCACCAATTAGGACCTATGGTACGTGGACATCTGGAGGGTGCCTATACACATGCATCGAGGGCATGTAAGGGTGCTTATCCACATGCACTGAGGCTGCTGGAGCGTGGCATCACATGTATCAATGTCCCTACGCTGAAAAAAGGCAGCGGGGGGCCTTTAACAGCGCAGGGATGCTGATACACGAGATGCTTCTGGTGCTTTAATTAGAGCAGCTCTTGGAGCCACTCCAATTAAAATGCCTCCTCCCAGGACACATGTATAAATGCCCTAAGCGAGATCTTTTTCCACCCCGTTTCAGTCCCCGAAACTCCGTTTATGCACCTCCTTCAGTAACACGCCACCGTTTTGTCCTGAGAGAGAGTCGCAGAAAAGCAGTGAGGGACACGAGGACCCATAATCATTGTTCACGGACTTGAATAAGGTAGAATAGGATCATACTTAGGTCCCTTCTAGGTGGAATAGGATCTGACCTTCAGGTCTTATCTGCACACAAAGCATGTATACTAAACTATGGCAATATAATTAACTACTCCCTTTGGTGTGGATGCAATTACCAGTAAGAAAGTGCTTTTAAAACATAACTTCCCTATTTTATAGTTGAACCAGTATATCATTAAGATCTCACATCCTACCTGACATAGTTAAACTATAAAGACTGACCCTGAACAGAAAATTGACATCCGCAGAGCATCCTCTCAACATTTTTTAGCACCACTCAAACCGTTATGCTGGGCAAAAGAAAAGTAATTTTATCAGCTAATGGGAAAACATTACATTTTGCCAAATTTCATTTTCATTGGGTTGTTTTTCAATCCTTCTCCATCATCATCATGCTCACATATTACATAAACTGTGGTCTGATGTCAATTGTGAGCTCACAAAAGGATGTTTATTCTGGCATCTCCCCAAAGACAAGGTTTTCCAGCCCTCGGTTTTTCTTTAGACACAAACCATGTCGACCCGGCCAAAGTCAATAACCAAAGCACGCTTCTGAGGTCAATGCTGCTTCAGTGAAAGCAAGGAATCCACGGTCCGTATAGAAAAGCATAAATCCAACAAAATTCATCCCAGTACATGTAAAAAAAAAAAAAAAGTAATTATGTAGCCACATCTCCTTTATGGCCCCCACATTTGCCATAAATATGGGACTGCAGGACCTGTCAGCGCCGACTGGAAATAACTTCTGGAGCAAAGCGTCTCATCTGTGATAGCCAAATCATGTATTTTTTATTTCTTGCTGCATTAGTATTTAATTCTGGGTAAAAAAGCCAGGCTTGCTGAACAACAAAATAGTAGCTTCCATTTTCCACACAGAACGGAGGAGCGATATTTTTCCTGCCGTCCCCGGCATCATTAAGTATTCCATTTAAATAGGCCAGCTTCACTATGCCTATTATGAAGTTATAGTGCAGCGCTCTGTTATGAGGGATGAGGCTGTTGTGTCCTACGGGGAGAAAAAAATCTCTGTAATCCAACTTTCCTTTTGAAAAGGCCTAATGTATCCACATGAGATCTTCTGGCAGAGGCAACTGAGAGAATATAAATAGACGCTTAAAAGAAGAAAAATGGAGGGGAACCCCTCTCCCCCGCTCCAACAAGGCTGAGTAGTTAAAATTCACAAGTTTAATAGAAAGATGGATGACTGAGAGACTGTTCTGTGACACAATTAAGACTTTATTTATTTGTATCCAACCAAATTTCTTGCAAAGGCTATTTCACACTGCCATGTGAGCTTGCTATTCTAACTAGCCCTCCAAAGGCACAGTAATGTATTGCACCGGCTGCAGGAAGCTAACCCGGCTCTGGGCACGTGGGTTACAAGAACACACAGCATCTCCTCCAGCCTCCCCCATCCCATAAAAGAAAAGAGCAAGGGCAATAGTGCAGGTGGGTATCCGCGGCAGGAAGAAGTTTCTGCTTATGGGCAATGGCAAGTGCTCGACATTGATCTTGTCAGGACTCTTATTGTGCCTTCACTTGCATTGCACCTAAGTGCCTTCTAGTAATGCACCGAGGGACATGACTGTCATCTGTCACATGCTACCCGGCTTTCAGGGGGAAACATCACTCATTTATCACACAGGATTTATTTATGCTTTCCTCCCCAGACCGGGCACAGACAGAAATTATTTCTTCTAGGTAGAAAGGAGTGGGGATTTGCAGGTACCATTGCTGGTAGCCGTCCGCATGCAGCTTCTGACCCAATGGGAAGGGAATGGCAGGATAGCTTTCATCCACATGGGATTAGTGTGGGCATGGCCAGTTATCATGGAATAAGCCCTGTGTTATAAATCCCTGCCCTCTTCTATCTTGCAGGGTACCTAGTTTCTATGCCCAGGCTCTCCGAATTACATCAGTTCCTCTGCCCGAATTTCCTTAAACCAGTGGAAAAGGCTGTTAAGAAGCTTAATTTGGTCTCACTAGGTCAGTTAGGAATAGGTTAAATGGGCATAGGCCAACTTTAAGGGGCACGTCTACATTCAAGAACGTGCAATGATTTGTAAAGTGGATAAATGGCACCACATTACGCCCCTGCATGGACGGTCTCATTTAAATGTCACCGTTTCATTTGTTTATTACCAAAGAAATGAAATTAAGTCTTTAGAGTGGCCATACAAGGGTCGATGCAAGTAAATGCATCCACTACACCTATAGTTTCAAGTTGACGCCCATAGTCAATTTGGATCAATTTTCCAGAGTGCCTTTGAAGATCTCTCTGTGGGCGTGTTAAATAAGCCAGAGCAAATTTGTATCTAGACAAGGTCCAGGACAGACTCTGAGAAAGGACATGCAGGCCCTCAGGGCTCTGTCAGGCCAGGGGAAAGCAGAAGGCAGGGGCATAGGGAGTGCTGGCTGAGACACTGTAATTACATCAGAAGATAGGGAGATCAAAGGAGCGGGTCTGAGGAGGGTACAGGTGTGTACTGGGGTCTCGCTCTCACCTGCATTCCAGTGCTAGGAGGCTCCAGCAATCATCAGACCAGCAGGCACGACCTTCCTTATCACCAAATGGATCCTGGCTTCCTATCGTCTCAAGGGAGATTTTCTTCTTAAAGGCTGTGCTCAGCTAAAATGTCTTGAATGTTCATTTGATGCTTGAAATGGCTTCATTAGAAATATATGGTCCCTGTAGAAATGCTGCTTGGGGCAACGTCCTCTCCCCTGAACTTTTAATAACAGCACTCAACTCCAACTGGGTGCTTTTCAAGTGGAGACTCAAAGTATTATCCCCCACTTTACAGATGGGGAAATTGAGTCAGATGGACTAGCTAGTCACACGGACTAGCTTATGGCCACCCAGCAGACCAGCGGCCCAGCCAGGGATAAAACACAGCTCTCCCTAATTCAATCTTCCGCCTTGCATTGCACTTCTGTGCTGGCCCTGTATTAGCCCTACTTAGAAGCATCTACAAAGGAGGGGTCATGCAGTCAAATCGGGAATCTACAGCTCATCTTCCAAATACATTAGCCTGGAGGAAACATTGTGCGACCAGAAGCTTCTGTGCAGGTTGCAGACGGCAACAAACCCCGGTCTAGCATAGGGGATGCAACAGGCTTCTGGCATGCTGGGTTGCAGCCTGCCCACGGCAGGGGAAGGATTCTGTAACCACTCAGAGGCATGGCAATCCACTTGCAAAAGTTGCAGTTTTGTGCATAAGGGGTTAGGGTGAGGAGGTTGAAATTCCCTCCTCGGTGTATAGGCCCGAGTCCACAAACCAGGAGCGGTGAGCTGCAAACAACCGGAGTCCAAAGACATCATTCTGCAGCTTCGCAGCGGTTTCAGTGGATCTGCTTTGCTAATGACTTGCTGTGGGGCTGGTGCTGGAGGTGCTTGATTTCATTTGAAAAAAGCATCTGGGAAAAATAACTCTCCTCCATGCACATGAATTATTGTTTAGAAGTGAATTCCTTGGCTGTCGACACCACACTAACAGTAGAAATACCTGGTGCGTCAGGACCAGCTGCCTGGAGAAGTTTTCACAATTGCATTCCATGGAGACAGCAAGCGTGGCCAGTTCTGCGCATAACAGCACTCAGCCAGGAACAAGAACAAATAAATGGATAGGGAGGTTTTTGGAGAGGACATTCAAGCTCTGCTATGCCCTACACAAGTGCAGAGGAGACCGACCAAATCCATCAGTGGCCCTGAGTACAGCGGTTATTTCCTGGACTGGAGGATAATTGTAGACAGGAACTCTGCTCCTGACAGCACCTGTGCCAGGATCGATAGATGCCAGGTCTCCTACATCCCATTGGACTAGTAGATAAAAGGGGTCCCCACCCCTGCCACTTCTGGCATCTGTACGCATGCATGCCCCGCACCACCAAGCACTTCTAAACATGCCCAGTGCTGCGGCACATACATTTGTATAAATGGCAAAATGCACATCACTGAGAAACTGGTGGTGATGCGCTTTTGAACTAAAACATATCAAAGGTGTTTTAATTCGAAAGTGCACTGCCACCAGTTTCTGCGTGCTGATACACATTTATACAAATGATGCAATCCAGTGCCGGGCACATCAGCTCGCATGCTCCGCAGAGTTGGTTAATCGAGTCTGCTCCAACACCCTGGATTGCCGGCGTATCGAAGCAGACGAAGATATATGTATCAATGCCCTTCAATAGCAGACTGGACTAGATGACCCTGGAGGTCCCTTCCAGCCCTTGGGTCCTGACTTTAGCTCCCATATCTTGTGCTTTGGGATGGCTGGTTTCGGTGCCCGACTCCCTGAAACAGCCTTCATGTCTGTGAATCCCAACTGGAAGGAGATGCTCAGTTCTTTCTCCTCTACATGGCCTTTCCTGCTAACTTAAGCTCCTCAACTCCGCACGCTGGCCTCTTTACAAATTAGGCATTACAACAGCAGGTGCTGCAGTGCAGTCCTTTGTCAATCTAGCCCTTTGTCTGATCAAAGCTACACCCCCAGACGCAGAGGTCACAGACAATTATGTTCCTCATTGAATGACCTGCTTATACCACACCCCCCAAAATAGCCGTAACTTATACCTTTTTACCTTTAAATCATGCAAAATACACAGGAGTAAAGCAAAGCAGCAGGGTACAGTTAAGATGTTCACTACAGCGCCCTCGAGCAACTGGAGTGCTCACTAAGCGGTGAATATTGAAAACTACCCTGCAGCCCAGGGCTGCCTGCTCCAGCGGGAGGGTTTGGTTCTTGCTTCAAGCAAGAAAGGCCTTGCTTGTCACGTGGACCGCGAATGTACGTGCATTCACAGCTCAACATAAATTGCTATCACTACTAGAGAGGAGGGTCACAGAGAATACGAAGGGGGTGCTGTGAGCTCTCCCCAGGCTGTTTCGTAAGCATCCCATATACACAGAATAGCCTACAGAAGAACCCCATTTGGTGGAGTAGTACATCTCCCTTGTCCACAGCAAATACAAAGACCTCAAAATGGGCACAGTAATAGCTGTATCGTTATTTACTCAAATTAAGTAACCTTTATCTCTGTGGTCATCTCTGCCACCTTAACACAGGAAACCTTTATATGATCCACCTAGGGGATTGCTTGCTTTCGTACCCAAACAGATAACACACCATACCGGGCCAACACCTTGTAACCTGGAGAATAGGTTGGTAAAGACACACCGCCTCACCCCAAAAGGAATCGAGCTGTCTCGATACGCTGCACCCAGGATTGCTAACTTGACAGATGACTTTCCAGTATGTTACCCTGAAGAGTAACCAGATCAAATGTTTACAGCTCAGCAGAAAATTGAATTACAGTTGCTTATCATCACATCCTGGTTCTGAGAGTGGGTTGAAACTCATTGTGTACCTGATAAAAAGGAAATACAAGCTACGTGATAGGTATCAACATCTCAAGCTTTCGCTTACCATTGTCTTCTACATTCTCTGTGCCTTTAAAGAGCTCCCTGCTGGAGGGCTAATTCACTTAATTGCATTAATAAATCTTGCTTATGTCCCTATGTCCAGCTGGGATTTCCCCTACAACATGGTAATTAGGGCTAAGAGCTAACCACTGTACAACAGAGATCACCCCCGGTGCTCATTTAATAGCCAGTGAAGTTTCAGGACCATAACAGAGGCACTTCTCAGCAGAGGCTTATTCACTCATTCATTGTAGAACTGGTCTGGATTATGAGCTTGTCTATAGCTTCGTGACATACAGGGAAAACTTGTGGCAAACAATGGCGTCCTTTAATCAGGGTCAACCCTATTTTATTATCGCTTTCTACAGGATCACGTGTTACAGCTATTGTACCTGCATGCACAATTGGAGTCCCCTTGTCATTTGCATTTTAGAAATGCACGTCTTCTAAGGCAAGGGTGGCCAGCCTGCAGCAAGTGGCATGGGACAGAGGAAGGAGGTGACAGACAGCTCGGCAGCGGAGAAGAGGGCTGGCGTGGCGCACAGGGGGAGCGAGGGGCTAGCAGCACACCTGGCAAAAAAGCTGGCACCTGCTGGTCAAGGCACCTGCCTTAGTGAGCTTAAAGTCTTAACTAGAAAAGACAGTTGGAAAGGCACGTAGCGGTGACATGACTGTCACACAGCAGAACAGCGGGCTCTTGGTCTGTGCTTTGGGTATACCGTCTCTGCCAGAGCCTGACATACTATGGTCTTTTAAACAAAGATTTCCCACTGTTGCTTTCAGCTCCAATCCATCATGGCAATGGCAGAAGTCTTAGTTTAGACAAAGTGCCAGTGTCCACCTAGCGTTTACAGCCCAGCCACAGGTAAGAGCTGTCAGTCGATAAGACCTATCAGCACTAACAAACATTACCACCACTGTTTCCCTCCTCACCGCATTTCCCCAGATCTCTTCCATGCTTCGCTGCTTGTGATAACGCATTATAGTTATGCAGGTCTCAGGCAAAAAACATGATGCATTGTGTGTAGGGATGAGTGCCAAGCTCCGGGAAAGCTGCCGTACAGGACACCTGCACCGTTCTCAGGGAGCTGGGCTCAATACGAGGCATGGATGCATGCAAGGCGGTGTCAACAGGACAGTTTTGCCCACCGAAATTTAGTGTATACCAGGGTGGCTCCAAGACCAGGCCTTGGTGTGGATGTAAATCCCACTTCTCACTGGAGTCCTGCCTACACCAGCACTTTTCATGCAGCTGTGAGTGGAGCTGAACCTGTAGGAACGATTTTGCCAAGGATCTCAGGGCAGATGTTATGCAGTGAACGTGATTCTCCAAGCAGCTGCCAGGTCCCTTCACACCTGTGCTCCATCGCGTAGGGAGCAGGTTCTCCAGCACATGGAATAAGTACATCCCTCTTCACCAAAGTGGTTTACGCTTCTGGAATTAGGTGTGCAACAAAGCTGAGGCTGGTGCTGTTTGCAACATAGCACCAAACACCTGCTCCCCAGGGAAGCAGCCCCATCAGTTGGTTCCCAGGGCTCAGTTCAGTGACAGATGCTAGCCTCAGAGCTTGCATATGTCTCTGCATAAGTATTTGGTGGGTCTCTGCAAAGGCATTTGGCTCTGACAGCCTCCCAGTGCTGAGTCAATTAGCTACCTGTGCAGTTTGTCGTTCAGGTCTAGCACTGTATGCTCAAGACTGATCACAAAGAGAAGTCACTTCATGCGGTGGGTTACAGCGGGGGTCTGACACTTGTTTGATCTCCGCATCAGTGCAGCAAACTTCCCCTTTCAATGCTGCTGGTTCTTCAATCTTCACATCCTTAAAAATAAAAGTGAGTGTATGTGAAAGAGCACTTTGTAATAGGAACTCCTGGAACAATTCCTTTCTCTCACCCTCTTGCTGAGCCATAGAAAACAGCAAATACGATTCCCCAGAGTCCTTTTTACAATAGAAAACGGCAGGCAAGACTGAATTTTCACTGAGTTCCCACCCTCGCCCCAAACAGCAGACAGACACAAATTCAAAGGGCCGTGAGAGGGTGGGGGCAGCAAAGCAGGGGGAAGATACTGCATTTTTTACGGTTATGCGTTTTGTGAGAACCTGGCTGGGGGGAAGGAAAGGTTTTGGCTGCAGGCGAGAAAGGTACATGGGGACCTGTGCTTTAATCCTGGCAGGAGGAAGTGGTCTCTGGTTCTATACTTGAAAACAGATTAGCACTGACATTTGACTTGTCTTGAGCTAATCTATTTACAGACTCATTATCTGTGTATTTTTAACATGCTGAGAAGATTCACATAGCCAGATGCCTCTTGTGCTGTAGGATGTAGTGCATTCCACAGCCATTACTCAGGGGTCACAAACCCAAGAATGCTTTTAGTGGGGGGGGAAGGGGAGAGAAACAGCTTGACTTTATTTTATTTTATTTATCGGGATGTGGCAGGACTGAGGTTTCCTTGCCTTTCTGCGTGTTTAAGCGGTGAGAGATAACAAAGCCACTAGGAATGGCTGGAATCGAACATTAATGGAACCGAGCGGAAGAGATTGCGGGAACGTCCAAAACCGTGCTCCTGTAGCACATGGAGGCGCACAGAAAGATAACGCCTCTGAGCCAGCAGGACCAGTCATAAATGAAAATGCACCGCTGATCTACTGTACAGTGGGGGAAGCCTTCACCGTTCAGTGGGCCTGGATATCACGCGGTTGGTTCAACAGGTCCAGGCATTGGAGATCCTGTCCTAGAAGAGGTCCCACCCTACAGCTGCCTGCTTTGGGGGTGAGGCACAGTCCTGGCTGGCTGTGCTGCTTCACTGCCTCTGCTCACAGCCTGCCTGGGAGGATGATCTATGACAGACCTTGCCCATGTGGCTGCAGCTGTCCAGACGTCAGGGGTTGGACAGGCAGGGAAAGCGTCTCTCCTCCACAGCCCCAGCCCTTGCACTGCTAGGCGATCCCAGTGCAGAAATGCAGGTGGGATGCTGTAAGAGGGAGCCAGGGGCTCCATACTTTAAGGGGAAAATGCAGCAGGCCAATCTTGCAAAGTAGACCAGCAGCTGAGCATCAGCTAGCTGCACTGCAAGTAGCTGGCTACGGGGCAGAGCCCAGGCAGCCTGGGAGTAAAGGCTGGTTAAGCTGAAGCGGGGTGGGGGGAAGGCTGACCATTAAGCCCAAGGAAAAACCCCTGTGTGAAACTGGGGAGTCACCTGACTGGAAGAGGAAGGGCTCCAAAGCATATAAACCCAGCACCTGAAGCAAGGCAGGCAGCCTGGGGCCTCTGCATGCTGGAGGGAGTAGAGCTCCACGGAGAGAGGGGTTGAAAGAGGCAGCTTAGCAAGCACCCGAGCCACCCGTGGGAGCCAGGCAATGAGAGCCCAGCGGGAGGTAGGGTTTACAGGAAACCATAAACCCAGAGTGGGGGAGATTTGTGTTGAAAGTGGTCACTTGTATTTGTGCTGCATTTGAATTAGAAGCAGAGGACCGGTTGTGGCTATGGGGGGGCACTATGGAGGCCACAGGGACACTGGGGAGGCACCCCACATACAGCCCTGTAGGGGTCAGAGACTGTAAGGGGCCTAAGCAGCATCAGAACCACTTGCTCTGGCCGGGGGACCCAGGGGACTGTGGGGTGCAGAAGCAACCTTGCCTGAGTTAGGGTCCCCAGGGGGTTGAGAGGTAAAAAAGAGCAACCTTGACTCAGGCCTGGGACTTCAGCAGGTCCGGGGCCCAACATACAGAGGGGGCTGAGAAAGCCAAGCTGAGACAAGTGTGTCATGTCTGGAGGCTGGCAGCCAGAATTCACAGAAGTTTAGGCTGGAAGGGACGTCATGAGATCATCGGGTCCAGCCCCCTGCTCTGAGCAGAATAACAGTGGACTAAACCTCAGAGGGCAGAGGACCCCATAGGAAGGTTCAGGATGGTGTCAGAATAACACCTGCAAGGCATGGGGATGGCTACAGGGGACGATGGAGGCCACAATTATTGCCCCTAAGATGACTTGTCCTTTGAGGCACAGATAAGGCCAGGGGGCTGCAACTCAGTTGGAGGAGCAAGGTGCCAGCTATGCACTTGAGACAGCAGGTAGTGAGAAACTGAGGCCCACATCGGGGCCCTGGGGCAGCCTCCCTAAATATCCGTTGCATCAAGGCATGGCAGGCGAAGTAAAAGGGAGGGTGCCCCCCAGAGCTGACGTGGGGCAGGAAGTGCTTGGCCACTACGCTGCATCACAGCCACCCCGGGCCTCAATCCCACTTCAGATGTAAAAGTGTACGGTGTTGCCTCTGTATTGCTACACCCTTTCCTTCTGGCACCATGCGGCCTGGCAGGAAGGCACCAAAGGAAGAGAGACTTCCTTGAGGAATGGCGTCCATTCCCTGTGGAGTCAGGGGGAGGGAGGATAGTCTGCAAACAACCTGGCTTCCTGGTAGAGGGAATGCTCTGAGGACTGCCTCCATCCCCCCACCCTGGGACTCCTCGCTGAATTGGGCAAGGCGCCCTTTGCTAATTCTACCTGTCCCCTCACGTGGAAGGCAGAGGGAGCTGGCTCATGCTTGTCTGACCATAGGTGGCGAGTGCTACACTTTGATACGATCCCTCAAGGAAGAGCCAGCAAGCAGTTATTACTCTTACAGCAGGTCCGTCATGCAGCTGCCAGAGGCCCCTGCTTTCACCCCTGCTCTTCTTTAGCCACAGACGCTTGTTAACCGCCAGTCCAGCTATCACTGATGTGGCTGTGCATCTACACAAGATGCTGAGGTTGGATAAGAAGCCTTCGTTTTGCAGAGATGGTACCAGAGCAGAGAGTGATGGGAAGTGAGACGCAGCACTACAACCGAGGGCGGTGATGCAGCTACACAGGAAGTCGAAACCAAATGGAGGGGACAGAGGTACATAAGGTAACTAGAAAAGCAAGCTGCTTGGGCATGTGTGCCGTGCTGTTGAACTGAAGAGGC
>JAGPOW010002742.1:17552341-17605486 GCA_030014935.1 Caiman crocodilus | reverse complement strand
GGAGGAGGGGGAGAGGACGTGATAGCACGGGGCCAGGGTTTCCATGGAAACTGGCCCCACCAGCGCCGGCAGGGCATGCAGCTGGGCAGGAAGCTGCTTCAGGGCCGGAGCTGAGATCCTGCAGCAGTGGCAGGATGGTCCGGAGCTGGGACAGAGCCACGATCCGCTGCTTGCAGATTGTAGCTGTGCCCTGGCTCCCGGGAAACCAGCTGCTGCAACATGGGCAGGGGCTGCTAGGAAATGGAGCCCACCACAGGCCCGATCTGGCCTCTGCCCACCCCTGAGAAAGCACCTAACAACTCAGCTTCCCTTCCTTTTTTGAGGGAGTGATGTCCCTGAATATCCCCGAGCCAAGCCCTCTGTTCCTTCTAGGCGCTAGATAGGTTTCTCGCTCAGCAAGTGCTGAGAACGGGTGGAAAGTCTTCTAGACGCACTAATGTAATAAAGGGCAGGTTTATGCCTATAGATGTCTGGCATTTAAAAAAGACGGCCAAACAACCACCCCACACCCTTCTGCTTCCAGATGTGTGTCAACCACTAATTGAAAAGTGTTAGCAAGAAACTTCTGCAGGTTATTCCATAAATGTCCACGGTGGAGTCCCTGAAGCATTCGAGCCTGACTTCCACCAGAGACACGATACAGAACCTGCTAGACTACTGTCTGGACAGGGTTAGTCCGATGGCTGCAAAACAAGCAAATGCAACATGGCTTGAGAATGCACGATGAGAATTTGAGCAGCTCCATCAAGGAGCGTTCACACTAACTCCTACATGCAGGTTTGGAACAGGGACTGTACTCGGCACTCTTCTGTCCACTTCCTCAATCCTTCTTCCTTGCAAATCATGGTTGCTACGTGCATACTACTTGCATACTGGCTTCTGGCTTCTAGCCCATCCAGGAACAGCACAGAACAACTACAGACGCTTCCTCTGCCTGGAGAAGGGTCTTTGAACCCAAAAGTTTGCACAGCAGAATATTTTCCAGCTATTTTAGTTGGTCCAATAAAAGATATCAGATTTACCCAAAGATCCATGTCTGCTTATGTCCTTAGACCAACAACCAACACCCCTGATTGCTATGTGAGGCATTCCTGCGAAGCTTCTTCCTGTAACCCGGGGCCCAGACATCTACATTTGATCTTTCAAGCGAGCAACAAGAAACCTCGGCTGAAAGTTTACTTAGGAATTGACTTCTCTTACCTCGAGCCTGGTTCTGTCCACGTCTCTTAGTATTTTATTTCGTCCTCTGTTGGTCACCATGAGCACTTCATATGGATAAATCTGTTAACAGCGTATAAAGAGGGAGGGAAAGAGAGATAGTTATATTCTAGAGCACAGAATATTCATATATTCTTCTTATAACAACACAAATAGTATTCTTGAAAGGAAACTAAAAAACCTTAAGAAAAGCGTATTTAAGATCCTGAAAGTATAGTCTAGTTTGAGCTAATTTAAAACCAAAAGCAAACTGTACCAAATTTGACAGGTTTAGTATAATTCTGGACTGATTTGGGGGAGCGTTTGTGCTTCACACTTCCTATTATCTGTTATGCAAGGTATAGTACACATTTGTTTTTGGCCATAAAGTATAGTTGCATCTCTAGTCAATGTTTTGCCCTTTGATGAGTCAACACAGAGTTCATTAAGGCAAAAATGAATGATTTATAAGCATGTTTGAAGGTTGCCATAACTTGTACATCTATGAAGAAAATAAAATACATCTATTGTACTGAACATCAACCAAAATAACTCAGAAAAGTTTGCCTTAACAAATAGTTTAGTTACCATGTGGGATGACTGCATTGAATGAAGTTCATCAGGTACGTTTTCTTCATACGTTTCAGATTATTACAGACCTTACACAGGTTCCCATAGTAAATTTGACCCTGACACAGATTGATGGATTTCAAGCATTCCTGTAGCTAGATTTTTACATTACAACTCTTTAAGCTCTGTAATATGGCAAACATCCATTAAGTCTCCTGTTAAATGTTTTCTCTATTTTTATTTATGTTGCACTGAATATCCAAGTATTATGCAGACCAGATGTCTGGCCATAATGCATTTCAGAGGTTAGGGACAATTGTGCTTTTTTTTCCCTATTTGCTTGGACAGATTTAATCCCATGTTTCTAAAATGAAAAGACTTGAAGTAACATCTTTTTTGCCAACTCTTCCCAAACTAAACTAACACAATCTAAATGATACTCTGGAGAAAGAAACCCATACGATTTGGTGCTTTACATAAGGTGTCTGAATCACAGGCCTGCAATCATGCCTAGCCTCTGCAATGACCCAGAGAGACAATGACTTCCGTAATGAAATGTCTAACAGTTAGTTCACTGAGCACGGTAACAGGTCCCTGGTTAGGTCCTGACCCAGCTACCTCCAAAGTCAACGCAAGTCTTTTTACAAACTTCAGAGGAAACTGTATTGGCCTTTATGGCTAGTTGTAGTAGTTATTTTAATGACTTGGATATTTGCCCAATGGGACCAGGAGCGAGACCACCAATCCTTTATTGCAGAGGCAAAAAACATCAGAAGCCGTTAATATGCTTAATGCCATAAGAAGGGAAGACGTCACAGCTAACGTTTGAGTTTGACTGTTTCACTAAAACGTTCATTCCATTGTCACCATTTAAAAAAACTTTAAAGGCACAAGAAATAAGATTCAGCCATCTGTGAACATACCACTGAGTTTATTGTAATTAATATTTTAAGGAACGTGGACTTACATACTGATTTGTAAGATATGGTTCTTAATAGACTCTGTCATTCTTATAATTACACATTTGGTTCTACTTTATACTTTAGGAGTTACATTGTTCATGTTCTATGCTAAAAACAACCACAGAATACAGAATTAGATGAAACTAAAATGTAACTTGTCATAACAGAACCACCACAGTGACCTCAGGAAAAGTTTAAGTTGAAGCTGTGAGGTCAAAAGCATATTTCATATTTAGAAATTCACAACACAGCATTGTCCATAACTCCAGGTTATATCGGACGCACAAATTCTGTCCTCCTTTTGAGGCACCTTTTGATAGTTTTGGGTGTTCTAAAATGCACGGATTTTTATTTTCCAGTTTCTTGATTGGTATTGGGGCATATCCTAGGTACTTCAAATTAACAGAGCCAGGCTGATTCAGATAACCAAATATTTGGGCCAATAGTTTTAAATGTCAACAAAACCCACAGTTTTACATCAGCAAGATTTTTCCCATTAGGAAAAAGACAGAATTTGCTACCCAAAAAACTTTAAAAACATTCGTTTTAAATAAGCTGACTAGGTCCAGCAACAGCACTGGTGGCAGTAAGGAATTATACTGCATCTGAGAAATCGTTAGAATTGATAAGTAGCAGATGAGATGAGAATGGCCCCAAGCTAGATTGTATATAGGTTACTTAAATTTCATTTTAAGCTTACTTAAATTTTCATGTATAACGAAGCTTCTAAATCCAGGCTTAAATGCTGGTACAATTTATCGAGAACAGGAAAAGCAATTTTTGTTTACAAAAACTGCTCTTCAACCTAAAAGCAGAAATAGTGAACCTTAAGACTGTCGTAAAACCAGCAGAAACAGGCAAGCCAGCAGCAGAAGAAAGCAGAGAATACAGACCCAGCTCTGATCATTAACACGTACTGTTTGTTCCAGTCCCAAATGCATTCACCCAGAGCGGTAGAGTATCATGAAATATGGTACAGTAATGACTCTTTCAACCAACGTACTAAGAATCTCTTTTTTCTCCCATCCAAGAGCAAACTTAAAAAGCTGATGAAAAGTGCCTGACTTAATAACAGCACTGGAGAGATAAGCCCTTGTCTGCACTGCAAAGTTCAGCTGGCAAAACCGCCAATCAGGAGTGTGCAAAGATCACAACCTGTAGCTGATGTAGCGATGATGGGAACACCTCCAGTCTAAATTCAGCTCTTCTAGCAGAAGTCAAACTCTCCCATTCACGGGAACTGCGTAAGTAGCAGCAAAAAACCTCTTCTCTCAATAGCGCCATGTCCATAGCAGGGGCCCCAGGCACCATCGCACACTTCAAAGGCATCAGGCCCATACAGTAGAGATAGTTTAGGTGTTTTACTGATCGTCAGAACATGGACTGCACGGGCAGAAGCCTTACAAGTTTCCCTAGAGACACGCAACCCAACAGCTTCACTTCTCAAGCCAGTAAGACTGAGACTCTCCCCTCTGAGTTTGGGAGGAGCGGCCACCCAATGACTTGGAGGGCTGGGAGTGCAATTCAACCTTTATAGCTGCTTAAAGCTTTGCCCTTTTTTTTACTGAGACCTTATACTGCTAGTGCCAGTTTTGGCCAGAGCTGATTCTGGATGGTGCCAAGTGTTTTTGGGAAGAACTGTACTGAGAGGCCCGACTCCCATTTAATTTATATAAACCACAGTTCATATTATGTGCTAACAGTCTTCTTTCTGCAATTTTTGAGAGGAGAACACCTAAACTGAGACTATTTGCTTCCCTTGTGTTTTACCAGAAAATCCAAGTTATGGTATGAGCTGTGTGCAATCTGCATATGGTAACTAAAACAGTTGGTTGCAGTGGCTGTGTTTCATTTCTGTATTGAGAAAAGCCAGGTTTTGATGAAGATGTATTAGTCTAAATGTTTGTGTGATAAGTAGATGCACGCCAAAGGATCACATGGGAGCCACTTGGTGATCACACAATGCTTCTGCCAATTAGACAGGTAGCTAGGCCAAATCATTCATTGTATGCGGCATGCTCACGGCAGTCCAGTACATCTGCAGTCCCATGACACTGTCTCTCAACTGCTCTTGAAAATCACATTTTCATATTCACCTCTGGGCTCATTCTCTTATTTAAATGGAATTGGAACAAAGAGATTCTTAGAACTCAGCTCTTTTGCATGCAGCTGCTATTTAAAATGGGAGGACTTCAGACACGCACATTACCCTTAATCAGGAAGATGAACTCCTCATGTGCATAACTGCACTTTATTATACTGCATGGACATCTGAAATGCAGTGAGCAGAGGCCTAGCAGTCACAGTGATGAGACTTGCTTTCTGAACCATCAGAATATACGTGTACATTTATATACGTACAAGGTTTGTGTGTAAACGATTTCTCCTGTCCCACTGTAACAGCTCAAGTACCAAACCCTACTTTTAGGGCTGATGGTCATTTCCACTAAAGCCCCTTTGTACTAAGGGTACAAAAAGGTGTTAGTGCGAGAACTACACCTGTTGGGACAAGATTTTGAAGGTGTTTGGGCACATGAAGATGGAGGTTAGGACCTTGCGGGATTTTGAGGAACACCCACCTCTCTCCTGCTTTTGAAAATCCCACTAGATCCCTAAATGCCTTTAATAATCTGCTGGCGTTCCCTGCCCATGAATGCTCTGTGGCCGATACTGCCTCAGTACAGCTGAAACTGCCCACCTGGAGTTGTCTCTCTCCGGGGTTATGCATGGCAGTTTTCTACTCTTTTGGTTCTAGGAAGGTGGCAGCTACACTGGAGAGGGGATCAGCTACATGTGGCATGGCTCATGGTTTATCTCTAAACGAGCCTTTGTCATGTCAAGGCCTGTGGCTCTGCTTGCCCTATCGCAGTGCAGACAGGAGGCATAGCTACTCAAGGCAAGGACCAGAGCAGAGGGAGTTTGGCAAAAGCAGAAGCAATGACTGGGGCGTAGCAAAGGCAAACACCAGAGAGTCAAGACATTTTCTATGATCTCTCATCCGCATTATAGTCAAACCTTCACTGTCTCAAAGGAAAGTGAATAATGTCTGCACTTGCCTTTGGTTCCAACATGTTAGGCATAGACACTCCTCTGTCCATTCTCATTCCAGGGACATGACCATCCGGGAGGGACTGCATCGGATACAGGTACACATCAGACACACAGGTTACACACGCACACACACACAGGGTAAAGGCACTCATGTAATGATGAAAACAGAGGTGAATTTACCCTCAAACCTCCCCTAGGTCCCTAAGTTTAACTTTGCTCTACAAAATGCCATCATTACTATTGCTTAGCATTTTGCCAGTGTGAGCTGTAGGAGCTCCCAGCTCGTTTCCCTCCCTTATGGACTATAAGGCAGTGCCAGCTAAATGGGATCACACACAGCTCTCTGTGGAGCCCTTCAACCCCAGTCCATAGCCCACCAGAAGTCCCTAAGAGTGACAGGACCTCTTGTGCCTCAAAAGCTGCACATGCCTCTTCTGTGGGTGTGTAGCTTGAAATCTGAACTCATAGTCCACATAACCCCATTTTGGGACACTCTGAAGCTGCTGGACTAGTTTGCTGCTTACAAATGTCACAGCCATTCCCTACATGTCTTACCCTGTAAGGTGTTGGAGGTAGAGAGCTGAATTTCACCGGATGTTTGGCTTTAAAGATTCCCTTGTTCAGTAGCAAAATAGCAAATACATTAGTCACTGGGACAGTGCTAGTGTCGCTTTGCTCTGACAAAGCAACTGTAAAAAATGGCACCATGCATTTCTGCATTAAGTAATTTTTCCTCAGAAATAACTACTGCTTGCAATGGGCTCAGTTGACCAGTAAACAGTCTCTTCTTCCAAGTGTTAACAGTGGAAACTCCACCTGGACCTGGAAGTCGGTCTGGGTTCTTTCCATTTTGCATGGAAAGAACAGCCTTGTCATGCTGCAGAGGCTCCAGGAAGACTAGCATGCATCTGACATGCTGGCAGGGCAAGTGCACTGAGCTAATGTCCAAAAGTCGAAGCAGTTTATTTTTATCATTAAAACCAACGGATTTGACTATGAATTCCCACAGAGACAGCTCTATTGTACAAAGAGGTGCCACTTCTACACAGTTGCTGTTCAGAGCAGAACCACACTTTAGGGATAATACAAGAGGATAACACAAATACATTTGATCATCCTCTTGCTGCTAAGCAGCGTCTTTGATATGCGGCATAATACATCTGTCCGTGTATTTAAACTATTTATTAATATTATTTAACATCTGCACTGTGGTAGTGCCTAGATGCCAACCCAGGGGAGGGCCATTTGTGCTGGGGTCCTAACTGCCTAGTGTGGACATTCATTAAAATAAGCACTGGCAACAATTTTCAGTGGGAACCTGGAGAAGAAGGGCAGAGCACCTACTTCCAGGCAAGCGATGGTGATGGCAT
This sequence comes from Caiman crocodilus, assembly GCA_030014935.1. Classification (NCBI taxonomy): domain Eukaryota; kingdom Metazoa; phylum Chordata; order Crocodylia; family Alligatoridae; genus Caiman; species Caiman crocodilus. The sequence goes on along the minus strand of JAGPOW010002742.1, from coordinate 17,598,336 downwards.
CGCAGAAGACCACTTCCCAACCTTTTTGGCAGGAGGGTCACTTCCACATTGGCAGCCACGGACAAAAAGGGAGAATTCAGGACACGCTGTTTAAAATGGGCACCCCCAGAATGAAGAGGGCTGTGTCTACCCTTCTCTTGGGTTGGGACCAGCCAAGCAGAGGGAAATCCCATGCTGAGATGCTGAAAAGGAATTACTGGAGATAATTTTTGTTCCATTAACATCATCACGCTGGTCACAGAACTGGCGTTCGGGCCTCCTCACCCAGTTGTGGGACTGTGTCAGGAAGTAACTGAGCTGTGCCTGTTCCTTGTGGATAAACGGCTACCTCATCGATTGTGCTTAAGCATGCAGATAAACTGAAACAAAAATGTCTTAAGAAACCCTTCCCTGTAGCAGAAATTCAGATTCGAGTATGAGGGGATGTTCTTAGCTCTGCTGTCAGTTGAGTGGTGAAAACCCATACTCTACCTGGAAATCTGAAAAGAAAGAAAGAAAAAAAAATCTCATCAGCATCAGACAGCAAAGAAACGTGGATTGATCACACATCAAAGAAATATCAGTTTCTTATCCTAAGCAAAATGAGATCATTTTGCAGCCTCCAGCAAACCCTGACTCGCTGTTCATCACTTTGGTCCAATGAATCCTTTGTAGAAATGTCTGAAGGTTGTTAGCTTCAATTCCCTAAATGGCGTTAGGAGCTTTTGTCACCCGTCTTGTATTATTTTATAATTAAGCATAAATTGTCTCCTCCTGCCATGCGAATGACAGCACTGTAGTTGGCTCTGATGCACTACCACATTTGGGGAGAAATTCAGGTTTTTTTTGAATGAGCTTGACTCCAAAGGCCAGATCCAACTTCTACTGAAGCAGCTGGAAATATTTAAAAAAAAGGGCTGAAGGTTTTATCCTTTATGAGGAGGAAAGGAAGCTAATTTAACAACATAATTTTAAAAACTGATTCAGTTAAATCACTGCAATCTGATCCACGTGACTTGAATCCATACACTTTTCCTGCGTAGAGGAGGGTTACGTGTTTTACTATAGCATACCAAGAGCTGTGGTGCAGACAGTAGACAAACATTTCTTGTAGCTCAACTACAGTAATATCCATCAATACAAGTACAAATTATTATTTAAAATACATCATCGTCATGCAAATGTTTTTTTGGGGTTGTTTTTTTTTTTGCAAGTATAGCAAGTTCCCACCATTAGATATCACAGGGCTCCTACTGGCACTTCCAATGCTGCTTGTCCTGTACATGGACTGGTCCCCATTGTTTATTGTAATGCAGTTTCTCCAGGTATCCCCGAGCTATGAAATCTTGCTTTAAATTGGGCAAAAAACACTCATTTTGAAACAATCTGATTCATTAAAAAAATTCCAATCTACTCAACATTTAAAAATTTCAAATGATAACAACATTTAAAATAATCTGAATTTTTGAAAATTAATTACGACAAAGGAAAATCTCTGATAAAAACTGTTTAGCTCCCGCTATTGAATGAGTAGTACGGACACGGCCTCTGGGTGGGGGATCAAAGTGCTTCTGTTGGAAGGTACGAGGAGTCTGGCGCTTCCCTCCCTCAGGCCGGTACATGGTTAAAGACTCCTAATAATACCTTTCAGCTCAAGCTGCTTTTGCAAGATAAATTACAACCTCCTAAAAGGAGAAATTGCAATTAAGGACAGAGAAACCAGTTCAGCAAACATCTGAACTGATCAAAAAAGTCTCATCTTTCCCTGTTCGGTGAAATGATCCAGGCTTTTAGAAGGGTTGGGTCTCTTTTAAAAAGGGCAGTTGCATTCAAAAATTTGTGCCTAACATAACTCTACACATTAAAAAGAAGGTCCCTTTCCTCCTACCCGTACCGCTCCTAAACTAATCCCTCTTTCCTATAGCATGGTTCAGTCATCCCTGCTCTGTGCGCTGGCCTTCCTTCTTCCTAAGATAAACTCTACCCTGCTCACTCCCTGACTGTCCTTCTGCTCCTTACGCCACTCAATTGATCCTTTCTGCTTCTGTCTGAGCCTTCCTAATGCTAGTCTTGGCTTGCAAAGAGACCGTGGCATCATGTACCACAGTTTTCTGAATCTGAATGAGGCTTTTCATCCAAGGGTCTCCAGCCGTTTTCCAAATATGAATTAAAAGTGCAAACACACGAGTGCAAACATACTTCATATGTAACAAACTGACTTTACTACCTAGTAAAAGTGGAGAGGACAAGTGACACGCACACCTACTACAGAGTAAACAACTCTGATTCAGAGTAAAGTTACCCCTTGAAGACTGTGCATTAATTTTAATATGCAGAATGTGTCCTGTGTTCAGTGTCCTCAATAATTTCATCTGCAGGGGGCAGTTTGCTCGATGTAAACTGTCTCCTCCTCTACCTAGTGATCAGGTACTGTACTAGCACCCACGGCAGGCAGCTGGATACATGTTTGGTCCTTCCTGGGTGCATGCACATGTGCGTATTCAAGTGCAGCAATATGCTGTGGTGCATATCACACCAAAGTTTGCTGCTCCTGGGCACCACGTTTACATGTGCACGTGGCACTACAGCATGTTTTGGGCAGCACAGCTGGCAGGGGACTGGGGTGGGGGTGTTCAGGCTGGCAGCACAGGGCTGCTCCAACTCAGCTCAGCGTGCTGCAAAGGGGCTGTCTTGGGCACAAGGGTGCTCCAATGCGGGGCAGGTCAGCCGGTAGCCCCTGCAATGAAGCACCCTTATGCCCCAGCCAGTCAGGTCAGCGTCTACCAATGTGTTGCTGTGCAAAGAAAAACTCCACAGCAAGATAATACTTGTATTTACAAGTACTGATCTGCAGCTGAGTTTATTAGTTTCTTGTAGTCTAATAGGGCCACACTTGTAAACACCAAGTAGCTTACTGCGGTGCTAAGTAGGCAACTCCACAGTGAACATCCCATGTAGACACACCCACTAGGGAGTAAATTCACTGCAGAGCAAAGTCTAAGATAAATAACTCTATAGTCCTTGTGTTGTGCATCTGCACCTTAACACCAGCATTGGAGCATGCGGCTGCTAAGCTGTACACTGGGCAGTGTCTTCTTATGCTCGACAGTTGAATAAACCATCTCTTACGAGCAGTGGGCAATGTCATAGGAAGGTGGAAGAGTATTCCCTAAACTGTGATTTTTAAGACAAATTGTCCACCTCTAGCTGTATTACCATATAATCGTGTCTATAGCAATTAATATGCTGATGCATGTACATACATTGGACTATTCCTATAGCTTTTTACATATACAGAAGTTGCCATTTGGCTTCCTTGTAGCAAGACTCTCTTTCGCTCTCTCACACTCTCTCTGTCCTTATACAACGTGTATGTGCGCGCACGCACATGCACAGTAATATCATATATATTAAAACATAGCAGTTATCCTCATTCTGGCTTGTATAACAAACTACAGTGCAAGTCAGAAAGAAGGAAATAAGTGCAGACTTTCTATTGTTTAATCCAGGTGAGGCTCAGAGAAGTTTGTATGACTTTCCCCCTGCAGACTCGTGTCTCAGTTGACTCATTCATTAGGTCAAACTGAAATACTGGATCTACTTTGCAGTTCTGGGCTAGCTCACTGGAAACTCATATAGGCTTTGTATGTGCACACAATTAGTCCATTACGATCCTGCCCTCCTGAACCTTTACAGCAGTGATGCTCACCATTTTGGCTCTGCCTACCAGAAAAATGGTAGAGGGCTGGTCTGTGGGTAGGATCAGACTCTGTGCTGTGACAGCATGCCCTCTCACCCTGTGCCAGGATCAGGCCCTTGGGTCCAGTGCTGCCTCTGCCTGGCCCTGTGCATTGGGACTGGGCTCCAGGGCCCGTGCTGCCCCCACTCATCTGGGATGGACTCCGGGGCCCTGCACTACCCCTTAGGCCCTATGTGCCAGGACTGTGCTCCAGACTGCTTTGTACACCCAATCCAGCATGCAGGGCCATAGTCAGGGGGCCATGGAGACTCCTGTGGGCTGGACAACTGGAATGGGCCCATGGACTGGGGACTGTGCATCTCTGCTTTAGAGTAGTGGTTCACACACACAGGGCCATCATTTCTGCTTGAATGCACTGAAGGTTATTATAAGAGATTCCCTGCTTGCCACAGAGAAAATGAAGAAATCCCAGGTGCTAAAACCTTAAGATCAACCTTAAAATCTTTTGGAAAAATATCAGGGGAGTAAGCCAAATAAACAACGTAAGATGGCTAAGCAAATCCAGCTGTGTCATGTCAAGAGGTCTAGGTTCATATTCCAGTATAAGCCTACACCACAAGTATAATCATGTGTTTTGTGAGCAGATCACAACACCCACAATGACTAGCCACAAACACCTACAGAACAATCGAACAGCGTCTGCATCACGGAAACATGTGGGGAGGCGAGCGCGGTGCAAGGGGAGCTTGTAGACAGGGTTACCATTACCAGCAGCATACAGTACGATGTTTTCTGGAGTGCTGTGCTGTACACTGGCCAAGCGAGTTAGCAGTCCTTTGCAAGCAGCAGAATAACCTCATTATTTCCTCCTCAAAAGAGGATGCAATGAGTCAACCAGGGCCACTAACCCAGGTGACACATGAGTACCTATCAGGCTTAGTAACCGGGTATTAAACACATGTGAACACAAACTTTATTCAAAACTAATCACTTTATTTTCCACACACCCATTTGCAAGGGAAGGTAAAATCACATAGGAAAGGCAGAAAAAAAGCACTCATTCCTGCTTCCCCCTCTCAGTTCCCCAGATTAAAGCAGCTTCCCTTGGCTGAGGAGGATTGTATGGGACTCTCTCCCTGGCCCCAAAAGATAGTTCTAGGAAGAGACAAATCTCATCTCCAGTACTGCTAGGAGAGCCTTGATAGCTGCAAATTTAAGGAGTGAGGGATGTCACATGGCAGCCCTAGGTCCAAAGCCACTTGGGTGGCCCACAAAAGTGGATGTTCAAATATGTTTTAAAGGCTGTAAAGCATTTTTCCTCCCTTAGAGAAGGCTCACACCTCTCTTGATGTCTTTTATCACTCTGGGCTTGGGCATCTGTATTACCAGAACCAGTACAACCTCTAATGTAAGCTGGAAGTACCGCAAGGGATTGGTACCTATGAACAGCCCTTATCTTGCTGTCAGGAGGGTTACTGGTTATGATGGAGTCCTGAATAAAACCAGTAAAGGGGAGATCAGACTCAGAACCTACATATGCAACCCTAATACCTTACAACCCTGTTTTAGGAACAAACCTGAAAGAAGGATGTTGCTTTTACACAGTTGGTTTAATTTTTAAAACAGCCCATTCAAATCCTAGATGCATTTGTACACTCAAAAAATGAGACTGCATACCTCAGTAGCAGATCAGAAAGTGCTCTGCAAAACTACCTCGCGACTTATACATCACATGCTGCTCCCAGCGGAAAGGAAGTCTCTTCTTTGCCTGAATATAACTATTTGTGTGCTCACCCTGCCAAAAGGGGAAAATGAGACACTGGACAAAACACATTACCCATCTAAGCTGCATAACAAGCCAGAGAGAGAGCTGGGCTTAGCGCTCCTAGTTTACCTGGCACCTAACTGCCGAGCTCACGGCCTTTCAGACCAGAGCGTCTAGGGTTTCTCATTTGTGAATAAGTAACAAGAGGAAAGCAGAACACTGCACATCCTGGTGTGCATCCATATGGCCTAACTCCATTTACACTAGTGCCAGATCCATGAGAATAAGAACTATAAGGAAGACCAAACAAAAATACTAGCTTGCAGCCAGGGGTATAGTGCTCTGAACAGGCCCAAGACCAGCCATGTCTATACTCTTCAAATGGAAAAGTAGAAACCAACATGAGCATCGCAGCACACTCAGGGACAGAAGCAGTGTACGAAAAAATGCCTTCACCTTACCTCGACCACCACCGCTCACGTCACCATAGCTGTTGTACTGACCAAAATCTGTAGACACCGGCTGTAACAGGAAAGCAGAGACAGAGGTGTGGGTACACAGGTCATGTTTAGGGAACTACCAAGATCGAGGCAGCAGACGGGCGATTTCTTGAGCCGATCCCATTGGGAAGCCAGCATTTTATTTTTAATAAGGTTTTCTTTCCTGATGATTCTGTACAAAATTGAGGAAACCGCTGTCTTTCACGGTTTCCATATACATCACAAAATTGCTGTTTGAGAAGATCCCTAGCCGTGTTTTGTAAGCATGCCCCTTTTTTCTTGCATAACAACTTGCTTTAGATTTGCACTATTTGTGCTTACAGGTTTTGTTGCAGTTTACACAATCTCTGAAAGAATCTAGTTGTGGGAAGGAAAGCTGCGAGTTGTTTTACTTATGCTAGATTTAATGAATGAGACAGGTCAAATTTGAAGAAATGATATGGCATCATGAAGAAAAAAAATTCTCTAGACTGTACATTAATGCCAACTTCTGCTTCTCCCCACTGCTGGCATCTTACCCTGTGCAGTCCATTTCTTCCATAGCCAGGAAGAGAGGAGGTCTTGGAGGCTGCAGCATGTGCTGTGGAATCGAGAGGAGAAAAATCTCATATTATAACATTATAAATGCTCTGGGAAAGTTAAAATCTGAACACTGTGAGAATCAATTAGGGTCTTTGGTGACCAAAGTCTACAAACGTGACTGACAAAACCAAAGATCCACCAATCAACATGTCCTTATCTGTGCCCCATAGGCCAATGACCACATTAAAGGATGATGACCCCAAAATGGTTCCCTAAGGTAATATATCATTTGCTGCGTCATGCAAGGAGGTCATCAGGGAGTGGCACTGAGTTGAAGAGCTGCAGCATGGAAAACTCAAGCAAGTCTCCCCCTGTTTTGACAGGGAGTCTTCAAGTAAAATCAGGACCCCTCTGCGTAGTTCAGAATTTGGCAAGAAATCAAGGCTCGCTTAGCTCAGTGAGTCTCAAACCTTGGGGTGCCATGAAATCCTTTGAAGGGCACCATACAGTCCATACAGTATTAGTACTGTTAGGCGTGCAGACACCTATATGATTCACCCAGAGATTTCAAATAGGAGTCAAAAACATTCTGCCCCGTGGTGGTCTTTCCGAGTTATTTTGCAACAGAAGAACTGCTCTATTATTTTCCTGCAGTCAAAAAATCAGTGAAAGCTAAGAGCTGGCATTTTCTGAGGGGTGCCTTGAATCTACCAAGGCTGAGGATCACTGACCTAGCTATTGCTTACCTCATCTGTGCAGCTTCACGTGATTAAAACAGCAACAAGGGCAGGAAAATCCACTTACTATGGCTGGACTGGGTGGGTCCATGTTAAACTGCCCCAGGCAATTCCTCACATAGCACAAAGGCTTGTAGCGTCTCATCACGTCCTCTGAAATCTAATGAGTTTCATCTCTATATTCTCTTCATTGCAACTGTCACAACAATAAAGGAAACTCCCAGCTGAAACTGAAGCTTGAGCAAATTTGAAATGGAGACCAGGAAACCTAGCACACTTTGCAGTTTGATTCCTGAGCCTTCCTCAATTGTAATATATCACAAGAGGAGGAAAAAAAATACTTGAGCTTGGTCCTACACCACTGCACTCTGAGGTTCTGCCATTCATTTCATCAGGATCAAGATCCAAGTGAATAGCAATGGTTGAATCTCAATACGTTTGGGGCTTGGTGTGATCAAACCTTCAGATCCACAGTTATCTCAAAATTGCAGAAGGGTAACTTAACCTGATTAGGAGTGGTGTGAAACAACTAGGCTGCCTCGTTTTGTGGAGCTTCTGCCTAATATTCTAGCTGACACCAGAAAATGTAGAGGCATAAAGGCATTTTTATGACTTTCAATTGTAACTGTGTAATTCTGGCTATGCATACTCATAGCTACTACTAAAGACTATTATGGTGTTACAGTTGTATTTCCACAGTTGATGGCATTACTCATTTTCCACAATTAAACCTCTTTTTTCCTTTTTGCACGAGAGTGTTTCTTCTCACACTCCTAGACATATTTTTTCAACTAGACTTGTTGCCCTTATAGTCTCCAGGTCAAGACAATGTATTTTGGCACAGGTGACATGGGACGAAGGACATGAGGAACATGAGAAGATAAGGGGCTTTGAAAAAAGAGCATGAATGAGTTTGAGCAGCAATTCACATGAGGAAGAGGTGCTGCGGATTGGCACTGCTGTAACCGTGCAGAGAGGCACGGCATGGCTGGGATTAAGGTGGTATTCCTGCCAGGTGTATCATTAAGTCCTGACATTACCGGAGAGACACCAGCTCTGGGAAAGGTGACAGAGGGGTTTTAAGTCCAAGGCTGGCCCTTCTCTCCCTGATAACAGAGTGGGGCTGGAAGAGCTGTAGAGACAGAACACACTGCCTGAGAAAGATGAGGGAATCTCATTTTGCTTGCAGCCATCCCTTTGGATGACTCAGTAATGACAATGCCAAACTCCACCGAGAGTTGATCTTGCTCTTTCTTGGCCTGAAGCAAGATATTGAGCTGCAGATGTTGAGCTGCAAAGTCCTGAGGGTGAAGAGAGACAGAAACCCATAAAGGGCAATCCTCAGAGTTCTGGGAAGGCTACAGAGATGTATTAAGGATTAACGAAAAAAAAAAAGCACTATGGATGATTCACTTTGAGCTGCGTTGTTGACTTTCCCGTAAGCCACCAGCTAAGTGGAGATGATACTTTTGCCTTTTGTCTGGAAAGCCGTGTGTCCAACTAAGATGCAAGCCGCGAAGACTGACAAGGACTTGCTATGCTCTTTGTAAGGTGCTTCCCTGCCCCTAAAGACATTGCTGATTTCCTCCTGTCATGTGGGAAAGGCTAAAAGGCTAAGATCAAGGTTAGGCAACGTGGATGTTTAGTCTGTTGTAATTTAATAGTTTGCAACACAGTTCCAATTCCTTGGCTTTGCATCACTCACTATGTATAAGTGGTCAGCCCTCCAAGAAATTTTGTCTAATGCCCTCAACTTGACATTTCTTTTAAGTTTAAGAAGCCAAAGGGTTTTTAGAAGTTAAAACAACATCCAGCTATACATTGCCCAGGCTACCACAGACCGCTTGCAGCCATTTATAGCTAATTTCAGTTTTGCTGCTTACATGAATTCACTGGAGAGTCATAACGGCTGGCAGAAAGGGATGACCTATCACGGGTCTCCTTTTCCATTTCTTCTTTTAATATCAACTGCCCCAGCCCCGAGTTGAGCTATAAATGAGAAGAGAAAATATCTATGTAATGAAAATATCATTGTCCATTCCAGAAGATATTGAAGACTCCGACAAAGTATTTAAGACAGGGTCATTGACAACCTTCATGAGCTGCTCCTCCTGTAGCTGTCGACGTCTCTGTAGCTCCTCATCCTCTTCCTCTCTGCCGCTTGATCTGCGTCTCATGTCAGCGCCTGCTTCCATAAAACCACAGTAGAGAGAGAGCTCCTCACATCAGGTCCACTACACCTTCAAGAGCTTAGAATTACTACAAAGCACGATTTAGCTTGCTACTTTGCTGAACAACGCAAGTAAAGTTTGCCTGTGGCCTCCAGACGTTTTCAAGATTCACACTAAGAAGTGAAAACAGCCGCTCCCACCCACTCCTCTTATTCTTTTGGCTGCATGCTAAAATCAGCACATTGTTAAATAGAACACGAGTTTCCAAACTGTTAGGCAACTGTATCGGATGTTAAAAAAAACTTTGGCCAGACACAACAGTGTGCACAATCTCTCATGTACATGCTCCCTTTAGGCTGTTCCAAAATCCAGTTAACTAACAACGCGGCTGGAGATTCCCTAGTTACACAACTGCGAGACTGGTGTCTGGAGCAGCCCAAAGCTTCAGAGTCACTGGAACACGTACAAGTGAACCAAAGTTGAACAGCGGTGATGTATCAGGGCCTACTAAGAAGCCAAAAGCCAACTGTCGGGAGAAGAGTCACCGAAGAGTATTGTTTCATGTATAAATAGTCAAGAACAAATATCCTCATTGTCATTTATACTTAGGACTTGTCTACATTGGCCACCTAAGACAATTATTCTGAATAACCGTTTTAAGGAGGAATTACACTGCATTAAAATCCTGTGTGGATACACTTCAGAAATAAAGTAGCCTTAATTCAATTTGGTTCCCATCAGTTTCAAAGTGAAATAAGATCACTCAAATTAACACCTCTGATTATGTTAAAGTGAATGAAGATCACTTTAATTCTGAGCGAGAATAATCCTCCATGGATTCAATGCATTTTAGAGTCTCACCTGAATTCATCTTTACTTTTGTGCATTTTCCTGTGCGCAAATGTACTTCCTGTACATGGAATAGGCTTAGTGAGGGTGAGAAATTTTAGTGAACACACTGGATGTGACAATATTGATGCGAGGTGTATTCTCTCTTCAAAGGCCATCTCCTGATGTACTTAGTCATTTTTCAATCAGCCCCGGCTCAGGCAACACTTGCATTGCATCCAAATGGGAGTTCTGCCTGAGCAAAGACTGAATTTGGCAACTGAAGCATTAGGACAGGAATCAACAACCTTTTACCAAAGGCAGACTATTGCTCCCATACAGATGCATAACTAAATGCCATGCAGGAACATCTCCCAAACCAGGCGGGCTCTCTTGTACCCCTTACTGGGCTCTCTGCCTGCTGTGATGCAGCTTGCCTCAGTGCAGTGCTCCCCTCCATGGCACGCAAGCTGCCCACGGCTACCCCAACCCTCCCTGCTGTGTGCTGAGGGCTGCTCTCTTGCTCTGCTGCTGCCTCCACCTACCCTTGCTACAAACTGTTGTCACCAAGTGCCACCAATTCCCATCCCTGGCAATGGGCAATGATGAAGTAAGCAGCAAGGGTGAGGGAGCATGAAAGCAAAAGAGCAGCCCTCAGCACAGAACAGGCAGGACTGGAGTGCTGCAAAAGGGCTGTGGGGAGAGAATTCAGGGACAGAGGAATGCACGGTGCAGAGAGGAGAAGGAGGGTGGGTGAGCCATACCCCAGCTGGATAGGTGGCTTGCAGGAGGGTGCACCCCTTCTAAGGAGGTGCCCTGCACTTCCGTAGGCTCAACTGAATCTCTCTGTCCCTCTGCAGGCTGGGCCACAGGTTGCCAAACCTGGCATATGGATATTAACATGGAATGTAATGCAATGCAAGACATTGTAACGTTGCTGCTAGTGTGGAAATAGTTAAGAGGCTATAGAGATTAAATTCTCTAAGTGCTAAATATACAGCCCTTTGCTTTTTGCACAATAGTTGAAACAGGTGTATTGTTTTTTTATTGTAATGTGCAGCTTAGCTCTGTGAACAAAATATCAGATTCAGGCCCCTGCTACATACATCACACAAATATCTGGTTAATCGCACAATAAATTTAGACCAGTCACATGTGCAAAGTAAGATCAGCCCCAAGTGCAAAGGCATTATCACACAATTAATTGGTGCAATACACTTAGATCAGCCACATATGAAAAGTAATTACCAAATGGTAAAAATGACTATCCTCCTATAAAAAGAGCCAACCAGCTATAAAGTCAGTGCTTGGAAATGGTGCAATAGCTCTATAGCTGGTTTCTATCCAGCTTTCATTTGAACGTGTAGCAGGGTCCTCACTGAAATCAGGTGACCCATCTAAATGCTTTGGCCTAATACATTTGATTTGTAAGCATGCATATTAATAAGTAAAGGTCACACTTATTCCTGAATATAAAATAGCCTCAGGGGCATTTTGGCCACCGCAATGCCATGACTACATTGTTATGAAAAATGAAGCAACTTGACAGCCACTGTACAAAACACAGCAGCATCGCAGTGCAGTCCACTGCCAGGAGGCTGCTGACTGGGAGATCGTGGACCTCCCCACTGTGAGATAATTTATTGGGGTGTTGTTACCACTGGTATTATCAGGAAAAATGAATACACCCAAGAGTTACCAATTTGATTTTCGGGATTGTGACGTTTCAGCTAGAATTCAGGGGACGTTGCCAGACAGCTGATGTCCTCTGCTTCACTTAGCTTGCCTCGTTGTCCACCAACGAGCTGCTAAACCCTGGCAGAGGTCTCCAAATTGTTACACCGAATGCACTGTCATATGACAAACATTAAGTTCTTCAACAGAAAACAGAAGCAATGGCTGAGGACCCCCGTGCTGGGGACATGATTTCATGACGTAATCACGCTGAAGTGTCTGTTCATCCCTGGAACATTTAAGTTAGGAGTGCACATCTCTTCCGGTGGGACTCAGCACAGGCACAGCTAAGACGACAGATACAGTACTAAAACAAAATAGGATTGTGTATGTGGCTCAAAGAAAACACAAAATATGAGACACCCAAGACATAACAATGTGGAAGAAAACAAATATGTATATCTATTCTGTGGTAATGGGGTGGATAGAAAACATGCCTTGACGTGGCCTGAACTGGAAGCTGCCTGTGTGACCACAGTGCTCCATGCCACCAAAAAAGACTTTGTGGTCCAAGAAATGACATCCACTGCTGTATCTCTGCTGCTAATATAGAATTTGAAAATGAAATAGGTAATAACTGAAAGAAGTCAGGCTTCTGTGGTATTTTCAAGAAGTCACTCTGTTTATAAGCATTTGTACAGGAAATGTATGTATTTCCTCTCTAGATTAACATCTGTGTTAACAATGTCACAGCTCTTTTGTCAAACCTTTTTCCCTGATTAAACATATGTGGTACAGGAGCGCCCAGAGATCAAACTGGACCCAGGCCTCAATGTACTAGATGGTGAACATACACAGGCAGACAGACCCCAAGAGATTACAGTTTCAAGACAAGTCTGAGTCATTTAGTTGTACCTCTTAAATCCACATCACTTAGATCATTCCTCTTTTTGCATACCTACGGCCGCAAGGGAGGGAGGACCTGGCCAGTGGTCCGTCTCAATCTTTGGTATCTCGTTGGGTGCTGGCGCATGGGCTGCTGGGAACTTGGAGGACTTGATGATATCCTCGGAGGACTTGCTCTGTGCTGCTAAAGCAGCTGCATCTAGATGGCAATCAGGGGAACTTAGCTATGTTACAACCTCTATCAATGTCATGGCTTTCCTTACTTTGGCAACATTTTAAAGAGTATAACCATCAGTTCTGAAGTATATGCGCTGTTCTTTGCCTTTCTTGCTCCAAATTGCAGCAAACTAAACTCTTCCCCTTATTAATTTCTTAGAATCAAATATAAGCAGACCCCACACAAAACCCCGGATTTTATTAGATTTGCACACTCTTCAAATTCTTAGACAAAGAGAATGCAAGCACATATAGCAAGCAGTATATGACAATATCTTATGATGATAGCTGATCATTAATGAAGAGTTCAGTGCATTGGTTCTCTTCCCTTTTGAGCAAGAATACAAGGAAAGTTCAGTGCAGTCGTACTAATTTGAAATGTACCATATTTAAAAATATCTCCTTTTGTAAAAAATTGTAGGGTCAAAGGAATTTACAGCAAATAAACAAATGCATTTATCACTGGAACGTCTATGCTGCATGTACTAATTCATTGCTCAGTAGTGGCTAAAGCAGGTCTGAGTTTCTTATAAATAGTAAACTCCATCCAGACCAACTCATCATGTGCAGTCACCAGGAAACAAAAGTTATCAAGTACTCCAAAGGAAACCCAGAATCTTCTCTCAGCAGCACGGCATGAATTTAAGAATGAAGTCTGGGCAAAAATCTTTAAAGTGTTTTAAAATAGGGAGATGCACACTGAGAGTTTCATCGGATGACAACAGACCAGAAAAATCCAATGTGATTTACTTTGTATTATGACACCCTAATTATCTTTTAATGTGCAAAATGTTCGCCTGAATCTATTCATTTTGTATTAGATTATCGAATTAGAGGCAGCATTCTTGGACCTCTTTTCAACAAACGGCGTCTGCTACGAGAAAACAAGGAAATGTTTAAAGAACGGATTCATTTCAGCTTTACCTTCTTAACGTTCAGCACTTTGGTTTGAGATTATCTAAGTAACACAAGAGAGTGGGCTAGCCTAATTCCCATTAAAATTAATGGAAACGGCTCATCCAAACCCTTCAGGCTATTTGGGTAGTATCAGTACTAGTGTTTGCGGAGCATGTTAGAAATTTTTAAAATAGAGGAGGTTCTACGTATAAGCACACACAAAACGTGGGGTAGCTGCTTGGGGATTACAAAAGCATGACTTCGATCAGTACTTACGGATTAGAATTGGTGAGGTCAGTAGTTAAACATTCTCATGTTAATGGGAGGGTGAGAAGACACAATAAAACCATAAAAAACAAACAAAAATAACATTAAAAAAATTAAAACAAGCAGATGGGTAAAAAACAAAAAGAAAAATTAACAAAAGATAACCTACATCGACAGCAGTGTTTTTTCTGTGAAACTCTCGTTTCTCAATCCATCATAGGGACCTTCACAGGTTTTTTCCTCATTATGAACTCTGTTACTCTCCACTGGCTACTCATCTAACACCTATGGTTACTGGTCTTTTGCTGCTTAATATCAGAAAGAAATTATGTTGAGTGAAAGGTCTCCAGAAGCTAATGAAAAACCCTCAGAAAGAACAGGATAGTGCCCTTTACCAAAATGAAAAAGGCTAATCCTATCAACAGTGCTGAATGTACAAGAAAGAGGAATATGGTTCAGTAATAACAAGGATCATGCTCCATAGCATAAGGGTGCGGCAAGTCAACCAGCTGCTCATATCATTGTTATAGCATATGCAGAAACAATGCCAACTTGGAAGGAAATTAGAATATCACTGGTATGAACCAACTCCTGTAACAGGACATTGGGAAAATAAACAGACTTTGCTATCCAAGGTCCTTCGCTGGCTTTGACAGTCAAATCAGCCCCCACCAGAGAAATGTCACTTGCAAAATCTTCAAAAATTATAAATATTTCTAGCTCCTTAAGCAAATACACATTTGGAATAGTAGCTTGCTAATCAAAATCTGTCCATTTAATGTGGTAACAAAGGGCAGTGCTTTATTTGCCCAAAACAAAAGGAACAAGATCTGTTTCACCACACTGAAAAATGACAAATTAGTCTTACCATTATGAACTCCTTTACTGGAAAAATAAACTCAAAGCCATGAGACACAGCTAGGGTATATGCATCATGTTAAAGGCACCGAGTGAAATCCTTGCCCTGTTTAGGTCAAAGGGAGCATTGCTACAGACTTTACCCAAGCCATCTACATTGGGCAAATTATATATTTTTTTCAACCATGTAATTACCTAGCTGCTTGAACAATTGAGCTCTTTTTAAATCAGAAATTCTCATTTTTAATTAGTGCTTTTTATCCTGTGCTGTGTAGATTTAATTGAGTGGAGTTTCCTACTTAGAAACATAGAGAGGAAAGAAGGTTTACCATGTTGTTTGTAGATGGGTGGTTTTCTGTAAATATTGACCCCTTGATCTGTGGAATTAAAAAAAAAAGGTGTGAATATACAAGGATCCATTCAGCTATGAAAAAAAAAAGAAAAATCATGACATTAAACCACTAGACAAGTCAAACCAAGGACTTAGCACAAGAAGAAGCCATAAAGCTAACTCTAGCATTACACAGAGCTGGGCTACTCAAAGAACAGAAAATACACAAACAGGTGAAAAGTCAAAGACATGGGATATGACATTCATTGGCATTTATTCTGCAACATGTTGATGAACCAAACTCATGACCCCACTCATTTGAATATTTAGAAGTTGATTAGTGAGATAAGGGCTAGAGAAGAAATGGAAGCAACAAAGATATATCAATAGGCAAAGATATATCAGTAGTGAGACATAAGTAATTTGGGGGAAAACAACCCCAAATGACTTTCATAAGAAATTGAGCTTTAGCCATAAGAGCTCAATTTCCCTTCCAACCTAGGGGTTGGATTGAGTGTGGAACAAAGCAGTGAAGGTACAATTTCTATTAAAATCCATTGGGCATGCATATTTGAAAAGTCAACTACAAGACTGCACTGGGCCACAGGAATACTCTAAGGAATGCTAACTAGGATGGTCCTAATATCACACCCCACAAGGACGGATTAGAAATGCATTTTTTGCAAGAGATACTACATAGCACACACCCTTCTTTATGCATTAGACTTTAGCGGCAAATCCCAGAGCTCTTATACAGGATTTCTACAGTACATTTTGAAGAACTTAAAGGTTTTACTAAATACTAGGTCTGAAACAGGAAAAGGGGCTGAAGAAATACCTTCTACTTTCTTCCCAAATAAAAAGCCCCAAATTAGTGAAAAACCAAGGATCAGAATCCTGTTATAAACCTGAGTTGTCTTAGGTGCTGGGAATTTGCATTGCAAACTAACCAGTTTGCTACAGTATTATATAGTTTCTGGTCAAGTGTCAAACATACATTTTAAAAGTACACAGTGCATATAATGTGTCCTATTGACGTGTTAATGGGAACAACTTTATCTGTAGTGTGAGGGAAAGCAAGCCCTAGAAATCTATGAAAATGAGGATAAGAATAATTCCTACGTGACTACACTTTCCACCTGTTGCTAAATAGGCAAATTCAGAGCTCACAGAGACATTTTACTGTGCCTCTACTTGAATAGCAAATGACTATAAACACTGGTAGGACAGCTAAATCATGCCATATCATCGTGTCATATCTTCACACCTGCCTAATCTGGAAAACTATGTTTATGGACACAGGCTTTCATGTCATCAACATAGAAAATGGTAACAGAAGACCTTTTCAGAGACTGTAAAGCAGCCCATATGTCTCACAACGAAGAATTCCCCTTGCAAAAAGGGCACATTGGTTTATATGCATCTTTGCCGCTCTGGGGAAGACATGCTATTTATTCTACGAAAGAAATTTCCCCCTTCAATTAAAAAAATCCTACAACCTAAATTAAAATGGTTTTGCTCTAGATCAAAACAATCAAGGAGGTGTCAGACGTGACAATAAAGAGTAAAGTTTGAATTAACTGTTACTAGAGTGCATCATAAATGCTCAGGGCTTGATTCTCCTGTCCTGTCCTCCGGTGTAAATCAGGAGTCACTCCTCTGAACTGGGCGGCATTACTAGGGTAACAAGCTGAAGAAAACAAGAGAAGAATCAGGCCCCAACATCCATCATACTCTCCACTAACTGAGCTGAACCATATGGCATCCTCATGCTGAGAGACTTGACGGACTGGGCAAGAAGGGACCTCCATCCCTCTGCACAATGCTCCTCTCAGCAAGCTGAGGCAGGCAACTGAAGTCAGACTGCGTGCAAACCTCAGATAAAAACAGCGTGAAATAATGGAGACAAGACAGAGGTTACAAAGGCTACATTCTACACTGTGACAGGACACCAAGACACACACAGTGCCAGCTCCTACCTGGAACATGGAAATGTTTAGGGGCCTGAGCGTAAGTTGGAGTTAGAGGGCGGCTGTCTGGCCGATAAGGGACAGGGGAGTTCCGACCGCTGGATGGCTCATTGCCTCCAATGAGAAGAGTGGAGAAAACAAAATGAGAAAAAAAGGGAGAGCGGTCACAAAGCAAAGCATAATCCAAACTCAACCCAAAGACGGCAAACTCAAAAACTCCAGGGAGCGAGAGACATTTCAACCAAAAAGAGAAACCCAAACAATAACCAGCCGTGGCTAGCACGGGGTGACGTCTGCCTTTCAATGTTCCTGCAGAGACAAAGGTTCCCATCGGGCCGGCATCGGAGTTCAAAGCAGCGCACGTTCGTTCTGGTGGCATGCAGGCAGGAGCGGTGCACTGGCAGGCCAGCGGTTACATGGGCAGGGTGGGAGAGAGGAATGGCTGGTTACTTGGCGATGGTTTAGTATCGAGGCTGGCATTTTTGGTTAGAGTCACAGGCATGTGGGAGAGCAGTTGATGCGCAAACCCCTTTCTAAGCGGGTAGAGGCAGATGTATAGTTCCCTCCATCAAAGGATCACAGACGTTAAGAGAGACACCTGCCCCACCTCAAGGCAAATTTGTTCCCTACAAATAACCTTCTTCCCTACATAATCTTTAGCCATCTTGGATTTCAGCGTCTCAACATTTAGATCTAGTTTACTGATCCTCTGATCGGTAACCTTCTTTCCCCTCCTCACAGATCCACCACCGAGCGAGCGCCCTGCGGCTCTTTCAGCATGGACAGCTCCGAAAGGAGCCAGAAGCAAACTGCAGAGTGGTACAAAGTGCTTCCCTGCACAGCCCAGGCCTCAAAATTTGAGGGAGATTTTCCACGTGGCTGCACAGATGCTAACCAAGAGTAAGAAAACCTCGGCCAAAACTGTGCACTGTGCGGCATCTTGTGCTATCATTTGCACCTTGCAAAATAGGCAAGCAGCAGCATCCCACCAAAAGCGTACGGCTACCAACCCCCCTTGCACAGACGCGAGTGATTGCAATGGTGAAAGGGGCCAGGGCATCAGGGCCCTTCCGTTTTTTAAAAAATGTGTCAAATGCTCCCAGGAGCTGAATGACACGGGAAAGGGAGAAGCAGAAACACCGGGACCTGAACTTTAAAACCTGACAAACGGGCAGGGCAGTCCCAAAAGAGGGCCATTTTCCAGATCAGTGATTTGATGTGAACTCAGTCCTGTAAATCCAAAGCAATGAGAGCAACAGAGTCTTAGCAAGACACATTCTGATGTATAGAAATAAAGACATATACTATTTCTCCTCCTTTCTCACTAGAAAGGCAGCCTGCAGGCCTAAAATATGGCAGCAGGACAGACACAAACAGCCCCATATAACCTTCCATGAGGCAAATGTCAGTGCCAAAAAGGTATCCACTTGTGTGTACGGAAACCTTGATGACATGTCCCAGCACAGGCAAAATGGCAGATCTGGCCAGTGACCTGACAGCATTTCCCAGCCGCCCCTGCCGTGCTGCTCCTGCCCGGTCCTCATAGAGACCCCCAGAGTGCGGGGCTGTGACAGCGCAGGGCCAGGTGTGGCAGGTCCATGCCATGGGGTGGCTGTGATGCTCCCTAGTAGTCCCGTGGCTCCTGCCTAGCTAAGTCCTAAGGTAAACCTCCATTAACCACTCACCTCCACACCTTGTTCTTATTAAAAGGTTAAATAAAGGAGGCTGCCCAGGGCCTTAGAGTGAGTCTGCATCAGTACAAATCGCCATTGGGTCCCTCTTGGACCTCCACTCATCTGACAGACCCTCTCTACCTGCCTGTGTCTCTGTAGGGCAACTGTACCCTTCAGGGCTAACTGCGCTGCTCCATTCTGCCCCATGCCCCAAGCCCTGCCCGTGTTACCATTCAATTATGTCAACTACTGGTCCTTCTGGTTACCCTTTTCTGGGATCCTCAATACTTTCTGCTCCGCTCCTTCCTCTGGGCTCTCAGACACAGTTGCCTGTGTAGCCTGCCTCCGGGCTCTGAGCCCCTCAGGTCACACATGCTGTGCTTCTTGGGCTCTTTGTTCTCGCGCTTACTCCCCTCCCGAGCACTGCAGAAACCCTGGTCCCACATGCAGTCCCTTCTCTCTGGGCTAGGGGACCCTCTAGTTTGCCTCCTACTCTTTCTCTGGACTCTTGGACTTTCTGGTCTGGCTCGCATCCCCTCTTGGACTCCTGGGCCCTCTGTTGCAACCCTTCTCTAAGCTCGTGGACCCACTGGTCCAGGTCTTAGCCCTTCACTATTGTTGTGGGGCTCCTGTTGTGCCCCGCTCTGTGCTGGGCCTGAGTCTCAGCCTGTCCGGGGCTACTGGTTTTCAGGGTAGGCCTGGATTCACCCCTAGCAGGACCCCAGGATAAACTACGGGTGTACTAAATAGAAGTATCTCAGTGCTCTGGCAAACACTCCAACTCCCTCTAAGTTGGGTAGGAAAATAAGGACCCCTGCCTGTACAAACTGTCTTTTGCTGTTCAAGTAAGCTTCCTTTGCTCCCAAGGACTGCAGAACGGCTTACCCTGTTCACTACAACTTCAGGAGCCTGCTGCTCTGCTGCTAGGAACGCCTTGCTGCCTGGCTCCCAAGCTGACTGCCTGGCCAGCTGAGGCTTTGGGCTGATATAGCTCCAGCCTAGCCCCCTGATGCTCAGGTGACCTCTGTTACCTGACCCTCTGGCAGCTTGCACACTTAACACGGCAAGCACACCCCAGTACCCTGGCAAATCATGACAGCATGGGGCTGCAGAACCAGGGCTCTGCCCCAGCCTGGCCTGGTCCTGCGCTGTCATGGTCCCACGCTCCTACTATCTCCATGGAGAACTGCCAGAAGCAGTGCAGGCAGGGCACGTGGCTGGGCGGGCAGCTGCTCTGGGGTCAGGATCTTGGGGCGGTGAGGGCATAGGGCTCGGGCCAGGTCAGATGCAATTGCACCACGTATGCCCCTGCCGGCAGAACCCAGGGTCATCACAGGGGCACGTGGGCAGTGGATTGCAGCTCTGGGTCCCAGGGAGATCCCAGGGTCTCCTAGGCCCTCCCTGCCCATCTTATTCCTGGCTGCAGCCCCATCCCAGCTGCGTAGCCACACACCCTGCCTGTGTGGGTCTTGCCCCGGCAGTGGGTGCGGGGTGGACGGGCCAGGATGTCCGGGCAGTGCAGCAGCATCCAGAAGGAACTGCCGTCATGGGGGATGCTCAGAAATGGAGGTCGCTGCAGGCCAGATTTGGCCTGTGGGCTAGACTTTGCTCACCCCTGCTCCAGCACATGATGGGATCTGCAGACAAACCCTGGTCTGAGGCGTGATTTGCACATACAAGATCAGTCAGTATGAATGCAGGTGCTAAGTTATAGATATGTCAGAGTCTTGGGTCCTCAATGTCTTACATCCGGCCTCAAACATGCTGTTCCATCCGTCATTACATGCAATGTGTTTTTTTCTATTTTAGGTCTAGTGATGCTGGACCTTGTTCAGCCAGTGGCTAATCTGAAAAAGCTACATACTTGTTGGGGCGGCAAAATTTCAAGTGACATTGTCATGTCTCAGTTGACTGGCCTAAATTTGTAAATTCAGTGGTGTGATCCTCTTCTATGTCAGTTCCACGTTATTTTGATTATACTGATTTTAACCATGTAACTCTTTCCCTGTCAGATTATAAAATACTACTTGGCAAGAGTGGTGTTCTGAGGAAAGAAAATACCGTAAATATGTTGACACAGTTAGTTTGACATATAATTAGCCTGGATAGAAATGTTTAAATCCAGTGTGCATTCATGCATTTAGCAATAAATCAGTTTAACGAGAAGGAGTAATCCACAGATTTCCTGAACTCTATGTTTGTGCACCAATCAATAATGGAATCGCTTTAATATGTCATGTCATTGTAAATGATGCAGCTCAGACCTTGCTGCTGAGAGGCATGTTCTACCTGGTTCAGGTTGGTAATTATTGAAGGTGGGAATCCCTGATTTCTGTACAACCAACATCTTCACCACTGTTTTTACAGCTGGGAAAATGGAGACTAGGAAAAGGAAACGAACCAAAGGCCACTGGAAACCAGTATCACAGCTAGAATGGGGGTCCTGACCCCAACTAATGCTCTGCAGTCGGATCACTAGATGGCAGCTCTTTATCCTCTCACCCCAGCTGACTTCCTGCCCCTGGGACAGGGGGCTGGACTCGATGATCTTTTGAGGTCCCTTCCAGCCCTAACGTCTATGAAATCTATGAAATCCTGAAGCATGAAACACTCCTGGCTGGCTTTTCTGAGGGAAGGGAAATGATGGCTTTGCAAGGATGTGAAGGTGCTCCATGGAACAGCTCTATGTTGCATTCTGCAAATATACAGAATATATAGAAGGAATACTTCTACTGTCTTTTTTATTCTGACTGGAAATCACTGAGCGCAGTCACACTGACTAAAATATAATGGTTTATCCCTCTTACAATAAATAGGACTATCAGTCACATAACACATGCAACATATTACACACTGTCGATCTGTTAATCTGGTGTGAATTAGGTCTCCCTGCACTTGTTGCTTCAAGATATTCTCATTCTGTGTTATTTCCTGTGTTTCCCCTATAACGTTTTCCAAGGCTACGTCTACATGGATTCCTGAGCGAGACAAGACATTGATGAAAAGTAAGCTCTGTCCAGTCTTTTCACAGCCAGGCCTTACAGACTAAGTTGATGACCTGGTGCAGTCCAGAGTGCATGCCCCAGCATCCCTTTCACTCTCCTGAGTCAATACATCGGTCCTGAGTCACACGTTCATTATGCAGGGAGACCCCTGACCCACCCAAGAAGCCGTGGGCAAATAAAACCAAACTGATATGGGATTTGCTACAAATCTTCATACACTGCTCTGAAAAGTGGTCTGAAATTGCTGAATCTATAACTGTTAAAAATCTTGTTAGACAAAGCAATGGAAAAAAACTGTTCCTTCAACATTTGAAGACAGAAAACCTTAAAGAAGCCATGCAGGTTATCAGACAGCAAGGAGAAATAAAGCCACGGCACCCACCCGACACATGGGAGATCAGCCACATAGCTGAGGGTTGACATACCTATGTAGAATAAAGCTGCAACGAAGGGAAAAAGAAAAGGTAAAAAAAAAAATATCAGGGGAAAAAATGAGGGTGAAGAGAGAGCACACAGGATTAACAGAAAGGAGAGGAAGAGCTCATCAACTCTGAGGTGCATGCCATGCTAGCAGACTGGGGAGTCTCACTGGAGAATATTTGTGCCAACATGCAGAACAAAGCACCATCATATCAGCAAAAATGACCAGAAAGTGGTCGTTCTTTCAGCAGAATGAGTGATTTTTTTTCTGATGCCCAAACCGGGAGCTCTGTTGCATGCCTAGCTAAGGAAATGTAATTTACTCCATTTGGAGAAAACCAGCCTAAGAAGGACCCGCTGTTAGGAACAAGATAAACCCAGCTGTACCCAGTGACATATTCTGTGGACGCCCTGAATTCAAAACTTCAGTGAGAGGGGACCTTGCTTCAGCCCCCACTGGTATCAGGGGATTGCATCTATCTTGTCCCTTTCCTAATGTTAAATGTGAGAAGGGTACTGGTGTGGAAGAGCAATCCTCAAGGAAATGCTGCTTCAGGAACCAAATGTTCTTTGGAGCAATAATTCCAGAGTAAGTTGTATGCATCTGTCACTTCATCTCCACAGCTTTTACCTCTGGAGGGTAAGGAGCAAAACTCCATAAGTGCAGCTAAAAACTGCTTCTTCATCTCCACCAACGCCCCAGAGAGCCTTGCCTACAGACAGGGGTGGCACTTCCTTGCAGTGTGTCATGTGTCCTATGTCAGTGAAAGAAACTGTCTCGTACTGCCCGAAATGCAAACCTATGACATGATGCTTTGTAAACTTCCCAAGCACTGCAGCAGCAGTGGCAGCATATCCCCCAAAACGCTGCAGTCTGGAGCACTGACAGAAGCACAGTCCTCCAAGACATCGAAGATGGGGGGGCCAGATAGACAAAATCATGTGGACGTGGCAGCCTGGGAAGCAGAGTTCAGAGCTCTCTCTCAGCTCTCACCCTTTCCATACCCGTCCCTTTACTATCCACCTCCCCCTCACTTCTTCTGACTGAACCAGGTCATGTTATAGGAAACTGGCTTTTCATCAGAGAGGGTCAGGAAGGTTACTCCTGTTATGCAGTATGTCATAATTCTGGTCTATCCACTGTCCAGCACTGGCCACACTCACAGTGACCTTTTGCAGAATAGTAATTCCTGTATGCCTAACCCTCACACGCATTCCTTCTCCTTTTGCAGATTTTTGCCTTACCGATGTTGCATTTGCTGTGTGTGGGACTGGCATGCAGCCAGCTCCCTCGAACAGCCAGGCCTGGCTTGCATCACGGGTCACTGTGGATACCTCTAATCCAGGAACCACAACCCTGAGGAATTCAAGTCTCTGCCCTGGGTTTGCAAAACTAGTTCAACAGGGGTCTGGTCCCATTTGGGTTTCTAAGCCAAGGGATAACAAAACTAATAGCAACAATAATCTCTATGGCAACTGTCCCATGACTTACAGACAGAAGCACTTAGCTCACAGAATCAGACATAGTGCAAAAAGCAGACTCTATGTCTAAGCCTTGCCTCTGTCTATGATCGGGTCCTTGCATCTCTCTGTAACTGCAGCATAAACACAAAAGGACAGCTTCCAGCCCTCCTCAGGATGTGGTGACCCAGTTGGTAAGGGCCTGTGGCCTCTAGTTCTTACAGGGAATAAAAAGCCAGGAAACTGAGCCAAAGCACAGTTTTCCCTGCAGGGCAGGGCTGTTGTATTATCTAGGCTCTGCTGCAGTCTGCTGGCACTGAATGCAGTACCATGGACGAAGGGATATTGCTCTGACCTGCAGCAGAGATGACATATGTGTTTCCACGGGAAAATTTAGGGCTAAAGTGACTACAGAGGCAGAGGGGAAGGCAACTGGCACATTCTGGGGGGTGGGCTCATGACCTCTCGCACAATGCCATCTCTTAACTCCAAGCCCTGCACCACCCACAACTGTGACGAGGGCTCTGCAATGCTCTTACATGTCTTTAAAAAAATCCCCGGCATGTGGGGTGAAATCCTGGCCTCGCTATTGTCAATGAGCGTCTTGTCATGGACTTCAATAGGGGCAGGGTTTCATCCATGGATTTATTCTGGAGCCTTTCATTGCATAGACAGTAGTGAATTGACAAGGTCAAAGGCACAAGAGCATCCCCATGAGTCTAGAGGAAGTCTAAACTGGTGTGATTTACACCTTCTGCCAACCCCCTCAACCCATATGTTACGTGAATAGACTCAGATTTGCCTACATGTAGCTAACACTGCTTGCCCCTCACAGATCTCATTTGAATCTAGGCTGGAGTCTAAATTAAAGCCTTGTCTAGACTTAAACATTTCACTGAATTAACTACATTGTATGCTGGTCATTATGAAAGTTTAAAAGTGCATCTATCAGTATGTCTCAGTTCAGCAAAGTAAAGCTACGCTGGTATAAAGTGCCTCAGGGTATGGGCAGAGGTGGGAGGAAGCTGTGCAATGACCCCTCTTCCATGTAGGGGCACGCTCTGTGGAGGGCAATGCCTTGCCATGTGGACAACATGCTTGGGACGGGGGGTTCTTGGCAGACACAGAGGAAATGGCAGCCCAGTATAATCAGCCCTCCTGGCCCCCCAGATCCCTGATGTGCCTCGTATTGCAGACATGGGCTTCTGCTGGCACGAGTAAATAATTGTACAGCTTACCTGCACAATTATAGCTTTGTTGGCAAAGCTTTTCAAGTGTAGGACAGTGGTGCTCAGCACTGCACACTGGATGGGCAGTGCCCATCCCTCCACAGGTTGCATCCAGCTGGTGGGCCTGATCTGGCGCGTGGGGCAGGTATGTCATACCCAGTGGGGGGGAAGGGCAATGCAGGAGCATACTCCGGCCTTGATCCAGCTGTACAGGAGAAGGCGGTTTGACCTGGCTCTGATCCAGCCACGTAGGGGAGAGGACTCATGGTCTGGTCCATAGGAGGATAGCAATGTTAATTGGTACTGCTCTCCACTATCCAATTTCTGACCTGTGGGGAGCCTCACAAACCAGATATCATGGCTCCATGGGAGGAATTTGGCCAGGCTGATAACCCCTGGTGTAGAAGATATGTAAGTGAACCCAAGTCAATACGACTCAGACATCTCATGCCTTAGCTAGCAAAACTGTTTAATCTTAAGAAAATACTTACCCCTTCTTCCGATCCCCCATCATACATGAATTAACATTTACTTAGGTTCCCTTACACGCTGGTAAGCATAAATGAGATTCTAACCACATGAAAAGCAGACACCTTGGCACTTCCCCATTGAACTGGGCTGAAGGTGCCAATTATTTCAATGTAACCAAGTAAAATGGCATGGATTGACCAAGACTCTCTCTAGAACTGTGTATTTCTTAAGTCCTTAATAGAGCCACTATTATCTGTGCCAATACCTTTTGCTCTGCTGGAGATCTGTAAAAGGTATACTTGGACATACAGAAAGGCACAGTATAGAATTTAATGGGAATACATATTTGTCACCTGTGACTGGATAACAGAAAGCTCTGGTATAAAGATCAAGTAGGAGGGAGGATGCAATCTAATCCCATACAACAGATCCTGAATATCAAAGAACTGGAAAGAAAAAGCAAATCACATGCTGCATACATTACACCTCCAGAATACGCTGCCCTTGGCCTATGGGCAAACTGCTCCTTTCCCTTTGCAGCCAAATAAATTGATTAACTTCAGTGGATTTATACTGCTAGAAGAGCACCGGGCCAATCACAAAACAGAGCTCTTGGCCTCTGCTATAAAGCTTCAGATTCACGGATTTTTAAAGCCAGAAAGGATGACTATAATCACCCAGTTTGACCTCCTGCATTAAACAGGCAACAGGACTTCCCTGGGTTAAATTCTGCTTCCAACCCCAACAGCTGCATTTCAATTACAGCATATCTTTTCTAGATTTAAAAATTTCCAATGATGGAAAATCTACCTGAAGCCTTGGTGAACTGCTCCAAGTGCTAATTTCCCTTACTAGTGAAAAATCCCTGCCTTATTCCCACTTACAATTTGTTCAGCTTCTAGCCCCTGGATCTTGTTATGCCTCTTTCTGCTAGACTGGAGAGCCCTCAAATTACTGCTCATTGTATAGGCTCTTATGCCATGTTATCAGATCGCCCCTTCACTTGCTCTTTGATAAAATACATAAATCAAGCTCCTTATGTCTTTTCCCATGCTTTCCTCATTCTCACGGCTCTCTCCTCAACCTTCTCCAATCTTAACATCCTTCTTGAACTGTAGACACTAGGAACGGATGTAGTTTTCCAGCAGCAGTCACACCAAGTCTAATGCAGAGGTAGTATAACATCTTCCTTCTCACTCAATATTTCTTTGTTATGTTTCCTAGGATCACATTACCCCTTCAGCTGAGTCTGGGAGCTCATGAGCAACTAATGATCTACTAGGATGTTTTTTTCAGTCACTACTTTCCTAGATAGAGGCCCATGTTTGCCTTACTAAATAGTTCAGGTCTTTTTATACCAGTGATCTGCCCTCCTCCTTCCTTACCACCACCCCAACCTGTGTGTCAGGTGAGAAATGATCAGCAGTGAATTTCCATTTTCTCCTAAGCTACAGATGAACACATTCAACAATGTCATCTGAGCTGAGTAACATTTACATGGCACACATTTCATTATGATGCTGGTTTCCGCCCTTTCTAGAGCTTCCTGTAGAGCTTGAATACCCTTACCCTCCCATGAGAGCGGAGACGCACTGTACACCAGAAACTGAAGGCACATTTTTCTTTTGGATCCGTTACAATCCCCACTCCCAGCCATTCCACAGAAACCGAATACAACTGAAACCAGTTGCATTTCAAACTAGATTTCCAGCTGGTGTGACCATTGAGAAGCAACAATGATTGGCACCACCTAAGAATCTAGCCAGGAGAATTTTACTAATTTTTCCGTTTTTTCCTACTGGGCATGAAATCCCACTTGGTGACCTGAGCCACAGTTTCATCCTCGCCCTCAACAACATTTGTTTTTTGGAACACTAAAAACAGCCAGCAAGGATTCGTGGTGCTGTCTTAGGTGCTGGAGAACCTATTTGCTTAGCAGTCGTGGAAAAGGGATGAAAGTGCCATTGGAAGGAGTGTGAGCATTAATTTAGATTGACAGCAAAGTAAATGTTGCAATTGCAAAGTATATGGATCGACTCATGCTGAAATGATTGGTGCATCGATTTTTAAGGGTCCCCATCTTTTATGTATGAAATGAGATCTCTTACAGTCCCATGATAAAAACAGTGAGAAGTGCATATTAATGAAAAGATCTAGCAAAATTCAAAGACTAAGGTCAGAGTGTTTGAGGAAATATAAGGTTGAGATCTATTAGCATTACTTGAAAGGTGATGGCAACAACCTCTTTGCAGCTCTTTTATTGGTTAACACCACTGCTAAATGCAGTCAGTAGATTTAGCAGATTATAAAATATGTCAGATCATGCTACTCTCTCTTCTCTGAGCTCTTACAGGTAATGGGTCAGCAACATGTGAATGCCTCACCCCATCAACACCTTCCTGAATTTGGGTATTGAGGGAACAAGAACCCCACCTGGTATTTGCTCCAACACAGGCAAAAAACCCCCACAACATTTTCACATGCAGAAAGAAGCAAAAATAAAGGCTATTGTCTGAAACGAGCTCATTGAAGGGACAGAGAGCATGAACGCAAGTATCCGCATCTGGTCTAAACTGGCACGGGCTCTAGTGAGATTGGTGGCGTCAGTAGAGTCACAGCAGTTCACACTAGCTGAGGATATGCCCTTAGGTGCTGGTAACACTTGATCTGATGTTAATTACTGCCAGCATAATTAACAGTAAAAGTTTCCTTGTTGCCACTGATCTTTGCATGATGTAAAGCTGCTTACTTCATATTTGCAACTGCCTTCACTTCATCCAGGCAATACTTGGAGGAGCTTTTTAACTTAAGGATTCACATTTTAAGCATCCAGAATTAATGAGAATTCAATTTGATATGCTAGTTGCTACATGCATTATGTATTGCATTGGAAATAAGCAAAATTCAGTACATCTGTTTTCTTAATGGCAGATGATAATGTTTTCCTATGTATTTAGAATATGCAATATATCTTATGATTCTTCCACTAGGGCCCTTAGAAATGACATATTTCCTCAGAGAGAAAACATTATGTCAGATCTAATGTAGTTGTAAGTGTAATGGCACATTTTAAGGCATGCTGAGAGCTAGGCAGCCGATGACTAACTTATGGAGATATATCTATTAGCTTAGGCAGAATGCTAATAAATCTCCACTCTTAGGGCGCTAACTGGAAAGGCCTGGCTCCTTACCTTTGATATGGGGAATGAAGTGGTGTCGGAAGGGGGAGTAAGGGCGGGAGTCATTGTGGGTGGAGCTGAGACTGCTAGTGCGCAGGTATGACAACCGTTGCACACCAGTAGACAGCAGTTCTGCAGTAGCAAAGGATCGTGGGGCAGGACAAAATGAGAAAGAAAAACAATAAGAGAGAGGCAGGGAAAGAGGCTTCAAAGGAAAAAAACAAAAAGCACTGATCAATTAGGATTCTGAAAAGCAGGAAGAAAAAAGGGTTAAAGTACCACCAGGGATCAGAAATGTTAGGCAAAGTTGAACCAGGCTCAGGTATGTATTGCTTTTCCCATTTAGTTTAACATTCTTTGGCTGAAGGAGCTACCAGTCTGAACTCGCTTACTGGAAAATAATCTGCCACCACCATGCAAACATTGCAAACTCTGCATCCAAATACATTTAGAAAGCAGTTTTGAGAAAGTATCTGATGAAACAGTGTCAGTCAAGAGGCATGCAAGATGTTTTCTGTCCGTTTAAGAAATTCCAAAGATGATGCCAACATCATTTGGGGCACCAGGGGAGGGGAGAGGGGAAAGGCTGAAAGCCTTTTCAGAACATGGGAGGCTTTTGAATGTTAAAGAAACGTTATGCTGACAGTGTCAACGAACAGGGGCTACTGCAGAGTGGCTCAAATCTTATGCAAGGGCTACTCTAGAGCCAGGCAAAGAAAGGAGTTATGTGAAGCCACTCAGTCACACACAAGGCATTTGGACCCCTGCAAACAATATAATGATGACAAGGGTCATCTGCAAAAAAGTGCATGTACTGCTACAGCTGACCAATGCAAAATAATACCAGGTGAAAACCACAGACCATTATTAACAACCATCCCAAAACATATAGGAACGATAAAAATGAAGGATGCTAAAGGAAAACTGTATTACGTATGAAACAGCTACAGGGGGCAATACACATTTCTTGGGAATTTTGCTGAAGATGTAATATTTAAATAGAGATGAGCTTGACCTCAAATTCCCAGGGGATCCCAAGGGCCACAAACTTTGGTAGATTTCGAATCTAGATGCAAATTTTGTGGCTTGGGCCCACCTGTACATCAAAAGAAGTTGAGGAATGTAAAAATAGAGTGAAATTACTCCACAGGAAGGTACTTGAAACAAAAGGTATTTTGGAACTGAAACAGTGAAACCCACAATCACAATACAGTTTGGAATAAACCTTGGATTCTTCCAAGTCTGTGGTAAAACACATCAAGATGTGAAAACCGTAAGGAGTCTGTTCCAAGAGGAACACAGAAGTTTGCAGCTTTTTCAGACTTCATCAGCCTCCTTTGACTCTAGCTACAGTCAGCATCATCAAACAACATCATCATGTTATCAGCATGATGTACCTTACAAGATTTGATTCAAAGTTCTGTGCATTAAATTGGGCCCTCAAAATGAAGCATGTGCTGCTTGATATAACTAGACATTTTCAGCCCGCTACTACTAGCAAACTATCACTCTGCACTGATCCTTCTTCAGTGACCCCGATTTAAAAAATGCAGTTACTACTGAACACGATCTTCTGGTGTGCCAACCATTGTTATTGCTCAGTAGTGCTGAGCAGGGTATCGTTGCATGACTCCACTGTTTAAAAGCTGATGGTCAACGTTTGATACATCAATCTACTGTGAAAATCTAGCATACTTACAACAGCACGTTATGCACATACCTTTTAGAACTACGTTTAAAAATACATGATGTATGTGTTTTTAGAACAGAACAATTTTACACATACATTTCATTGGAAACCTCCAGCAGTACATGCATTTGCCTATTTTGTACATACAACTGTATTATTTCTAAAACGCTTCTGAAAACGTCACCTTTAACAATTCATAACTTCCTAGGTTTTTTAATTAGGAAATTCACCTTGATGAATATTTGCTTAAGATTTCAAAAATGACTAGTGATTTTATGTGCGCCACTTGTGACACCTTGAAGGAATCTTATTTTTTTTAAGAGTGGGTGTTTCATTCTGAAAACCAGGCCTACTTAACGAGCCTACCTACAAAGAGTCAGGATAATTAGCGACTTTTAAAAATGTCAGCAATTATTTTTGTTTCCAATATGTGTTATTTTCCCTCAAACAAAAAAGGAACCACCCTGAATATCAGGATTCACTGCAGCAAATAGATTATTTTCAAATACATATACATATGTCCAAATCTACATATTAAAAGAAAAAAAATCAGTAATATATGACACAGCCATAAAATATACTAGCTGATCTTACATATGTTGATGACTAAGAACAATAAACAGGAATGGAGGTTTTAAAATTTGCAGCTACTTTTCAATGCTATAGGTAGAGAAACAGCTTCTTATTTCCATGGGCAAGTGATGTAATAAGAAAACAAACTGCTTCCAGGTATAAAGCAGTTTCCCTTACCAGGTCTGTGAAAATGCTGAGGGGAGCGTGACATTGTGGGTGTGTAGCTGTGACGACTGTATACAGGAGAACTGATAGAGCCTTGGCTAGTTGACCTGTGAATCATTCGATCCCGAACATCCTGATAACCCTGGAAAGTAAGAAGCATTAGATGAATTAATTACAAAAAATTAAATGAACTCCAGGCATTTCTCCAACTGCATATGGCTTTCAAAGACCTGAAAAGAACAACAGAACATCTTTCCAGCTTCTAGCCTATTATCACACAGTGTTAATTGCTTGTCCATTAGTTTTCACATATGAATGACTGCTGCTCATATAATCCAATCCATTATGTCTAAGTGCTAAAATCTGGGGCCTCCAAATTCTATGCATCCTGCAGACTGAATTCTGTTATACTTAAAATTTAATCCTAATTTTTCAAATCACTAATAATTTGTGTATCTGAATTTCCCAGGACTCCTTAAGAGGACTTGTTTTTCACAAGGCATGCCTACACTGGAGACAGTGGTACACTATGGCTGCAGCCACCTATCCCACAGCGGAGCAGAGGGGAAAAGGGTGCGCATGCTTCACCAGCACTACCCACACAGTGGGGAGCAGGGGTCCACATGCTGGCCATGCCTTTCGGGAGGGAAAACCCTGGGTGCCCTCCCCGCAGCATATGCCTGATAGAGGATGCAACTTGGGCACTGCACACCAGCACCAAGTGCAGCCCCCCGCTGTGGGGAAGCTGGATTGTCCTAGTGTAGAGATAAGATACCTACACCTTTACCGACACCTCCACTACCCCGTTTAAAGCTAGCCTGGGTAACTGTTCACTATACTGCAGTCTGATGTGTACATGTGCCCAGAAAGTACTAAGGCTCCCACCTCTGAAATTCAGGCAGCTTTGCTGCGTCTCAGACTGGCACCCCAAATCACTAGATACTTCTGAAAATTTGAAATCCTGGAATCTTGGTTCCTGGCAAAAGCGAAGCAGAGCGGGGCAAACCTTTCCTACAGGAGAGGAGCAACTGGAAAGCTCCAAGACCAAAAGCACGTTCAATAAAGTTACTGTGCACTTCATAGCATGGGGAAGGCAGGATACCTTTCACTTTAAAAAAACTATGTACAGCAATAACCATTAAAACTCTGACAAATGCCTTTCCAAATATGTCACGTTGCTATGATGTTTAAGAGTATTCCCCTAACCTAGGGGAATACTGTAGAGGTGTTTCCTCCAAGCACAGGCAAAACTTAGACAGATCCCAACAATAACCACTGCAGGCTTAGGGCCAGACCTTTGGCTGCTGAAAGTGAGCACTGCTCCTGGGGCTCCAGCCTTGATCTACATGTCACAATAAAGATGAGTTTGCAGACGTCACATCCCATGGTACCTTCACTCTCCATATAACCTGCCAGTCATGAAATACCCTCTCTACTTTTGATTTTCTTGGCCTTTTAATAATCGTGCTATGTAAACAGAACATGGAAATAGGCATCAGGCTGCCTAGGACCATCAGTAACTCCACTTTCTGGTATCAACAGCTCCAGCAGCGGTGACACACTGCCCCAGGAGGGTTCAATCAAACTTACTTCTGCAGACGGCGTAGGAGACAGCGTCCTTGGAGACTGTAAGAGGCAAAAGAGAGAAGGTTACAGAAACAGCATGTCTCCTGCCTTGCCAGCAAATGCTAATCCAAACAGCCCCAGAGATCTGGCAGTAATGTGGTATCTAGCTCTAAAGCTGTGGTTTCTCCTCCCTGCCCAGAGCTTGGTTTCCGAAGTGCCGAAGCAGTTTAGGTTCACGCTACCCAAAAGCAAGTATGATTAATTCACTCGAATATCCTGAAACAGCATCTTTGAAACATCTATCTAGGACAGTAATCAAAATGTAGCTGCAAAGACAACGAGGAAAAAAGGGCTATTAATTTAATAACCATGCTTGTTATGTGGAAAGCTTCACAATGGCAATTAAATATATTTTAACTCAGGGCTCTGAGTGGGAAACAGAAACGCAGGACAATCTCCTAAACAGCCACACACTGGCAATTGCCCTCCTATCTCCAAAGCCTTACATGTCTGTGTGTGTGTGTGTGTGTGTGTGCACGCGCGTGCACGCATGTGTGTGTGTGTGTGTGTAAAATAAAGAGACAGTTAATATTTAATCATACTTATTTTATATTGATTCATACATACATCATATTTCTTAGCGCCTTGCTTTGGAAGAGCTGCTAACACCACTCAGCAAGGTGGAGGCAGAGGTACCATTTTCATTAAACTGAGAGAAAAAGTATTGCCCGAAGTCATCTATAGAGTTGGGAACCCAGCTGGGAATAGGAGTCCTACCTGATTTCCAGCCACAAGTTTTTGAGTACAAGAAATTCTCTTCCTCCAAATATCAGAATTGTAAATATTTCTCATATGTGGTGAACACTAGCATTATTTGACTGCCATACTAACTCCGGTGATGGCTGGTGTTCCTAAGGAATACTGTAGTTATTGCAAAACAATTCTACTTTTAAAACACAGTGTGCCAGAAATAAAACAGCTGTTCTGGCCTAACTACTGCTAATATGGTGACAGCAGCATAAAATGTACACAGAATTTCTGATGGCAAATGGATCTATCAATTCCTTGTGCATATGCCAAACATGCACATCATCTGTACAGCAGGCTGCGCTGTCCTCCATGTCTTACACACTCTGTAGTGAAAGATTATCACCTCTGGAGGAGCTGGCATTGCTGCGAATGCAAAGTATGTGAAAACAGGACTGATTT
Source organism: Caiman crocodilus (assembly GCA_030014935.1). NCBI lineage: Eukaryota > Metazoa > Chordata > Crocodylia > Alligatoridae > Caiman > Caiman crocodilus. Next base: position 17,564,374 of record JAGPOW010002742.1, on the reverse strand, counting down.
TTTGGCGTGACTGCAAGAGATTTCACCATGTGCAATTTATCACATGGCTTTGTTAAACAACTTTTAACCACAGAGGAGCCCTTCTAAGTTTACAAAAATCCTGCAACACCAAATCACCAGGTCAGCACATATTTTAGAGCATGACCTATACAAGTTTTACTACTTGTATATATATACTTGTATATAATCACAAAACATTTTGCAGATTCACCCCCAAAACAACTGTTTAAATCTAAGCTAAAACTGTTCAACTATCTATATAAAAAAAGTCCTATCCCTGATGCACCATACTTGTTTTCATTTGTTTTTTGTTTTTTTGAAGACTGAATTTGGTCCTTGACTTGCAAATAAACAATATCCTCTGATCTGATCTGGAAAGTGGGAGTCAGTTTCTACTGGAAAGTATAATTAAATGACTGGAGGCTGGGAAGATAACATAAGAAGTGACTTCCCTTGCATCTATTCTACATGTGCCAGTGCTAGGTAAATAGTCCCACCATGTCCCCTACGGCTTTGGAGAGAGGGAACCGCACCCATTCCTTCATTCGCTGGTGCACTGCCATATCTGAAACTGTGAGTCTGTCAAGGAAAATTTAGCTCATCATTGTTTGGTTGGGACACTGGAAGGATTCTTTAAAAAAATCAACATAGAAGACTTCCTATTACTCAGCAACATATTTAGAGATGTTTAGGAGGTATATTTAGAAGGAAAAAACTGAAGTCCAGCAGGAGCAAACCAGTGAACACAGAAGGCAGTGATTTCAAAACTAAAATCCTGCTTAAAAAAAAAAGCGTGCACACGTACACGCGCGCACACACGCGCGCGCGCACAGACGGAATTAAATTCCCTTCTCATTCAACTCAGTGATCAAACTCTCATTCATTTTAGTAGGCTTAAGAGTTCATCCTCAAATCCTTGAAACCAAAGGTTTAATGTTACAGTCCTTGAGTGCTTTGCTGGATCAGGGCATGTTACCTTATGTCACACTGGCATGTGCCATTTTACTGGCAGCATAATTATTGTTTCAGGATTTCTGGGCTTGACCCTGTGGCAGGACTCCCAAGAGCTTTCTTTTCTTCAGAACTGCAGGACTGATCTCCCGCCGTTCAGAGCAAAGGCCAGGTTAAAGAAACTGCAATTGCAATGGCAGCAGCAGGCCGAACACTTGAAATACAAGGAATTTGGAGGAGACAAGACCTTCCACAGTATTTACGCTCCAAAAGCCAAGACATCCAACTCCATCGGTGATCAGAGCATGACAATGGGGCAGGATCTAAGGATGGGCAGACTTCAAATACATTCAACATCTGGAATAACTGCCAACCTTTCAAGAGTCAGCCCAGCTTGCCTAACATTTCTCCCAAATGTAAAGCTGGGCAAATAAAAGGCATCACTTAACAAATCTTTCTTCTAGAAAGTTAACCGACAGCCCCTAGGCAACATGCTGTTCGATTATCACTTCACATTACAGAACTTACTCCTCACTCGACTCCTGCTTTGTTAAAAACTGACTCACTCCGTCATATCCTTAGGCTAACCTAACTGTGCTAGACAAGTTAACTGACGTGCTAGGTTGTTGGGCTCCGCTAGATGGTGCCACTTAAAAGCTTTTTTCATTGCACACTTTTAAACCAGCAATTTAGGGATTTATCAAGGAACAAACTGAGCAGAGTACAGGGAGAAGCTATTATAGCCATTTGTGAAATGCTGAAAAGGAAGAAAGTCTAATGCTGCCCTATCCATCTTTCTCTAGAGCTAATGTGTATGTTCTCTTCTTAATTCACTCTGCAATTTGGGGACTTTTTCACAGCAGAGGTATTTTGATATTGCTTTGGAAGTGTTTCTGTAAAGACTGTAAAACAGTCTTTCGAGGGTTCAGACTTTCTGCCTGTTAAATACTCCCTATGGGCACCTATATACAAGCACTGAGGCTGCTCCAATGCGCTGCAATTACTTGAGTCTGCTGGAGTGTTGTAATTACCGCGGTAATTACCAGCAGAATCCAGCGTCATGTGTATCAGCATCCCTGTGCAGAAAAAATCATGGTGGGGGCACGTTAACTAAAGCTTGTTTGATGAGTTTTAGTTAAAGCATTCCTGCTACCATTTTTCAGCACAGGGATGCTAATACATGAGACACTCCAGGTGCTTTAATCAGAATGGCTCTTGGAGTTGCTCTAATTAAAGCGCCTCCCCCCCACTCCCAGAATGCATGTATAAATGCCCCATGTGCCTGGCAGTTATATCAGGACACAAGGGAGTGTGGCTCAGGAAGTACAATCACTCCCAAGTCCTCAAGACATTCAGAAGGCATGTGCAGTTTGAGGTGCAGGCCCCCCTCAAACTCAGCCAGGCACACCTCAACCTGCAGTCTGAGGCAAACCATTGGAAGAGGGTGGCAAGTAATGAAGAAGCTCCCTGCTCTGTGTTGCAGAAGGTGGTTTTTAACTAGAAACTCCTGCGCTTTGTCTTCTTCAGAAGGTTGTAGGACTTCTCTATTTGAGTTGCTGATGGATGAGGTTTGGAAGTTCCTGTCCAGATCTCTTGCGATGCTCAGAAACAACTGAGCAAATAAGCAAACTCAGCGTGTCTAATGGCTGGCTTAGTTCTCCCTGCGTCCCTACTTCCACCATAGAGAAAGCAAGGGACAAAGCAACTGCACAGGGGAAGGCTGAAGTAGCCTGTCACCAGTTCTGCTATTGTACAACTTTTCTGTCTGAGCTGGAAGGGATTATCAAAGGGCCTCAAAATTCAGGGCCATCTGTACCCAGCCAGCTTTGCACTGATGCAGGTGTATGTCAAGGGGTCAGTAGGGTCGAAGGTGGGGGAAGTGATTTATGTCCTGAGAGCCAAGGATGCTTGCACCCGTCTTGATTTTCAGTAGCCATCCGCTCTTCTTCGGAAATCTGACTCTTGCTTTACTTTAGTGCCTAACGGGGACCGAGCTCTTGAGAATCTGGCTCTACTGAATGTTTGATCCAGGGCTCACGGACATCAATTCAAAACTCTTTTTAATTCCAGTGGTGCAGGATCAGGTCTACACAAAGAAAAAGCTTGTCTGCAACACTAGTAATGGTCAAGGTCGCTATTTTGAGGATTCTTTGGCTAATGGGAACTGGATTTGATGGCCCAGGAGACCCCTCCAGTCCTATGCAACACATTTCTGAAAGGATGCAGTGGGCTCACGACTAGCTAACTAAATGAACCTTTCCAGGGAATACCACAAGGGGAAAAGGAAAGGACCTATGTTAAATGGCAAGTCAAACTTAAACAGCAAGTACTTATAAATTATGTAGCCAGGAATGCACAATATAAGAAATGAGCTGAGTTTCATCTGAATGAACAGTTTTTGTTGAGTGTAGATTTTAATGTAAAATACATGAATCGCTCCCAAATCTTAAAGTCAACTTTGTGGCATGTTTAATCATTATTCAGCGAGATAAGTATTTAGGACGGTAGCTGTTATTAGTATAGTTTGCAAGGACAATGTAGTTCAAAACCCTGACTGGTGTTGAAGGTTTTCTCATTTCACAGACGATATCTTCAAATATACTTATTGTGCCCAAGGCTTATAACAGGACATGGCAAATAAGGTCTATGTACATTGTTTGTCAGCTTGCCAAATTTGTGTTTAAAAGCAGTATTGATGAAAGTGGAAATCACTCCCTTCTTAGAGCCAGATTTTGTGGTCCTTAACTGAGCACAATTTTTATCTGGAGTTAATGGTAGCTACACAATATTAAAGACCAGAATCTTTGGTGTCTTGAGTGAATGCCAGTAAGCTAAGCTCCCTGGCACCTCTCAGTGTTAATAAATGTGTAAAAAGATAGTGTTTATAGTATAAACTAATCGATTTCTGTCCCCCGTCCCCCTTCACATAACATTTACTGATCAGACACAAATCCTGTGCAAGTCACTCCACTTATAGGAGCTTATAATAAAAAGATGTAACCACTGCAGTCCCACATTGCTATTTTTTTCTCATATACAGCACTACATGGCATATAATATGCAACTCGTTTTTGAATGGGAGAATAAAGAAAAAACAGATTTTTCCAGAGTTATGCATGCATAGAGCAGGGACAGAGTTTGATCATCAGCTAACTTACCCTCCCTTTCTTGCTTAACTGAAGCTGAAACTAGAGGTGCATTGATACGTTGGGTCCTATACCGGATCAGAACCAATATAAGGAGAATTGACAGTATCAGCAATTGGCTTTTTGGCTGATATGGCCAAGAACATTGCCGATAAATTCCTCGTGCAGCCGCAATGCAGCACACAGGAGCACAGCCCGGCAATGCGGAGAGCACCCGGGTCCAGCTGGTAAGTCTGTTGTGAAGGAAGGGCATGGTGGTGGGACAGATCGAGGCCCCTGTGGTGAGGAAGGGAGTGGGGCTGGGGCAGGTGCTTCATAGCTGGGGCAGGGCATGGAGCCGCAGCTCATCCCCGTGGTGCAGGGGGTGGAGGGGTGGCTCCCACTGCTGCATGTCCCCTGGGAGGGCATGTGGGGCTTGTGCCCCTGGATCTGCATGTGGGACAAGGGCAGGCTAGTGATGTGGGCTGGGGCCAGGGGCAGCGCCAGGCTCTTCCCAGCAGGGTGGCTGAGCTGGGCTGCCTTTGGAGCAGGTGGCAGTGGCACTGGGAGGGGGGCTACAGTGAATGTTGGGGTGGCTGCAACCCCCCATCCTCCCATCCGTAGCCCCCTTCCCAGTAGAAGGCCTCTCTCAGAGGCACTGCATGTTGGCTATAGCCGAGGCTGGAGACTTTGCCACAGAATGCTCTGGTATTCTTTTGGAATAGCCTATTCCACCAGGAATATCAGCTTCTTAAGGTGAAGGACTTAGTAAACAACACTGAAATGGAGGGGAGCCATGTATCTACATCTGTAGCTGCCCACACATTACAACTCAAAGCTAGAGTCAATGTTATGGTTTCTGCTTTCAAACACGGATGAGAGAAATGAAAAGCGCTTTTAATCACAGCAACAGCCACATTGAAGAGGATCAATTATACAGTAGTTTCAAGACAGTATGGAAACACAGCTGGCTTTGAATGACAGCAGGGCTCACATGTGGATTTCCTTACCTCTCCAAGACTCTGCCTGTCTTGTCTGTCCTCGTAGGCGGAAGTGTAGAATGGTTCATAGGTAATTAGGTCTGGACGTTCAATGTCGTAAATGGCCTTGACTTTGGGAATGGCAGCTAAATCCTTGTAATCAAGGATCTCATTGTCTACTTTTGCCTGAAGGTCAAAGACAGAAAATAAATTAAGAGACGCAAATACACCAGTAACTTCTATTTTGCATGCATTATGCTCTGGGGGAATTGACTTTCATAATGCAGTTAGGGAAAATCCTTTGCTGTCATTCCATTTATGTACGCAGCAACTGTTTGTTCTTCACCAGCATATGAAGAACACACTGTTTTTTATCTTAAAAATCTAGGGGAAAGGCAGAACAGTTTAAATAGACTGCACCCTTCGTGGTTTCTTCAAAACTACCTACCATCTATCTGCATCCATGTCTAGCAACCATCACCTCATATCCAGTGGCTGTGGTTAAGATAGCTGTAGCTCACTAGTAAAATGTGGTACACTCGTTGACAAACAGGACAGACATTCAGTTTAGTCATGCCACTATGCATGCAAGCGTCTGTCTAATGCACGGGTGAAAACCTGAACCTGGAAGCAGGCTCCGAAAAGAGCTGTTTGCATACCAACATGAAGATGAAGCTGCTATAGCAGGGAGAGGGATTAGAGGGGCAGCACTTTGCTTATTTATCTATTTCTTTTGATGTTGCTGAAATTTAAAAATCAGTCATTTCAAGTTCTTGCCGGTTCTATGCAAACAGCTTTGATTATTAAAACTGAAAGCACTTTAGGAGTCTGATTTTGTTTTCAGCTCATGATTTCTTTGGCCCACTTCATGAGACTGGACATCTTTCTACCTATATCCGGTTCCCTAGGCTGATATTTACAATTTTCAGAGCTGGTTTCCAGGGCAGCTTTTCATGCCAAACAGATATTGAATGCTGCACTTTAAAATCATACGGGTTTAAATACCTGAAACAACTAAAAATAATAAAAATAATTAACTACCTTTGATCAGTGGGGCTTTGGCTTTTTTTCACTCTACTTCCCCCCTCCCCTTCCCTGCTCTACCTTTGGTTTTCCTAATTTCTACCTATCTACATTCTCACTGACATCCTGCCACACTTCTAGCTCCTTTTGTTCCTTGGAGTCTCAGAACAACAGAGGCTCCCTATGCCTGACGAAGGGCGACTGCACCTGAAAGCTTGCTAGGAACATTTTTCCAACTACTCAGTTGGCCTAACAGAAGATATCACATCTACCCAAAGAACCTTGCCTGATTATGTCCTTAGACCAGGGGTGGGCAAAACGTGGCCCATGGGCTGGATGTGGCCCGCCAAGCCAGTCTATCTGGCCCGACTGGCTTGGCGGGCCACATCCAGCCCATCTGGCCCGTGAGGCCCCTAAAATTTTTAGAAAATTAACATTAATCTGCCCTAGGCTGCCTGTCATGCAGCCCTTGATGGCTTGCCAAAACTCAGTAAGTGGCCCTCCGCCCAAAATAATTGCCTGCCCCTGCCTTAGACCAGCTCAGCTACAACCAAAAACCCAGCTTTGTCTCCCTGGCTGCCATTCAATGAGCTAAGGAAATGTAACCCTTAATAACTGCTATACATGTAAATGAATATAATTTTATACATGTATCTACATCATTAATCTAAATGTAAATGCTCTATATAAAATGTATAATTACATATGTAACAAATTTGTGTGCGTTTGTGTGCGCATGTACACACACATACATATACACGCACACTCAGGTCTATTATATGAACAAGTGTATATACACACATTCATTTCTGAGCTGAGAATGTCTGGACAACTTTAATTAGTACAAGTTAAAACAGACACTTGTATAATGCTTGCTGCAGAGCGGGAATACATCAGATGGGCCTAAGGCTGCACGGTGAGGCTGTGCTGTGTGACAAGAGGCGAGATTCATAAACTGGCCGAGGGGTATGAAGCAGCACATTGTCAGCAGGATGGCAGTGCTCCAGAACTTCTTTCATGATTTAAGATCAGCAGTGTGTAATAGCTTTAATTTATTGACTGCTTCTTCTCCAGTTGAAAGGCATTGAAAAACTAGAGTTGACTTGTATAAGAACAGGCCTGCTGGACCCCTTGCTCAGTTTTTCCATCTTTTTACATAAGCCATCAGTAAGTTTGTATCTGATATAGCTGAAAAGTTCAAGTGTAGCATGTTATCCTCCCCCCTCCATTTCCTCCCCAGTATTGCCTTGACAAACAGCCCCTTTCTTCAGCTAGGATTTTGAATAGCACAGAGCAGGAAGGCAATGCCTTTTGGACCAAAGGACTTCCTCCGGCTAGGGAAGGAAGAAGGTGTTAATGAACGCCTCAGATGCCCAAAAAAGCTTAATAAAAACAGGGAAAGACTAAAGTAGATTTAAAACATCTGGGCCAATTCTAAATTGTTGAGTCCATCTCCAATTACTTTATCATAAGATCAAAAACTACAAGCCTAAGAATCCAACATCAGGAATGGAGAGGAAGGTGTCCTGCTACTCTCTGATTGTGAATCACATGCAAATGAAGTGGCACAATCAAAATGCTAGTGATGGTCCCAAGTTTAGCCTGGAAAGCATAACAACTGAAACGTGCTCAACCCATTTTCCTTTCTTTTAGAACAAGCTCTTCTTCAAAAACCAAAATGCCTGATCTCTTCACCTGTAGGTATTTAGGAGGCAAAGCTGTGCTACACCCAAATCTCCGAGAGCTCTATATGTAAGATGATAAATCCCCAGGGCAGCAGGCAGGAAAGCACAGTAACATCCTACATAGTGGGTGCATCTACATGTGCAATTAATGTGACATGATAAACTCTGGTGCAGTTTGTGCTGGAGTAACCTGTTCCCGGGCACAGCATCTACACGTGCACCTGGGACAGTAACACTTCAAGCCAGGGCAGAGCAAGCCTTGGCTGGCAGCAGCCTTGAGGGTCAGTACCAGGTTCCAGGTGGTGGTATCATGTGGCGAAAGGCTGGTTGAAGCATGAGCCACTGTGTGCCTATGCAGTTGACTGGGTGCAATTTCTGCCCCGGTCACTCTCTACAAGTGCATTTCAGCACAGTACATACTCTGCTGTAAGATAATACTGTCCCCAGCAGTACAATCTTATTGCAAAGTTAATTAGTTTACTGCACCTTAATACCAGCATATGTGTAGATGGTGATGCTTTACTGTGGAGCTAACTAACCAACTCTCAGTAAAGTGCACACCTAGATGTACCCAAGGAGCCTTGAATTTGTCACGCAAGGAAAAATGGCGTGGCTGCTGTATCACTTGCAACTTAAAAAAAAAAAAAAAGTTGCCTCAGCTTTCTCCAAAGAGAGCGTGATCTCAAAAGGCACGATCCGCACTAAACAATTTGTCCTGCTATAATTACACAGGCGTCATTACTAGTTAACCACTTTAAAAGATGTACACATATCAGCTGTTACTTGCTGTTATAGCTCATGAACCTGTACTGATACAAACGTAGCTAAACTGCCCTAACTTTGACCCTGAATGAAGCAACATTGAACCTGGATAGCTTTTGTTATTTTTGTATCACTACAAAATAATGAAGATGTAGCAGTTATATTGTAACATCTTATACTGGTAACGTGGTTACAACTTTCCCACCTGTCTATACCTATAGTGGGGAATGATTTTTTACTAACATAGCTATCCTGATGCAAAATCCTGAAATGAAGTCTGTTACATCAGAATAAGGGTATCTTTTGTTAGTGTATCTTATTTTCCTTCCCAAACCAGGATACACTAAGCCCATTACTTTACTAGGGGAATAATGGCTCATTAACAGGAAATGTTACTTACATAGATAGTATGGCCTGGTGAGCCAGGTATACTGGAACCTGGTCTGGAATAAATACTTTCAGAGGATGTTCTTGTTGGCTGAAAAACAAATATTCACTTGTAAGAGTTCAGCTGTGGCCACAGCCCTGATAACCTAGATTATTAAACACATTCAGAAGGCATTCATCCCTGAACAGATTCAAATTTAAAAATGTAAGCATATGTTTAAACGTAAATGCAACAAACTCAAGTGTTCTAGCAAATTTCCATCTTATGATGCAGGTATGATTTCTCTTTCAGGAAGGGTTGTGGGAGGGAAAGGGAGTGTTTAAAGGTACGCTGTGAAAAGCAAACCTGACAGTGATGACAAAAAACAATACCCCACAGAGGCATTGTAGTAGCCATCTACACAGCAATCCAGGTTAATATTGTACACTAACATCTTATGGTTACACTGAATGGGAAACCAGGCGAAGTCCAACCCTATGGCACACATCAGACTGCAGGGCAGTCACAGCCAGTAGGGTGGGCATGGTTATTTACCCACGTGATGTGCCATGACTTTGTCACTGCACTTACACCCATGTAAATGACTTGCAAGTAGAGGGACCATAGACTTTCTTACTTGGAATAACTCCAATAGTTGGTGTAACAGAGTTTCACTGTTGTAGTTCCAGGTAATAGTCAGGCCCTTCTCACTTCAGTGACTCTAATATGGAAGCAACGCTTCCTTGCAACTTGAAACCCATGTGGTCACTTATGTGCACATGCTTAATGCAATTCATTGATACATAGATGCTTGACCTTAGCAGATCACTGCGTCTGACCCCCTGCCATGGGCAGGAAGGAGCACTGGGGTTAGATGACCCCAGCCAGGTGTGTGTGGTGAGCCTCCTCTTAAAGCCCCCCAAAGGTAGGGGAGAGCACCACCTCCCTTGGGAGCCCGTTGCAGATTCTGGCAACCCTCATCATAAAGAAGTTCTTCCTGATGTCCAGCCTAAATCTGCTCTCCACCAGTTTGTCGTCATTGGTCCTAATTACCCCAAGGGGTGCCCTGGTAAACAAAGCAGCTCCTATTCCTTGCTGTCCCTCCGATGAATTTGTACATGGCCACAAGATCCCCTCTCAGCCTTCTCTTGCGGAGGCTGAAGAGATCCAGGGCCCTCAAACTCTCCTTGTGGGGCTTTGCCTGCAGGCCCCTAACCATAGGGGTAGCCTCGCTTTGGACCCTCTCGAGGTTGTCTTGAAGTGCGGTGCCCAAAACTGAATGAAGTACTAGGCTGCAGCCTGACCAAGGAGAGGAATAGAGAGGAAGCATCACTTCCCTGGACCTGTTTGCTGTGCACCTGCTATGCATGATAAAGTGCAGTTAGCTTTACTGATCACTTCATCACATTGACGACTCACGCTCATCTTGGTGTCGACAGTGACTCCAAGATCCCTTTCTGCTGCCGTGCTGCTGAGAGGGTCCTTCCCCAGCCTGTAAGCGTGCTGGTGATTCCTTCTCCCTAGGTGCAGCACCTTGCATTTGTCCGTATTGAACTGCATCCTATTCTGCTCCACCCGCTTTTCCAACCTGTCCAGATCTGCCTAGATTTGCTCCCTACCCTCTGGTGTGTTAACTTTACCCCATAATTTGGTATCATCTGCAAATTTGGACAGAGTGCTTTCCACTCCCTCATCCAAGTCACTGATAAAGACAGTGAACAGCACTGGTCCAAGAACCAAGCCCTGTGGGACTCCACTGCCCACATCTTTCCAGGTCGATACCGACCCACTCACCATCACTCTCTGAGTGTGACCCCTAAGCTAATTTGCCACCCACCTGACTGTGTAATCACCTCTGTCACAGTAACTCAGTTTATCTATGAGAATATGAGGTACTGTATCAAAGGCTTTCTTAAAATCCAGCTAGATGACATTTACCTCAATTCCTGCATCTAAGCATTTTGTGACCAATTGCAAATTGGGTGCCAGATTTTGGCATTTCATCAACATCCAACTGACATGACTCTATGCAGGCAGTTTTGTATGGAGAGAAATTAATTCAGTGTCAATAGGACTGTGTGTGGTGGGATTCCAAAACTCCATGAATCGGAAAAAACACTTTTTCCAACCCAAAATCTCCCTGGTCTCCTAGACCTGTTAATCACTCCTAAGTCTAATATGCAGCATATGCAGACTGTCCTAACCGAAAGACCATTGTGCAACGAGCCCTATCCAAAGCAATGGAAAGAGTCACTTTGAAGGGCCGTAGAGCAGGGTCAAGATTTCACCTGGAAGAAATAAAAGATCATATTGCCTCCTCCTTGCACCAACTTTCTCCCCTTGAACCAGATGCAGATGCAAGGAGGCTCTCCACAGCATGAAGCTGCTAGCCAGTTGGTGATTCCAACAGTTTGAGTGCAATGGGGTATTCAAAGCTAATGCCATGAAACAAGCTCTCAGTTACTAGTTTCTGCCTCTTGTTGGCTTCTGGCACAGAACAGAGGCAGCAGAGATTGCACGCTGCAGGGAAACGAGCAACATCTGACAGTCCAGCTCGGAGAACTTGCTCAGGAAATGTCTGCGAAGAACAGAGTGGGGCAAGCAGGGCTTTCTTATCTTGCAGCAGATATTTCCTGAAAGGGGCCTTCCAGCTGAGTGGCAGCCCTTCTCCTGCGGTCCTTCTCACTTTAATTTTCCAGACAGCAAGAAACATTAAAAAAAAAAAAAAGCTGGCTGACAAGAGCTTTCTGAGGTCAGGCTCCTTCACATCTGACTCAAGATGTGTTTTGGGAAGTCCATAAAGGAAGCAAACACCCGTAGGGGAGGGCAGAGGCAACAAGAACTTTGAATACTGACCAAGAAAAGAGAGGACTCGGGTCAAATGCAGCAGGTGACCAAGGAAAACAGATGAGGATGCTGAGGGCTAAGCTATAGTCCTGCCTTTCTCCATAGCGAGTCTGATCACATTTTCACAACTGAGCCAGAATACTGCTCCATATCTATTTCTGGGGCCATAAAATCCCACATCCCGAATTGCAGATAAATTGCTGAGATGCCCCAGCTTCCTCCCTTGCACGATACAACGAGAGGAAAAAACCTGTTTGTGTTAGGGGAAAAATAAAAAGATCTAAGCTGGGGGG
>JAGPOW010002742.1:17534827-17551948 GCA_030014935.1 Caiman crocodilus | reverse complement strand
GGGGGGAATCTGGCTGCTAGTGCGCAACCTTCCCTTTCCCTCCCTGACATTTCACACTGCCGCCTGTTTGAGCAGAGTCATATGTAGCAAGTTGCTGCAGTTGCCATGGCAAGTGATTGTTTTTCTTACAAAGCATAAGAGGTTCAGTGTTTGAGCTCCGATTTGGGGCATTTTGCTTGTTACTCACCTTCTGGTTTCTGCCAAATGTTGCTGTTACTGTCTGTTTATTTTTTTCTAATAAGTACAAACAGATTGTGCTAGTTCGGAGTAGCTGCAATCTCTCTGCCCTTGTCCCACCCTTGACTGGCACTTGTGAGCATTTGTACACCAAGGGAAAGGGTCTTTTTAATTAGTACAGGAGATCAGAAATTGCTGCTCAACAGTTCCTTGGCCCAAACATGCTAGTGTCCTGCAGTACGTTCTCTGCCTCATCTCCCAGTTTGTTCCCCAGAAAGACCTTAGGCAATTAGATGATTTACCTATGGGTGCTTTCACAGTTAAGAAATCTGCTCATCTTGCTTTCCAACTTCTGCCTGCTCCTTAAACACTTTTGTACAGTTTTGCTTTGAGTACAGGCATAGCTGAGCTGGTATAAGTAGAAGTCAGTTGGAGTAAAGTATTTCCACCATTAGGAATCACCTCCCATTTCCTCAGTTCTCCCTTTCTTCTGCTCTCAGACCTAGCCAAGCATCTGCAAACATGCTTAACAGTCACTATTTACTAGACCTGGCATCCCTGATGCCCAGTCCTCTCTCTCCTGAGTGCACTGGTTTCAGCATCAGTCTGCAAAGACCCTTTCTTGTTATTAGCAACCTGGTATCACCAGGGGACTTTGCTCTTAGAGTAGGATGTGATCCAGCTCAGCACTTTGTATGCATGCTACAAAAAGGCAGCCTGCCCTGAGAAACTTCCTCTAAATGTTTCAGAAACTCTTTATTCAGCAGTTTGGGGCTCCTTCCCATGCTGTGTCCTGCTACCTCCTGCTAAGACAGAATTTTTTTTTGAGAGACCTTCTGCTCATTGTTCTAAGTACCTTCCACATCTGCTTACCTACCATGGCCTTGCCTGCCCTTTATTTTTCCTGTTTAAAGTTAGACAGGATGGATTTCAATTGCAGCTTCTCTTGCTGTTTCTTAAACATTTCCGACTATGCTACAGGGCATTTTCCACATGCAGGAATTCTTCAGGGTTTTGCACCTTCCCCTTAGCTGCTCTACAGCCAAAAACATTTGTGTGCTGCTTGCTTATCAGACCTACATTAAAGATATTGTGATTATCGGAGCCTCGCGGCTCCCCTGACCTAACCTTACTTGCTATAGTTGGTTCATTTCCCAAGAGGTCTCAAAGAGACCTGTTAACCTGTGAATGATACTGCAGCCCTCAAGGGACATGCTCCTTTTACTATACAGCAAAGTGCATTATCAGAGTCCCAAGCTTCTCTCTCTGTCCACGATCACCTTTGTATCACAAACACTTTAAGCCAAATTCTCCATTCATATCAAAATAGCAATCAAGTGTAAGCTGCACATTGGCAGCAACTTATACAGCAAGCAAATGAAATTGGAAAAGCAGAGCAAGTATCGCTGACTTAGCTTTGGATGTGCAACCATACACTTTTTTGTGCCGATTTTAATGAAAGTTGACATTATCCTCCTGCTGTTGGTTACTTTTCCTATTCCAGTCACAGCACATGGGTTCCATGTGTTCTGAACCCCACTGATGGTCAGAGAGATGGGCCCCTGGTGCATGCTCATTTCTGTGCTTCCTGCCATGGTATATGTGTATGGTAAGATATGTAAGTTTGGGATCAGATCCCAATTGAACCATTACTATGTGCCAGTGATCCCAGGCTCTCTCTGTATTGGCAAGTTGGAAGCCACATGCCTGCAGCCTGGCATGAACCAGTGTGGTCTTGGGGTCAGGACTGACAATCAGCTGAGTCCCAGCCCCAGGGAACCACACTGGAGCCAGTTTGAGACTTGGGAAACACAGGGTAAGTGGTCAACAAAGCCCTGCCATATAGCCAGCATCAGGCAGCATAATGGGGACTCTGACACATGTTCAATTTAAGGTGCGATTGAAACCAGACACAAAAATATTATACATATTTTGTGGAATAATTTTGTAGCTGGTTTCCCATTTTGTCGTGCCATCAACTGCATGAACATGTGGCTAGGTTACTAGTTAAGGTTCAATTAATAAAGTTAATTGCACCTTAAGTGTAATGTCTGCCTGGGACTTTTAGGCTACTTTTGATGCTCAGGAAAAGTTTCCACCCAACTGTGGTGCATTATGTACTTCCTCTTGTTTGTCCCCGCAGAACTGGACTGGGATCTCCAATACAAGTTATCTGCATTTGAAGCAGTCTAAAGCAGTCAATAGGTGCTTCTATTAAACTCCTTTTTCTGCTATTCTTGTAGTCTTTATCCTACTTTTTTAAGAGGGAAGATCTGTCTCCTCCCCTGTGTCTCTTCTTCTCCCTGAGCACCACTGCGCCCCAAAATTTGGAGTGCCTGTACTGAATACTGGAACACTAACAACACATATGAACAAAGAGAAATCCATGCATATCATCAAGTGATCTAAAAGATGGAATCAAATCACAAAGCAGGTATTCATATCATTAAAGTTTTTCATTTCTTCAGAAGTCTTTTATTTCTAGTTCCTCTTTTCATGCCTTTGTTTCCAATGCACAAGGACATCATTCCCTTCATTTGTTGACTAGCAGGAGGAACATCAACTATTGCACTGTTTTGATGGTGATCCTGTTGGGGTCTTCCCATCCATCCCAATTATATCACTCATACATACACCCCAACTTGATCAGCTTATTTAATATTAGTTTACAAAGCTTAGGCTGATCCATTTGATTTACCTGAATACCAAATTCATCTCATCATGCAATACACATCATTAAAACAGATCATGTATTTAAAGGGGAAAAAAAGAGACAGACATTAGAGCCATCCACATCATCCAGATGAGGCAATGTGATGGCAGAGGTTCTCTATATTACAGATGTTCAGTCATGCTCTATAGGAAGATATGGGGGCAGGCAAACCAGATCAGAAGTGATCCCATGAACATCTGGACCAAAGGGATGCACTACTATTCTACAGGACACTGCCAATATTTACAGTACCTGCCTTAGTTTTTTGATCGAGTTCATTATGCAAGGCGGTGACAACAGCTGCAGAAGAAGGAATAAGTTTTCATTCTACAATAGTCACTGAACAACATTGCTAACACAATGAAGGCAAAAGCTCCTTAGGCCAGGAGGCTGATTCTAGACAGTGTATATTTACTTACCAACCTCAATTAGCGTTTTCTGCTTGCCAGACAGGATTTTGCATTGCAAATGCCCTCTGGTGCCCCTCATACAACACATTAATTTGATCATCTCCTCTAATTCTAGGTTTCTTCAAAAGGAGATGAGTTACTTAGGGCCTAGATCCAAACCCCACTGAAATCAAGACTCCCATTAATTTCAGTGGGCTCTGGGGTCAAGCCCTGAGTCTATCTCATTCAGTCTAAGTGGTGGTGCAGATGTGACCCACCAAGAAACAAAATCCTACGCATTCATTATGCGTGTCCATTATTGTGACCGTTCATGACAATGTTAAGTTTCTCCTGTTAAGTGCATTCATGTGGAGCCTCCGATTCTCTCGTCTAAGAATCTACAATGCATATTGTTACTCCAGCTGTTACTCTAGTGAGTCAGCAAACCATTTAAGACCAGATTTTGAGCAGGGGTGGTTTAAAAAACAAAATCACACATACACACAAGCTCATAAACAGAAGCAACATTTCTCTCCATTCCAAACACAAGGAAAAGAGAGACGTGTCAGTTTGCAGAACTCCTTTTAGCCAGACGTTAGCCACAGCACCAAACTCCTCCTGCAGATGTAGCCTTTCCACTGGCTGAAGGGGTAAGTGAGCACTAAAAAAAGAAAGGGTGAAATCCTGGCTCCAGTAAAGTTAATGGCTAAACTCGCACTGGCTTCATCAAAGGGCAAGTTTTCATCTACTACTCTTGGATTTTACTGACCCTACTGTCTACAGATGTTAATGTGTACACTTTTCTTGACAGCTGGCATTGTGGATTTTAAGGGTTACAATATACCTGTAACTCAGGATAAATCCCCACCCCCCACCCTCCCATCAGCCAGTTTACTATTGTAACTTGCTAGGTGCTTTTATAAATTTTTATAAACTGTTGATAGCTTTCAGTTAAGGTCTCAAGGCAGTAGTTATAACAGTAAAAGGCATTTGAATATAATGCATCCACTGTGAGCCCCCATTTTAGTCCTTGCTTGGATGCCCATTGCTGCATTAGGATGAGGACACTGCAGAATCTGATTTATAGAGCGAGTGAAATGAGCTCTGTTTGGGAATAGAAACAATATCGTGTCTTTTCTGGCTCATCACGATCCTGTACAGTTGATGCACACAAAGTGCTCTTTTGGCTTCACCAGGCTACTCCTGTGATTAGAGACTACAAGATCAGGATGCCTGTTTCTTGGACCCGTCAGAGAAGTAACATATCACTGTTGTTAGCAATGAAACTGTTAGAGATGGGAAAGCCGCTCATTGGTTGGCAGGTTTTTTTGATGTTTCATATACCAGAGCAGTCATTAACGCCAGCCTGAATGTCATCCAGAGACATGCTGGATGGTTATAACATTTATCCACTTCTTCTGGCTAAGTGAATATTATATATTTCTCATGGGTGATGTGATTTGAATGACCTATAGACTGTTTTGCCTCTAGCCTCCAAAACCAAAAAACGTACACCAGTGGTTTAATATTGAGCATTCATCTTTCTAATGTTCTGGTTTCCATCAAGATGCTGACTTGTCCTGGTGTGTTGAACCCTATTTGGTTTAATCAGTCAGGAATTAATAAGACTGAAAGACTAGTTTGCAGAAAAGCACAGACTATATTTACAAAATGGACTAAAGGAATTGGCATGTCAGGTGCAAAAGCCGCTTACATAATTAAGAATTGCAACTTCCCTGTAACCTAAAGCCCTTGTTCACTGCTATCATTAAACATATACTAGAGTCTCTCAAGCTACTGCAATGTTCCAATCATCCATTCATTCTCCCTTTCTGCCTTCTTCTATGTCAAGGTCTCTTGCTGGTACTAAAGTAACAAGAGTCATCTCTGGCAACAGGCAGTACTAGGTCTCTCACAAGTATCTCTCTTCCCAAAAGAACTGCAGCTCCATTTTATAGACTTACAGTCTGTATAAAGATTGGGTACTTTTCCAAAGCTGGACCAACACTGTGCTCCAAGCTTTGGGGGTCAATGCTGTGCTTTCCACAATGGTAAGTGGCATGACCAAAACCAGACAAAACGTATTCTCAACACTAAAGTCAGAGAAAAATGAAGAGCAAGATGTTTATCCCTTCCCTTCTTTTATCTCTATCCCTTATCCTTTCCCTTCTTTCTTGTAGGATGCTTCATGAAAACTTGGTCTTTACTGAGAAAGAAGTGGAGAAGTGAAGTCTTGTAGTACTACTACTAGTTTTGTGTCCAGCACTCAGACAGTAATACAATGACCCAAGTTTTGCCCTGAGTTACACTCCACACCAATAATATGCGAAGCTAGGCAGAATTTAACTCTGATTAGATAGATGAATGCACAGGTCAAAGGGGATTGTGTGACCCTAATATAGCTACCTCATGCCACAAAGTCTACCCTATAAGGAAAAGACCATTTCTTTATCTGGTGTCTGAGCAGTCAGATTTTTCCTGTCCAATTTTTCTAATGCATTGAACAGGATTTATTGATTATGCCAGGGCTTCTGGATTAAGTTGGGTTTTAATAGTCTTGTCCTATGATGATATCTCATCAGCTACTGTACACAAAGGAGAGGAAGCCTTTGACCTTGGTCTAACAGACAGATGCAATGGCTCTATAGATCCTTAACCAGAACCTCTCATACCAGCACTTTGTCCATTCGCTTTAACAGATGTTGGATTCAGATCAACAGGACTGTGCTATGGACTGCAAACACTCTGCACCTACTGACAATACAGTTATATTCTTGTGACAATTGGGATCTGTGACTGCAACAGATATAGGCATACTTAAGCTGGCTTTAAATCTGCCCAGGCTTTTAGAGATGCTCGGTCCTCATCCAGGTGGCCAATTCATGCCCATACCGTTCACTATGCTATTCCCAGGCTAGTTAGACTGAAGCAAGCTCAGTCCTGCCTTCCAGCTGGGCTGAGGATGCTGCCTAGAGGCAGGCACTGCAGTAGCAGAGAAGATATGCCTCCATTTTTCTGGAAAAGGCTCAAGTCTGAAAGAGAAATTCAGTGCCCAATGAAGGATTAAGAGAGCGCCTCACACCTCCAGCTTGGATATGACAGAGGTCTGTGCTGAGATAAAGGCTCTTGAGGAGCATATGAAACAGCCCATATTCAAAACCTGTCCAAAAATAGGAAATTGATGAAGAAATTAATAATCTCCATTACGGTATGAGGTTGGAGATAGTTCAAATTTATTTGAAAGGGGACGTTTCAATTACATTTTTTCATGAGAAGGTTTCACTGTTTTATTCAATCAGCTCTGCAAAGTCTATTATTATCACCATATTCATGTCCTCACTCTATTGTCTATTCCACACCAAAAGCTTTCTATAATGCCCAGAACAACATCATAACAGTGAGAGAGTAAAAAGACCCCTATAATGTGCTTAAAAATAAATAAACCCAATTATTACATTAAATAAAAATACTAGCTAGATGTAGAGATTAGCCGAGGATGCACTGTATGATGCAAAAGACAGAGTTTATGCTGGAGTGAGAAGCCAGGAAAGCTGCGTGAAAGGAGTAGTAGCAGCAGCAGCAGCAGCACACCATAATGCAGAAGAGAGCTCTTCTCAAGAAAGAAAGCTATTAACAACTCCATGAAAACACAACAGCCAACCTCCGCAGAGCGTGGTCTCCGCAGAACCAGACTCTTAGGGTAAAAGAATTCAGATGAGGAATGCTGCCATGGAATAGAAAAGGAAGAAAAAAAGAGTGAAAAAGCAATGTTTGTCCTAGATAAAGAACAAGGCACATAATCAAGATCTCAAGGTCTTATGCAACAATGGTACTCACGCTGACTTTGTATAAGCTGAAGAGACAACTATATGGCAGTGTCACACACTGTTAGCTGCAGAATCACCGACTGGCAGATGATCATAAAAAAAAAACCTCTCAGTGCTTATGCAGAGTTGTTTTATTTCCTGCTTGTTTTGGCTTCATAACCCTCTACTAAAAATCCAGTGGGAAAAGATCTTAAGCAACCCTTGTTTTTATGAGCTCCACCCCATATCTTAGCCAGTGAGGATGCTGTTAGCTTCTACTCCAGTTTAGTTATTGAGAGAAAACAGAGCTTGCTAAGGACTTCTGAAGCTGCTTCAACAATAGTGTTTTGTTTTGCTTGGTTCTAACTGGAAGGAAACCAGCAGCGTAAAGAGTCTATGTGACTAGGTTACTGCAGACGCTTCATCAAATATGGGTCCAACCTTGTGAGGCCGCAAAGACTCAGCTACCACCTCACAGGCAGCATTTTAATTTACATTGCGTCTACATGGGTGCAGCGTGGAAAGCTACAGCAAATCAAGGTTCACAGATACTGCACGTGACTTCAACAGCATTCAACCCTAGTTTGAATGCACCCATTCAAGAGTAAAATGGCCTTTGGTCACTGTAGCTTAATCCTATGAATGAATATACTTCAATTTATGCCCACTGACCTCACACCTTCAGCTGATCTGCCTACAGCTCTCCTGAATAAGCCCCTGGAGAAAGCTCTTCCAGGTGTGGGTGACTTCATTCATTTTCCTAACTTTAACTTCAGATTAACTAAGTGAAAAGCACTTGCATGCTTCGATGAGCAATAGAGAAAGGGAAAAGATATCTGGAGGGAACATTTGTAGTTTCCATGGGGACTTTAAATAACCCTGAGGATTTGAAAGGTCAGCTTGGAGGATATTTGCAATGGCAGGGATGTAGTCACGGCTATAATCATGGCTAAAAGTCAAAGGGCATATTGTAAACCTGCTATACACCAGTCAACGGAAGCATTATGTGTTGGAAATGCCAGAACACACTGTTTTATACCCAAATGGCTAAATGTGCAAAAAAAGTTAACCCAGAATAAAAGCCAGACACAGCACTGCACAGTTAGCTGGCAGCTGACCTACAGGTAGGTCAGCCCCGGGCTCATTAGCCAGGGAAAAACCTGATTGCTTTAGGATGCTCTATGCATACAGCTGACTAGGCCGGGATACATAGTTTCATAGATGTTTGGGTTAGAAGGGACCTGAGCAGATCATCAAGTCTGACTCCCTGCCATGGGCAGGAAAGGATGCTGAGGTCAAACGACCCTGGCTACGTGATTAACTAGCCTCCTTTTGAAGACCCTTGGGGTAGGGGCAAGCACCACTTCCTTTGGAAGTTGGTTCCAGATCCTGGCCGCCCTGACTGTGAAGTAGTACCTCCTGGTATCTAGTCTGAATCTACTTTCAGTCAACTTGTGGCCATTATTCCACATACATACACACTCCTCCCCAATACACTCAACTTGTCTGGTACTAGGGTGACTGTCCTGTCCTTGTATCAGTCTTGAAAGCACTGCTCACTTGGGCTAACATTAGTGTCGGACAATCAGCTGGTCAGTGGCAGCAATTTGCCCAAGTGAGATAATTCAGCAGAGTGAAAGCCACTGGGCAGAAACCTGAACCCAGACTGTCCTAGGCCTGAGAAACAATCTGAGATGCCTGCTGACTTCCAAGATGTTCCATATTTAATCTGCCTGGAACTTCAAAGCAAATAGAAAAACAGTGACAAATTGGTGGAGAATTTAACAGAAGTGACAGCTTCCTTGCATGTTTTTCTCCGGCTCTATCCTTTAATAATAATGCTCTTGGTTCCTGTGAAGTAATTTTGAGACATGTTTGTAGCCAAGTGGCTGGCATCTAGGATGATCATCTGTTACTGGAAATGCCCAATTCTTTTCTCAGGCCAATGCATTGCATCTGATTAAGCTGGACTAGCAAAAGCCCCTCACATTGATGTGACTACACTGGCCACACTGTGCTAATACCAGTCCGATATATTTTGTTGGTGGCAAGGGGGCTTTACTGTATTGTTCCAAAGCTGAGTTTTGCAGGTATCCTTTGCACTCAGACTAGAAGCACGTTGCCAGTATAACATACTAGTACTAGTCCTTAAACTATGAAATCAGAGAAGAACCAACTCCCAAAGCTACAGACTTCATAAGGCCAGACAGATCTGAATGTTCAGGCTATCAATTTTGCCTGAAAGTATCACATGAAAAGTCTCCCTTTTGTAAGCTGTCAGACACAATATTTAGCCAGAATAATTTGCAAATGCTGGGTTTTGCTGCAGCTTGTACAACAACATTTTGCCCATTTTTCATACAGGGCTAGTTCTGTTGCTGGACCGTTACGCCTGCTTACGTTAGCTTTGATGTTGATGATGTTCGCTATAAATGAAACAACAGGTTAGCTACATTCACAGTCAATATTTCATGGAGCATATTAAACAAGTAGGGTGCCAGGAGCAAGTTTCAAACGGTTTGAATTACTATGCCCCGAACGCAAGGAACACAGCATGATATGCAGGGTACATGTAACCATAGTATCTCTTGGCTCTCTCTCCGAATACATCCAATTTTAAGCCAATTTTTTCATCTGCAGCCTGACACAAGGCCAGAAAAATTCACTAAGCTTGAAGGTGTGAACAAACCCCTCATTTCTGCATCTCGGCAGGCGCAGGCAAACACAAATAGCTTTCTGCAGGGAGAGCTAGCCAATCTGGGCTCACAAATGCCTGCTTCCATACAAAAGACCAGGAAGGAGTGTGTACATTGTACACTGTTGTTCTATTTAAGCCATTCAGGGTTTGATACAAAAGGTTTTCCCCTGCCAAGGTTAAGGTAATTTCAAACCTAACATTTGTCCCTAAGTGTTGTGGGTTGTGACCAGGGTAAGTAAATCCCCCCAAATTAGGACAAATTAGCTTTAAAGGGTTCATTGAGATGCTGAAGGAAGAATGGGCTGGGCTGGATAATACCCTAACGGCTACAAAGAACATATTAGAAGTGACACACAAGTTACACAGACGTCAGGGCTATGTGCAAAAATAGAGCCATGGCAGCCTTTGCACTGGTCACATCTCTCCCCAGAGGTTTTTCCCTTAGGAACCATCCTGTAAGCTGTATTTTCTACTGGAGACAATGAATGCCCTCAGTGTAGTGACACCGATCTTTGGAGCAGCGAACTGAAACAGATACATTCAGGTGGTGAGTCTGAGAAGCCCAGCACTACTGAAGTAATGTCACTGTGTTTCTGCCAGGATTGTCATGGCCGGGCAATAAAACCCTGGGAAATCACTGCCTCTCATGATGAACGCTCAGTTACTCTGTGTGCAAATGATCTGGAGCGTCCCCACAGCTTAACATATCCTTTCACATTCATTTGTCTTACCCGGAGCTTATCTTCTGCCTTTGTGGATTGCTTACAGTCGGGATGCCAGACAGTGGAACCTGGAAAAAGATCATTCATTACTCAGTGCAAATCAGCCAAGTTCAGGGCAAAGAGAGCTGAACGTTCAAGTTCTTAGGAAAAGCCCGTATGCCACAAATTGCCCACATCCTACTGAAAAGCGCAAGAAATATAACAAAAAGCATCCTACTGTGGCCTACACTGAGGTGTTCAGGGCATACTGAACTTATTAGTGAATAAGTATGTAGCAAAGAAGTAAATTAGAATATGATGCTGGAGCTCAAAGAGCCATGGGACTGCGGGTCAGGAAGGAAGATGGGTTGGTGGTTGGGACACGGAGGTGAGAGCAGAAGTGCCCCGGCAGACTCTTCCAGTGAGATTTTGTGCCAGACTTTTCACTCCTCTATAAAGTCCCTTAACCTGCTCTCTCCCATTTGCAAAAGGGGAGTAAGACCAATGTAGCTATCCACCAGCAATACTGAGTGCTAAATTCATTGCCACCTGTAAAGGACCAGGACACCCCAGGGATGTCAGGAGTCATGTTCAGGACACGGCTGGTGCTATAACAGGCCCTCTACCCCTTGGCTGTGCAGGCTGCAAACAAAATGATCGGTCAAAAATAAATGAAACAAAACCCCATAGCTGTACTGAGCCTGAATGGCCAGCATGACATAGGAGGCTGCAATAAAGAAGGATCCTTCCCTCAGCTATGGAGAAACATGCTACCTGCGCAAATCCAACGTGCTGGATTTACACGTGTTGGATTTTATTTCCTGTCTGGCTAGTTGCTACCTATGAATAATCAAGGGAAGTTCACCTGCCTGTTCCCCCTGTAATGGGGCTAAGAGTCCTCCCCCAGTGTCAGAGAGGAGAGGTGGGCTCTTCTCTGACACTGCAGCTACCAGATCTGTCCTGCTTTTTCCAAGGCTTCCAAATCTGCAGAGAAAGGGCCAAGTTTTGCCCCTGAATAGTGACCCTTGCAAAGTGGGAATGCCCTGATAGTATTCACTACCAAGGAGCTGCTAGCAGTTATTATCCAGGCCAGAACTACTCTATCTCTAGGGGTAAAACTCAACTACAAGGGACGTTTAAACTAGATTTGTGGTCAAAGCCAAATGCATTTCAACCACTCTAGGGCCAGTGCTGTTTTTGTCTGCCAGGCCAGAAAGCTGCCTGAGCCCACCTCTCAGTGAAACAAGAACCAAAGATGTTTTCTCCAGTGCTGGCCAGATACCTCCCCCATCCAAGAAGGCCACGTCAGAAGGGAAGGGTGAAGAAGGGAAGCTCTGAGGACCATTCTGAAGAGCTCGTCTTTGGCTCAATAGTTTGGTGCAAACTATTGGAAGCGACTCCTACTATCAGCTTCGCATGATGTAAACAGTGCTGTCAGGACAAGGGAGGGAGCACTAAAGCACTGAATTAGATATTTGGCTTCGAGTTTGAGAAGAAGAAACTGCTCGTAGAACAAGGGAAGCACTCAGAGAACGGGGGAATGATCCAAGGTTTTCCCTGTAAACAGACATCAGCCCCAGCGGCAGTGCAGCCTGCAGGGGCTTGGGGGATTTGCACAGGTCAGACATAGGGAACGAGGCTCTTGGACGTACTGAGATGGGGCTCAGGATCTGTGCTCAGGTTCTGACAGAGCGAGCTTAAATTCACTTAATACCCCTCTGCGTGGCTAGTAAAACCAACCTTCTCATACCTGATATCTGTTTTCAAGATTTAAATTATAGACTCTGAAGTCTCTCATGTGCACGTGCAACATCTACCACTGTCCTGGGAGGAAGGGGCCTCTCAGGGTAACAATAATCATAGGGACACCTGCCAGGAGCCCACAATTTGAGGGGTGTGCTTGGGCTTTCTGAGGGTGCGTAGCAGAGGGACAGGGTCTGGCTGTAAGGTACAGCCAAGTTAGCAACCTTAAATTTACTAACCCGATGTGAGGTTTGAAATAATACGCTGCCCTCCTGTCCCTAAGCACCCATCAAGCAGGCTAGAGCTTAGATATAAATGTTTTGCACAGTCCTCTATTTTGAGCCAACTGTAGTTTCTAGATTGTGTCCAGCCAAAGCACGCTCATTTATTTTAAAACACCCCAGAGCTGTATAACTCTTCTAGCTGCATCCCTCTATTCTCCTGGGAATGGAACAGTTCAGGGCAGATAATCCCCCCGTTAACGTGCTTGTTCATTCATTAGGCAAGCACCAAACAAAATGGTCAGCTGTTCAACTTTGTATTCTGTGTTAACATAACACACAGCTCGCTCCGAACTGCACAAACTCCAGTGAAATAAATAACCCTGGAAAATACAAAAGGCAGCAGAAAAAACAGCCAGAGCAGGCTTTAAATGCTAAGCTGTGCCCCACCTTGGCAACCCTCTCCCTGCTCAACCTGTAAGATAGCGTGCTACAAGGCGATGCACGGGAAGCAGATGCTTTTGGGTGCTGCTCCTTGCTGTTTCGTCAGGAAGACAGAAAGCTACATCCCTTCTGCCAAAAGCCGCTCTGTGGCTGGGAAGCCCAGCTGGCTTACAGGGGCTTTAGATGTACTGCTCTTTTGACAGGAGCCTGTCCGTGGGTTATCTACCCGCTGGCTTCTCAGTCTTTGGGCAGTAAGTCAAGGAACAAGCACACAAATAAAACTAAACCCTTCTGTCCTGTTCTGGGCGTTAGGCAGATGCCACACTCCCAGCACAGGAGCCTGGCCCCTCCCTGGCAGCAAGCCTGTTCTGCTCCTAGCTTGCTTCCTGCTTGCAAACTCTTCCTTTCTCCAATCTCCCCCAGGGTTTTAAGCTTCCCGGGCAACACTCAACAGGCCTGACTGTTCCCTCTTAAAGAGACAGACCCTCATTTGCAAAAAGTAAAATATTTAAGTGGCTCTTGATAAACGTGCTGGATGAAATCCCAGCTCCCATCACTTCAGTGCAGCTCTGATTTCATCCATGTTGCACGTGACAAGCACACGTGTGACGCTTTGCTGCCCAGTAGGCATGGTAATTAGAAAAAAGAAGGACCCTACCTGCTTTAATTTGCTTTACTGATGTGCTGTTGGCCATCATTTATATTTTTATCTCAGCAAAACGCCTGTGATACTTTTACCACTGCAGTAAATAGTAAGAAAAGGGGTTTCCTATGGAGGACTTAAACTGCTGGTTCCAGGATATTCGTATGAGCTGCTGCAGTGGCTTTTTCATGTGAAAGCCTTTCAGGTACATCAACCAAAAACAAGCAAGTAAAAGTCTGGCTAAAAAGTATGAGATGCACATTTTAGTGACAAAAATGTGCTTGTCACTACAGCTATAGGCAGTAGTGTGTAGTCTGCATTGACTCGCCATTGAAACGATGTGGCATGTTACTGTAGGCTAGGGAACAAGGCAGAGAACCAGTGAGTGAAGCGGGACAGAAATAAAATGGATGAGAGGTATGATAGCCAGTTACCCACCTCTCCTGCCCCATCTCCATCACCAAGTCTACCCTGGGTGTACCTGGATGCAGTTCCCATTGGCTTCCTGGGATCTGCATGTGTTTATGGGAAGGGCTGCACTGGGATGGCGGCATTCACTCCCATTCACTGCCCATCTAGTGCATTACCCCTTACTCCCAGTCTCATCACCACTGACAATTGGTTGAAGAAATCCAGGGCTGGGAGTTCTCTACAGGGTTAAATAAGGAGGAAGGAGCCAGGGAAGGAAGGACAGCCCTTACTCTGAACGCAAACATCTTTAATCAGAGCACAGGGAGCACAGAGGGAGAATGAGCCCAATAATTCCTCTAACAATGTGGGTTTTTTTCAGAATTGCTCCACTGGGGATCCCTCTTTTAATGTTTATTGTCTGGTTTACTTCTCACTCCAACTCTTCCTGACTCCACGCCCTGCTCATCTCTTCCCAAGGATCCTTCACTGTGTATTTAGGAAGCTCTCTTACACAGGCCCCCTAGAAAAGAGAAGTCTCAAGCTGGTTCCCAGTAGGTCAGCTGCCCACCAACTTCAACTTCTAGTTGATATGGATGCTGGACACCTTCCTACCTATATCATTTAAATTAGACAAAATGGGAAAATAACTGGAACCTAACTGTTAAAGTCATTTCTCCTAAAAATTCAGATCAAAGGTCTATTTCAACCAGAGAAGAGCGGTGTCTTTTGGATGATGAGCTGGCTGTGGGGGATGACAAGAAATGTGTCTGGCAGAACTTGGAAATGATAGAGGGAGTTAGAAGATGAAAAATATTAAAAAGAGACAACAACAATTTAAGCACACAAAACAGGGATAAGACAGAGACATGGCCAGACAAAGGGAACTGCAGATAGAGAGGCAAAGAAGAAGAAAAAGGAAACGATAAAGAGAAGGAACTTACAGAAATGTGTGTGTATGCGGGGAATGAGATCCATGTATGGTTTGAATCAAGCTGCCAGATGACTGTGGATCAGACCCCAAAAATCAAAGGAGGGACTAGGATCAAAATAATTAAAGAGAAAGTAACCAGCACAGCCATTCAAAACCAACTCCAGTGCACTCTGGTATTCATATCTGGTAATCTGAGCACTGAGCTTTATGGGAGCCACTGAAACTCAGAGGCTATCAACATTTATCTTTGGCTATAATTTTTATTTGACATAGCTACATCTTGGTGCAATTGCAGGGGCAATGTTATGGCTTCCTACACTGAGGTGTCCAACAGGATGGTAATGTCTGTGATGATGACAAGACAGCTGCAATCCTGCCTACCAGTGCTAGGTAAAGGGATGGGTGGCTTGGACACTATGGCTTGGAGAGGGGAAACATGAAAATGGCAGTCTCCTGCCTGACTAGCATATGATTGATTTCCTGTGTTGACGTCGAGAGGGCTACCAGAAGGTCACTGATGACATGCTGCTTTCCTGACAGCTACTCCAACAGCTACATTGGCAGAGCTGGGGAAGGTAGCCTTACCTTGCAGGTACATTTCCTCTCCTTCTGTGAACATTTGGTTGCACCTGCTGCATCGTGCACAGCTCGGATGGTAATGCTTGTCACCTGCCTAAAGGAAAATAGAAAGGGAGATAAGGCACAGACACAGCATCACATTTTAATGCCTCTCACTATTGTTCATAGTTGTGCCTTTCCTCAAGTCCCTCCAGTTTTAAGTGTAGACATTGGTTTTGAAGTTGTTTCGTTGCAGAATGTAGAATATGACTGAACAGAGCACAGAGGAAAAGCATGCACCTCCCCACCAATATCAGTCAATATGGACGAAGAGCGACCACCTCAAGCATTTGTTCTCAAAGCCAATTCACTCTTTGGCCTCCTTTTTTAGCTAGGGTGCTAATGAAGAAAGGGTTTTGAGGCAGGTAGCCAAGACAATCAACTCCTTTTACCTTACTGATTTCACAGGGCAGCAGCAAGTAATGGAGTAGCACCAACAACCTGAACTGGATTTGATCTACAGACCTCAAGTTGATAAATACTTCAGATCCCATTAGCAAAGCCAAATCTTCCCACGTCATTCCAGTCCATAAAATACAGCAACACTCACAATAACCTGAGCACAGGGTTCCACGCTACAATAAGGAGGGGAAAGCAAGGGGACAGAAGACCAAAGGGTACAACACCTGCATTAGGTTGCTTACTAAATAATGAAGTTAGTGCTTGCAATGCTGTGATACTGATATGAGCTAACCAATCCTAAATGTGACAGATGCCATCTCAATTGTAATCAGTGCAGGTGCCATCTTGCTCAGAGCAAGTGTACGAGTGGACACTTGAGCGATACCATACACAGCTGTCAAACCACATTACAGTCACGCTGTGTGATATGTCATGAATATCAGACAACACACAATGTATTCCAGAGTTGGGTCCAATTCAAAGCCTCCATCAGCCTAACCTGCAAAAGGAGCTTAGAAACCAGACAAGCAAAAACCAGCACGAAGAATTTCCTGAGCTGTTTAAGAGTACACTACACCCTAGGGTGCTTCCATCTGTTCACGATGACAAATAGCACACCCACACCACTCTCAGCCAGACCCTCCACGGCTATAAAAGTCACTGGAGCTGATCTTGATTCACAGCGGCTGAGGATTGAACCTGATTATTTTATAAACACTGTTTTCTGTACACACAGAAAAACTGGATGGGAAAGAACCCCAAATACCCTAACTAGTACTAACTAGCGCCAGCCCACCATTTTCTGAATTCAGCAAGATCTGACAAACTGGCTGGGCACCTATCAGGCGAAGGATGAGAGGGAAAACATTTGTCAATGCCAAGTAAAATGTAAAGGAGGAAGACAGGGGTTTAGGTTGTAGCCATGTCGGTCTAAGGACATAGGCAGACAAGGTTCCTTGGGTGAATTTGATGTCTTTTATTAGAGCAACTAAGGAGGAAAACAGTTGCTTATTCTGAAGTTTATTCTCTGACAACTCAATTAGAAAATTCTAGCCGGAGACAACTAACAGCACACACATGGACAGAGCGGACTGAATACTGCTAAAAACAATTAGAGTTTGCTGAGTACCAATCGACCTGTAGGCTTGATCACATGCACGGTCCCCTAGGACTGAACCAATTTGACTGAACTGATTCACCGGATGCGAGACTGAGGGTGCACAG
>JAGPOW010002742.1:17515865-17530312 GCA_030014935.1 Caiman crocodilus | reverse complement strand
AGCCCTAACATCTATGAAATCTATGAAATGGCCAGAAAAATGTATGCAGTGTACACACCAAGACATGTAAGAAATGGGCTCAAAGCCGATCTCAGACTGAAAGAACTCACAACATGAGAAAGCTGGAATTGAAATGGGGACTCTCTGGACCATCTCTTAAACCATCTCTCCATACCACAGGCAATACAGTATACATGGAGTGAGAGAAATTCTGCCTGCCTTCGATAAAGTCACTCCCAGGCAATCCTTGTGGCTCTCAGGAGAAGCCCGGGTTGCAGAGTTGCTTGTCAAATCATCACAGATCTTTGACTTCCCTGCTGGCTTCAGAAACTCCTAATTAATGAGGAATGAGGACTCTTGAGAAATTTGAGCCAGTTCCTGAAGTATCTTCCCAAAATAGGGAAAGAATAGTTAAAAGAAATAACTTCCAAACTCTTCCCCTTTCCCTAATTGAGCAATGGCTCTGCCAGGTGCCCTTTTCTGCCCTGCTGTGAAATGAGAGCATGATATGGGTTCAGTTCCCAATGGACCCAGGGATTTTCCACGAACAAAATCTAGTCTCTCAGCTTCTGGAAAGAGCTACCATTGTGTGGGATCAAAGAGAAGTGGCAACACAATCTGGAATTATATCAAATTCTGCTGTTTATCTTTGCTTAATCTGACTTCTGTTTGAATTCTCAAACATAAATGAGTGAAACAACCTGCTGGCCCAAAGCTATCTTAATGTTAGTGCACTGTCAAAAAAAAGGGTTTGTCTGTTCCCATTACCAGGTCAAACAGGTTTGATGAGAACATTATTCCGAAATACTAAGCCAAAGGAGTGTAAATCTTGATATAGCCAATTATGGTCAACCGAGCTACCTATTTCACTAGCGTGACAAACTACAGGGAACAGAAATCCCTTGCTCAAGTCATGTAGGCTTAATTTGCTTTCATCCTTCCAAATCTTGTCTTTGAGCAAGGTGTTTTGGGAGCAAGACAGTGGAGTTGCCCCAGGCAGTCACCTTTAGGATCAAAAGGTGCTGATTCTTTGGGTGTTGCACAACTACTGTTCTGACTTTTCCCCAGGCTCCTGAAATGCTTGTTCCTTGCTCTCTAAGTTATTTTTTCCTTTAAGGAGCTGTTTCCCTTTGTCCTCAGCAGTTCCATTCGTTTTGCCTCCTCATCCAGCAAATTTAGAGATGAACACTGGATTCCACTCTCCCAAGGAGTAATTACTAATATCAAAAGCAGTTTACATTTTTATGACATGTTCAAGAATTGAGCTAATTACAGAAGAACTAATCCAGAATTCATCACAGGACATACACGAACCTCCACAAGAATTTTCCATGGGAATAACTTTTTCAAATAAACGTAACTTGAGGGGACGCAACAATTCGGCTTTGGTTAAAATTTGGGTTAGCAGAGAAAGAGGGCAAACAGACTGATTTCAGGTTCATAAAAATATCTTTTTCTGAGACGTAGACCTTAGACTGTTGGTCAAATTTCAAACTAAAGTTAACAATCAGGAATGACAACCACACCCTTGACATTCAGAGATCCATACTGGAAATATTGTTCTAAGAGACACTTCTGGAGAGGTGCTACGTGACAGCATTGAGTTACACTGGCTGAATTAACAGGCGAAGCCATGCGGCAGAACTGGTCACCTGAGCCCATGCTGACATTGCAAGGCTTACGTAAGTATCATTGGCAAAAACTCAAGTGCATATAAATCTTTCCCCATTAAACAAACAGGTCTTTTCAGCAGAAGGAAGAAAGCTCTGCTATCAATTTTAAGTGATGATTATATGCTATATATCTCAAAAATTTCTTTATTGGTTTCCTATCCCCACCAGCAAATTTGTAATAGTGTTTGAATCTAAGAGCAGTCAAGCATACCGGGTATGCGAATGTGTATGTAAAGCTGACAATTTGTGTCTCTTCACCAAATACTGGTTTAACCTTTCTGCCCTCAAGAATAAGGAGGGGATGGCCGAAGTATATCTATAAAGGAAATGTTGGCCAAATGTTATGTTACATATATAGTAGGGATCTCAAATGATTAAAACATTTGATCTTGATTAGTTGCCTGATTAAAAGAATTAGTTGCAATTAATCGCAATTTTGATCACATAGCCAGAAACTCAAAATTATGGAAAATTATGCAGATTAATCTGTATGGCTGTCAGGTGTGTGAGTGAGAAGGGGGGGAATTTTTGAAGGTGTGTGTGAGGTCTGGAGCCCTGGGAAGGGAGACCCCCACATGCCTTGGCAGGATGCTCAATCTGAGCAGGGTCTTTGTGGAGCTGCCCCAGGCCTGGGGAATACACACACCTGAGCATGGTCCCAGCAGCGTTGGGCTCACCTAGCTCTTGTCTCAGCAGCAGTGGTTGCAGGCAGCTTACTTGCTCAGTGGGTCCCAGGCGGTTCTGAGCCACTCCAGGCCCAAGGATGCCAGGTAGCCTCACCGTGGCCAGGCACCGTCTTACCTGAACCTCCAGCAGTGCCAGCCCAGCTGTTTGGAGCCCTGGATAGGGGCTGTGGGTAGGTGGATGTGTCCCCACCCCACCTTCCTACTGCAGCCACACACAGCTGCCGCAGCAGGACTATCCTTAGGCCCCATGGCTCAGGGCAGGTCAGGACCACCTGGGAGCTCTGCATGAGCCGCCTCTGGGACCTATTCATCCCAGGTCTGGGCCCCCCGGGAGCAGTGGCGAGGGTGGCCCTGTACCCTGCACCCCTGTGGAGGTAGCTGCTGCTGGCAGGCAGGGGTGGGATTCCAGTGCAGCAACATCCCTTAGCTCCCAGCCTGCACTGTGCTGCACACCTTGCCATGGCTCAGCGCCCTCTTTCCTGAACCTCTGGTGCTCAGCTGCTGAGGGCCCTCGATGGGGGTTGTAGGTAGGTGCCTGGGTGGGTGCATGAGCGAGTCCTCCCTCCCACCTCTTCCTGCTGCAGCCATAAAGAGCCCATGCCTAGGCTGCCCTGTGGCTCCTGTGCATTGCCAGCACTGCCCCACTGGGTGGCCCAGAGGTGGCGGTGATGGCAGTAGGACAGAGAAGCTCAAGCTCCAAAACCACGTGCATGATAAATGCATTAAAAAAAATTAAGGCTTTGATTTGTTCTTGCATTAATTGCATGTGTTAATGGCAATTAATTGACAGCCCTAATACATAGTTTAAATAATTTACTCATTCTAGGATTTTGCTAGTTTTAAGATTTACATCTAAGTTTCCCCACTTTGGCTCCAATCTTCCCTCACCTGCTGACTTCTACAGCAAATGCACAGATGGACTGGAAGACAGAACTGGCTTCTCTTGGTTTGGAAAATGAAGCAAAAATAAAAAACATGGCATTCAGTAAGGTTCTTGAAAGGATCCCAACAGACTGCTTCAGATCTGAAGATTAAGGACCTGCTTGCAATAGCTGTGACTTGGGGGCAGAACCTCTGGTGGCTTCATTTTCTGCTTGGGTCCCACTAAATATAATTGGAATGGGGGCAGCTCAGGCCCTTTCAGGAAAAGATAATTAACCCTAGTCTCAGGTTTCCCCATCTATGTAACAACAATAACACCTGGTTGAAGTCTGCTGGAGCTCTGGAGGGGGTATATGTTATATAAAGTAGACTGTTGTTATCCATAGAGTGCTGCTGACAGCCCAAGGGGAAAGGCTTGAACTGACAATGATGCATCCTCTCACAACTCTCAACAAAGGCAATTTCCACCAGTCGAATCAAGGAAACCTTTTCCTATCTGTGCACACACGTGTATGGGATGCTGTCAGTGACAGTACAGGCTGCTAGACATAGAGCACACGCATACCTACATAGAGAGGAGCACGAACAACTCGAAAGCAATCTCATTCCATGCATAAAGTATCAGGTTCTTTGGCTGATCAGCATGCCATCTTTTGACAGTAAATCACTTAAATTTAGGGGTGCACCGATAAAGATTTTTTTGGCTGATACCAATGGCTGATTATTAAGCAGTCATACCAGCTGATAACGATCCAATAGCCAGTATGCTGTGTGGCAGCTTGGAGAGCAGCTCCCTGCTGGTAAGTCTGTGAGGGGGAAGGGGTGGCAGCGGGGACAGATTGAGATTGAGGCTCCCACTAGGAGGGAGGGAGTGGGGCTGGGGCAGGCGCTGCCCAGCGAGGTCAGTGAATGCGACCCTGGCAGGAGTGGGGCAGAGTCACAGGTGACTTGTCCAGTAAGTGCGAGAGGTAGGGGTGGCTCCCTGACACCGTGTGCACCCCCTGGGGATGCATGGGGAACAAGTGCCCTCCTGATTTGTGCATGAGGCAAAGGTGGACTGCCCGCTGAAGGCTCAGGGCCAATGGCTGCACCAGCCTCTTCCTGGTGTGGGGGCTGGGCTGGTGCTGAGCTCAGGGCGGGTAATGGCAGTGCTGGGAGGGGTGGCTATGTGGTGGGCTACAACCACCCCAAAATTCTGCAGAGCCACCGCTCCCAGCACCACTGCTGCCTGCCATGAGTGCAGCCCTGGCTTACCCCCCACCCACTGGTAAGAGGTTAACGCAGCCCCTGGCTCTGAGCCTGCAGTGGGCAGCCTGCCCTTGCACCGCTCACAAATCCGGGGGGGAGGGGAGAAGATGCCCCCAGGCCTTCCTGGGGGTGCATGCAGCAGCAGGGAGCCACCCCTCTCCCCACCCAGCTGTACCCTCTGGACAAGCTGCCTATGACTCTGCCCCATTTCCAGGGTTGCATTCACTGTCCCAGCTGGGCAGTACCTGCCCCAGCCCCAGCCCCACTCCTTTCCTCACCATGGGGGCCTTGATCTGACCTCCATGCCTCTTCCTCCCACCTACCACAGACTTACCAGTTGGACGCTGCTCTCCAAGATGCCAGGATACATTCCTGGCCCCATGTATGCTGCAGCTGCACACATGCATGCAGCATTTATCAGAGTCCTTATTGGCTAGACTGGCCAAAAAAAGCCAATTGCCAATAGTGTTAATTTTCCTTCTATTGGTGCCGATCTGATATGGACCAATATATTGGTGCACCTCTAGTTAAATTTTAAAGTAGCCAACCACTTTCATTCCAACACTCTATAAATCTCCATTAGCTGATTATATTATGAGGATCAGTGATGCCAATTTTGAACTGCTGAGGCTCCTACATTGCTTTCAAAGCTTTTGCATGATTATAGCCTGGCCTCTACTACTCCCAAAATGGAGAAATGAGAGGCCTCTCTAATCTTCTGGAATTATAAAGATCACAGAAGAGGGCCTCTCACAGCACACACAGCCTATGGTAACTTACTGGGCTCTTCCACAATTGAACAATTCCACCCAAATTGCAGGCAATTAGTTTTTGTGCTTCTTGACCTTGTCCCGAGGGGTAGGAAATCACAGAAAGAATTGTTATTTAAATCTCACAAAATATTGAGCTGCTCTCAGAACCATTTCCAAATTGCCCCAAAGCCTCCAGAGGCCTTCAGAGGTAAGGGATGAAATCCAACTCATGGATGCCAACAGAAGGCATAGGCACATGGCCCAGGAATGCAGGACAAGGCAACTTCTTCCCAAGTGTAGTACAAAAGCAGGTGTATCAGAGCCAACATAACATGATCCCAAAGAAAACCCTCCCTAAAAAGTGCCTTTGATTGACTCTCTAACCTAGCAGTTACCTCACTAAGAAAATCAAGTGCCTGGATTTCAGAGCTCCTCCATTCTTTCTTTCTTTGATTCCCACAAGGCGAGCTTTCATCTTGCAAGTATTCTCAAACCTCCAATCTGATTAAATAGATGTTTTCCTCTTTGAATTCAGAGAGCTTAAAGTTTCCTATTGCTCATGGCTTCACGTCTGTCCTCCATTCCAAAACAACAGTGAATAGAAGCCAAAAAATGTACAATAACAGGAGTCCACCAGGACTCTCCCTTTGCCAAGCAGTCTGGTGGAGAGCACACTAATTACCAACAGACATTTTCTGTTGGCCAGAAAACATGATTAAATGCATTTTTGACATATTACAGTTGTACAGCTGCACTCAGTCCTTCTATTCCGATACAGCTTTGTGATCACCTGGCAAACAGTAATGAAATGTGTAGGAAGTCTTACCTTTATGCCAGTATTTAAACATCACCTAAAATACATGAATAATGCTATGTGGGTTCAACAAAGTGTTTGCCCTGCTTGTGCTGTGAAGGCTGATTTAGGTTTGACTGCTGAAACGAATCAAATATTGCGTTCTACCATGACTCCAGTTATGATAACCTGTTTTTTGTAACAAGCATCCTTTTAGGGTACTTTTTAATGGCTCCCAGTCCCATAAAAGAATGCCTTGAATTGTGAATCACAAATTTGCAGCAGTCTCCTGTCTTGCGCTAAAGCTTTATCTGGACAATTGTGCAGAGATTACAGAGCTCCAATTTCTGTGTGGAACTCAACACAAACCCAAGTTCAATTGTTTTTTATATCTGCACAGCTCGGCTGATCCCCCAGGGCAGGTGCTGATAGCATATGCAATAGGGGAACTAGGACTTGCCTCTAACAACATCCTGTCCTGAACTTTCCACTCAAGTTTTCCCAAGCACTTATCTAGCAAGCAGGTCACTAAAGACATCCATCCTGACAGTGCTACACTCACAGTTCCTTTGCTTGCCAAGAGCTTCAGAGTCTGCAGGAAGCAGCAAGTGGACACAATTTAAACCCCAAGAAAAGAAATCTAAATCTCTGCCTCTGCCCAATCAGCCTCAGGATTTGGAAGCAGGACAGCAGCTTTGACACAACATCTCCTTTGACAGTAGCATCAACTCAATTCATTTATCCTTTCCCTAAGGTGTTCCAACAGTTACATGGCTCGAAAAGAAGTTTGACATCTCCTAGTAAACATTCAATACTAAATCTCTCTGTTCCTCTTCATTTGGTTCCCACATTGCTGATGAGAAAAACATTACCGTGGCAGGATTCTGTTTGAGCCTCATGCCCTGACTGGTGCCAGCTGCAATTCTGGGCTTTGTTACACATTACACTTCAAGCGTCTCAGATGCTGATCGGTATTAGCGTTACCTTGAGTTTAGACTAGTTACACATTCAGGCTAAAAACCTCCTCTAACTGTCCTAGGCCGGCACAGCTGTGACTTGCTGCTAGAGGACAGGCAAGCAGGGGCCTGACTAGAGAGCTGGCGAGTCAGGACAGGTGTCTGTCCCTGCTCAAGGTCCGGGTAGGGAGGAAAGTGTGAAGCTGGAAGGGGGAGATTTTAATGATGGGGATTGGATAGTGAATGGGAGAGGGAGAGGCAACAGTGGGAATGGTGGCTGGGCGGTGAAATGAAGGAAGTTAGCTACTCAAGGCACTAAAGGACAAAGTAAAAAGAAGTTAAGAAAAAATAATTTAAAAAGAAATAAAGAGTAATTTCCCCCCTGCTCCCCACCTTGCTCCTCCCTGTCCAGCCCTTCCTCCCAGACTGGTCTGTGCCAGGTCACAACCTTGGGGATGGAAAGAGGAGTTGGCTTGGTGCCAGTACCATTCCCTGGGGTGGAGGCAGAAAGTTTGTCCACACAGAACAGGAGGGTGGGGGAAGGAGACACTGCATCCTGGGATATTGGAGGACTGAAACTTGGGCATCTTATCTCTAGAGAGTGGCTACACAGTCATGGAACACAAGCTGGGTAACACAGATCTGAGATAAACCCGACCTGGAGTGGCATAACCTTAAGGTGCCCATAGGGTGCTTAAAACTAGTTTACATATTTTAATACATGAACAACGCAGATGTTAAGAAGTCTCTGAGCTGCCTAATATTAATGTGGAACAAAGCCCCCCGAGTCTTTGAGGGGGACTCTTCTGCCTTGTAATTTACCCATGTGATATAGAGAACTCCAGGGAGCTGAGTTTCAAGCTCAGCTGGGAAAGGAAAGCATGGTGTAGCTCTGATTTAGGATGACAACATGCAGTTCTTATCATAGAAGTCACTGGAAAGGCTATTCCCTATTTTACTGGGACACCATATGCAAGCCAAGCCTGCAGCTGCTGTGCCGCTACGAACTCTTTCACGGCTATTTCATGCCAAGATCCTGCTTACTGTACAGAAACACTTCACAGTGTCCCAATGGTGAGTGCCAATGTCATGTTAATATATCCCTGAACAGATGGGTTGCATTAACCCTTGCAAATTACTAGTGTTAATTAGGTCAAGGCACAGCATTATTAGATCTCAGACTTGCTGCTAGTCGTGAAGGAATGCTTGGGAACCTTGAAGTTGCACTGTTCTTTTGTCAGAAAGGAATGAGTTGTGCACTGCCCTAGATCTCACCTGGAGAAACCTGTCCACTGACATCAGGGAAGCAACACTTATTTACACCAGCTAAGGATCTGGTCCTCTATTGAACTCATGTTGCGGACAGCAGCTCGGTGACCCTTGCTACTCCATCATGTTGAAGGTCCCTCCCTACCTTGCATAGGGAGGCAGCCACAAATACACACATTGTACATGGGCAAACTTCTGACACTCAGATCTTTGCCAAGCTTATATTTACATACAATGAAGATTAATCCTGCTAAGTAATAGAGGTGGTTAGTTGGGTTAGCCCTACCTTCTATTGAGTAATACAAAACCTATCAAAGGCAATGCTAACATGCTGGATGTGTGGTACGTGTGACTGTTTTGGAGAGGTAAATACGTCGGTAGGAGTAACAGGATTGACTTGGTCTCATCACTTTCATACCCAGTGTAAAGGTGTATATCATTCTCCTCCTGTTTTCTCCCCTTCTGGACTGCTTAGATGGACTGAACCTGGAAGGGTACTAACTGCCTGGTGCTGGACGCTATATCCTGTATCAGGCACATTTATTGCACCAAAGTCATAGAGTCATAGAAAAGTAGGGTTGGAAGGGACCTCAGCAGGTCATCTAGACCAACCTCCTGCTCAAAGCAAGACCATCTCCAACCAGATCATCCCAGCCAGGGCTTTGTTGAGTCAGGCCTTAAAAATTTCTGAGGACTGTAACTATTCCACACTTCTCAAGCAATTACTACATAAGGCAGGTACAGAAGACAGGTCGGTTCTCCTCTTCCTTGCTCCTACTTTGAGACTCACTCTTAAGAGGAAAATGGGGGTTTGTGGTTGCATTAATGGGCTTTCAGGACTTGAACAGAGAGCAACAGAATTGTACTTGGGTCCCTAAGGCCATTTAGATGTGTAATAATAGAATAATAGGAATAGAACAATAAAATCTGCCCCCTGGCATCTGTTTCTATCAGAGATTCAAGAGTTTTAATTCTGCTTTTCTGCTGCCAGTGATACCCAAAACAGAAGAACATCTAGGGCTGTGCTTCCCGAACTTTTCTTCGGCACGACCCCACTTATGGCCCCATTTCCTCAGCATGGCCCTTCACTCCCAACCCACAGCCCTCCATTCCCACGATCCCATCCAATGATATTGTGACCCCATTTGGGCTCGTGACCCACAGTTTGGGAATCACTGATCTAGGTCCAGCGACCAGGTCAGGGGTGAAAGAAGAACACTTAGATAAAATAACTATTTGTATTTGTCACCTGTGTCCATCTGATAGGGAATAATTGAGAAATAATAAATGGAGAATGGTATAATGTCACCTCCACAGTTATTTTGGCAGAGTAGAAATGCGCTTTGAATTATCATCTTCCTAGGCAGTCACCAGCTCCTTTCCACCAAATCTTCCATCCTGGGTAGCCATGTACATGCTTTGAAGAGTTCTGCCACATTCATCAATAATGTTTTATATATATGCCTTTAGTCATGGAAGTTCTTTCAGGGAAAGGCTTTATTTGCCTGATGAACACCTTCCCTATTGTATAGCTTTGTGTATATCTGCACTGAGCATTGTGTGAATCTGCACTGCTATTTAAATACGAACCAGAAAGAAAAGGTAGCAAATGACACTGTGGTCTTCACAGATGAGCCACTTCCCCCTGGATGACATTACAACCATGCCAAGACTTTGCCTTTACTGGATATAAATAAGGACAGAGTTCAGCCCTTGAAACACTGCCCTTAAAAAGCTTTCCTTTATACCAAGGTTCATGCACGCTCATTTTTACTGTGAATTTCCTGACAGCAAATTCCTTGGCAAGACCCAGTACTAATTCCTTTTCTATTAAATAACAAGATGGCATGGATCCAGCTCATAAGCAGAGCTGTGAACTTTATCCATAATCTGTAACCTTTAGCCTTGTAAAATATTTCACATCTCCCTTTGAACTGCTCCACCTATTATACTTTGTTCCAGCCAGGACGTATGGGTCATAGGTATACAATGGAGTATCAGCTACAAGACCTGAGTGAGTCTAGTCAGAGATAATATTGCTATACTATTTTGGAGGTAATCAGACTCATTCAGCAATGAGGTTTACAGTAGTTTCGCCTAGGGGCCAACAGTCTGCTCTAGGCAGTCTGTCTCTCAGTTCTGACATGAACCTTAACTTCATCCCTTCCTGCTAGCAAAATGTCACTGCTGACACTTAGTGCTCCCATGCAGGACTGCTGAGCAGCAGAGTTCAGCGATCAGTCTCTATGCAGCAAGAGGAAGAACTCCTTTCCAAACTCAGCTTCCAGCATGCCGAAAGGCAGAAAGCTAAGCAAAACCCTTGTGTTTGATTTGCGGCTGAGCGCTAGTTATGTGACTCCAGTCCAGGGACAACGTGAATGGATCACCGACTGGATGTGTGGCGTGCCAGCTCTACAACCTTCCATAACCGCACAAGCGGTTGTCATACTGTCCAAGTCACCTGCACATCCCTTTTTGTCTGCTAACAAAACCGCTGAGTTATAATAAACATGT
The DNA here is from genome assembly GCA_030014935.1 of Caiman crocodilus. Lineage (NCBI taxonomy): Eukaryota > Metazoa > Chordata > Crocodylia > Alligatoridae > Caiman > Caiman crocodilus. Next base: position 17,519,539 of record JAGPOW010002742.1, on the reverse strand, counting down.
GGGTTGCAAAGCAAAACACTGACAAATCTCTCCAATGAATCCTCACTGCATGAATGGAACGCTAATTGTTTTTTCCTACACCAGATTGAACCCTCTAAGTTTCATTTCTGTATGTTCAAGCAAATTATTTTAATTGAAAATTTAAATGGGAAAATTAAAATGTGGGAAAGGCTTGTTTTACCCCATTGCAACACCAAGGCCTCCCAACTACTGAGAAATAATTAAGGAAGCCTGAATATATTCCTTTTTTGTCCAGTTAGAAATACATTCCTCATCCCTTAGAATCACAGCAAGCTTCAATGTGGAGAATATTTGCTGGATTTCTTAGGAGATAAGTAACAAAACTTCCTTAGGGATGGAGTGCTATTGGGTTGTAGCTGTGATGGTTGAGGAGATGGACGAGAGGCATGGGGCTTTTTTGTGGTATCTTTTATTGGACCAACTACAAGAGAAGTCTGATGAGCTTTTAGGCGCATGCTGAGCTTCCCCAGAATTTCTAAGAAAAATAGATGATAATTGGTTGACAGGAAATCCTGACCTCAAACAGAGCATCGGTCAATATTGGACCTCATTCTGACCAGCAAAATAGTTTAAGTTAATTGAATTAACTGAAGTTAATTGAAGTCAATAGTTAATTGAAGTCCAGGACAATTTAAAAAACACACACAAAAAACCTATTACAGTTAAAAAAACAAAACAAAACAAAAACCCATCCTTGTTAAAAGAAGCAGAAATGAAACAAGAAAAAAACAACCTACAAATAATGGTAAAAAAGGGGAAGCTAATGGGAATGAATGTGTCAAGTTAGAAATGCAGATGACTGATCAAGAAAGCTAAAGGAGTCTATGAAATAACAGTGGCAAGCAGAATAAAGAAAACAAAATAATTTTAATTATTAGGAACAACAAAAATCCTAAGACAGGCATAGTTTTACGTTTAAAAGGTAAATCCAGAAATAACACTGCAGAAAAGGAAGAGTTGTTTATTTCTGTTCTATACTTGTTGGTATTGTGGGTGGCAGAGAAAATGACACAAAGGAAGTAGAAGGTAGCATTTGCTGAAATAAAAATGTACAAATCAACAGGGCTGGAAAACTTAAGAATCACACGGGAGCTACCTGAGGAGCTCTCTGACAGGCGTAACTGTTAATGGGAAGACAACAATCAGAAGGACCACCACGAGAAGGCTTCTCCAGCGGTTGGGTCTTAGTCCCATCGTACGCAATATGTTATTAACAAGCAGAGGATGATATCAAGTCTTTGTTGGTAAAGTTTGCAGATGACTGATGAAGTGGCAAATGAGAAAATCATTGTTAGTGTGATCAAAATCACCTTGCTACAGGGTGAGAAATCCAAAAAGACGCGCTTAAGTAGAGTCAGGTGTAGAGTATTGACTGAAAACTAAGAATCCCAGCTCTGTCTGCAACACAGAAGACCTTGTCTTGCAGAAGACAGACTTGAAAAAGGATCTGATGGCCTTTGTAGATAGCCATCCCAATGTGACCTCGCAGTACAATGTTCTGGCCTAAAAAGGTGGGATAATGTGATCTCTGGATATATAAAAAGGGGAAGGTTAAAGAGAGGTAGGAAAGTGATCTTACCCCTGTGCACGGCATTGGTAAAACTGCTAGTAGAATACTGTGTCTACCCTAGTAGATATAAAAATACTGGAGTTTGCAGGAGGGCTACAAAATGATTTAGGGGCTGGAAACTAAGTTTTATGAAATAAGCCTTAAGAAACATAACCGACTTGTCTTAACGAAGAGAAGATTGAGGTGACTTGCTCGCTCTGTACAGGTATTTATACGCAGAAAAGAGAGGGGAGGAAGTTTTCAATATTTCTGGCTGTTTAAAAATTTTAAACATCTGGAAGCTGAAGTTAGATTCAACTGTGAAATGAGATGCAATTTCTGAATAGTCTGGATAATTTAAACGTTGGGAAAACTCAGAAGGGAGGGGTACACCCACTATTGCCTGGAGCATTTAAGACCAGATTAGATATCTTTCTGAAAGATGAACTTACGTTTGCTATATGAGGAACAAGTCCAAGGAGAAGGTCTAGCTAGATGACCATGGCAGTCCCTTCTGGCCATAAATTCTGGGGATGTCAAAGTATTTGAAAGACTGCCTCTAGAAAGCACCACTCTGAGATATGCCAACAGAGAAGCACCTTAACCACACAGTCTAAGATGGAAACATTTCTCAGAAAGTTAGGGCCTCAGGTTTATTCAGATAAGATCAAGAAAAACTTACCATGCATATTAATCCATCATCGTCACTATGATTTTCATGGTCTATTTATACTCCTCTGCTGACTTACTGAGAGCAATGACTTGTTTAACAAATAATACTTTAAACAACATACTGCAAAGCTAATTTTTCCAAGTTTCATACATTGCGAGTCCTCATACAGTTCATCATAAAGCACAGAATAGTCATTTCTCTCGAAACTGCATCAGCTTTCTGAAAAAAAGATGCAATGACTCTCACAATACTGGTATCTTAGGTCAATACCTCGCTGTAAGAAGCGTCCCGTTTACTTCAGTAAGACTTCTGGCAGCGGAAGTGTGCCTAAAAATGACAGCATCTGGCACAAGAAATTTTCTTATCTCAAAAAAGTAAATATACCCCTCCCTTGGGCTGACCAGTAAAATGAACGCATTGCTTTCCTGTGCCTAATGAATGATGTCAGGCATCTCCCCCATCACTGAGATTCGACACTCCTTCTTCCTCTTGGCCCAAGCTGTCTGTCTGCAAGAGAGTCCTTGAGAACTGTACTGTCTGCTCCAAACCTGTCCTTACGACCCAGCAGCAAAATCATCTGGACTTTCCCTGCGGTGTACAGTGCACCGAACCAGTAACCAACTGTTTCTGGCCTATTACACGTGCAGCTTCCCAAGTTCTGGATAATTACCTTAAGAAACTGTTACAGCTGGCTAGGTAGAGTACTCTCAAATTCAGATACATCATTCAGACCTAATAGTACCCATTATTAACATGCCACCACTTTACAGAACATCTAAAGTAAAGGAAATAAGCTCGTTAAGCCTACAATAGGAAGTTATTTGTTTTATTACTATTATTTTCCTCTGCTTATCTTGACTTGGGCCGTTTTTCAGATTACACTGTAAACTCTTTGAAACAGGTTTTTTATGTGCAGCCAATCTGGCAAGAGGCTCTGACCTTGCACCAGGCCTTACCTCACCACAATACAAATTCTAGCCCAGCATGCATTTACCTTGCTAAACTGATAGCAGTACATTAAACTTCAGGGGTTTAAGGATGTCATAGGAAAAGACTGCTGTATTTTTATTAGTCTTATATTCATAGATACCAGGGTTGGAAGGGACCTCAACAGATCTTCGAGTTTGAGCCCCTGCCCTGGGCAGGAAGGAGTGCTGGGATCAGCTGATCCCAGCCAGATGCCTATCCAGTCTTCTCCTGAAGACCCCCAAGGGAGGGGAGAGCACCACCTCCCTTGGAAGCCCAGTCCAAACTGTGGCCACCCTTACAGTGAAGTTTTCCCCGATGTCTAGTCTAAATCTGCTCTGTCAATTTGTGACCATTGTTCCTTGTTACCCCAAGAGGCGCCCTGGTGAACAGACCATCTCCAATCCCTTGCTGTACCCCTCCAATGATAAATATTGACCTGAGGCACAAGGTAAGGCGGGGGGG
>JAGPOW010002742.1:17488454-17513472 GCA_030014935.1 Caiman crocodilus | reverse complement strand
GCAATTGGACCTAGACAGGTTACAGGGGTGGGCGGATGAGAACAGGATGGGTTTCAACACTGACAAGTGCAAGGTGCTGCACCTGGGGAGGAAGAACCATTAGCATACCTACAGGCTGGGGACCTCCCTTCTCGTCAGTGCAGAGGCAGAAAAGGATCTTGGAGTCATTATTGATTCCAAAATGAACATGGGCTGACAGTGTGGGGATGTGGTCAGGAAGGCCAACCATACCTTGTCGTGCATCCACAGATGCATCTCGAGCAGGTCCAAGGAGATGATCCTCCTCCTCTATACGACATTGGTCAGGCCGCAGTTGGAGTACTGCGTCCAGTTCTGGGCGCTGCACTTCAGGAGGGATGTGGACAGCATGGAGAGGGTCCAGAGGAGGGCCACTCACATGATCAGGGGGCAGCAGGGCAGGCCGTACGAGGAGAGGCTACGGGACCTGAACTTGTTCAGCCTCCACAAGAGAAGGCTGGGGGAGGATCTAGTGGCCATTTACAAACTAGTCAGAGGGGACAGGCAGGCACTGAGGGAGTCCCCGTTCCCCCCAGCACTACCAGGAGTGACTAGAAATACCGGTCACAAGCTGGCAGAGGGTAGATTCAGACTAGACACCAGGAGGCGCCACGTCACAGTCAGGGCAGCTAGGACCTGGAACCAACTTCCAAGAGAAGTGGTGCTGGCTCCTACCCGGGGGGTCTTTAAGAGGAGGTTAGACGAACACCTTGCTGGAGTCGTTTGACCCCAGTGCTCTTGCCTGCCATGGCAGGGGGTCGGACTTGATGATCTGCTCAGGTCTCTTCCGGCCCTACCAACTATGAAACTCTGAACTTTGGGAATTCCCAACATCCTGGTAACAAGATAGAACAGTTAATATTCTAGAAACCGCACAACCCAAATATTCTTTTCATCCTTTTTTTGTTTTGTTTTGTTTTTCTCCATACAATTTTCTCAACCCCAGTGCTACAGATAAGTAATTATGATATTGGGCGTGACAATAGCCAGGACACTTTCTCAGGAGTCCTGTATTTGTAATGCCAGTTGGACTGCTCACGTTCTACTCGGTTCGAAATGCAAATATCAGACAGTGCAGAACAAACATCATTTAACCTAGCGAACAGGGACCGCAGAGAAACAGCTAATTCTTTTCAAAGGGAATAATTTAGGATTGTCTAATGGAGCATTTCTGTCAGACTCATACTTGGAGAAAAGCGCGGTTTCCCCCCTACCTCCTGTCGGCTTCCTCACCTCTGATATGCAAAAGCATCCAATTAAGGAGACAGTACAGTGCAAACAGACCCCTGAATCCTGCGCTGCAGGAACATCATCTGAGAATACCTCCATGATGCACAGAAATGTTATTCCCTACCTTGTCTCCTTCAGGTTCATATGAAATCAGTGGTTCTCTTTAATCATGGAACAATGATAAGATTAGCAGACTAGGGCATCCAATTCTCCAGGGACGAGTGGGACAGGTAAAATGGGCAGGAAGTAACAAGGGGATATCTGGCACTACTATTTTCTGACTCTCAACCTGCACAGCAAGTACATAGCCTACAAAGTTACTGCTTCGTTATTATATACAAAGCAGATTAAGGATACCATTGAAACAACACAAGGATTCACTGTTTTAATCAAGGTCAGAAGACAGAATTGCTCAGTCCAGATGCTGTTAATCTAAGAGGCCACAGATCTGTCTGCATGCACATTCAACTTCTCCCACTCTCCCTCACACATACATGTCAAAGTCAAATTTCTCAGAGTGTAGGTCATTCACAAACGATTTATGATGCTCGGTTCAGAGACCTCCGTAAACACCCAAATCTAGGCTGAGAGAGAACTTGAATGGATGTAAGCGTAGCTGTGCGCCTCTTTCGGTGAACAGGTGAATGTATTATTGTCTTCCTACAAGGGAAAAGCCTTATAATAAATGTCCTGTCCCCTCAGTGTCTGTCCACAATAATGCTGAGATCTTCTAATGGCTTTCTAAGGTGTCATGAGCATGTAATTTAAATCTCACCCTGTTTTCTCCAGGTGGTCATTTCACATACTTAATTGGCCATAAAATACAAACGTGTGTCAGATTTCTTCATTTGTGAAGATCCGGTGCAGAAAGTCACACCAGGTGTTAACCCTGTGGGCTTCAAGTCCACTCCAGAGACTCCAGATTTGTCTGTTTGCCAGGAAATCATGCCGACAGCCCAGACGGCAATCAGCAAACAGAGCCCTGTTCATGTTCTGTTCATAAAGCAGCACGTCAAGGCTTGGAACTCATTAGGATGTGCATGCGACAATTAGAGACGTGCACCTATGGGCTATGCTCCCTTTCTCAAGTCTGTGGTCACATCTCAAATGCTGAAAGGGTTGATGCATCCTGCCTGGCATGCACTTTTTCACCAGCACCATTTATTGGGTTCATCCCTGCTCCCCTTGAAGTCAATAGCAAACTCCCAGTGACCCAGCAGCAGGCTCTGTAAATGAAAGGTCTGGACCTGTCATTTATACGTAAATGTGTTACTACAAAATGGATTTTCCCTGAGACCTGTCACCTATGCTCACCAATTTGCTGAGAACGATCTGCTGTGTCACTGAGAATCAAACCCCACCCGTTTGTAAGCACCCAAGCCCAGCAATTAGTCGGTGCACACAGTATAGAAGGATCCTGTGCACACACCCATGGTTAGGATAGTTTAAATGCAGTGCTAGGGAATTCATTTAGGACCTCTCTAAGCCTTCACAGACACCTTCTTTACTGAATTTACCGAATGGACAAGCACCTGGCTGGAGTCATATAACCCCAGCGCTCTTTCCTGACCCAGGGCAGGGGGTCAGATTCAATGACCTACCGAGGTCCCTTCCCACCCTAACATCTATGAATATATGAATTGCTGGGCTTGGCCTTTTGTTGAGCAAGGGAGTGGTATATAAGTGGCTTGTGTGACTTAACTCTGTTGCATCACAATCACACCATGAAAATCTGCCACTGAAACAAAGCTCATTTTCATGGTCAGAGCTGCGGGGCAGGGATTGCTGTTTATCTTTACATTGACTTGGCCATGACTGTTAGTACTACCATAAAACATAGGTTAAATAAATAATGATAATGGCACTCAAAAGCTGAAGGAACAGGGCTGTGGAACTGAACTTCAAATAGAGAGGCAATACTGGGCTTCCCTGAACTTGGACCATGCCAAAGGGAAACCAAATCAAACTGAACTGCAAGAGTGAACCAATGGGCTAACTTCTGAGGTCAAGAAGAAAACAATTAAAGCAACCCTTGGACATTGCAGTAATTGTTCCACTGATAAGGTGGTGCACTTATTCTGTGCACCTTCAGCGTGTAAATGATTAGCAGTCATATTTTTTCTATACATGTTCCTGGCATATTAACAGAAGCTATGCTGCAATGGTGGCTGCTGTGCATCTCACCAGGGCAAGAAGAAAATGACACTTAAAACCAAAAAGTGCTGCCCCAGACAGCTTGGGAAGTGCTTCTGGCTGGCAGCAGGGTCCTGAGAAGGTCATTCATGTAGGCAAGCGGTGCCTGCAAGATCCCGCAAGCCTTTGTGTGGGAATAATAATGTTTGAATGGGTTGTTTTACATCGACTTGTCACAACCTGTTTTTCTTACTCAGCATCCCCTACATCCTCTTAGCATTCCTCCCTGCAGCGCGGGAATGAAAGCAGGCTGCAGGTTGGTCCGTAAATCTTTGCTGAGTGAGAGTTACACCCTCTTGTTGAAGCTGCCATGGCAACCACACTTTTGCTGGGGCACTGCCAACTTTACGTACTTTTTCCATAATCGTAAATCTGACTTTTGCAGGGGTTAGACATCGCTTTTGTCTAACCCCTGCCTTTGCTTTAAAAAAAAAGGATCTTTTTAACTTTTATGCAAGACCAGCTGCTTGGGAAGGAAAGTTTTTCCACATCAAGAAGCTTTACTTATCACTCCAGGATGCTGGAGCCCTGATGAGAAAAATACTAGAGTAGACCACAGTATCGATCCCAGACACTGCTGTAGTCCGTGTATGTCGTCGTGCACGCGATCAGGACAAAGTGTTTTCAGAACAAGCAGTTCAAATCCAAGCCACTTTCTGCCACCCCCACATGCTATCTAGCCAACCTGACAGAGGCATTCACCCATGTCCACGTGTTATTATTAAATTTTTCATTTCCTCGTTTTCATGCAAATGTTGATCGCTTGTTAAAAAAATGGAGTTTTTAAAGTTAACTGCTAAGACTAACTCTTCAGCTAGAGACGATGAAACTTGCCAAAGGATACCTAGGTTGCCTAGTAGGGCAAATTTGCAGAAATAAATCACAGTGACATATTATTTTAAGAATTAGATAAGATAAATAGTGTGTCAAGATTTCAAGCACAAAGTAGCAACCAGAAACCACACAAACTCCATCTGACCCAAGCTGGTTTCTGACAATCTCCATAAAATATCTAGACATAAAACGGCATTAATTACTTTCCCTTCTTCCAAAGAACAGAATGACCCATTGCCTCGAAACTAATCTCTCTGCTGCACACAATGGCAGGAATAAATGTCCTAATATCTGACTCTGTCATCACTGGCCTTTGCGGGGGAATAAAACATTCAGCCACATTACAAAGCTGCAGAGTCTCCCCCACAAGATGATTTCCCCATTGCATCTCGCAGGAAGTTTTTGCAAGGAGAGGGTTTTACCTTCTGTAAAGGCTTCTTCAGGCTAATTTCCAGTCCTCCTCAGCCTGGCGAACGCTCCACTTGTGCAATTCTGGAGCAGTCTGAAAAATGACCTGCAGACACCCACAAGTCCCCAGGTCCTGTTTGCACTGAGCCAGCCCTCGCAGCTTCCTATTATATAAGCTTGTTCCTGACCAAAACACAGCCCCCACCCCCAACCTCCACTCGCTGTTCAGCGTATCCACCCAAAAGAGAGTCACCAGGCTTTTCTGCCTGTGCAGGAAACTCGTTCCAGCAGTCGCCGGGCCAGCCCATTCTGAAAAAGGGAAAAGGGGAGGGAGGAGGATTACGACCCAGGTGGGGACAGTACCATTTTTAGCATTCAAGTGCAAGCATTCGATGAAAGAGCCACTCAGAGCACTTCCGCCTCGGGGAGAGGTGTTGGAGCAGCCTGGGATCGGTGTATTGTGTCTGTGAAGGGGTCTAACTATTTCTGCCAGGGCTTTTGAGCAATTTAGGTGTCACTCCTGTGGGCTACTTGACTCTGGGCTGCAAAGGCTCTATTACTGTACACTGAAAGGTGCCTGCAGGCTCATTGGGGTTAACATAGAAAAAGCAAAGACGACACCTCTCGAACTGGCATGTGCATCTTGGCACTTGCATGTTCTGCTTGAAGTCACGTCCCTTGAATCATCTAGCACAGCGGCTCTCAACCTTTTCTGTACCAGGTCCCATTTGTAAACATCGAGGGCCAGGCCCGACCCAGGGCCCCTCCCTCGCAGTCTGGGGGCAGGGGGGCAAGCATCCCCTTGCAAGCTGAAACTCTGCCAGCCTGCAAAGGAAAGGCCACGATTTCCCATGTCTTCAATCTTTAAAGGAGAATCCGTTTTTAAAGTTTGTTGATCCATTTTTCAAGTCTGTTCGCAACCCTTCCATATATCCTTGGGACCCGGTTTTGGGCTGTGACCCACAGGCTGAGAAACGCTGATCCAGGATGATTATGCAGTTTATGCAGGGCCTCGGTGCCCACAGACACGCGTGAACCATAATCAGATCATTTCTAGTCCATTTTACTCATCTCCATAATAAAGATGGTAGCATTAGAGCAAGCAGTGATTGCTGTGTGCTTCTGTAGGTGTTCCAGCACTTGCCAGGATGGTTTATGCTGTGTGTTCGCAACCCCTGCCCCCTCCAAATTACCAGAACAGTGAAGAACTAAATGCAAACAAAGCAAAGCACAGAATTGACAAGATACGTCAGGGCTGCACTGCTCTTTGTTACCCTTTGCCTTGTGTTTTTTGTTGCCTAGTCAGGCTGCAGGCAGAGGCAGACCCAGGGCGGGTGCAGTGCCGCATCCCCTCGTGCTGCCGTTGTGGTCTCTGGCTGACCCAGGCACACTGGAAACCCCAGAGCCTCTCCTGCCCCACTCCAGCCATGGACTGCAGGTGTGCAGGGCGCCACGCTCAGCAGGGGCCAGCAGCAGCAAGGGGGGCTGCCTCTTTCTGCATCTCTTCCCTGCCAACCCTGTGCCTCCCGATATCCCCGCACTGGCCAGAGGCAGCTGCTAGAAGGAGGAACCTGCCTGTGCGCCTCCCACACACCGCCACTGTCCTTAGCTGACTTTGGGGGCAGGGGGAGGTCACCGAGCTGGGCTTTGCAGGGAGCAGCTGTGTGCAGCATTGGGTTCAGGTGGGGATGGCAAAGGCGGCGTGCAGGTTCCCCCTTCCAGCGCCTGCTCCCAGCCACGTGGGGACATGGGAAGTGGGGGCAAGGGAGGTTGGGCAGAGCGCAGGCACTGGAAGGAAGAAACCTACCCACCGCCACCATTGTTTCGAGCTGAGTCCGACGTCCCATGCTGCAGCTCCCTGCAGGCCCCAGCTGAAGCAGGACAGGAGTGGCTTTGGGGCTCCTCTGTACCTGGCAGCCTGGGGACAGCGTCAGGGGCGAGCGCCTCCTTTCAGCACCTTCTCCTTGCCACGAGCCCCAGGCCGGCAGACACTGGGGAACCAGCTACGCCACACCTTCATCCGCCCAGGGCCTGCGAGGCAGTGTGCCACACCCCCCTTTAATAAATCCTGGATTTGCCCCTGGCTAGAAGTGATTCGCATCAGAAACTGCATATTTTTTCCCATGCCTGAAAAACAGTCTGCAGATTTCTGGTGGCAATGAAGAAAAACACTAATATATTCTCTCTGAAGTTTTTTGTATGTTTTTTAAAACCTACAATAACTTCAAAAACCCACTGCACATACCACTTTCAACAGCCTGGGTCTTTTATTTGCATCAATAAAATGCTGCTTGCAAAAATTGCTTTATTCAGTTTGAAGGCAGGAAGCTTCGACCTGTCTCATTAACACAATTAAATCAAAAGATATCACCTAGATGACTACTCTGAGATCAGCTCTCCTAAGCATGCCATGCAAGAAAGAAACTGTGCATCAGTGTGCTATTTAATGTTTTTGAACAGAAATCCCCACCTGTTTTCAGAAGACATGCTTCTCACCCATGCCATGCACTCTAAAACAGCCTGTTCTGTGAGCCAAGTGGCAAAACTGCTTGTGGCCAGATATATAAAGCACCCAAATCAATTCCAGTTAGACTCATATGCCTTAATATGTTTGTGGATTTAAGGGCTCTGACTTCAAATGGGGTTGCAGGTCTCGCAGAAATTCAGTTGCAACAACTGGCTCAGACCAGAGGCAAGGTACGTCAACCAGAAGCTGGGTCTCATGGCTGGAAGTGGGGTCAAAGCTCACAAAAGGTATGAGAACACCCCATCAAGTTCAGAAATAATTAGGGTCAAAGATACAAAAGCATCTAAGTCACCTAAGAGTCAAATTTAACTTTTGAAAAAGAGACTTGGACCCTCAAGCTTGTAAATCTCAAAGTCAATGCAGCCAAGCATGTGGATAAATGTATTCACAAGAGAAAGCCACTGAAGGCAATGGACTGCTTATGTGAGTGAAGTTTTCTTCATACTTATGCGTTGGTAGAATTACGGCCTTACACAGTACTGCTGAATATGTCTTTGTTGCTACATCAATTACATTGTAAATAACAACCAAGAATTTTTTTAAAATTATTTCTTTGTAATTTGAATCAAACAATGGTATTTGGAGGATTCCAGCTGAAATTCAGATAAAAGCCTCCACATCAAATTAATGGACTAGGTGATTATAGCTCAAGCAGCTTACAGAATCAAAGACTGATTTACATAAGCAAAATTAAGACAATTGATTGATTCCTTTTATACCTTTTATACCTTTTTAAATACATTCTTTTATTCTGTTCAAAAACATTAAAAAAGAAGACAGTTTTTGGAGGATGATTATGGCCACCTCTGAATTTTGAAGAGCTGTTCCTTGTATCATAATGTTCTCCTCATCATTAAGGATGATGAAAAGTTCTCACGCAATCACAGCAGCTATTTCCACAATAAGTTTAGCTGAAAGTCAGTATGTCTTTGGTGCAACACAGAAGAAAGACCCCTTCATTCATTAAACCAGGAGCAGTTTTCTGTGCTCCTTTACAAAATCAGGGCAAGCTCAGCATAAATTGCCATTTCAACAATAGTTGATGGGAACTTGGCCTTTCAAGCTGAAGTCAGATGAACCTACCAATTCCCTGGCATCTTTCTCTCTGCAGGTCCATCTGTTCAACTGGCACTGTGCCATCACTTGCAAAGTGGTGTGCCAGTTTCAGTGCCACATAAAAAAAACTAGTATATACAGGGTTAGCAAAAGAATAGCCAGGGGAACATATGATGTGATAGACCCACTGCCAAACACTGACCAGCTTGAAACAGTTGCTTATCTAAGTAGAACTAGCATGGTGTACAGCTAGGATAGAGCATAGGGCTGTTTTTCATGGGAGGGTGAATATTAAGCAGACACTATTATATAAATGGGTAAAGTAGGGAAACCAGATGGTTCAGGGATTTGTTAGCAGATACAAAGCCTCTGATCTCTACAGCACTGGTTCAGATCCTGCTTATATCAGAGTGACAACATGGCCCTGGACTAGGACTGCGTCCTAGTCAATCCTTCTATGTAACCTTAGGCAGGTGGCATCATTGAGCTGTGGCTCAGTTTCCTGATGATGACCAGGATGATGGGTCTCTCTCTCTCTCTCAGGAGGTTTCAGGATCAATCACCAATTGTTGTCTTTCACTGGCCAGGTTTTAAAAACACCAAAATTAGGTCGACCTCAATACGGTGGAAAAATCTATGCATCTTCTTTTAGACACCAATCCAAATTCTTTTCATGCCATCCCTTCTGGAGAAGGGAAGTTTTTCACTGGAGCCAACAGGAAACAAAGGTTTTTTCCTTATAACGGTTCCTTTCTGGTAATAAAACAGTGTAAGAACATTCTACGTTGCCTTGACAACAGTTCCACGTATCGGTGACATACAAGGGACTGTATGACTTCCTGTACCGGCATCGGATTTGTTTTTAACTGGCTATTCATCACATTTAATGCACTTGTGTGCATGACCAGCTACTGGCGCTCCGTCACAAGCAGGGATGTGCAAAACTTCTCAGGACTGACACCAACATCGGACTTTTTCCTTACCTGCACTTTTTGGTTGATTTTCAAAGGTATTAAACTGATAGTCTAGCAAAATATGTTTCTTGTCCTGGACTCATTTAATGGCCTCATCCCTACAGAACTGTGCTCTGATGATAGAGTAAAGTGGACCTTCACGGGGTCCAAGAATCGAGCGCAGAGGTTGTGCTGAGCGTTACTAATTACTGCATGTCCCCTGATCAAATCACTCTGTTATAAAGTCCTGTCTATAACGACGTGCATACCTCTTGTAGTTTCAGAGATGAGATCAGAGGAATTTTATTAGTGGATTATCCAGGCGGGTTTAAAAGCATTAGAGTACGTTCTACTAATCTCTTCTTGACAGACAATGTACAGCTCTCATTTGGCAAGACAGCTCTACTTATTCCACAAAGGTCTCCTCTTAGCCTCTCCGTCTACACCTTCCTGACAGCAGCCCGAATTTAAACCCCATTTAAACAGATTAGGAGGAAGGAACATCGTACTTAGTAATTCAACTTTGACAGGCTACCCAGGAGCGACATAGCAGTTGCATGCCGGGGGCTGCTGCTGCCCCCTGCTGTATTGCTACAGCCCAATTCTGTAGATCACATTAAAGCAAAACTGCATTTACCAGACATGGCAGGGAAGATAAAAAAAAAAATCCAGCAAAAGGCAGCCAAAAGCATCCCAGGACCATTTTATGTTTACTGTTTACTTATTCAAAAGGCCATTAAAATGTTCTCTTTATGGTTTATCAAGGCAACATGGTTTTAGAAGGGTTAGACTGCATGGAAAAAAATCAAAACCCATCAACAGTAGCATATTAGATTTTGCCCCTGGACAAATGGGCATGCTGTTCTCTGGCTCCTTTTTAACTCCTTCTAACTCTTGTGGTTCAGTGGAAGGTTTTTTATCATGATACACTCAAACAAAGAGACATTAAAAGTTTAAGAAACTAACCTGATGAATTAAAGGAATTGTGCCTTAGTGTTTTCCTTCTAGGTGAGACAAATCCCAAGACTCTTAACTTGCACAAAGAGGTTTTCATAACTGAGGTGTGCCCTGAGGTCCTTGTAGAAAGGTGAAGGATGATGCATTTTCAAGCCAAGACTACCTGAGCCCAAACTTTTTCTACTTGCAGCCATTGTAACACAAGCATCCTATCTAGTATCTAGACCACTATGGGGCAAAGGGAACATGTCTTACAAGCTCTTTTCCAACAGTCCCCTCCCATCGATTTGGCCTCAGGTTCAGCTACTGTGTAGGGTCTATACCTCTTTCATGTGCATCCCTTCCACAGTCACAGCAGGGAAATCACCCAAGGCTATTTTTAAAAAAATTTCTAAACCTACAAATGATATCAGTTCTCCCCTTTCATATTTCTCAGCCCAACAGTGTCTTCACCAATATATATTTTCAAACCAGAAAGCAAACCAGCAGTAGCTGTGAGTGGTACACTTTCTTCATGCACAAGAGAGAAAAGATCCCGTTCCCACTAATTAGCCACGTGGAGCTCCAAAAGGGCAAAAAGCACACCTAATTACAAAAAAAAAGATACTGCATTTTAAAAGAAACAATGACAAGAGCAGTGGCTTGCAGATCCTTTGTGATCCGTGCCATCTTGACTTACAGGCTGGGGACTGGAGGAGGCACCTCAAGAGCAAAAATACTGAGCAGCTGCTATAGCTGGAGTTTCCACACCAAGGTCCTCTAAGCTAGGGCTGTCACAGACTCACAAGCACTGCAGATGGGGCCCAGAGGAGAGGACCTATAACACACATTCCCCAGTGAGTTGCAACTGCTTTCATCTCTGCCTCACTATAGGATGCACATTTTGTTCATTGTGGGTAATGTATGTTCAGCTCCTCACATGCTGCTTCAAAAAATATAGCAGAGGTTCAATGGAGATTCTTCTGCTCCCCCTTTTACCAATAACGTTGCTTAGTAAAATCAAATACAACTTCAAGTTAAATATTAAGCAACATTGAAGCCAGAGATGCACCCAAGCCATGCAGTCCAGACTCACATTTAGAGCAGAACCTCTCTCTAAAGAGCTTCGTCAGACCATAGGATTTGATCCCCATCCTACAGTCAATGACTTGGGATGAAGCATAGTTTGGCTGAAAAACTTCACAGCTGCTTGTACTTTCTCATTTCTACCTAAAATCACTGTCCTCTCCAGTCTATACTACCTTCTCGATATCATTTGTACCACCTTGTCTCAATCTCCTCCCTCCCAAAGAACAAAAGCTGAGTATTATTAATGTTGTTCCACAGCTATAATCCTGGAGACGTGGATTGACTCCTTCAGAATTTATTTTCTAATCCTCACCTAAATTACTAACTCCTCAACCACAGACTTGCTAGAAGTTTTTGCAGCTCTCAATAAAAAAAAAAAAAAAGAGAAAGAAAATTAAAAAAAAATCAGCTTACTAACATGTCTGCAGAAATCAGGGTGGTCAGATCTCTATTCTACCACGTATTTTTTTCTTGATGGCTGGGATTTTTCAAACCACACAGGGCTTTCTTCGTTCCCAAAAATCTCTCCTGGGACAAATTCTCTGTGCTCTCGGTAGTCTGGTGGGAGCTCGTTCAAAGCCTGGCCAAGTAACATCTAACTAGTAGGCTACAGATTATATGATGCTTACCTCCAGGACTTTCCCTGTGATGAACTGGTGACACGCTTCACATTTGACTCCGAAGAGAACCTGATAATCCTTTTCACAATAAGGGACACCATCCCTGTGGAGGGGAAAAATTGAAGACACAAAGCACTTTTTAATGAACAAATGTTAACAGGGCTTGCAACTGGCACTTATCTTTAATGTAAAACTCACTCTGCAAAAATAAATAGATAAATAAATAAATAAAAGGGGGAATGAAAAAAAATCAAGGTAGCTAGTTTACAGATGTGAAGAAATTATAGATTAATCAATACCACTAAGAATTGAGTGTTTGGAGTGGACACATTCAAGCATAAATGTGCAAACACTGTGCTGGGTTCTGTGCTTGTGTAAGACGATGGAACTGAACAGAAAACAGTGGAACTGGACCCGCGGACATAGGCAGGGGATCTGGCCTTTAGAAATACACACATTTTATCCTCTGCAGACATGACCCTGCTTCACTTGTAGTCTTTCCAGTAAATACACCCTTGGTAATGTCCACCATGGCAATGTACACCCAAGTCTAAGCAGACACCACAGTGGAGTTGCTTTTTACATGGTATAATTGGAAATATCTTAGTCAGCTTCAGGAATTCATGCAGTATTGGGACTGCTTCAGCAGGTTTATTATTCACAGATTCCACAATCTATACCCGTACCCCCTACAATGAGTAATGAAAGATTTTTCTCTGCAACACATTCTGATGTGTCCTGAGGTTTTCTTCCTCATTAGATGCTTCAAAATTAGTCTGGCTCAGCTCTCTGTATCTTGGAGCTATAGCACTTTGTCTGATCTTATCCCCACACCTGGATATGCTGATAACTCTTCTCTTCATTAGTTTCTAATCCAGATGCAAGTCAGGTCAAATCCATCACAGTGTTGTTCTCTGTTCTAGCAATGGGAAGAGACAGGGTTTGCTCCCTTCAAGTCCCCAATTTGATATGCAAAATTCTGTTTAGATGAAAAAGTCCAAAATCTACCTCTAGCAAACACAACAGAGATTCAGGAGAAGCTCAACCAACCCTTCTCTTGAAGGAGAAAACAAATGCACCCCTCCACATTATATTTGTCAGCTATTGTTAACCAATGCATCCCGCTTGCTTTTGTCAGTTCAGAGGGAAACAGTTCCCTTATACCTCTCAGCTCAGATATTCTGCTCCCACTCGGGGCATGAATCTCGGTACTCATGGAGAAGGGAGATCAGCAGAGGACCACAGAACCAGGATTTGACAAGGTGATGAGCAAAGGCAAATTTTACCATGCGGTATCTTTGGAAGCTCTTCGCTTTGCAATGAGAGCTCACAGAACGATGGGCTTGGTGCTCATGCAGCAGAAAAGATGAAGGAAGTTGCTTACTTGCTGATGTATTCCCCAGTCAGAACCTTCCCACAGGCCTTGCACTTAAAGCATCCCAGGTGCCACTGCTTATCCAGTGCTAGTAGCGCTTGTCCGTTTTTTATATCTCTTCCACAGCCAGCACAGTCTGTAAAGGAATAAAGACATTCAGTAACAGTTACTTAGCTTTATTACTCATTCCTAACCTTGCAACTCCCCCCTCCTCAATTAAAATATGCCACTCACAGGGCGCATCTACACATGCAATTACAATGCCTGGATAAATGGTGGAGTTTCTTGTTCTGGAGTTAATTGCTTCCGGGCATGCCATTTGAACGTGCACCCAGAAGCAACTAATTCGGGAGCAACAAGCCCTGCAGTTTATTCATGTGCAGCATGTGAAGCCGACTATTCCCCCAGCTCAATGTGCTGTGGAGGGGCTGCCTGGGGCACAGGGGAGCTTCAGTCCAGGGCTAACCAGCATGCAACCCTTGCACTGAAGCACCCCCATGCCCCAACCAGCCAGGAAACATCTACACATGTGCTGCTGTGGACATTTTTTACTCCACAGCAGGACAGTACTTGTATTTACATGCACTATCCTGCTGCAGAGTAAATTAGTTTAGTCCAGCCTAATAGGGGTGCATGTTTAGATACGGAGATGTCTACTGTGAAGCTAATTAGTCAACTGCGCAGTAAATGTCTCGTGTAGATGCACCTATTGAGTCACACAGCCCACATAGCTCCCAGTCCCTGGTCAGGAAACAAAGGACCACAAATCTATTTTCCATCGCCACGAGTGCATCTAAGAAGAACAGTGAAGGCCCTTTTCTCCTTTGGAAACCAACCAGGATTCACAGATAGCCCAGGAGGTGCAGTAAACACTTTCAATTCTGGCAGGAAATAATTTTAGTGCCCCTCGCTCACAAGGGTATCTTCAAAAGGAATCAGTGCTGATCTAAGCGTGCTACTAGCAAAATCTTATGGATTCAAAAGGAGTTACATAATTAGACACAGCCTGGCTTAATTAAACACTCCCTCAGGGTTCTCCTTCTCCCCTCTAGATGGCAGCAACGCTCTAAATAATGACACAGGTGGTAGGCAGCGCACAGCTAGTGGGGAGAGACTGCTCTCAGCCAAAGCCACGGACCCGCGGGCTTGAGGCAGAAACCCAACAAAAACCACGCTGTGGCAGCTGCACATGAACAAGCAGGTTCTGCAGAGAGAGGCGAGCTCTTGAAAATGTGAGAAAATTGCCCAATTTATCCCGAGGCATAGTTGCCTCTGCTGGAGCTGAGCCATGTAGCTTGTAGGGGTTGCATTACATCTTCCCAGCTGTGCTAATCAGGACAGCTTGAATTTTCCACAGCTAAACCTGTTCATGGGTCCACAACATGCTGTTGTACTATATGGCGTGCAAAAGGGCATGCTCTGTTATTCTCTTTCTGATAAGGAAACCTACAACTCCCCTATGTGTTGCCTGCAGCCAAGCAAAGAAGAGATCTTTGCATCAAGAACTTCAGTTCCATCTCTACAGTCCCCACTGATCTTACAGTCATAGAAAGTTAGGGTTGGAAGGGACCTCAGGAGCTCATCTAGTCCAACCCCCTGCTCAAAGCAGGACCAGCCCCAACTACATCATCCCAGCCAAGGCTTTGTACAGACGGGTCTTCAAAGCCTGCAAGGATGGAGAATCCACAAATTCTCTAGGTAACTTGTTCCAGTGTTTTTTACTAACCTCTTGGAGAGAAAAATTTCCTAATATGTACCCTAAACTTCCCTTCCCGCAACTTGAGACCACTGCTCCTTGCTCTGTCATCTGCCACCACTGAGAACAGTCCAGCTCCATCCTCTTTGCAACCCCGCTCCAGGGAGTTGAAGGCTGCTAGTCAATCCCCCTTCAGTCTTCTCTTCTCCAGATTAAATAAGCCCCGTTCCCTTGGTCTTCTCAGAACTCATGTGCTCCATCCAGCCCCTGTACTATGTTCGCTGCCCTCCTCTGGACTCTCTCCTACTTGTCCACATCCTTTCTGTACTGGAGGGCCACAGCATGTGCACAAAGTACTTGAGATGTGGCCTCACCAGTGCAGAATACAGGGGAAGAATCACTTCCACTGATCTGCTGGCAAGGCCCCTACTAATGCAACCCAGTATGTCATTAGCCTTCTTGGCAACATGGGCACACTGCTGGCTCATATTCAGCTTATTGTCCACTGTACCCCCAGGTCCTTTTCTGCAGAGCCTGCACCAGTCCATGGGATTGTTTCATTTTAAGTGCAGGACTTTGCACTTGTCCTTGTTGAACCTCATGAGATTTCTTCTGGTTCCCTTTGAGATTTGTTTTCCTTCATGCTTCCAAGTTCCTTTGGTAGCAGGAATCAAGCAAAGAGCTATGGCACCGAGTGCCCTTTAGCTCTCATGATGCCAGGGTGTCTTGTAGAAAAGTATAGTTTTTTCACCGGGCTCCAGTTCCTTTCCATTCAAATACAACAATTTTCTCCCCTGATGGCCACCCTCACAGGCAACCAGGCTGGAAGAGAGTGAAACTGTGACACAGTGCAGACCTGCTGAAATTTTTATGCAAAGGTTTCTTCTTTTCTTGCTTGCATGCAACGTGTAAGGAAGTTGTGTTTTCCTTATCAGAAAGAGAAAAGAACAAGCCCTTTTGCACAACATATTACAACTGTCTGCTATGAACCCATGAACAGGTTTAACTGTGGAAAAGTTAAGCATCCCCTGGGTGGCAGAGGGATTCTGGACAGAAAAGAGCTGGAAAACCTGTAAGAGGCAGCAAGAAAAAGCACCCAGGGATGGAGGGGAAGCTGTAAAGGAAAGAGGCTGAAAAGAAAGGTACCAGCTTGCAATTCAATATTCTCAAATCCTGAGCAGAAGTAGGACCATGACAAGCTAAGAGTGGAACAGGCAAGACTGATGGATGGTAACCAAATTTTCACTTCAGTGTGCCAGCACCCAGTTTTGTGCCCTCTGCCACACCACCTCGTCTCGCGTAATGACAAAATGGCATCTTTGCATTAACTTCAGTGGGCTTAGGAAACAAAAGGCACTTGCTTATCAGCTTCCTAATTTTAGCCATTAGTTCTAGGGATAACTTTTGTCTTTGCAGAGCGTGAACACTGCAGAGTTCTCAGATTTCACTGCTCTCATCCTACCACCGCACTGCAGGTAAAGTTGAAACAATCCATCCGACTCCCTACAGCCATTTTCACAGCTTTTAATATTATCCAAAGAGACCTGGTAAGCAGATGCTTCCCAGGGCTCGAGTTAAGGAGAAGATTCTGAAAAACTGTTATTGAATTTTGAAGAAATGTTATTCTGCCAAACTCGGCAAAATCCCATGAGGTTGTGACCACATTGATTGCAAAGGGCACTGTGAGTCTGGCCCTCTGAATATCTGAAAAATAGTGTACTTCTATAACAAAATCCATGACGGCATTTCATATTTAGGGTTTTCACTCTGTCAGTCCTCAAGTGCTTTCCAAAAGTGAATGAGCATCATCACCCCAATTCTAGCACAGACACAGTGACTTTCCTTGGGCCACGAAGTATGATAATAGTCCTATTCTGTCCTGCTAGACTAGATGCCGTGTTTTTTTTAAAGCATCTCCCCTAGTGAAACAGCTGTTTATAGATATGGAAAGTTGGCAATTATCACTGGAATGCTCCTAAAATAGAAAGGAGATAAACACAGACTAGGTTTGGAATAAAAAGAAAAAAAGCCATTAAAATTCTCATTAGCTCATTAAAATTCTTAGGACAAAGGCCATTCGCGTGCCAGTACCCATACAGTGGACATACCGTCTCTAGGTA
The DNA here is from genome assembly GCA_030014935.1 of Caiman crocodilus. Taxonomy (NCBI): domain Eukaryota; kingdom Metazoa; phylum Chordata; order Crocodylia; family Alligatoridae; genus Caiman; species Caiman crocodilus. Next base: position 17,496,417 of record JAGPOW010002742.1, on the reverse strand, counting down.
AAAGTCAATGTAGTGTGGGGGATCAACAGCTGCACAGGGTACGCTCTGTTGCAGCCTGTGTACCAAATACACCAGCACGTAATGGAAGTACAAGGTGCTAACATTACAGCACCTAAGATTAAGCGGATTTGGGAAACAGAGAAGCAGAAGCTAAGTGAGCTTTTAAGTGCAGGCCTGGTGCAGTCCCGTATGTTTGCACAGTGCTTAGCACATCGTGGGAGCTAGTGGAAAGAAACAGTATGCAGAGGCCCAGCGTGTGGGCTGATGTGATGGTGGAGGCAAGGCTTTGGTGCAACTGCATTTAAAGCCCCCCACAAAGCTCAAGTCCTGGGGCTTTATGCTGCTAGGAAAGGGTATTTTGGCACCTGCCTATATACTGCAAGCCCAACACATCATTTCCCAGTGCTCTTACACTTGTACCCCCTCTTTTTATCCAACCTCCTTCACATGCTCTCACTAGGCCAGTTCAGTTTAAAGCTACAGAACAGTCTATAACAGTGTCGCACTTGACATAAGGGAAAAACTAAAACACATGCAAAGCAAGCTCTGGTACCCTTACAGGAAGAACGCCTCCCTGAATGCAGGAAGCAAGATGGGGGCAGGGCAAGGGGAAAAGCATGATGCTGTACAGTGACGTGTGCTTAAGATCACCATCCCCTCAGGCAGCCTCACTGAGAGACGCGGACCAGGAGTGCGATGAAGGATGAGCTGCCATTTACGCTGCTTTGCCTGTGACGATCTGAAGAGAGAATACGTTTGCCTTAGCAGCCTCTGCATCACTCTCCCCAACCTGCACGGCAGCTCCTTCGTCACTGTTTCATTTGAGCAAGTGGGTTCTTCTTCTTTGCCCCCTTTTGATCATCAGCTTTTCTGCATCCCATGCAGGACATGGGCAGTGGGCTCAGCGATGATACAATTGCATTAACCCTGAGCATGCCAAAAGCAGCTGCTCTCATTGGCACGTGAGCTGCCTTCCATGACATCCTTCTCCCCTGCCCTCTGTCCCCATGTCCCTCCAGTGCAGTATTCGCTAAGCAGAGCTTTGCTCTCACCACTCAGGCTAAATGCACAACCTCCCCTCCACCAAGGTGTCTGCACTGAGTTTGGCAGGGATGGCCTTGAAGGGGCACAGATGAGCCATCCAGAAACTGCTCTCACTCCTGGGGAGTCTGTGGCAACAGATGTCTACCTCCAGCTTGAAGTTGCTCCCACCCATCGGCAGAGAGCCCAAGGGAAAGAGCAGGGGCAGGGCTTCCCATTTCATCCCCCAGTCCAGGTGGCACAAAGGCATCAGCAAGTACCAACATATCACTGAACTGCATCCGTGAGGGTGAACCTCAATTGCAGTTTTTTACCATATTTTGAAAGAAGGGATCAAGCAGGGTTTATAGGACTCCTCATACTCACTCAAAACATTCACAGGCCTGGAGCATGTTGGACTAGGGTCCACAACAGAAAAGTACTTTGGTACCCAGGTAACTTTTAGTGTATAAATGGTCCCAGTGAAAGAGGTATGCACACACACGCTTAAACATCTTGTTGATTAAGGACTGAGAGGAACATGTACTGTGTATTTGTGTGTCTGTGTTTGTTGGGGAAATAAGTGTCAAACAGCAGCACTGGAATCGCTCTATTTTCATATGCATCTCATCTACTCAGGTAAACTACTGATATTTCCTGCAAGTCTCTGGGGGCTCTTCAAGGCTGATTACTTTCCCCTTACTTGTACAGCTAATAAAGCACAGGGATGGATTTGTCCAGGTGACAACTTTGTCACAGAGCAACACAACGCTGAAGGACTGTTTCCTGTTTTAAAATTGACGGTCTAAGCAAGGCCTATGGAAGTTCAGAAAACAGAACAAGCTGTCAAAAGCTGAAAATGAGCTCAATTTACCTGTATCCAGGTTTGGGTACTTCCCTAATGTGTAAAGCTCTTATTCTGCAATTGGATCCCTTCACCCAGGTAGCAGCTGGGGAAGGTTTGTCAGGACAAAGAGCATGCATGTCCTTCTGCTAAAAATGAAGCAGAACCATGCTGGCAGCTCTGTATTCTGGAGTGATCTTACAGCAAAAATCCTACAATAAAAAGCAGTGCACATAAAATAGCGGGAATGAAGTTTTCCTGCGGGATGCAGGATTCAGCTTCAAAGAGTTACCATCAAATGGCAAATAAAACAAGGAGATTATATTATGAAAAGTCTCTTGACAAGGTCCCTTTCTTAGATCAAACGCTGAATGAAACAAATCACAAATGAAATGGCCTGGCAGGGTAGGCTTTTAACACAAAAGTCAATATTCACAATGGCTCACAGTGTTTAATGAAGCCTAATTAATTAAGACGACAGGTTGATACTGATGAGCAATTTAAAAGTTCAAGTTCATTTCCTCTGAACATTTTGACCTATAACTATGGTGAGTATCTCCTTCAGTGGATTACTGAAACCAACAGAGATTAGGACGGGGCCAAATGCTCTTTTCCCATTTTTCAGGTTGCTTATTAGGCTCATTTGATAGCAATTTGCACTCCTACCCTGCAGAGTGAGTCTGTTTGCTCTATTTGCATGGGTTTTCTGCAGAACAACAGGAAAGAGAAAAAGCAATTAAAAGCCATGGGAAAACATGACTGTAAAGTTAGAAAATCTGGCCAAGCCGTACTCTATGGAGAACATAAGGCCTGAAAGGACCTGTGTCATCAAACAGCTTTCAAGTGGACAGTTTCCCTTTAGATGCTATGGATTGATTTAGTATTTTTCACTCACACGAGTATATAGATATAGATAGACATCTATATAAGATATACAGAGATATATGGTTGTAGATCTAGATATATATAAAACCACACTCTGCTGTACTGTAGAACTTTTCCCCCAGTCCCTTGGCTAGGCTATGAAGAAACGAATTTGAAATTCCTTTGGGTTACACCTGAACACAGTCTTTCTAAAAGAAGCTGCTTTGGACAGACCATGATAGACATTTATCACAAGTGTTATTCTCTCTGTAGTCATGATTAGTGAGCTCTCTTTTCGAGATCATTGGATAATTTTTTTTCAGGCCTTTTGCACTATAACACCTTCCTTCTCCATCCTATCACGCATTCCCCAAGTGATGCCCTTGAAGCTCAGATTTTCTACTCCTTGCTCTTGCAAAACTTCCATTAAAAGCAGCAAGATGCAAAGTCGGTCTCTATGCATCTAATCATTGCTAACGTCCCCTTCTATCTTGACAGCACATTCTCTACATAGAAAGCAAAAAGGGATGACGCAAATAGGAAAGAGAGAGACTTGGAAGATGTCAGAGGTCCTGAACTTAGCAGCAGGGGATATAGGAGAGCTGAAGATTTGTTTGCTCTCCTCTGACCACAAACAACAGCTGCGTGAGCCGAAGTGGTCTCTGCTCCAACACAGCATCATAACTTTCTCATTGTGTTGAGTACTCTAGCTGTTTCTTGGTCTGGAAGGATCTGGTTCAGTCCAGCTTGCCTGTCTAAACTTGCTGGCTTGCATATCACATCTGCCTTGGTTCTTATGAGTTCCTCGATACAGCTGCAGGAGCTTCAACCTGCGGTTTGTAATCTGGAATCATAAATCTTATGAAGGTCCTTTAGAAAGTCAAGAAACTTTTGGCAAGCCCACTAATTCACCTACCATGATCATCAAGACCATGATCCATGAGCTACTGATGAGCAGATGATGGCCAACACATTAGCCTGGAGTCACAGCACTCTCCTTAGCTTCAGTGACTTGCAGGTCTGTTTGGCAATATTGTGATTATGAACATTTTTTCTCAAGCACAAAAGCCCTGATCCCCCACTATTCCTTTCCCTTCCAAAACTGCCATTTCCCCATTCTTCCATATCAGATACTCCATTTTATCCACTAGCCAGGGCTTTTGAAGGAGACCTGGTTTCCTTCTGGAGCCTGATTCCCCATTAACACCCATCTATCTACTGAGTTCAAAGAAATGTTGAGAGTCTAGGTTAGGGGTGAGCAATTATTTGGGTCCAAGGGCTACATAGGCTGTTTTGCTGAGCTGTTGCAAGCCAGATCAGCATGCCCAACCCAACCCCCTTTCTGCCCCCCCAATAACTCCCTATGTGGGATGGGCCCTGGACGGCTGCAGCACCTGTGAGGGGGGCAGGAGAGCTGCAAGCCCCTTGGAGGCGGCTTGGGAAGAACTTGGACTCCATCCCTTCTTCCCTTACCCATCTCCTCTCTCAGCCCAGGGCACAGCCCACAGGTGCAGAAGGGAGGGGTGTTGACTTGGCAGTGACTCCACATCCCACCATTTGCAGTGGCCAGACCAGCCAGAGAAGGGGCCAGCGCCAGGGGAGGCCCTGGGGCACCCTGTCCCATACCAGTGCACAGCTTGCTCCAGGATGCCTGCACGGCAGCAGCAGCTCCCAGCCCCATTGGCTTGGCATGGGGCAGAGTGGTGCAGGGGCAGTGGCAGCAATGGAAGCCCACGGGGAAGGGGTGTCTGGGGCCGGTCTCCATGCAGACCACCCTTGGATGCAACTCCCTGCCCAGCCCCACGCAGTGCCCTGGTCCTGGATGCAGTGCCCTCACTGCCACTGCTGCTGCCTCTGTGCTGCTCCACTTCACACCAAGCTGGTGTGGCCAGGGGCTGTGTGGGTATCCCAGGATGAGCTGCAGGCTGGCATGGGATGCAGGTGCCCCAGTGCTACCCACTGGAGCAAAGGGCCACACTTAGGGCTGGGCAAAAATCTCTCTGCAAGCTGGATCTGGCCCGCAGGCCATATTTTCCCCACCCACAGTCCAGGTAGTTTAAACAATTTCCTTGTTAACAGCCAGCACCAAGCTGAGCCAATTATGTGCCGTCCCAGACAAAGTGCTGAGCACGAGGCTGGATCCGGTGCAGAATCACCACCGAGTTTCTAGAGCCGCTGTTGCTCTTACTGCCCGCGTGAAGGTGATGCTGCAGCAGTGGCAGACGTGGGTGCGCTGTTATCTGTTTGATCTTACTGGGACGCTCAGACGAGCTCCTGTTCCCCGGTACAAAACAAATGCCTGGCCCAAGCACAGGACACCATGTCTTTCCTCTCTTGCAGACTAGCTTCGATAATCTTCGGTTGTTGTGCTTGGAGAACAATAACCCAAACAGGTTTAACCTCTGGCAGTAGCAACGAGGCATATTTAATTGCAAATGTTATGAAGGCTTTAGTCCTGATAACACACAGCAATCCAAGGCCCACCTTATCCAGGGCCTGGAACAACTAATTCCCTCTCCTGCATTCTTTCCGAGTGACCTCCTTTGGTTCTTGACTGGCATTTTTCTGGCATTTTTCCTGAATGTGACCGTTGATCTCCCAACTGTTCCATAAAAACACAATTTTTCTTATCTGTGGGGGGCCTTTCCCAGGAGCTGAACTGACACAACTAGTCCTGCCACCGACTGTAATGTCCATTCACAGAACAACACAGCTCACTTCTCCAAAGCAATCTGTGGGCTGGCATGCCAGACAAAGCTACCATGCAAGGGGCCTAGGGATGGCACTGATTCGGTTACAGGTTTCAGACAGACTCCTAACAGCAAAGAAATACTGTGCACAGACCGCCTTCACTGACTTGTTTTTTATGCACTATTCCGACTTGTCTCCAAACATACACCAGAAACAGTGCAACCCAGATGAGAACAGGAACTCAAGCAGTGGTTCTAAAACTTTCTAGGCTGAAGACGTCCTATGGAAAATGCCAGCTCTTTGTTTCCTCTCATTTTTTTTACTCCAGGAATCAAAATAATGCTACCAAGACCTCAGAAAGACCACAAGAGGTCAGAATGTTTTTGACACTATGGATTCCTATTTGAAATCTCTGGGGTTATCTCAGGGGTGTAGGTTGTAGCCTATTGATCTAAGGACATAAGCAGACAAGGTTCTTTGGATAAATTGGATATCTTTTATTAGACCAACTCAAATAGTTGGAAAAAGTCTTCTTTGCAAACTTTTGGGTATAAATATCCTTCATCCGGCTGAGGAAGCACCTGCAGTTGGTGTGTGCTCTTCCTGGATGGAAGGGAAAGTAAAGAAGCCAGAGGCTGGTGTGCATGCAAGAATGGCAGTCAGTGAAGATGTAAACTGAGGAGTCAGTGGGTGAGAGACATTGAGTTTTCCCACCTAACATTGCTAGTGGCACTCCATGGTACCCTTGAAAGGATTTCAAGATACCCCAGGGTGCAACAGCTCTCTGATTGAGAATCAATGAACTAAAAGAATGGAGTTCAGTAAAAATAAATATATCCCACTTCCAAAAGACGATGTGAATGCTGTGTAAAACAATGCTCTGAAGGTCAGTGAGCTGGCACTGTCAGACCAATGCTCTGCATGTGTCCTTCATGCGTTTAGAGTCAGAAACACCAGGAAAAACTGATCAGCTGACTTCTTATGCCATGGTAATGGATAGGGAAAAAGGTGGTTTTCCATGTAGCTTTTAGGGTTTTGGAGAATGTCATAAATTGCTCCTGAAAGCAAAGAGAAAGTCATTGCAATCTGCAGAGCACTGATGTGTTTCCCCATCACGCAACCTAGCCAAGTAATGGATCTCTTCATTCTGCACCAGATGAAGCTGCTGAGAGGACAGTCCTGTGGGAAATGGCAGTACGGAGGTCACGTGGCCCTGGGTAACCTTGATGTGCCAAGTTCCACATCAGGGCTCCTGGGCTGCAAATGCCACACTTAATGCATGCAGAGTAAAATGCATTTTTGGCAAAGAAAGCTACTGTGAACACACAGGGTAGATCTATATGCTATGTACAGGGAGGAACTACCAAACAACATCTAAGCAATCAGTCCTTGCTCCATCTCCTATTTTTGGCCTGGACATAAGGGAAGAGTATTCAGCAGAGTCACTGCCTTTTCATTATGGAAGAAGTCAATGGTCCTCAGCCTCCCTCCCTGAATCCTACCTGATCACAAGGGTCCTCTGCTACCCCTGTACCGAGAAGCGTGGCAGGAGGCTGCACTGAATGTTGTCACTACTCAGTCATGGTCATGAGTGCTGTGCATCAGAAAGGAGCAGTAACAAGGAGAGGATATTTTCTATGGCTCTACTGGAGACAGCAAGACAATAAGAACAAGAACCAGACTAGCAAGGTGCCTTCACAGTATGGAGCCAGGCTGGAGAAAGCACCCGAGGGTCCTGGTTATCCAGCAGCATGCAGACAGGCTAGAGAAGGACTGGAGGGGTTGACAGCAAGGCTCTAACTCCAAAATGCCAGGCTGTCTCAAACACACCTACTGCCAAGTCTTCAGCTACCTCTGGGTCTGCTTGGAGCAGGCTACCCATGACAGCATTAGCACCTGTGAAGCACAGGGAAGTTAGAAGAGGGAGCGGGTAATTTGTAATGAGTCATAAAAGCCTTGTCTGTATTAAGTGCAAGTGTTTTAGTGTCCAGTACAGCTGTGACTTCCACCCCCCAACCCTATTTTCTGAAGGCATTGCTAAAAACTGCCCTCACCTAACGAGAACACTGCTCCAGAGAAAATAATTGCATCTCTGAGTGCATCCCTGAATGAGCTACCCAAATCTTCCACACACCTCTACTACAATACCACAAGAAACTCCCCATTGACTGCATACCCCCGGTTGTCACATAGCATCCTATGTTGCAACCTATAAAAAAGATCTTTAAACAATTATACCGCGTACTTAAAGACAGCCACACCTATTCCCAACCCCATCTCTCCCAAGCCTTCAAATAGACCTCCCACCTTGTCAAACTCACATTGGAAGCAAAGTCTCCTTTGCTCAACACAGCAGTGGGAAAAGACCCAGTCTGAACAATTAATTAAAGCACCCGCACCGTCTTGTGTATTAGCGTCACCATGCTTCAAAATGGTGGCAGGGGCATTTTAACTAAAGCTTGTTTGACGGCCTTTTTTTAAAGCACCCCCACTGCCATTTTGAAGTGTGGGAATGCTGATACACAGGACGCGGAGGCTGGCGCA
>JAGPOW010002742.1:17470800-17482802 GCA_030014935.1 Caiman crocodilus | reverse complement strand
CTGGCTGGGTGGGGCCAGGGCTGCCACCACTCCCAAGTTGCCCAAAGCTAGAGCTGCTGCCCAGAAGGTAAGTGGCAGGAAGGTGCAGAAGGGAGGGGAGACAGGCAGCAAGAGGGCAGGCACAGCCATGGCGGGTGCAAGAACAGAGGAGGCAGGTACTTGGGACAAGTGGGGTGGGGGGTGGGGACAAGTAGCAAGGAAGCCAAGTAGCAGATGACAGGGAGGGCATGTGGTGGGAAACAGGCACCTAAGCTATTGAAAGCACTTTTTACCCTGTCTCTTTTGGGCATCCATGTACAAATTAATGACTCCAGACCGTGTCCCCCAGCCAAAATCAATGTCCATCTATACTATGGACTTCTAGCAAAAAAGTGCCCTGATTCTAGCACTAGGTCAATGGCACGAGTGGAAATGCGTTGCCAAAATCCCCAATGACGATACATCCAACAGAATGAACTTTGTTTTGCAACTGATTTCCCTCCACCTCAACCCCCAACTAAGACTCAAACATCCCAGACTTAGGGAGGCCAGATGAATGGCCACTGTTGTTTGTCACTAACCTCTTCTTCCCTCAACTATTTTTGGTATGCTCAAAAATTAAAAGGCATGACACAAACCAAACAATATTCTTCCTAGGCTCACAAGAAATTAAGGCACAAATGTGCCTTCTAACTGCTTTAAAAGGGGAGGAGGATGTGTTGTTCTGGGGTGCACACCAGGTGTTATGATCTGTTACATCTGTTCCCGATCCTGTAGCCATGCGAGGGTAGCAAAATGACTAATTTTGTCCCTGACTTCAACAGCATTAAAGATGCAGGAGTTCTTTTACACTTAGGTCACTTCAGTAGCAAGCAGATGCAACAGATGCATGGTAAATATTTATATCGCTATGCTTTGACACTGATACAGCTGTTACTTCTGTCTGGACCCAACGGTTTTCTCTACTTTGTGCTACTGCTACCTCTTAGCCTCTTACATTTCTGCATCAAAATGCCCAGATCCCACAAATCTGTTTTACAGATCAGAACTAAGAGGCCCACAAAGGGTACATCTACACTAAACTATAGGTGTGATTAAAAAGGCTAGGTTAGGCCCACTTTGTATTGTCCCCAGCACTGACCTGCCCCTGCTCACGCCCCAGTCGTGCAGGGAAGCCCTCCAAGGACATACCTCACAGCTGCACCGAACCATACCAGAGACAGAGGTCTTGAGAGCAGCCACAGAGGGGGAAACCCCTATAGCCACGGCACCACATCTCTGGGGTTGGCACGTGCAAGCAGAAGCGGGTAGGAGGAGGCTGCTCAGGAATGCCCCACTCAGACATGCTGGGAACATGACGTAGACCTATCCCAAGTTATTAAGGCACTTCTGCAAGCTCATCATGAACTCTGTAGCACAGCACAGAAATGAAGCAGGTTTCCCTAGTCCTAAGCTCTACCCAGTCCTTCCTCTCTATAGATCTGCATAACTATGTTGCCTTCTCTGATCAAGACAATCAATCATGATTATCAGAAAAAAGTGACAGCTATGGTTCCTGAACAGCACCTGCCACAAGGACTTCTATGCATATAAAATGATCAAAAATTTTTGGAGAGGGAGAGCTACAAAGGGATTATCCCAAGGTATAAAAGGCATGCTGTAGAGCTGAAGAGAAAGCACAATGCCCATTAGCAAATGTATCAGTTACTGTAGTGCCAAAAGCTTATAGATACCTGATTCCCACTCTCTCTCCCACCCAAGAACTAGACAAGGGAGACAAGATGGGCCCAGAGAAACTTTTCCCTGTATAATTTTAGGAACATGTCAGGAAAAGAACAAGTGGATAATTCTTGAAAGACAAAGAGCAGAGGAACCTACTACCATACGGCAGAGTTGTAACAGGCAGCATCTGCTCTGGGGGGTGGTGGACCAGCTAGTGGCAGTGGCTGCTATTCTCATCCCCTCAATGTCAGTGCCCTAGGCTTGTACCATAGTCACCCAACCCAGAGGTGCCACTTTCATACACTATGGAGAAATTGGACACTGCATAAAACAAACACAGCAAATGAGCAAGCAATCCTCATTCTCATGTGGTTGAGGAGAAAATAACCTAACTTTCATAGATTTCATAGACATTAGGGCTGGAAGGGACCTTGAAAGATCACTGAGTCCACCCCCGGCCTGAAGGGCAGGAAGTCAGCTGGGGTCATAGGATCCCAGCAAGATAAGCATCTAATTTTCTCCTGAAGATGTTCAATGTAGGTGCTTGAACCACCTCCGATGGCAGGCTATTCCAGACCTTGGGGGCTCAGACAGTAAAGAAATTCTTCCTTATGTCCAGCCGGAAACGGTCTTGCAGGAGTTTATAACCATTCAACCTTGTCATCCCTTGGGGTGCTCTGGTGAACAAATGTTCCTCCAGATACTGGTGGTCACCCCTGATAAACTTATAGGTGGCCATCAGATCACAGCCTGAGCTTGTCCTTTTCCAGGCTAAAGAGCCCCATGGCTCTCAACCTGTCATTGTAAGGTCTGTATTCCTGACCTCTGATCATGCACATGGCTCTTCTCTGGACTCTCTCAAGCTTTTCCACATCCTTTTTGAATTATGGGGCCCAAAACTGGATGCAGTACTCCAGCTGCAACCTTACCAAGGCTGAGTACAATGGGAGAATAACGTCCTGGGATTTGCCTGAGAAGCATCTACGGATGCAGGCCAGTGTTTTGCTCGCTTTACTAGCTGCAGCATCACATTGACGGCTCATGTTCATGTTGTGGTCAGTCATGACCCCCAAGTCTCTTTCTTCCATAGTGCTAGCCAGTGTAGCACTGCCAAGCCTATAGAGATGCTGCAGGTTTTTCCTCCTAAGGGGAGAATCTTGCATTTTTCAGTGTTAAACACCCTCAGGTTCTTATCCGCCCATTTGCTGAGCCTGTCCAGGTTAGCCTGGATCGCCTCCTGTCTTCAGATGTGGATGCTTTGACCCAGAGTTTGGTGTCATCAGTGAACTTGGCCAGTCCGCTTCCGATTCCAACGTCCACATTGTTAATGAAGGTGTTGAACAATATGGGTTCAAGGTCAGAGCCTTGGGGGACCCCACTGGTCACAGGGCACCACGACGATTGACTTCCGTGAGCTACCTCCCTCTGGGTCTGACCACAGAGCCAATTTCCCAGCCAGCAGATCATGGTGGACCTGAGGCCACAATTGGCCGTGTAGCAGAGTAAAGGGTAGCAGCTCCAAGATGTCCGAGCAACGTCGTTACAGCCAGGAGGCTCGAGTTTCTGTATCATTTTGTTGTTTAACACCGGTGGTTTGGGTGAGGCTATAAAGGGATGGAGGAGGCCTCACAGGGGACTCACGGTAGAGTGAGGACTCCAGCCCCAGTGAGGGATGGAGTTTGGGGGAACAGACCCCAGCTCCAGAGGACAGCCTGGTGAAAGGGCAACCTTGCAGAGGGAAGAGCCCGGTGAGAGGGGCAGCATTACAGAGAAGCCCCAGTGGGGGCCTGGAGAGCCCCGGGAGAGGGGCAGCATTACGGAGAAGGCCCTAGTGAGAAGGGTGGCGTACAGAGAAGGCCCGCAAGGCCTAGACACACAGGATATCCGGAGCAGGAGAACTGTGGCCAAGCGGAGGAGAGGTATCTTCCCTATAAAAACACATCATCAAAGTCACAGTGGGTGAAAATAAGAGGGTGCAAGTCCAAAGCTTGGCACAGTAGAGCAGGCGGCAAGGGCTAAGACAGCAACCCTGCCGTCCCTCCTGCTACAGGCCGGTTTCGCCAAGAGGTGATCGTGGGATAACAGATCAAAGGCTTTTTTGAAGTCAAGATACATGACAACACTCTTGTCTCCCTTGTCCAGGTGATAGGCCACCTGGTTGTAAAAGAAAATTTGGCAGAGTATGGAAACCTTTGAGGAACACAAGTCAGCTCTAGGCTTTAGAGCTGATGGTCCTAGACCCTCTCTGTTATCAGAATTTACATCTATACAATACTGTTCTGCCTCCGTCTTGTGGCTGCTCTGTCTCCATCTACATCTCACCTCTCTTGTACTTTGCTTCACATTTATCAGGCTGTCAAATGGAAAAAAGTTAATGAGCCCAAACATAACCCGTTATATGTTCAGAGCTATTTGCGGACATTTAGCCTCATATTTCCTGTTAACATCAATGAAATCCATGTAGCTAATTCACTGTCTGGGACTTGGAATATTTAAGAGCTAGGAAAGACTCAATTATGAATGAGGTTTGTGCACATTTTGCCTCAGTGCTTCAGGAATGGAGGTGAAAGGATGCCAGAAGGAAGAGACATGGATTTAAAAAGCACTTTGTAAAAAAAAAATAAAATAAAATAAAAATAAAAAAAAAATCTTTCCTTCCTAGGATAATGCATTTAGAGTTAAGGAATATATTAATTATGTACAAAAAGGTAAAGGCGCCATGTGGATTCAGCTAATTCCAGCTGAAAGTGGGAGATTAATTATTTAGGAATTTTTCCTTCTGTTTTCCACTGATGTAGCATGAGAAGATGTTGGAGTGTTTTAGGTTTGTAGTATTCAAGAGATACAACCTTTGAATTTAAAGGTATTTGCTTTCCTATGAAAGCATTCCAAACCAGCTGCAACATCCTTTGCCTGAACTTTGAAGAAACAGAGATGAGCAAATTACATGTTAACAATGATGCAAAGAAGAAAAATCTTTAGTGGGTACCTAGACTTTTTCCTAGTTACATCAATCAGTCAATCCCTGTTCCCATCTTTCCTTTTTAAAATAAGCTTCTTCTGTAATCAACATAAAAGTAACCATAGCAAACTGCCCATGGTATATAAGACACAAAACAGATGCACTGTACAAATTAAATTTTGTTCTGAATAGAAATGAAATTATAATACATTATTTTTAAAAAGGAAAAAGGCATCAGAAAAGATTGATGATGTCTCCAATTCAGTCTGCAAAAAGAGAAATAGAAGAGATCTGGAATATTTTATGCTCATTAAAGTTTACTTTTTGGTGCCAGCAAGCAAGACTCCTCAGCCCTAAGTGTACTCTAGAGTTGAAAAGGTGAGTGGTGAATCCTGGAAGAAATACAGTTGAGTTGTAAGCCTTACAGATACAGCCAGTACACATTTTTTTTTATATTTTGGTGGAACTTCACACTAAAATGGCCAGAAACCCTGCAAACTGGGTCTGGCTACTTGCTTCTATATACAAAGACACAGAGCACATGCGGTAAAAGGGAAACACTTCCCAACAACACTCTTAGGGGTAAGAATCATCTGTTAGTGTGTACTGATAAGGCAGCCTACAGAGTAGGATCCCTAAACACCTAGATCGTTGTCACCTTTGGGTACAAACATAAAATAATTTGTTAGTATTAGAACCTGTGGCTTTCATAAAGGAATCCAGGAAGCAGTAACGTCAGGAACATGTTAGTGTAATGGATTTAAAAAAAGCAACATCTTTTATAAAATAAATGTCATTCAAGTAGCATCTCCCTAACCAGTCTGTAGGAAACTAATCCAGAAGGTGCAAGTGGGTTTTTTCTACCAATATCTTTTATTGGAATTACTCAGTTGATAATGCAACTATAGGGTGATCACAGCTACAACCATGCTCCCCCTGCAATGGGAAGCAATTCTAGGAGTTGGATGGTCATTTCTTGGACTGCCAGCCTCCCGGGGTATCTGCAAGAGTACATAAGGCTCTGGAGCTTCCCTTGGGCACTTGGATTCTCCCCCAACTGATTGTGTTGAGACACCTACAATTTATATGAAAATGCAGGATGCCTTCTGACAACACCAGGAGTAGTGTTGTCTGCTGGCGTGGAATTACATCTCAAGAAGCCTTTTGCCAATCCCCACTTTGCTAAGTGACTGGCTGCTTGAAATAACTCTCCTGAGCTTCAGTCTACTCATCTATAGAACAAGGATATCGTCCAACTTTGCCCTTGCAGAACAGCTAGGATTGCAAAGCAAGCACCATTCTTTCCCATAACACACAGATGGTCCAACACCAGTAGGAAAGGCAAGACCTCTAGAGAAATGAAGAAAGCTCGAAAACAAGACTAAGGCAACCAAAGCAAACACGCTTCAGAAACATCTCTGCATTATCAACAGGAAGAACCTGAGGGTCTAAGAGACTTTTCTGTCCATAACTCCTAATACTCCCACAGGTAAAAATCAATTGGTGTCATCTTATAACATACTGCTGATGGACGATTTTCATATTTGATTTTAAAAGCATTAAAATGCAGCAGCAAACCACATTCATTTCCCAGCCAAGCCTTTTGTGTTTCTTCATTTCACTCTCTCTTTTTTTTAAAACATCACCAGAGATTTCAGTCACTGTAATAGCCTGCACTAGAGGTACTATTCAGACAATTCTGGTGGCACTATACTTAAAGGACAACGTAATTAAGTTAAAATGTTGTGAATTAGAAACCAGAATTAATTTCCCCTGACGTAGCCCTTTTTAATTTAAATAAACCTGTGCAATCACACAGGAAGAAGTCTAGGGCCTACTTACTCTAAAACCACGTATTTCCTCAAACAGAATATTTGCCTGTAAAGGAACACTGACTTTTTCTTTCAAAATATCTTCACACAGAGATTGTAGTAACTTATTCTGGATTGGAGGCTGGACTAAATGACCTCCTGAGGTCCCTTCCAACCCCACTTTGCTATGAACCTGTGATTATAAGTATATGCTTTTGCCACTCGCAGAACCCACAATTAATTTACAGACCTTTCTTAAAAATTAAAACGCATTTGAAACTTTCAAGGACCCTGGACACTGAGAACCTTAGAAAAGATGATGGAACACTTACTGCTGGTGCTGGACACCTCTTTTGGACTGAATGACATTGGTTGAGCACACATTTGACAGAGACAGTCCCTTCCATTAAAGGTAACTCGGTCTCCTGGTGGAAATGGGCGCCTGGAATGTGAAAGAGAAAAATGAGTTTAAGTCAAGGTTATCCTCGCAGTTTTATACTCGGCCTTGTGTCTTCAGTCTGCTGCCTTCCTCCGGGTACAATCAGTATCTTACAGAACCCCAGGCCAAACTATGCCTGAAATGTGGCCTTGATAAAGCCAGGCAGCTGGAGGAAGTCCAAAGGATAAATGCTCCACAACTGCAAGAAAAGCAGAAGTTAGACTGACTGTACTGTTGGTTTCCAGAAGCTATCAAAATGCATAGCATCTATGGAGAAGCAGACAGTAGAGTTCGCTTAGACTCAACAGATCCTGCAAGGGTAGTGGCACCATGACAATGACGACCCCCAGCAGCATGGAAAGACAGAAAATGGGAGACAGTTCATAGCGTTGGTCCAGAAATATAGGGTATGCCTACACAGCACAATACAACTAATGCAGAGCTAGCTCAAGTACCAGAAGCAGCCTTGCTATGAGATCTGGGCATCCCACCCCCTTGCACTAAAGCAGCTGCTCTGCTTCTAGTACCTAAGCTATCTCTGGTACTTTGGCATAACATTGCATTGTGCCATCCAGACATACCCACAGAGCTGTTCAGTTCACAAGCAGAGATAATTATATCGAGATTGGTGGAGCTGCCCACAGAAACAGCCATGTTCCTATTGCTAGAACTCTGAGCAGATATCCACACTACAAACCCATAATTGGCACCTTTGCTGATGCTGCTGGTGGAGAAGTTAACAGGCTATCGAGACTGGCATTTCCTGGCATTCTCAATGTAAGGTGGTACAGCACAGTAGATACCTGTACAGCTGCTGAGCCTGGGTGTACTCATTTAGTGGATTAATGCAAAATTTCTGCCTTCAAGGCTGAGATCCAGCACCTTTACTACCACTCAGCTCGGTAAAACCAGCCCCAAATTCCTGAAACTCCAAGTCTTCTAAAAATGGAGTAGTTTTCATTTCCTGCCGCACGCTTTCTGCAACTCAGCCCACTCAGAACTGCTCACAGCTACTTCACAATTCAGCACCAACCAGCTGAGAGGTGGGATTGGGCAGAGCAAGTCTGCCAGTGTGGCACAGCCAGCAATGCGTCAGCTTTAGCTGTGCTGACTGCTGCTCCGGCCCAGTGCTCTTGCGGTGGGCCCAGGGCCATGCACTGACACCTGGGCTGCTACCGTGTGGGCTCTCGTCTGTTCTGACAGCTCGGGCAAGAAGTCCTGTCCTCACAACTACAACATCAGCAAGAGCCAGTGTTTTGGCCATGAAGCCACCAGGAACATAGCATCAGAGCTGCTCCCTGTCTCGCACAATGGCCAAGAACAGCCTCAGGTAGGCAGCAAGGGTGAGGGAGCTCCCGCAAGCGGGGGCAGAAGTTTATTAGCGTGGGGGTGTCCGTAGCCATGATCAGCCAGTAGCCACAGCAGCAGCAGTGAGAAGGGGCAGCTGCAGGAAGCTGAGCAGGGCAGTGAAACCTAAGAGGGAACCTGTACAGTAGGAAACCTACCAAATTTTCTTTCCATTTCCACATTAGAATTTCCCACTTACACAGACTGAATATATATAGTTCCCAATTATGCATTCCAGGGCTGCAGACATTTTTTGACTTGAACAGGCTTCTGGCTTTGACAGGGTCTATCTTAGAAAGGCCACTGTATAATGAAAAAAGTATTCATGCTCCAAAGAACTTCTAGTATAAAGCACAGAATCGCAGAATCATAGGTCGTGTGTAGACGAAATGACGGGTATGTATGCACGACACTTTAAAGCCAGCTAAATGCTTTTGCGCTGCTTTAACGGTGTCAGCATTTGCATACCTTGGCAGCATATCACGCATTAATTCCAGCTGCTGTAGGAAAGTCGGCAGCATAATGACTTTGGGCATAACAAACTAAAACTCCTCTGAGGATTTTTAGTTTGCTGCCCCTACAGCTGCGGAGCAGAGCACAGGGCTCCATGCAACTCGGGCTCTGCAGGAAGCCCATGCAGGCAGCCTGGGAAGGCAGGCTCCACCCAAGAAAAGCAGCAAGCCTGATGTTTTCTGGTTTTTCCCCTGGAACCTGCCTGCCAAACCTGCGTGGGAGCCTGGTGCTTCCCTCTGCGGCTGCGGTGCCCCCAGGACCACCTGAGCTGGGTGCCTGCATGCAGGTGCTGCCTGAGGGAGGTCTGCCGCTGCCACAGAGGGAAGCACCAGCCCCTCTCCTCATAGCACCCCAGGGACGGCTCCACCTCCCGGCAGCTCACCCTCCCCTCCCCGCCACCAGAGAGGCAGGTAAGTCAGCGTGTGCATGACACAGGGGTTTAAAGGGACCTTAAGTGAAGCAATGTTTTTAAATCCCACTGGTTCAGTTTAGGGTCCCTGTTTTGTCTACACATGCCCATAGGAAGAAAGACTGGAAGGGACATAGGGCAAGGGACAAAAGATGGATACAACAGCTAGGGCAAGCAGAAGGTGAAAGTGAGAATTATCATCAATATAGTAAGCAGTAGTCACAGCACACCAACTGTCTAGCCATCAGACCGGGGGGATCTTCTCTAACTCCATGAGGAGACAAACACAAAACACTAAATGTCTGAGACAAATGAGGACAGATCATGACAGCGCACTGTGCTAGCAGAGCAACATCACTTCCATTACCCATGTTAGCATGTTCAGAGCTAGCTCAGGTATGGCCGCATGGTACTGCATTGTGACATATAGACATGTGTAGGATGATCCTACAGTGCAAGCAACTGCAATGAAATGTTATTCTCTATCTGGTACATTTCTGTTTCAGAAGATGCTACTTCTGTTAATGTCACAGGTTTGTCCCTTCTTTTATCATATTCTTCTAGTAACTAGGATAAAATCATTGTGACCTTTGCATATCAGGTTGCTTGATTATATGAAAGAATCCAGAAGCCTGGGAAGTTCCTCCTTCTCTTTCTTTCTTTCTTTCCTGTGCCTTGCATACGTTTAAAGAAAAGCACAATGCACCGGCACTTTGTTTAATTTCTTAAACACTATAAAGAATGTTTCTTTGATAGAAACTGATTAAAATTTTCACATAAGAACATGCAAAAATATTTCCCAGCCAAAGGATAACACCCCAGTCCTGCAGACACATATGGACATGAGAAATAGGACTCACGCAGGAATTGCTATAGATTAATATGAAAAGAATTATGGTTGTCCTTAAGGGTCTGCCAGCCCTGGGAACTACTGGACACTGGTGAGTATAGCAGAGATGAAAGAAAGGGCAAGGTACATTGGAATAGGATTGGGAGCCAGGGACCTTGACCAGGGGATAGCTCCTTTGTAGATGTGAGAACCGGCACCTGGCCAACACACAAAGGATGGAGCCACTGATTTCCAGCGAGAAGCATGAGCTGCTACAGTTTGAGCTGTAGAGCTGCAAAGGAGTCTCTAGAACTTACAAATCAGTAGGCTAGATTGGGCCCAAGAAGTTGCTACAACTTTCTCAGATCTAAAATGGGGTGCTCAAAAGCTGCTAGTTCTGAGCATGGTTACTTAAAAAAACCCATATGCTCTGTGTAACATGATCCTTGCTTCAGCATGTAAAGCCTGATATTAAATTCCCTCCTGGATGAGAACAGCATTTGTGAGTGGGTACAGAGGATGATACCAAACAGAATCACTTTGCTAGTAGGTGCTAGCAAATGATGCCTACATAAATGAATGGTGTTATGAGTCCCACAAGGTCAGGCCACAGAAAAATATTCCCAATCTAACACCTTTTAATGGAGAACTTTTAGAGTTGTGTCCAATGATGATGCAGCTCTCCCTCTCTCTTGTGTTGGGGTTAAAGCCACAGAAGCCGAAAGGGCCAACTTACTTGCAAATAGTACAGGCAAAGCAATTCGGATGGTAGGTTTTGCCCAGGGCTGTCACTACTTCTCCTTCAACAAATTCACCACAGCCGTTGCAGCGGGTTCCATACATGCGCTGGTAATCCAACGTGCAGAGGTACTCCCCGTTCTTAATGAAAAAGCCTCCCTGTGCCAGGTCACAGCCACACACTGGAAAAAGCAAACACACAAATCAAGTAAGAGAAATGTTTAAATCAGATCACCAGGCCAGAACCAGACCCCTGCACTTCAGCCACCCAAGCGTCTGCAGAGATGAGTTACTTAACAAATAGGGTGAGTTTGGTGGTCTTGGTCTGTCATTCAATGAGTGTTGGTCTTTGTCACTAGTGTGCTATGCCATATGGTACTGATGACCAGCATACCCTGGCACTAGAATATAGTATTCCTGTGCTTGTCTCCTTCCCAAGCCTGAAAACCACCTTATTTAGTCTGCCTGTCTGATTTCATTCCAGTGCTCTAAAATTACGCAGGGACTTGGCCTTCCACTTCTGAAAGCGTTTCAAACTCCAGCAGGCAGGATCTCCTCCTCCACCAGGATCTCCTCCCACCACCTTGCAGAGCAAGGAGAGGGCAGAGAGGATCCCCTGGGACCAGCAAGAGCACAAAGTCACCCATTACACGGACCCTTAGTCAATGAGAAGTCTGTCTGCAAGAGAGAGGGTGAAGCCCCAAGTGATTAGAGAAATCTCTGCAAGGGAATAGTTAGAACATGGAACTGAAGTTTGAACTCCTGGTTCCCTCCCACTTCTGCCACCGCCCTACCAGGTATGTCTACACAGCACAATACAGTGCAGCATACAGATACCTGGCCTGGCTTGAAGACTGGAAGCATGGAGCCCTGAGACAACACATCTAGATTTCTTCTGGTAACTCTTCTATTGCTAACTTAGCTCCCTTGACACTTCACTGCACAACAGAGACATAGCTGCTGTATGACCCCGAGCAAATCAGTTCAGCTTCCACCGCTGAACAGTTAAGCGGGGGGTGGAGGGGTTAACCGTGCAGGCATCAGCTGAACCTGCTGCTATTGTTTCATCTGTGTGCACCTACCCACAGCATGTGAAAACTGAACCAGGACATCCTATCCCAAAAGAAGCAAGGTTAGTAATATAACAGTTTTACTTCACTCTTTGTGGGATTAAACAAAGATGGAGCAGAATCAACTTATATGAGGATAGGAACAATCTTAGAAAACTGTACAGCTTCATCTGCCCATCACCA
>JAGPOW010002742.1:17457806-17468063 GCA_030014935.1 Caiman crocodilus | reverse complement strand
CGCGCGCGCGCGCTTCAGGTTCAAGTCTACCCTGCCTGTGTCAGATCAAGGACCTGAGCTTCTGAGTACTATGTCTATTTTTGCAGTGTTCACGGAAAATTTCACAGAATTTGTCCCACTCCAAAGTGGGAAAATTTCCACACAGCTCAAACAGAATGCATTTTCTTTTCAGTAGTTCATTTTCATAATTTGTGCAACATAAAGACCATGTACAGTACTTCACAAAACTCTCATAGCTGCCTAACTATCAGCTTCCTATTGGCAGGACCTCCCAGAAAGACTGATGTTGGATGGTACACTGGTCCCATCAGTGACTCTACCTGTGGGGTTTATTCATTCAAAATTATGCAGGATCGTCTCAATTTGTGCTGGCAAAAGTGGGTTACCAGGATTTTGGTGGCATCTGGTGATTCTCTAAGTTTTAAAGGGGGTTTTATTTGCATCTATATGGCAGTCTAAATATATTAACTGCCTCCTGATTCATACCTACCACAAGAAAGTTATCAGGCATTTTGCTTTTAGTCATTTCTCACTGCTCCACTGTATACAGCTGAATCACTGCACGTCATTAAGAGAGACCACCCTCTGTAAAGCTTCATACTTTATTATTTAAGTTAATCCATCTAATTTTTTTCAGCACTACTGATTGTGCAGAATAGCTGCAGTCATGAGGACTAAGCAATTACAAAGCTGGCAGCATGACATCTTTTCAGTCCTTTGGAAAACAGAAAAGAGGTTCTTGGGGTCAGGCAAAATTAAGTTTGAATCTTAGTTCTGTAACAGATTCCCTGCAAAACCCTTAGGCAAGTCACTTCTCTCTCTCTCTCAGCCTCAGATTCTTATTAATAAAACTGGGATAATAGCATTTCTTTGCCTGCTTTGACTCTTTAGATGGACAATCCCTAAGAATCTGCAAATGCTACACATGGTACACAGCACTATGTGACATCTGGGTGTTATGCAAGAATACCAAACTAAAATGCAGCAGAGAAATGGAGCAAGACTCTAGCAATGGGAACAGTGTGATACTGGCAACCCCTCGTTGGGGTCCACATTTCTGCATAAAACAGCATTAATACTTCATGTGCAAGCAAATAACTTTTCACGGTAGCATTAAAACTACATGCAGCCAAAGCTCAATTACCAATGACATAAGAGAATTAGAGAGAACTATTGTTACGGCCCCGTTTAATTCTCCAAAAGCTGGTTTTCAGGCACACCTCCAGAAAATTCGTTTTCTCCCGTTCTGTTCTTTTCAAGTACTTTCTTCAAATAAACAATACAAAGTAATAGAAGACGACACCTGGAAAATAACCGGGCCCCTGAGTGCTGTCATCACCTTTTCCTCATGCAGATGATAAAAATTGTTATGGGTTACCGATACATGACCCAATGTGACCATGTTCTAGTGCTGTGCTCCCATTAAATGAATATCAGAATTTATTGTTTTCCATAGTGAGCCAGAGCAGATGCTCTGGAAGGTGTGAAGCCTCATGGGCTCCTGAGCGCTGGCAGTTTCTTAGGTAATTCTTCTCAAAATTCTCAAGTTTGTATCTGGATTGTACCCGAAACATGAAGATTTATAACTTTATACACCTGTCGTAACCTTCACGCTAAGGGCAGTCAGCTTGTTGCAAGATCTGACCTAAAACAAGGCTGTGATTTTTCTTTGTTTCACTTTACTTTACTACAAACTTTACTGTGCTCTTATATCACACTTAAGGCCTGGGAAGACCAATCCATGTCCTGGTATAATTTACTCTAGATGTGAATACTGATGTATATTATATGAGGATAACGAATGAATACATAGGCCGCTATCCTGGGGTAGCTGCACATAGCAGGTGGCTGTTACTATAATTTAGACGCCTGAGCACATTATAGCCTGATTGCCTCGAATAAATGGCTGCTCTATGATGGATGTGGACAGATGAAACCGAAGCTGGTACAATTCTTTCAGGGGTAACTCCCTACCAATATATGTGAAATTTAGGGGGCTGTGTCATTTGTCCGTCACTTTTTTACACCAGTGTAATGTTAATGACACAAGTGCAAACCTGTCTTGTTTCCAGGCCCTTAGCCACTTTTGCAAATCCTATCCCACATCACACAGAGGTTTTAGGTAATGAAATCATTTGCAAGAATTAAAACCTTTGGCTGAAGTGTCTCATATAAGTGCAGTTATTAGTGCCATTTTCATCGTGGCCACCTAGGGATTAATCCAAGTATCTACTGTTGGCGTCAATAAAATACTCTTCTCTGGAGAGCGTTCGTATGAAAAATCAAAAAACAAGAAAAGATCCCCTTCCCTCCAATTCCTGCCTCTGTTCTCCTCAACCTCTTGTGCTCTTTGTACATGGCCAAATGACTTTCAGTTAGTTCCTCTTCTGCTGGTCCATTTTAGACACAGCCACAAGGTTCCTAAGGCAGCACCAGCTATGAGTTGAACCATGTTCTTTGACCCATCCGGAGCAGGAAGCGTGTACAAAGCTGCGAGTCTGAAGAGCTGAAGGTTTTACAAAGGATGCGCCCTGATGGTTTAGCATGTGTGTTCCAAGTGCTAATCGGGGCTTTGGGCTGTGCTAGTCTGAAAAAGGGTCAGTCAGACCATTAACATCAGCAGCCGGAAAAACGCTGCTACAGCAGGCTGCTTTCACTCTGAGTCACAGACAGATTGGATCAAAAAAGATCAACATGACGGGGGACCTGCATTTGCTATATAAACAGGAAGAGGAATTTGAACAGCTTTTTGCAACTTTGCAAAAGCTATCATTTTGACTGCAGATATTTTCCCCAGGCTTAGAGGATCTCGTTGGTGCACATCTTTACAACCATTCCAAAAATATCACAGAAAAAGAGGGGCTTCTTGCTTTAATTTTCTGTTCCAAGAAAAGACTACCTGCCCAGCCCAATTCATACCAAATCATCACTGCCACTCAGTATGAGGAGCCAGGTTGTGATCAATACCTATACGCAGTACCCGTTACTATAGTAGTGTGGTCTATCATATTATCAGAGTACAACTATCATGTCATCAATGGCACATGAAGGGCACCAAGGTGATGACAGTTAACATGGTACATCTGAATTTGGTCATGTGACCATGATAACCAGAAAAAGAATTAATTAGCTCTGACAATAACGATGCTCAATTTATGCTTGGTTAAGTGAAAAAAACCAAACCAAACCAACAGGTCCTCTTTAGGCAGGCATCCATCAGGGAGAGTGCCCCACTGCCAAGAATTATTCCTGCCAAACTATCTGACAGGGGAACAGGTGGCATCTCCTTTCGAACCATCCCTGCCTGATAAGGAGGCAGGAGTCCCATTTGAAGAGAGCTGACCTCCCTTCCAAAAGACAAGACATTTCCACATATGCCTGCATTCACTGGAGTATCAAGAGCACAGTGACAAAAAAACTCACGAGAGGTTTTTTAAACCTGATCGTTCACTAGGACTTAAGAAAAATCAGGCTTTGTTAAATGGAGGATGCCTCTCAAGGGATTTTGTGTTCCAAACATATGATCCTTCCCATCCTGTGAAAGGAAGTGCTTGGAATACAGGCCTGTCCTTCACTGTACATGAATGCAGGCATTCACGCTCTTTCACTACTGAAATACATGGGGCTACTGTCACATACCCTTGCCAACTTAGTGGGACCAGCTGGACCATGGATATTCTTAGCCAAGTGTTATCAGTTCTCAAAACTACAGGATTCGTAAGTCTGAACTATTGCTACCAAAGTTATCTTCTAAGGAGCTTAGCTTTTTGCCAATATTCTCCAAGTAACTAAGATCATTTTAAAACTGAGTTTAACAGGAAACGAAGTTACATTCAAGCTGTGATGGAGATGATGCAGACAAAAATAACAGGTCATTATGGACTTTGTGCCTGATTTTGCTGTTCTCATTGGATCATTCCCACTGACTGCTATGTCAGTTAGTACGGCACACGACTTTTGTCTCTTGGAAGTAAGTTAAAATAACCTCCTGTTTTATCAGTTAAACCACATGAAGGATCTTTGAAGACAGTGAAGTGTGGCAGGTAGGTTGGTGAAGGTGGGTTCTACTTCCCTAATTAGCAGAAGTGAGCATCTTTCTGTAACAAAAGGACTACTATTTACCTTGGTACTGTGAGTGCAGGTATTAGATAAGGTGCTCATTCTGTTTTCAAGATGGGGCTTGGTTTCTTTCTTCCATTTCTAAGCTTTAAGGAATAATGGTTGATTGATCATCTCTTGCTGTTCTCAAGCACAGCCATATTCATAGAGGCTTTATTTCTTACCACACAATGATTTTCTTGTTTGAAGGTAAAAAGGAATTTGGCAAAGAATCAATTTATCATTTACATCTAAGAAAATGCACAGAAAAATCTGTTTCTTTTAAGCTCCCTTCTAATAGGGCGCTTAACCGATTTTGTATTGATAGAGGCAAGGTTAATGTTCTTATTAAAGTTTAAAGTTTCTATGTTTCAAATGGACTAATCGCTCCCCTGTCTTGATTTCAAGTTCATCTTATCAGAATTTGTCTTGAAGGCACAGCCTCCTTTGCCTTGGGGTTATTTAAGGAATGAGTCTATGGCAAAACAAAAAGCAAAAGGAAAGCAGATGAATATGACCAATACTAAAAGCCATGTTGCAGAAGCCTAGAATAGGAATAATAGAAGCAGAATTACCATGGGTCCTGGGAGTCACGTTCAGCAGTCAACAAAGGCTGTAAGAAAGACATTGAGGCACTTTGCTGCCTCGAAGATCCTCCTCCATCCAATACATGTGGTACACAGAAATTTTTATCTTGGCTACTCAACAGAAATTTTGGCATTCCTGGTATTGACTCTCATTTACACAGGCATACATCAGGAGCAAGTCCAAATAGATCAAGGAAACCATGCCTGCATAAAACAAGTGCAGAGGAGGTTAATGCTCAGACCTAATCTAGTCATGAGTGTGGGGCTACAAGCTCATTATTCTGGCTCTTCCATGAGTGGGATGTCCCATTTACTCTGACTCACGCGTTTGGATACTCTGTACGGATCCCTCAGATGCTGTCTGGCTCCCAGACAGCTTTTATGTTATTTCCTTCCTGATGCCTAACATCAGTCACATCTGGCTTCCTTCTCTCTACAAAGTTTACCTTCTGTTAGGCTGGTCTGTGTCTTCCTTCCTCCTCATATTTGGTACATGCTGTTTGAGTAGTTAAAACACACTTTGATTTCTAGCATAATTGATAAATAATACCTAGCTTGGTCCAAGTCCGAAGCTGCTTTGCCACCCAAGTGTAACCCAGCTACCCAGGGCTCAGTCCCATTTCCTGGCCTTTGTGCCAAAATGTATCAAGTCATCTGTTCTTTTAAGTGCAGCTAAAACCGCAACAGTTTCTTATGTCTTGTCCTCCAAGTTACTCCTGGCTAGTCGTTGTTTAGTGTTTACTTGTGCTTTCTGATTTAAACTTTTTATGCTACCTAGCTTATCTCCAACTGCATGGTTCTCCCATCCTCCCCTCCGAGAAGGGCAACACTAAGGTCACAGGATCCTTAGTGGGTGAATGCTAAAGGTGCTCTTTACCAACGGAGATCAGCCCAGAGCCTGGCCAAGGCACTCAGATTGGATGCTGGAGAGCAGTTTTGACTGAAAAGCCTTATTGAGTCCGCAGCTGCACCTATCCAGTTCCCATTACAGGAGTCATGGATGGGAAGTCTACGGTAAAGGAAGTGAGCTGCCTATTTTTTTGGTGCTAGTTAAGCGCTCATGAAAGGTGATGGATTGACAACCTGACCACAGAAATGTTTTTATACATGCAGGGCAGGGAGGAACAGTACAAAGAGCACAAAGCAAGACTCTTCTACTGTCCAACGTGGCTCAACACTGCGAATGAATTGTAGCTAGGGGTGAGGGGGAAGTTGCTCTCCATTGCGCCTGCAAACCATGCCTCTCTCTAGACTGCTGGTCATGGGCACAGTTGGTACCAAGTGGAAGGCTGGGAACCCCACATGGAAGCACTGAGCTGTGGTGCACGACTAGACAGCTGGTGAGTGGGGAGGGGAGCTCCTGCCTTCAGGGTCAGGGTGGGTGGGGTGAGCCCTGTGGGTGGGCATGGGGATACATGTGGGTGAGTGTAAGGAAATGTGGGCCCCCTGCCACACACTCCCCCCATGGTGCACAGCCCCTGCCACCAGCGGGAGCAGTTGCACCAGATGGCTGGCCCCTGGGGTGCTCATGGGAGCAGCAGGCAGAGCCCCCCCATGGTGCACAGCTCCGGCTGCATCCTCAGAGCTGCACGTGGTGGCACGGAGCTGGCCCAACCCAGCCTGGCCCACTGGCATGCGCCTTTGAACCACACTGAGTTGACTCCATACCAGCATGTGGGGCTCATGGCACTGTAGGCATGTGCCATCAGGCTGGGCCATCTCTGCCCCCATGTGGGGCTTCTACTGCTCCAGCAGGGAGCTGCACTTGAATGCATGGAGCCTATTCAGCCCAACTGTGCAGAAACCAGGAGTCGTGGGGACTCATGTGCCATCAGGCTAGGTAGGCTATGTGCCTCCACATGCGGCTTCCCACTGGAGTGCTGAAAGCCCCAAATGGAGGCATGGAGCTGGCCCAGCTTGATGGTGTGCGGCTCCTCACCGCAGCGCCATGAGCCCCATATGTTGGCATGGAGCCAGCCTGGTTTGCCTTGAAGGTGCGCGCCAGCAGGCTGGGCCAGCTCCATGACACCACGTGCAGCCCCCGGGACTCAGCTGAAGCCACACAGTGCCGGGGGGCTCTGCCAGCAGCAGCCATGAGCACCCAAGGGCCTGCCGCTTGCTGCTGCCACTGGTGGCAGGGGCTGTGTGCAATGGGGAGAGGCTGGGGATGTGGCGTGGAGTCCATACCCAACTGCATACCCCCGCACCCTCCCCCACAAACCACACACACACATACACACCCTTAACTACCTCCCCACAAACCCCACACACCCACATCGTCCCATACTTTCACAACCCCCGGTGCTCCCCACACCCCACCCCACACCTCCCACACAATATACAAGTGTACTACTTTATTTTGAGCTATTATGCAATCACCTCTACATACACTATACAAACACAGGTAGAGCAGAACAAAATATTTTTTAATTAAAATAAAAATATGTGTAATAGATGCTTGACTTTTAGTATATGAACTGGGTTTTTTCCAGTTCCAAGATGGCATCCCCGCCCCCCTCCCCAAAAGGAGTACTTCCAGGAGCACGGGGAGGGATTTCTGGTGGCAAAGATCAGGGGTTATAGGGCCAGACTCCTGGTCCCAAGATGATGATTAGGGGGTGGGGCACCCGTGCAGGGGTGAGGCTACCCCTATGGCCCTCGACAGCTTAACAAGTCGTTAAGTGGCCCTCCAGCTGAAATAATTGCCCATCCCTGTACCAGAGTGAGACCTCACAACATTTAACAAGTATTTACTGAACTGATACCCCAGAGCTGCAGTGCAGTTAAGCCTTCTAATTTAACTGGCTTGCCCACTGATAACCAAGATCAACAGGACAAAAGCCAGCAATCAGATTTATGCTATTTTCTCCATTACATGAAAAATGAAAATGAAAACACAAGTCGTCTTTCAAATGATACAATATTCCACAGAAGAAACTGCTTGCCCTCTGAACTGCATATATTTCACCTTCTTTTTGGCATCCTAACAAGAGGTATTTCCGAGCTCAGTACAAGGAGAACAGCTACCATACATGCTGTAAGAATTTGACAGTTTACCAAAAGAAATGCCAGTGTTGTGTGCACCATGCTAGAAACAATGGTGAGAATCATTCAGCTGTGTAAAATACCTTTCACATGAAGGTAAGCACTAGCAGGAGATCAAAGTGGCTTCTGGGTTTGGGGGAAATGAACCTTGTATAAAATGCAATCAATGAGAAAAAGTTTAGCTTGGGAGAACTTGGCTGTAAATAAGCTAAGCAAGGATGCAGCAGTCAGTGAAAAGGACTCTACACCTCATGTCTAAACTTTTGGAAAAAAAGCCAAAGCAAGGGAATATGTACAATACCCTTAAGAGAGTTGCTGATGTTCATGGTGAACTAGCATGAAAAACACGCCGAGGAGAACTGAGAACACTGCAGTTAGTATCATTAAAAGCACAGATACTAGCCACGTGCCAAAAAATGAGCAGATGATACTCGTATTATGCATCTCTCTCTCTCTATCACGTATTTGTTTCTGTCACCAGCATAACTACTGGAGATTTTCCATGGTACCCACCACTTTCCTTGAGGGCCAATTTTTAAGAGATATTTAGATGCCTAAAGATAAAGGACTTCAAAAATACTGAGATACGTAGTACCCTTTCAATTAATTGATTTAAAAAATAAATCTGTAACAGAACTGATGGCAACATTTCATAATTCAACATTTTGCAAACAAAAGGAGACATTTATTATGGAAAATGCATTCTTGAAAGTTTTTTCAAATTGTCCACCTGCTCTTCTACAGAATTTCTTAAAGAATGAGTGCCTTGTTGTAGCCGTTCAACCACCTAATGAAGAAATCATTTAATAAATGTTACAGTGCATTTTACAGTAAATCCAACCCAGAGGTTCCTATTTTGTTTGTTCACTATCCTTGCCCCGAAAGAAAATCTTGTCTATGGTGTAGGTCCAACAGTATTGGACTCAGGGCATGCATTCAAAGTATTTCAGTGAGGCCTGAAGAGAGCTCTAGCTTATACTTGGAGAGGAGGTGTAATGCCAGCAGAGGCCAGGAATATTGCTGAATAACTACTGGTTCAACAAGTTTGAATGAAAACTTACTGTTGAAGCGTGTGTAATAGTCAGCAAGAAATCAAAATGAGAAAAAACCCGCTCCTGTGGATTCCTGGTCATTCACACGCTGAACCATGATCTTAAATAAACCATTACATAAAATCAGTACTCCAAATAGCTATCATGTAAGACGGTCCAAATTGGAGAGAAATACATGAGTCACATTTGAGTTTTACATCGTGCTGCATGCTGGATCAGGATCAGAGCCATCCTTTGATGCAGTGTATTCCCACAGATAGAGCTGCAATTATTTGAATGATAATTAAACCTACACCAATATCCATATATAGAAACTCATTAGCAGTAGTGTGTTTACCCATGAACCATCACTGAGCTATAGTATAATATAAGCAAACTTGGGCCATGTAATTTAGAAATTGAAGAGACCGCGTGCGTGACACAGTAAAGACACTGGCAAAGACTTGGGAGGGAATGGCTGTGGGGATTTTTCCACGATGAATTCAAACAGTGTGCTGCACTTGGGACTGTACCTTGTTTTTTTACAATCTCTTTCTGCCCTGATGCAAATTTATCAACCTGTTTTCCTAGCATTTCCAAAACTCCTTCCTAAGCCTACACTAACAAATCATTTTGACTTATAGCGATATGTTGACTGAGTACCTTAATAATCATCTCTGTCCTGCAAAATTACCTCTCACTGAGATGCTGCTTTTTTATATGGAGCTATCAAATGGATCACTTTAGTGGGCCAAAGAAATCAGTTTATCAGATCAAAAGCACATCATGGTCAGGTTGTTGTGAAGCAACCCAGCAAGAGAAGAAGTCTGCACTTGCAGCACTAAGCTCTTTTGGAAGTGTCCAGGCTGAGTGCACAGCAGATAAGATGACCAAGAGCAAAGCACTGGTTTGTTACTTTGCCCAGTCTTTGGAAAGGTTTTACAACAACGGAGCTTTTACCACCTACAGGTCCACATATAAACATCAGCTAAACCTTTTGTTATTTTCTCCTGACAAGTCAAGGACACGATGCTCAACCTGTAGCATGTTGCTTGACTAAGAAGAATCCCCCTAAAGTTCTTCCTCTGCAGGCTCCCTTATTCCAACATATCCTTTCGTGAAATGCAAGCACCAAATACATCTCTTACAAAAAGAACTAAATGCCAAGTTCAAGCACAATTTTTCTTAGCCATCTACTACATTTAGCCAATACATCATACATTAATCACAACCAAGGAAGATGCATCTCCCAGGAAGGATCTCACGTAGGTTTACGGTGTGGGGGATTGTTTCCTCAAAGAGCTGCATCCATACGGGACATACTCTGCCTGCGTTTGCAGCTATTCTAAGGTCCTCATCAAATCTGATTGAGCAGGACACCAACCCCCCACATGCTTTCCCATATCCCCGTAATGGTGCCAAGCTCCAGTGATGAATCACCTGCAGAGTCTTCTTGGCCTCTGGTTTTCAAAGGGATCCAGGAACTTATTAAAATC
>JAGPOW010002742.1:17433567-17444595 GCA_030014935.1 Caiman crocodilus | reverse complement strand
AGACAGGGCTCTTTTTCAATAATAACACTTATGCTGGATTTACTTTGTAGTGACAGAGCTTTCCAAATGAAGATCCCTTTCAAACATTCTCCTCTAGGATATGAAGCCAGTTCCACTTTAGTAACAACTCACAACACACCCACATCCTTCAGCGGCCAAGAGTCTTATGTAAACCCAGGTGAGTAGATGATGCCAGATTTCCCGCCCCACTCCCAAACTCATGTCTAGTTTTCCCTCTCAGTGTGTGCGTGTGACCACGTGTATGATGTCACTGCTTTTTTACCTAAGCAACTGAATAAAATTTGGGGTCCTACAGGTCTTTGGTGCCATCCTGCTTATTTGCAAATCACGTGCAAAAAGTTACATATCCTTGTATCCCTCAGACAAAAAGAGAGGGCTGCCAGTGCACTGCTCCAAAGAAATGTCCCTCACTCAGCCAGCACTGAGCCTAGACGCAATCTCTCAGCTTCTTTTTGGGATCATGTGAACAATGCAACTTCTCTCCTCTCCTGCACATGCACGCACACACGCTCTTTATGCCCATACATTTCAAATTCCTGGGCAGTCTCATGTACCTTTGCCCTTGGTAGTGGTTTGCATGGATGTCCAAACCGTTGCAGCCACCTGGGTCTGAAAAGGAACTTAAATGGCTTCTTCTAATTATTTTATATGAAACAGCTTAGCTATATCCTCCAGTTTCAATGAGATGTAACCCTCCCTCCCTCTATAAATAATATTGAGCCCTTAGAAAATACACTCTGATGTCTATACCCTTTTCCCTTCCATATAGTACAATCCATTATGTTTATACTTGATGCCATACAGGTAAGTAGAGAGAGCACTGTCAACCAAAGGGAAGTGCATCAATCTGAAAAGCAATCATTTACTTCAACAAGATTTAGCAGTAGTTACAGGTGCTGTACACTAGTCCCTGATAATTTTTGTACCTTTTGTCATCTTTGTTTTTAACCAAGGATTGATATCAAGCTAAATTGTGAAGGTCTTAGTATAAGCAGGCTTGGATCATGGTACAGTTGACTGACCATATAGGAGAAATGGTGACAATGATTATATGCAGAGCACTGTACAAAGTATATACAATTGAAAAAAAAATCTCAGTAATTTAAATGCGACTTGTAACAATGGTCTGAAATATTCAGAGCAAATGCAATTATTTTGAGTTGATTGTATTTCTTAATGGTGATCTGTGTGACAAAAAACAACAAAAAGTAGCTGGCTGTTAGTGTCATCCATTCTAAGTGAAAACTCTGCATACATAAATGTTTGCTTGGAGAATTTGTTCCTTTCGGTGCCACTCAGCTGGGTGCTCTTCTGCTTGTGACTCAGCCAGCTCACCATTCATCTCCTTCACCTTCCCCGCCCACAAGGTCTAGGACTGTATTTTAAGCAATACAGATGTCTTTTGATAGGCAACAGCTGCGGGTTGTTGGCTTCAAAGACAATATCCAAGATTAACCCTTCACCATTTATTCAGATGAACTGGTCTGAACCATTTGCATGCAATAATCCATTTACTACAAATAGATGTGAATACTTTACCTTTGCAGGTGAAACACTTGATGTGAAAGTGTCTGGCCTGGACACGAAGCACTTCACCTTTACATGGCTCCCCACATTTATGGCAATGGATAACTGGCTTCTCAGCAGGGTGGTGAGGCTCTTGAGGATGTGCCACTGTAAGAACAAAATATAGCTCTTTAAGAAAAAGCAATACTGGGCTTTCTCCTCGCTGTAGAGCTCTCAGGTAACAGCGAGTGGTATAGCATTTCTCCACCACTCACATTTTTGGCTCTCCAATAAGTTACAGAAATTTTTTAAAAGTCTCTTACAATAAATTCGTGTTTTAAGTCATGCATGATATTTTCTTCTGTATGACATGGGAGGGAATGTGGAAGGAGAGACAAAATTCCCTTAGTGAATCCACTCTCCCACTCTGTAGCTGGTTTTATTAGTATTACTTGCTGTTCTACAGGGCATAGATAGGTGCACATAAGACGTTAAACAGGAAGCAAGAGGGGAGGCAAACACTGCACCAGCAGCACCTCAGAGAGAAATTCAGCCCCAACAAAACGAACAGAAACAGAATTACTGCACTCAAATGTTTTGGGAAGTCAGATGAAACAAGCCACTGGTACATCAAGTACTGAGTCGGGATCATGTCCAACGTGAATGTCAGGGTGGGGGGAAAATGCATAAAAGCTCAAGCAGAAAACTAGCATATCTGAAGTTCGAGCAAAAGAGGCCAGATGTCTTAGTACAGATGTCTTCAGAAGGATGCAGCCCTTTGGTGTTCAGACGTAGGTAAAGCCTGGGATGACAATACCGGATAAAACCATCCTCAGTTCAAAGACCACAGGAAAATGGGGCTGGAAGGGACTTTGAGAGGTCAGCTAATCGAACCCCCTGCTCAAGACTGAGCCATCTCCATCTAAACCACCTTAGAACAGTGTTTGTTTAACCTAGTCTCAAAATGTCTAGTGACAGGGATTTCACAGTCTCTCCAGGTAATGTGCTCCAGTACTTAACCACCCCAGAATCAGAAAGTTCTCCCTAATATCTACTTTGCATTCAAACTTGCACAGCAGACACAGGAGAACTAGCATCATACAAGCAACATCTAACTCCCTCGTGAGATTTCTTAGCTCAGACTGGTTTGGCCAGGGGAAGAGTGCTTGAATTCTTCAGCCCAAGATTGAAGCTGTAGGTAGGCATTGAGTGGAAGGGGAGGGAGAGACACTTGTCAACTTTGTCTTCATTTTACTGCACTAATAAAACTGTTACTTTGCTGTTTTCCTTCCGACCAGCAGTGTTTAACATTTACATTAGAGCTGCCCTGAATCAGGCAAAGTGCCCCAACAAAACAGCCCAGACGGAAATGCACGGGGTGTAAGCGCTGGATGTGGCCCGGTGCATGTCATATGATTTAGTCAGTGTTTTCCCAAACAAGTGAGCATCTCCCAAGTCACTTTTCCCTTTTCAGTTAAAAAAAAGTAACTCTACATCCACATTTTTCCATGATTAAAAAGAAACCCTGATATATATCTAGATATCTATATTAGTGGGGTTTCATTTGAATCGGAATAGCCTCACTCTCAGTTCCCACCCTTTCTCATAACCCTCGGACCCTTCCCCTCATACCTTGTCATCCATCCTCTGTGGCCAATTTCTTACTCCTCCTATGCCACCCTTGACACCCTGAAGCGCCTCTCATCTAGTATTTGCCATGCCAGATCCTCTCCTCGCGTAAGCTTCTGGAAATGTACTGTTACTTCACTGAGTCCTCTTGCTGTAAAACCCTCTGCTGAGCCTATAAACTCTTTGAGAAACACATGGCTAGTGTTTTCCATCTATGAGGTGCATGTGAGGTCCAAATGAAACAGATAACAGTAATTGCAGGATGGAGGAATTACAGCATTAAACTTAGAGGAAATACAGTTTTTTAGGCAGTGGGTTTTAATCATCCAGCTCAGCCAAAATGATAAAGTAGCTGCTGCTATTTTGTTAGCCCTGGTTTCTATTTAAAAAATTTAGAGTTTAGCTGCCTGGATTCCTTGACTAGAATATGAGGCTTTATATATCTCCTCCTCTGGAGATATGCATCAGCTCATCTATTTCTCTGAAACACTGATTCAATCCACATGAGTAAGCAGAATGCAGAAGGGAACGCCAGCTAATGTATTAATTAGCAGTTGCTTCTAAATAAGACCCCATAAGTACATCACCTTCAGTGAACTGCTTCCAATCTGTAGTCCACTACTATTTCTGGAGTGCAAGAGCACGAGTTATTTTTCTTCCAAACAAAACTATTAACTTGTAACTAAGCTAACACATGATTCATGTAGTAAGAAAGAAGTGAGGAAAAAAACCCGAATATACTAGCAAGTGCTGCCTCGTGAAAAGTACTATGAACAAAACTCTCCTATCATCCCAGTACCAGGACATGCACCTGATCTGGGGCTATTGAGGATAATTGCAAAGAGCTAAATAGGCAATGTTTATCAGACAAGGGCCTGGGCAAAAGGTCCTCGTGACATCAATGATATGGGACCAAATCCACATGCCGCAATAATCTGCTCTTTTTGCTGCATAGAAATAGAACAACTCAATACATTATAGGCATCAGTGTAATGAAATACTTTCCCCTTAGCTTTCAAGGCCCTTTAAATGAACACAAATGATATCATTTGCCATTTCCAGCCTCAGCTCTTTGCTGCAGCTAATTTTGATGCCTCTCTTACCGGCATCAGTTCTGGTTTTGGAATCAAGGTTCAGCAAGTGACTTCTGTTCTCCTGCAAGAAATTGCTTGCAAGCATCTCCCTTTGGAAATATTCATTACACAGCAAAGCCTTCCCACGCTGGAGGTGACCCTTTTCACATTCATCAACAAGCGTGGGGGCTGGGGTGGCGTGAGCAGCAAGGTGCACAGTTGACAGCACAGAGTTCACAAATTCGAGGCCATATCAGATGTGCTCACCGTGCAGCCATGCTAAATTCCAGCAAATCTGTGAATTCTGCTAAATACTTTTTGTCATAAGGACACAGGAAAGGATGAGGAAGGATGGGACAGGGAATTAAAACAGCATTGCAGGGAGGGTCAGAGAGAGCTTCTATTGGCAGTGCACAAACTGCCTTTAAAATATTTAAAACTAAAATTCACCCACACAGGAAAAAGTATGTAAAAGCTTGTTGGATACTGATAATCTGGAGCTTGATTTGGAACTGGGACCTTGAGAGTCGGCACAACCCTGGAGTAGGGATCTTATCTCAGCAAGGGTAAATATTTCAAACCCTACATGCATCAGCACTGCTTAGATTTCCCTGGCAATGAAGCATAGCAGCGATGGTGCCAGGGGATGCATGGCCAAGGCAGCGCAAGATTTCTACTTGCGTAGTGAGGGAGGGAGGGAGGCAGGCTGATCAAGTGGTCAGGGCACTAGCCCAGGACTTGTGAGATTTGAGCTGAATTCCCTACTCCACCTCAAATACACAATCTGACGTCAGGTGAGTAGGAGATCGTCACCGTGCCCTGACTCACTGCGCGTAAAACAAGAAGAGCGCTGCCCTTCCTTGCAGGATTCATGGCTATGACATACTAACCTACTGTGCTGATGGCAGCCAAGTAGTAAGATAGCTGGTCAACATGGTCACAACTCTTCTATACCTGCTAGAACACTACTCGGGGGGAATTCACAGTAACAACTGACCCATACAAGGTACTTTTAATAAGTTAGTATTTCTTATTATAACCTGGCATTAGTTAATGCCACTCCAACGCCACATGCTAACTCTACCCATCTAATCCTTATCTAGATCTGGGAGTGGTTGGGCCAGCTCAAAACCAATGATTTCATCACTAATGGGATCCTGCAAGTACCAGCCTTGCCCATGCCCAGGTTACATGCAAGAACTATTCTTCTGTTCAGAGGTGCTGCTCCTATCTAAGTTGATGAAAATCACATTTTCCAGAAGGCAATTAGCAGTTTCCTGCCATTTCCCACTCATTAAAAGTAAATATATAGCACCTGCTTTAAAATATGCAGTCTAATTTGAGATATTCATAGTTTACCTTAAAATAACAATCTAAAACCAGATCCCCCTCAAATTAAAATATAAATGAAACAGATAGAAACAGAATGATTTCAGAGGATAAAATAATTAAGCAGAATGCAAAGCAACCCAGATGCATAAAATATACGTTACTTAAACTGAGCAGCATCCATCTTTTTGTTTGGGATTTGCACAGCCCTTTGCACAATAGGGTCCTGGTCCCAAACTGCCACTCTTAGATGCTATCATAATACAAATTACAAGAAGTATTTGTATATCTCAGAATTTATATAAAATTAGGAGTATTTACTGATTAAAAAGACTTTCACACGGATTCAGTCAAACCAGACCAACTCTGCGCAGACATTTTTCTATGCATTTAAACCTAATTCTGACACATCCATTTAGTTCACATCAGTAAATTTGCAGTGAGCTGCTAAACTGATATAACCAGTTTTAAACCAATATAAGAGTTTCCACAGGAGGGTTTGCAGCAGTTTAACTAAATTGTTTCTTAAAATGGCTTTAATTACATCAACACACTTCTGGGCTTAAATAAGCCCTCAGGGATATTAGTAATAAACGAATGGTAATTGGCAAGATATAACTATTTGCTTTAATATGTATATACATATATTTTTTCTTCCTTGAGCCATTTTTCAAGCTCAGCTCTTAGGACCATTGCACTTATTGAAGTTTAAACTGTTAGTCCTTCCAGTTTTACATGGGTTGTTTGAGAACAATTAACAAGACCCCATTAATAAGCATTGTTGCTAATACTTCCAGTGGTTTTGTAGGGCAGCTGGAATTTCAGAAACTAAGATTGTGTGCTGGAAACTACCCCAGGGCTCCTTGCTTCATGGACAGGCCGAATCTATCACCAAAATTACGTGCAGAAGATGTTTCCAAGAGTGGATAAAGCTCCTGGCTTCAGTTTCCAAGAACAATTTAAGTCACTGTTCCTTACGCAGGATCCCCCCGAGTTAACAAACCAATGTGGCAAGTGGTCTGTGAAACAGCTGACTTTACCAGCTGAGTTTCCCAGTTAAGAGACGCATACAAAAACAAAAGAAAAAACCCTCCTTTTCCTTCAACTTTTTTCTTGTCAAAATAAATCTCAGAAGATCCCAAGTGGAACAAGAACATAAGTCCAGCAGCTACTTGAGGGAACAAAAAAAATCTCAAACACTGGAGGCATTTGCTCACTACTGCTCTTATCTGTCTTACACTGGTGTAATTCTGGAGTAACTTCATTGACTTGAAGGGAGTTACTCTGTTTGCAGCCGTCTCAGCTGTTTGCAGAGCAACTCAGAACCTAGCTCTTAAATAGTCCAAGTAACCTCTGCTCTCTCCGGAGACACGGTGGCAAGGAAAGGAAAGGCCCTTCTCCTCTCCCAAAACCCTGCAGCAGAAGTGGAGACGCAGAGTAACCCAGCTTCCACATAGCAAAGTGAAAGCACATCTCTGCCATGTACAGGGGTGCACAAAGCACTTGGTTCAGAGGCAATGCTCTTATTAGACCAACTAAACAGTAGCAAAAAAAATCCCTTCATTGCAAGCTTT
This sequence comes from Caiman crocodilus, assembly GCA_030014935.1. Lineage (NCBI taxonomy): Eukaryota > Metazoa > Chordata > Crocodylia > Alligatoridae > Caiman > Caiman crocodilus. Next base: position 17,437,463 of record JAGPOW010002742.1, on the reverse strand, counting down.
CAGGCACACGCACTCTTCATCAGGCTGAGGAGAAATCAAAGATTGTAAAAGTCCTCCTCGGTAGAAAATAAACTTCATTTTACACAGGGGAGAGTGAGTGGCTCAGAAGTGCATTCCCCGGGGAATCTGAGTCCTTTTGTGACAGTGTTGCTCTGTGACGTGCAGATTAGGCTCTTCTTCCCTGGAGGTGTCCGATGTCAGAGGCAGCCAAGGATGTGAAAAAAATTTTTCTTTTTTGTTTAGCAATGAAGTTTATTTTTCCAAATGGCTAAAATACGATATCTTCCATGTTCCAGGAATCTGTTTTATAGCCATGCTGGACTGAGAAAAAAGAGAGACACAAAGCTCTTGGTTCAGAGGTGATATCTTTTATTAGATCAACTAAAGAGCAGCAAAACAATTCCTTTCCTTGCGAGCTTTCCAGCAATTTCAATTTCACTTCCTGGGCTGCCTCCACATCTGGAGTCCTGTGGGCCGTCTTGGACCCCCCCCACTATAGAAAGGATGTGGAGATACCTGAGACAGTCCAGGGAAGGGCAACAAAAAGGGTGAGGGGGCTGGGGCACATGACTTCAGGGGTGATGCGTAGGGTGGCCCTGCAAAAAGGCACTGCCGACATTGTTGGCGGCACCTGTGGGCAGTTGTCACTTGCCACCCTGCTGCCGACACTGCCTCGCCACCCCACCACCACCAGAGCAGCTGTGTCCCCCCAGTCACCAGGGACACACGGCGTTCATGCATGGCTTATACAAGAAGAGGCTGAGGAAACTGGGCTTATTTAAATCAAGAGAAGAGAAGATGGAGTGGGGATTGAACAGCAGCTTTCAACTCTCTGTAGGCTAATTCCAAAGAGGATGGAGCTGGACTGTTCTCAGTGGTGGCAGATGTCAGAACAAGGAGCAATGGGCTCAAGTTGTAGCAAGGGATGTTTAGATTGGATATGAGAAAGACATTTCTCACTAAGAGGGTGGTGAAGCACTGGAACAGGTTACCCAGAGAGGTGGTGGCAGCTCCATCCTTGGAGGTATTCAAGACCCAGATAGACAAAGCCTTGGCTGGGATGATGTAGTTGGGGCTGGTCCTGCTCTGAGCAGGGGGGTTGGATTAGATGACCTCCTGAGGTCCCTTCCAGCCCTCATTTTCTATGAGTCTAAGGGTGCATGTGTCCCAAACCTTGCAAAGAAAGACATTTTTTTTGCTACTATTTAGTTGGTCTAATAAAAGATATTGCCTCTGGGCCGACAGCTTTGTGTATCTCTTTTTTCGCAGACCAACATGGCTACAAAATGGATCCTTAAGTACAGGGATGCAGTCACTCAGCAAGTTTTAAGTCTGCAATGTCACTGCTGCTTTCTGAGAAGCAGATCGCTGTACCAAAGGGCTAATGTCAAATATGGGGATCGCAGTCTCAGCACAGAAAAGGGCCACGGCATAGACCACACGGTCCTTAACAAGAAACCACAGCCACTGCCTCAAGAGGAACAGTTCTCAGGTAAAAGGCAGCACTTTACAAGGAAGCAAAACAGCAGCCACCCTTCATGATGTTCTTATACCTGAATCTGATCCTAATGCAAGACTGCTTGGAAGCCAAAGACCCAAATGAAGTGAACGCTGACTCAACTGCAGGCGGTGCTGGCAGGGTGCCATGTCTCTGCCGCAAGGCTCAGCAAGACAGAAGGAAACTTCTGGGAAACGTCTCACTCTGACCGTGCCGTAGAGGTGAGGTTGCAGCAAGTACACCAGACTCAATCGTGCTCCCAGCTGAAGTCAATGGCAAAAAATCTCCCAATGAAGCCAACAGTGCTTTAGAAAGTAATTAATTTTGGATGAGGCTCATTAGTACTTGGTCATTTTCCAGTCAGACTCCCTGGCACATTGGCATCCTCAGACTGGCAGGAAAACTCATACAGCTTGCAAAGTCATTTGTTGGCCCCGCTCCCCATTTGGGGAAAGAACAGGAAACTTCACCACGAACTCAGAGCATCAGTTCCAGGGATTTCCAAAAACCAGAGCCTTGAATCCCAACACGAACTATGCAATCCTCCATCTCTTTAAAGGAGACCAGAAGCATTTCACACTCTCCCCTGAAGGCGAGACCTCATGGCCGTGTCCCAGCTCCACCCTCCCAAATGCTCCCTCTTTTCTATCACAGTATAAGCCACACTGAACTTCTCCTGGGACAACTCCAACTGTGCTGCCCCAGGCAGGAGTCCAAGCCTGGTGCTGGAATAGAGAGCACTACCCGTACCTCACAGCCCACCCCGACAGGCCTGACACCATGCCCACGGGAGTGAGTCCGGGGCCACGTTTCAAGGAGACACTGAGGACCTCGTGAGAGCTGGCTAATGCAGACGGAGATCTTACAACGAGAATTCGTGAAACAGCTGCTCTGTAAAATAATCACCCTCTGCTTAAAACTGAAATAACAAGGAGGAAAAATACAGCAGAGAATTAGTCATGTGAAACTACAGCGTGGTTTTATTTTAACAGAGAGCTCCTTTAAATCTCCCAGCTGCCTGTCCTTGCAGCCTGGGTGCCAACAGGAATCGAGGTAGGCGGCTTCTGCCGCAGCTTTGCTAAGGCAATCAGGATGAGTGAATTTTCCTAAAGCCAATGCTCTCTGCCCCCATCCTAACCGAGGCGGTCTGCCACACAATCTCGTCCTCAGGTGCCGAGGGCAGGAACAGAAGCTGACATTCCTCTGTGGCAGGTTTGATGCAATCTGAACTGCGACAGGAAACACGGCCCCAAAATAAAACACAGCTAATCATATCGCGGCCCTGGCACGCCGTAATCTTACCTCTCCCTCGACTTAAAAGCTAAAAAAACCAAAGCCACCACACAAAAGTCCTGCTTGTTATTCATGAAGTACATGGTCAAAGAACCGCTCTCAATTTCTGTTTGGCAGAGGAATTCAGCGAGGTGCAGAGAGACGATTTAGCCGTCTCAGGAACATGGACTCACTACTTACATGAGCCTGAAATCTATTATTTACAAGTAGCCGGGTTATGAAACGAAGCTAGGAAGACACTCAGAAGCGACGCCCGACTCTTGCTTGCTTCCAAGCAGCTCAGGGGGTCGCAGCACACCACAAACGGGCATGGACGGACCCCCCAGAAATGCCCCCAGTTCAGACTGGAGTGGGGTTGTGAGCCAAGAAGAAGGATAATCACAGAAAGAGTGGGAGCTGCTGTCTCAGAGGGGCCTCTCCAGAGAAGTGGGAGGTACTGGGGGGAAAAAGGAGCATGAGCCCAAGTGCCTTTGCAGGATAAGTTGCTTTAATACACAAAATGCACCAAGGCTTCTGGAGTTGCCTGAGCAATTGTTTTAAATCCACCAGCAGCCCACGACAAAGCACAGCTTGATAAATTAACATCTGTAAGTGGGAAGAAAAATTGGTCTTGGGTTGAAACACCAGGCTGGAAGGCAAGAGCTCAGGTCCTTGCCATGGGATTCCTTTGGAGGACCTCAGACTTATCACTTGGTCACTAACATCTTCTGAAAGGGAGGGTAAACAATAATTGTCTTCTTTCTCCCGTGTCTCTCATCTCTCTGGTCCATTAGATCTTCAGAGCAACTCTCAGTACATGTATTTAGCAGACGAGCACAGCCAAGCCTGTAGGAAGCACTGCAATATGATTAAAGAGCTGATGAGGGCACAGTGCCGTTCTGTACGCACCGTTCTGGAAGGACAGCAGGGGGTTGAAACTAATGAGAAACCCATCAGCTCAGGTGTTGGAATAATGCTGTTCGACATGGAAATCGGACCTCACACCTGTCTGGGAATAAAACGAACTCTCCCATCATAGTATCATAGTATCATAGTAGTTAGAGTCGGAAGGGACCTGGGCAGATCATCTAGTCCGACCCCCTGCCTTGGCAGGAAAGAGCACCGG
>JAGPOW010002742.1:17416194-17431014 GCA_030014935.1 Caiman crocodilus | reverse complement strand
AGAGATGGCAGGAGAATGGGAGATGGGGAGGAGGAGGAGAGATGGCAGGAGAATGGGAGATGGGGAGGAGGAGGAGAGATGGCAGGAGAATGGGAGATGAAAACTTGTTTTCAAAAATCAGTTACTGGAAATCCTGTGTACCGTATATATAAGATAATGCAGTAAGAGCAATTCCTGCCGCTTACCAGGCAAAAGTCAAGTCTGCGTGTGATCCACAGAGGACAGAACAAGGAGCCGTCTCAGCTCCCTAACTGTTGCTACTCAGTCACTTACTACAAGATACTTTTCTCTTCATTCTGCTTTTCAGAAACAAGATACGTAACTTATTCTGGGTTGTGCTGTATGTGGGAAAATATGGTATATCATCGGACATGGCTATGGCTGGTTTTAGATGCCATTTTAAATAGGCAAGAGAAATGCAATGTTTAAATGACACCCTGACAGACTACTAAAACAAAATACTGAAATAATAATACAGTGAAAAAACTTGTATTCCTTATTAACAGAGGAATGTAAAAACTTAGGTCAGATACCTTTTTACCATCTATCTTTGTGTAAGAGGTTTAAACAGCCCTACAACACACAAGGCAAGAATTCTATGTACATTTTATTTTAAAAATATGGAAAGAGACACCTGCTTATGTTCCCTCTGCTTATTCTGTGCACACGTGCCATCCCATCTCCCATTTCTTGCCATCCCTCCTTCCTCTGCTAAGGCCTGCATCCTGCAGTCAACATCACATGGAACAGTTTGTGGGCTATGGGCCTCTTCCCTGCAAAGACTGATGCACAAGCCAACTTCTAAACATGGGAGGAGTCCACAGAAGGCAATTATTTAATTACTAACACCAGTTTTATCCCATTTGAAACCAGACTGTATTACAAAATGTACAAAAAAACGCACTGTGGCAGATATGCCCACTATGACACGCATACATTTGCTTAATTTATGTGAATTTGATGAGGTTTATTATAAATGACCTACAGGAGCTTAACAAAACTAAATATATTTTGCTATATATTCTCCTATGGTTTTACTGGGAACTGCAGACCAACTTCTGATCTTATTAATCCTGGTATAAATCTGAACCAACCCTGTTGAAAACTTTAGCATTAATCTGCATGTGCCTGAATGCATAAGGAGCACAAATCCTATGGATTTTCTATGGGATGTGCTCCTGACCCTTTCACCTCTTGTGAAAATACCAGTCTTTGCTAACTCACTTGAGAATTACTTCCTGATGCTTTGAGTGGAGAACACTCAGTTTTTAAACCTGCACTGTGACATACCATGAAATTTGTCACAATGTAAAAATATCACAACACAGAAGGTCAAATCCTCTACTGCTCTATGCAAATTTATACCAGCTGCAGGTCTTTGGGATTCCTGAAAACTCTCTGATTTTTCAGGCCTTCATTTGCTGAACGGTGGTGGAAATCCACTGCTGTGCACCATGCATTTTTATGTACAAGACATGCCATATCTGCCTCCCAAGGTATCTTCTAACCCAGAATCCAAATGAAGCACATTGTGTAAGGTAGGAGGGATGGTAGTCTGGAATCATTTATTAAGGGAAAAAAAACCCAAACACTGACAAATTCTGCCACAAATACCTAACTGTTAGGTAGTCTTAAATACACAAAATGGATGTAGAAAAGGCTACACTCATCAAATGCAAGAATTTCACTATTTTGTTAGAAGATTTCTTTTCTTGCATAGAGCACACGTCTTTTTTTTCAAAAACCACCTGCTGAAAACAGGTGTGCCTTGTAGACATGAAGGCTTCAGATAATTATTTGTACTCCACCTTTGGTAGCTGATATCCAAGAAAAATGAGACTCTTTTCCATCAGGACAGTTAATGGACTACACAGTTATCACAGCGCGATCACGTGTTGTGGTAAGCTGAATTTGTAAAAAGGATGAGGGCGGTTTTCTGCTGGGGTTTTTTAAACCACTAACGTAAAGGTGCCGATCTTACTGATAAAGTATGCAACAAACCAAGGCCTGCTGCGAAACAGACGATGTTGAAAGAAATGTTGACTACGTTAAGCCAGTCTTTGACTTAAAAACTAAGTTACTCAATATGTTTCCAACAGACACGGTACATGATAAGCATCTAGTGAAGCAGAGGGCAGGGACGCTAACTGAATTCAACATGCCATGTTTCAGCACTAGGACAGGGCAGCATTCACTGAATGAGTCTTGAATTTAACTTCATGGTAAATGAAAAGAAAATCCAGATTGTCTAATGCTGATGCTGTGAGTCGGCATCCTTGGTTTTTCTTGCACTTACAAACAGCTCTTTGCATACAGCTGGCTTATAAAAAAAAGTACCTTTAAATGCAATCAAGCCATCCCCCAAAACCCTTCAGTTCAGTTCCACCCAGGTACTGCAAACATTCTTCACCACTCATACCGAAGAAGTCCCAGCATCTAGCAAGTAAATCCAGCATGACAACAATATTAAGTATCATGGGATAAACTTGTTCAACACAACATTATACAGACAGATCCGTTAATTATTGCATCTTAGTCACTGCATGAATAAAAACATGAAAAAGTCAGATGTTAAAATAACATCTTGAGGGACCCTTATTTGTGTACTGATACAAAAAGCATCAAGACACAAACACCAGCCTAAGCAAAGCACGAGAAACCAAGAGGCATGAAGTTGCTCAGTTGCGATCTGCAGAACGGATGCACAAAGACAAGATTGCTGAAGTTAGCAGGAACTGAGACTGCTTTCCCCGAAGAGACTGAAGGCCCTACCCTGACAATGAGAGAGGTTTACTGGCGAGAGGACTTGGCAGCAAACAAAACGCAGCACAGCCAGCCTCCTCGTCATAGCAACAACTCCGTCCACATTTAGTTTTCAAAAGACAGCAAATTTAAATCATAGTTAAATCATGAAAGTTTATCTTTGGTCATGCAAGCTTATTTTATAAGCTGCCAAAATAGCTCTGCAAGATTGCAGAGGATGAAACAATAAGAATTAAAAAGGGCCTGATTCAGCAAGGTACTTAAACGTGTAAGGTTAAGAACCCATTGAAGTACGATTTCTGGGGTGAGCCATTAAGCTTCCTAAATCCAAATCACCTTCTGGCTAGGTTACAGAATCGTTCTGCTGGTGTGTCACCACCACAGTACGAGACACGAAACAGCACAGGAGGTGTTTTCACAGACATGAGTAACGGCGTCTGCAAAAATCATCTCCCTTGCAAAGGGTCTGCCTCCAAAAATAAAAACCGCAGCCCACATTTTGCTTTTGGTTACAACCAGCAATCTCACTATGCGCCCTAGCTTAAGCCTTTTAAAGAGGCACAAGCAGCTGTCAACCAAATCATTTTTTTTTCAATCAGCAAAACTATCCACAATGCACAGATTTATTTATCTATTTGTCAAGGTTGTCACAAAGCTCTCATCACCACAGAACCTCTTTACCCTGGGATATATGAAGATTTAACCTCAAATCATAACCAAAGACTCTACAAAGTCATGCAATAATATAACCCTCTAAATGGCGACTCTCTAGGGGCATCCCCACGTGTGCAGGAGTGACAGGGTATACACCCAACAGTGCTCTCTGGCACTTGTTTATTAGCAAAATAAAAGTCAAGTTCTGGACATGCTGTATTTTTTCAGCAACCCACATTAACGTTTAATGCAATGTTGTAAATACACAAATGCTGACAAAACAGTGATGACTGATACAGTATTGTTGGATTGAGTCTGTTCCTCTGGTCAGTGCTTCACATGGCAGACACTCTCTCAGATACATCTCTGCCGCGTGGAAGTACACATAAAAAGAAGTCACTGGCTTCTCCATCTCTGATGAACAGACCATGCTGCCTCCCAGTAACTTAATGCCAGTAAATCAGACCCCAATCCTGCCTTGCCCTGCTTTTGAAAAAAGATAATTTGTAACAACTCAAAGGAGAGAAGGATAAAAACTCTTCCTTTCCAAAAGGATAGTGATGCAGCTTGATCCCCTCACCCCATGGCCTTGAGAAAGAAACTGAAGTAGCCTGCCTCAGTTTCCCCCTTTGATAAAATGGAGGTGGTGTACACATTTGTATATATCTTTATATATATGCTTCATTTCATCCCACAGGTGCTTCCGGCTTTCTCTGCAAGAGTAAGAGTCATACAAAATGACTTGTGACTGCCTTGCGGCTGGCAGGGCTGAGAACAGTCCTAAGCCCTCCTCACACCATGGACAGATACTAGCTAGTCTCAGGAAAGCATTTCTTAGCTGGAGTTCAACCGATTTAAACCAAAATTTAAAAGAAATGCACTGTAATGAAAATTTAGTTTTGCTAGCTGCTAGGAAATCTTTAAAAAGTCCTTGGTTTTTTGAAGTCTCATTCAAGAAATCTAACTTCAATAATTTGCACTCTATTTTCTTTATCTGCTTTGGAAGGATGAAAAAGCCAAGTCAACTCTGCCAGTATCTGAGCCCATACATTTGCCAGTCTCAGTTTTAATTACTAAAACTAATAAGCTATCCCCTCCAATTAGACCAATGACAAAGCTCTCCAGATTTCTTCCTGTGAAAGAGCCAGTTTCCCTGCTTCTCTCCACAGCATCAGCTTTCACATTCAGTGGAGATCCAGTGGAACGTGTGGACTGCCACTCCAGACAACACGGGCATGCGGCAGACATGCAGGACTGCGCAATGCGCTTGCCCCACGGATTCCCAGGGTGTGAACAGGGTGCCACACAAGGCAAACACTTCAGAGAACATGCAGCGCCCGAGCTGAGATCCCTTTGTTTCTCTCAGCAGGAATGCTGTACAAATGAGCTGAAATTCTGAAATGTCACGTTTTTAGAAAAATAAGCAGACAAAATACGATGACAGAAAAAGCCAGTAAGAGAAATGAACAGCATAACTTTACATGTCTTGCAGTTTTAACTATCTGTAAAGTATCATAGGACAGAGGTTGGCAACCCCTGGCAAGTGTGACAGAGCATGGCGCATGAGGCATTTTGCTTGGCACACAACAATCAGCCCAGGCATCAGGCAGCTGCTGTCAGCCACGAAGCAGCTGGGGCTGGGGTTACACTGCCCCAGGCCCCTTCTCCACTATGCAACCTGAGGCGCATGTGCAGCCATTGCTGCCACGGAGCCCAGGCTGCTCGCAGCAGGCAGCGGGCAGGCTGCAAACAGCTGCACCAGGGTCTGGAGTGCCAGCCTGGCTCAGGGCTCAGCGGCAGCTGCATGCACATCTCATGGCACGCAGCAGGGGCAGTGTATCTCCGGCCCCTTCCCCACCGTGCTCCCCAAGGTGTACATGCAGCCACTGCCAGCAACAAGCTGAGCTGATGTTCCAGACCCCGGTGCAGCCACTTGCAGCTGCCTGCTCTGGGCTCTGCGGCAGGTAGCAGAAGGCTGCCCAGAGCCTAGGATGCTTGTAGCAGGCAGCCGCACTTGGTTCAGGGCCCCAGCCTGGCCCATTGCTAGCAGCGGCTGCACACATGCCTCAGGGAGCATGGCAGGGAACGGGCAGGGGCCGCACTGCCACAACAAGCATCAGGCCCCTGGCAGTTACCTCGCCATTCAACCCTGGCACACCAACTTCTTCCATGTCTAGGTTACAGGGTTTTTGGTACTCGGCCCAAAAATGTCACCCACCTCTGTCAGGGTTTTGAGTGAAAATAGTTGTATTATGGTAATAATACAGTCTTTCATTATTAATACTACTGTTTAAAATTCACAGCTGTGCCAGAGTCTCCACTGTGCTATATCACTCGCATAACATTACCTAGATCTATACTTCTGTTACACTTACACACACGCAATGTATAATATATTCTAGACCATAGAATATATTCTTACCACCCTGGCCCCCCAAAAAAGACTCTCATGGTGGAAACCTCACCAGGGTCCAATCATTCCTTCATCCATTGGAGTTTAACTTTGTGGCCCTCTGGAGAGGCAAAAAGTTTTGATATACAGGGAGATGCATTCTGGGGCACTCTTCCAACCACTGGCCAAGAAATCAAGGGTCAGGGCAGAACTCAACTCTCAGCTCACACTGAAACTCAGCTAACACAGTAACTAATGATTAGATTAAAATTCAGACTCAAACCCCAACGTGGGAGCGCTCAGCTTCATTCTGCAGTCCAATCCATTGACTGAACAATGCAGCAAAGCAGAACTCCAAACTAACATGGTATTGTATAGCCTAGTGTTTAAATTGCAGATTGACAGGTGGCAATTCTGGAGGATAGATCATGACAAAGAGTACTTTCCATTGCTGGATACCATGAGGCCAAGGTATCCCTTGCATGCAACAGGATGATGGCAGATTAGTCTAAGCAACTAGATCAATACAGCCTGTAGCTGGAAGACGACAAGTGTGCATTCGGAAGGATGAAAATGCAGTGTTAGTCAAACACGATCCAGCCAGCATCGTTTGGTGGCAGGAGACAGCACGCTGCCCTCAGTATTTTTCTATGCACGTATCTGAGCTGACCAGACACATACTGAAACCATGCTGCAATATGAACATAATGAACCATGCTAATTTGCTAAAAACCATTACTAACCGGTTTGCACTTCAGTGAATTTGGATTGCATTTTTTCTAGCTGAAACCAGCCCCTTTAGTGCTTGGCCTGCATGTTTGTGAACCAACAGGGGTTCACAGGCCACTGGACTGCGAGAATGTTGGTCACGTTAAAAGAGAGGAATTCACGCCGGGGCTGGAAGAGCGAGTACCAGCTGTACTGCCCCGGCACGCCATCGCACAACATACCACTCTGTGGAATGGCATTTGTATCAGCTCCGGAGAAGCTGCAATTGCTGCCCTTCTGGCTAAAGCAGAAATTTAAAATAAAAACTGTAGAAACTGACTGAAAATAATTCAAAAGGACAGACAGAAAACACAATGGAGGGGAAATGCTGAGGGCTCTGGACGTTTTCTACTCTGTAATAAGGAATTATAGGGGTGGTTAGAAAAGAGCACTTAGCTCCTTTCTCTTGGTCTATGGTCCATATAAACTGAAAGCATGCTTTATATTTAAAAGTAAACACTAAAGGCAATTGTACAACATTGCACTGGACTATGGGGAAGGGAAGAGCTAAATTCCAAAGACTACTGGACATTTTCAATGTCCTGTTTATTACTTGATTTTCTCTCCATTATTCTATCAGACTCCCCTCCCTCCCCCTTCTCTTTAATATAAAATTAAGGATTACCTGTTAAATCTCTTACACTTGTACCATAGCTTTCATCTGATCAGATGTCAAAGTGAATTTATACAGAGGCTTTGGTGATATGGGGTCCATATACCTGGGAACAAGCAGGGGTAGAGGCAAAACTGCAACTGGAAAAACTGAATGCTTTATTAATTTGCTAGAGGTCTTGAATAGGCATTTAGGCTGGTAGCTTTAAGGTCTGACTAAGCCTCCTCCACTTCCCTTGGTACTGCAAGGTGCATGAAGAACTACTTGCCCCAGAAGAGAGTTAAACTTATGGCTGCAAGTATTCCTCATACAATAAAGCTAATGTTCAGACCATTAAACCACCACCTGTGGTTTATTAATACCCTTAGAGGCTGATCTAGCTGGTGATCACTAGGAGAGCCACCTTACAAGATCTCAAGCCTGACTCGCAGCCAATTCTTGTTATTCCAAACCTGGCTTTTCTTTAACAGAGGTTATTAACTGAGCTTAGCTACATCAGGTTTGGTCATTCAGGTCATGTTCATGTCCATTACAGACCCAAGTTAAAATGACTCAAGGCATTTAATTTGCTACTTTACCTCATTTGGAACAAAGGTTTTTAAATGTGAAAATTTACTGACCCCCGAACCCAAAGTGCCACTTTGCCCCTTCTCACATGTCATGCTCCCACCCACCTGCTCTTTACAGGGAAATGACATCAATTCCTATTGTAGTATGCACAGGTTGTCTTTAGCCTTATGTTGGTCTCTCTGAAGGTGCCTGGGAAGTTATCAACCTCCTAGTCCAGCTCCAATCCACAAGTCAAATTTAAGGGCAGAATGTACTTCATATCCCTGCTACTAGAAGGAACAACTCAACAGTCAACTCCCCGATTCCTCCAACTCCAAGCCTCTTTTTCTGTTTGGGTAGAAGACTTGTAGCATGACCTCAAATCAGTGCACTTAATGTCTACATTACAGTCTGTACAATCCAGACACATCAAACAGTCCATCTCTATAACAAAAAGATGAAACAGCAAACACGTCTCCTGTTCAAGTGCTGTACTGTCTGACTGTGCAACTATTCCATTTACATTTTTTATATTAGGTGGCAAAAACACTCTGAGAAAGACAAAAAAAATCAAGTACTAAAATCAACTAATAGAATAGCAACATATGGAAAATGTCAAAAAAAAAAAAAGCAAGCAAGCATGTACGGGCAACTCAGCTGTGCAAACACTTGGATTGAGGTGTGCTCTGAACCTTGCTGCTGGGAAAACAGGCGCAAAGACACTTAATACAGCTTGCTGCAGTTATTGACATCTTGGGGAACACAAAGAAAACAAAGCAGCCATCAAATCCAACCCATTTTTACTCGAACCCTGAAGGTTGCCATCTCAGATGATAGTAGCTGATCTATAGGGTCATTTCTGCTCGAGCTTATCAATGAATATAATTACCTTTTTCTTTCACCATGGCTATCGAGTCCTCTTTGGAGTGAAGGCAGAAGGGATTAACCGAGGCAATGTACACACCGTTTCCTATTCCAGCAATGTGAGGCCAGGATGAGAGAGAAAAAAGCCCACAGCTTACTCAAGAGCTCTCTTCCTTGGTTCAATTTCCCACAAAATCTGCTCTGGCTGCTTGTCACTGTCCCTCTTCTCCTTGTGCCTCTTATCTCCTCACTCTCCCTCCCTCTCTCCCTTCTCCTGTGCCTAATGGCAGCGCACTCCCCGCTCGTGGACTCTGCCCCTTGTGCTGAAACAACCAGCTACAGCTGCTGCCGTGTAATAAATGCCAAATTCCCTTGTCCCTAATTTCCAGTCGCTGACACCACCTTACATTGCCCCAGCCTAGCAGGGCTGAGCTGGCAGCTAGGCTCTCCCACAAGTCCCTGATAGCTGCTAGCAAATGAGGGGCACCGAAGAAAACTAGAGGAAGTAATTAAAAGGGGAGGGGGGAGAGCAAGACTAATATTTACAAGTTTCTGTTTTTCTTCCTTTGAACCAAACGGAACCAGATTAATGGTCAGAAACAACACAAGTGGATTGCAGAATGATAATGCTGCCTGTAGCTCAGCTGATTTTCTGTATCTGCCTGCTCCTGATTTCAAAACGTAGCTACCATGTCCATCCGCAGGCTCCGAGACGTTCTCCAAACTATGTTTGAGGATGGCACAGGGTGGAATAACCCACAGAATCTCCACAAATTGGGTGTATTAATTAACTGTACTTCACAGCCTTCAAGGAAAGACATTGCAGTGTTAAAAGTAGTCAGGTGAACAACACAGAAAGCTCTATGAACGGTCACAGATCCGTCTACAGGGCAACTGGCTTTCAGAGCAAAACCCAGAAGGTAAAATGTGACATCTCTTTGTGTGGCTCTGGTGATGCCTGCGTGTTGGACGCAAAATATTTGTAAGGTCTAAATTCTTTCTTTCCTTTTTTTAAAAAAAGAAAAGAAAAGAAAAGAAAGTTACAAGCATTGTCAAAAATCACAAGTGCTCAGGAATCTGAAGGCACTGCCTAGGAAAGTGACACTATCTATAAATTACTCCAAAGCAAGCATGCATGTCAAATCAACAAAGCGCTGCTGAAACCTGGCATCCAACCAGTCTTTTTACAACTTTCAGTCTCTTAAGCACAGACTTCTAATGGGATCTTGTGATTTTATGTTGGTCACCAGGCTGAACAAAGCAATCAAGAGTTTTATGCATTATAAGTAGTCTCATAAAACTTATTGTTTTTCCTTAAATCTCCAGCTCTTCAAGTCATGTGATTATGGGAGCCCACCAGTTTTTATTTATTTATTTTAAGTTTCTCCCTACGGTTATAGGTAAGAGCTTAAACAAAAAGAGTGCCTGATTCAAAAACCAAAGGCACATTTAAAAATCTGAAATGTATTACTCTAAAAAAAAAAGCCAACTCGTTGTTTTAAGCTTACCTCGTGGCTTCTGAAGGCCTGACTTAGTTTTTGGACATGCAACATTGGCAATGCTGTATTTACACACCCAATTTCCCTTTTCCAAACAGCTCCATTCATAATAGTTATCTACAGTTCAATTTATACACGTGAAGTAATCCTTCCTACACCCTTCCCAGGTACATTTTTGTCATCCATGTTTTAAAGATGTAAAAAAATGAAGCAGAGAAGTTAGAGACTCCCAAGGGGACACAAGTCAGTAGAAGGACTGGGTTTAATACTTAGGAGGTTTTGGTTCCCAGCAATGTGCTGCATTAAACCAAAGCGCTGACTTTTGAAAGCTACAGCTGGATGAAAACGAAGGCCACCATAATGGAATTCCTTCGTAAGGCTTTTATTTTGGGAACAAAAAAGTTTAGAAGTAGAGAATCAAAATGCAGCCGCTATCCTGACAGTGGCAGATGGCTGATGTATCCTGGAGAGACAGAACATATAGAGTGTTAGATTTTATTTACTGCAAATATTGCAAAATGCTTTCTATAGATATTACCCAGAGCAATAGAAAAATAAAATAAACCAGCCTGTCTGTCATGGTACTTCTTGTTCAACCAAATCCCTTATTTAAATAAAAAGACAAGAGCAGAGAATTGTCTGGGAAAAAAACGCCTAGCAGATCTAGGCTTGGTTTCTATTGTTAGCTGCCTGATGTGTAAGAGAAACAGCCCGAGCAGTTTGACATTCTTCCTTCTGTGACTCAGTGCGTTACTAAGAATAGCCTGAACGGGTGAAGATGGGCGAAATCCCTTCAACCCCCGAGTCCTGTGCGTCACATTGCATTTCTGACACATCACAGACCACTCTGGATGCAGCTCAACCGAGCGGTGCTCTTAATCACACGCGATTCTTCAAACAGCGACTCAGACAGGGTCTTGCAGGGGGCACGCCTGACCTTCATTCATAAATACTAGCTCTGCTTTGCTATATAATGCCAGAAGGCGTTACACACATGGATATTATCAACCCTTTGCTGTGATCTTTAGCCGCTCTCCGAAGGTTTGCATTGACGTTTATCATTCATTTTTCACTTTAGCAGCTGCTGACATGTAAGCTAACTGTTGGTATCTGGACTTTTTTGTTCTCCAAGCCCACTACTCCCATTTTTCACATGTGTTAGAGATTAGCACCCGGGGCTACATGGAGGACTATCAGTCATCCAGACAGAACTGCAATGTTATCCTTTAACATGCACATAAAAATAGCTTTAAAACTCACACTGCAGTAAATTACACTGGAGGGGCTGGAAGACAAATGTAATTTATTCCCAAGTCAAAGGATATAATAACAGTTGCTGGTATTATAAATAAAGGCAAATATATTACACGTTTATGCCCGAGCTGCTTTTGTGTTTTAATCTCATTGCTTTAAAAACCTTAGGCTATCGCTGGTCTGTCCCCTGCCACTGTGGATCTATACAAACACCCCACAATGGGAGAACATGGGCAGTAACCAGGCGTTCTGGAAACCAACAGCTGGTAGTTACTGCTCTATCGAGGTGCATCATCTTCCAGAGGAAAGGGGAAACAGCGCTATTTGCTTTCAAGAACCTTTTGCACTCTACGATTTTAATCTAATGGAGTGCTCTCTTTACCACAGTCAAAGTGAATGAGACATGATGAATACACGTCAGCTGAAGCAGCAGGCATACAAGAACGGTCACCAAAAATGATTGTTATTGGACTATGAAGACATACACTGAGCGCTCAGTCAACACCTGAGGATCAGGCTGGGGGTATTTCAAGAATGGGTAAGAACAGAATCAAATTTGTTTTAGCCTTTTCTTGACCCAAGACAAGACTGTTAAAGGGAAATGGTCCAAGGAATTAAAATGATTTCAAGTACTATACTTGAATTCTTCTACAAATTATTGCTGGTTTATAATCGAATTTTCCTCAAAAGTAGCTTTTTCTTTTGTAGCCATATGAAAGACCTGCCTCCACGGACAGCAAAAGCACTGCAATAAAGCAGCCACTCTCCCATTTGTTGATGTTACGGGAGCCCTTGGAGATGGATCGATAAGAGCCCTTGCTGCCTTTACGAGAGACCAGCTTCAAAGGGCTTACAAGTAAAGCAAAGAAAGGGCAGGAGAAGAATTATTATTCCCCTCTTTTGTGGATGGGAACTGAAGCAGTCAAATCAAGTAACTTGCCCAAGGTCACACAGTACGTCTGTCAGGAGTCACTAGAAGGGTAGAGGTGCACCTTGCAGACCGACTGAATACTGAACTCAGATACAAGTGACTTTCCAGTGTCTTAACCATGAGATTTCTCCTTCCTCTTATCAGGGCTTTCAAATGCATGGGAATAAAAGGCAGAGGGAATAAAATATTTTCTCTTCTAGTTGTTTTCAGTGATAGTCATCTCGGCTGTTCCTCCAACAAAAGACGTTACCGAACAAGGCTTGTTTCCCTTGTAGTACCAGGTCAACAAATTCAGACAAAAAGGTGGTTTTCTTGCCTCTTTAAAAAGATACTTGATGCAATGAAATTCAACCAGTATTCAAAGGGTCGTGCATCATCCACTGATAAACACTTGTGCAAAAAGATGATAGAATAAGCAACTGGGTGAACCAGAATCTCAGACTGTTTGGGTTTTTTTTTAATTTAAAAAGCTGGCTGTCAAAAACTTTATCTTGCTCTCATACCTTACAGATGAGACAATGGCTTATAAACACCAGCATGTGACTGTTACACATTTAACTCCCATTTCCTCATTGACAAATGAAGGAACAGACTCTTGGAAACTGTAAGACAAGAAAGTTTTGTCAAATTATATCTGGAAACAAAAAATCCCTATGTCCTCAATGTCCATTAGTCTCTGGAAAAAAGGGCTGGTGTGCACAGCTGTGGCAACAAAGCACTCTAAGGCTTAATTGCTGCACTGCCCCAGGCAATTAAGAGCCTGTACCATTATGGAGTCACTGGAAAATTCGTCCTTTCTCAGGAAACAAAGTCTTCCTCTCCCATGCTTTTACATGGAAGGTGACCCACTGTTACCAGGGATTAACCACGCCTGCTTCAGCGGGAAGAGGTTTCATGCAACAGCCCCGGAGCACTTACAACTGTCAGTGCCCTTCGGAAAGCGCAGTGTCTAGTTCCAGCATTCTTGACTTTGCTAATGACCATATCCTGGCTCCTGTTCCTCCTGAGCACATCACGTCCCCAAATCTGACCACATCTGCAGCTCAGACAAGTGGCTGTTTTCTGCCCCAGCTTGGCCATGTTTATTTTGGGGAAGGTACAGCTTTTTTAGGTGAGCTTCTGCTGTACTTGCTTTCATAATGGCTCTTACGTTGGTCCCATGGAGCTCCCAGCATCTGCAAAGGACCGACTCCTCTCCTATCTCTAGACAGACTGTGAGACTGCAGGAGGACTCCCTCCATGACTGTTACTTCAGATAATAGCCAGAAAAAGCTACTTCATACCCAGTATATAAGCTTTCCTGGCTACTGACTTGGTATTATCATAGTTCCAGTGGCCTTATAGCCCATCTTCAGCCTTCTTCAACAGATTGCACTGGGAAGTGTCAGTGATGTAGAAAGCATACCAACGCCTCACTTTGGCCATCCCATCTGGGACCCAGTGAAGAGCTGCCACATGCACATGACTTAAGCAGTGTGAGGGGCCTCAGAAAGACCTTCCACCGGTGAGCAAACTTCTTCCTCTGTGCACGGTATGGTCCATGTTCCTGTAGCCCTTAACTCCTGCAACAACCACGTTAACCTTGCTGGTTATCCGGCAATTAATAGCTATTGGAGTGGGTCTGGTGCACTATGCTCTGCTTTACTTCATAGCTGATACCATGGCTCAGTGAATTCAATAATCCTGCATCATCATTATTATTTCTAAATCAAATTCCATAGATATTTGTAAAGGGCAAAAAAATCAAACATGGAAGATACATAATTTTTACTCTGTATTGTATGATCTATTTAATTCTTATCGTTCAGATCTCTTTTTAAATCGCCTGCTCACTTATACTGGTAAAAGCCATTTTTAATGTTCTATAAAAAGAAACTTCCCTAAAAACAGAACAAAAGTTTCACAGCTTTTTATTTGCTAGAAATGTAGTAATTCCTTAAATAGGTCTGAATATCTTTAAATTACATCCTTACCAGGAAAGCTTTGCTAGTAGGCCAATGTTCTCAGATAGCAAACAAAAAGCAGTCTCTAAAGACGGTACGTGAACCAGGAAACGGGTACTGTAGGATCCATGTACTTAATGTAACCTCTAACTTGCTAGTATCCACAATAGTGAAGCCAAGAGACCTGGCTTGATTCTTCATGGTCATAAGACAATCATGCTTGATACCCCATAAAAAGCAGCAGCTACCTCTGCATCATCTTTTCCTTTGGGAACACATGAGAAAATTGTGTTACATCAGTGGTGCTCAACCTTTTTCCCCAGCAGGTTGGACAGGCAGTGCCTGGTTCGACGGCAGGCCAGATGGTGGTTCTGATTCAGTGCCTGGGGCTGGCGCAGCAGCCACCCTCCGACCACCACTGGAGGGAGGCAAGGGGAGCCTGGCCTGAGTCCGGCCTCGCAAGGGGGAAGAGGGCTTCACTCGGCCGTGGAGGTAGGAGTGAGGCAGGAGAGGGGAAGAGCCATGACCCAGCCCCAACTCAATCATGCTAGAGAAACGTGGGCATGGTGAGGCCCCAACCCACCACCCGC